>OX457085.1:73481327-74140791 GCA_949752835.1 Empis stercorea | reverse complement strand
TTGTGGAGTTATCTCGACGAAAAAATTAGAAAACGTATAATTTCTAATAAAAATGACCTTAAAAAGATCTTGCTAGAGGAATGGGAAAAGCTTGAACCAACGTACTGCGAAACATTAGTTCGATCGATGCCAAATCGCTTAAAAGAAGTTAAAAAAAATGGTGGCCTTCCTACCAACTATTAAAATGTATTATTATTTAGTTTTATTATAATTACAGTCGGTAACAAAATTATTCGGACAGTTCGCAACACATTTTTCCGTTGTTTTATTAAAAAGTAATAAAGTAATGAAAATCATTTGTTCTCAATTTTATTTTTATTATTCAATTGTAAATAAAATAGAACCAGGATTAGAAAATTATTCGGACAGAACAATTATATTTAATAAAATTAATTTTTAATATTTAGTGGGAAATCCCTTTTGATTAATAATGCTGCGTAGACGCCTTGGCATAGATTCGGCTCCAGAAATATCGCCCAACGAAAAATCGCCAAAAAAAAAAAAATGAAAAATCGCCCAAAAAATAAAAATAGAAATTGGGGTAATATTTCATATGAAAAGTCGCCCCAAATTTTGGGCGCTAATTCATTGTTTTGGGTGATTTTTCATATTTAATTTTTGGGCGATTTTTCATTTTTTTTTTGCGATATTTCGTCGAGCCAAAAGTTCATATTTAATAAAAAAATTATTACTTTTTTCGGAAAAGGGAAAACTCTTTCTTTTTGCAGCTTTGAAAAAAAAATTAAAAAGCTTTTTGCAGCTAAAAAAATATCCAAAAAGCTAAAAAAATGAGGAATTTTCCTTTGCCGATAAGTTACAAAAAGAGGTGATTTTCCCTTTTCCGAAAAGTTGCAAAATGAAGTTATTTTCCGATTAATAAGTTAAGTAAAGGATTAAATAATTGATACAAAGCATTGTTGATGGTGCGTCTTATAGATCCGTTTATTGTAGACAGATCTCGGATGATTCAATATTTGAAGAAAAAAATGTTTTTCGTTTTTGATTTTGGAGTGATTTCTGATTTTTGATTTTTGGGCTATTTTTCATAATGAAAAATCGCCCATAAATTGGGGCGATTTTTCATTTTCGCTTTTGGGCAATTTTTCATCTCTGTTGGGCTTAATTTCATTTTGAATTTTGGGTGATATTTCATAATGAAAAATTGACCAAATTTTTTGGGCGATTTTTAATTTTTTTTTTTTGGCGATTTTTCGTTGGGCGATATTTCGTGGATTCTACTAAGTTACATATATTATTAGGTGAAATTTTCTTCCATTTTTCCTTCAAAACACGTTTCAAATCATTAGAAATTTGATGTTTGCGTACTTCTAGATCCACATGATACCATAAATTTTCTATTATGTTAATGTCTGGTGACTGTGGCAGAGTTTCCAGAACTTTTGGGCAGTTATATAAAAGCCATTCTCTATCTATAGGGTGTCCAGAACATCTCTTTTAAAGAGAACATGTTATCTTTTTCTACTTTGATCTTTTTGTTCACTCACTTTTTTTTCCAAATCTTTTTATGGCCTCCTTTTTTATTTATGTCCTCTTTTTGGTATCTTTTTATATCAATTTTATAAAAAATTAAAAATCATAATCGAAAATCGAATCGATTGAATTCAATATACAATGAATTTGTGCTACCATTCTGAATCAAATGTGTAGTGAGTTTTTTGTTTGTTTAGTGGGTTTGTGTTTAGTGTTTAAGTTTACTGGGCAGAAATGAGAAGTGTCAATGTCAAGTCAATCACACTATTTATAATTCAAAGATGAATGTGTAACTGAAGATTTAACTGAATTGTCACGTTGGAGAGAGAAATAAGAAATTAGAAATTGTAAGTCCAGTAAATTTATTTTTATTATAATTAACATTATTTATAATATTATAAATACAAATTTTTACTTTTTAAACAATTTAAATAAAAAATTGTTTCTACTATAAATTTTGTAGCTGCAATTTCTACTTTAACCTGCTATAACTGTTCTAATTATTTTACTGTTCTAAATTGTTTCTAGAAGAAATTTATATTGACGTATTAATATTTTTAAAATAATTTAAATTAAAAATTGTTTCTAGAAGAAATTTTGACTGTTTAACTCTATTTTATATTGACGTATACTAATATTTTTTAAAACAATTTCAATAAAAAATTGTTTCTAGATGAAATTTTGTAGTTGGATTATTAAAATATTTATTTTTAAAACTATGATTATTATTTTATATTTATATAAAAACTTTTTATGTAGCCTACAGATGAGCAAAAGAAAATGTGTTTTTAACCATGATCTACAAACCAAATATAAAACGTTCATTACCAAAACAGAACTTGAAAAACATGAAGCATTCAGCACGATTTGCAACACCAAAATCTCGATTGCAAATAAAGGACATATTGGTTCGCAAAGGCACAAACAATCATTACAGGCAGGTGAAGGTTCGAGTAGTTTGACCCAGTTTTTTATACCAAAATCTACAAAGCTGGATGACAAAGTAGCTGCCGCGGAAGGTACGTTAGCTTTCCATACTCTTAAACACCATTTCAGTTTCCGTTCCACCGACTGCAGTTCAAGCTTATTTAAAGAAATATTTGACGATTCGCAAATTGCAAAACTGATTAAGTCTGCGCATACAAAAACCAGGGCAATTGCCAAAAATGTAATAACACCTTTTTGTATTGCAAATATTAAAAAGGATATTTCCGAAATTCCATATATATCTGTTTCTACAGATGGAAGCAACCATGGTTCACTTAAAATGTTTCCATTTTTAATCCAATACTTTAATGCAAAAACTGGAATACAAACGAAAATGTTACATCTGAATAACTTACACGACGAAAAATCCGAAACTATAGCGAATTATATAATTAAATATTTAACAAAATTTAATTTGTTAGAAAAGTGTATTGCTTTTTCCGCAGATAACTGCAATACAAATTTCGGTGGAATAAAGAGAGCGGGCGAAAATAATGTTTATTGCAAATTAAAATCAAAACTGGAACAGGATTTAATTGGAATCGGATGTCCAGTTCACTGGGTCAAACTACTCGAAGTTTTTCCAGCTCTAAAATCCTATTTTTTATCTATTGATAATTGTCCAGTTATTCTGGAAAGATTTTTCAATTCAAACTTAAGTGAGGCGTTTTTATACTTTGTACATTCATTGCAATATGTATTTCACGAAAGAAGTAAGGAGATGGAAATGGAAACAAGTTCAATCTTGGAGATATCGTCAATCTTAAAATCGTTAAAAACCACTTTGTTGTGGAATAAAAAATGCCGTCCCTGTATTTTTGTTATATTTGAACCCAAAATATTTGCATTACGCATTGCGAAATAATATTAAAAATATTATTTAAATAAATCAACTATGTCATAAAGTTAATAAACTTAGCATATAATAAATAATGCTTAGTGCGCATTTATGCAATGTATGCAATTTTGGGTAACAACAAATACAAATAATAATAATTATTACTAATTATGATTACGCAAAATAATTATGATTGCGCAAATTGATTAATTGTATTATTATTGGAACAAAGTCTATTTACATTTTTAATGTAAACAAAAAGCTGAGAAGTAAAAAAAAGTGTGTATAAATAATGCGGTTTTTATGGTAATTCGGAGAGTAGAAATTTATTCAGCTTACAGTTAACAGCTTTCAGAATAAAAAGTTCTGTACAAGGCTAATTGTTTAACTTAAGCTTGGAATAATTAAATAGTCTTTTTAAACCAATAAATTTGAAGTTTAATTGTACTAAGATTATAGATTCGCTCCCATATAATATTTAATATATATATTATACTGGCAAAAGGCCAAATATATATATAACATAAAATATTATAAAACATTAATCTGTAATAAAATTAAAATAAGAAAAAAAGTAAGAATTTGAAATAAAACTTTATCGATTGTTAATATGTAAATGAAGAAAAAAAATAAATGTAAAAAGGAAATATTGAAATAGTTGGTATGTAATAAATTATAAAATTGATGAATAAAATAAAAATATACTTTAAATTGTAATTATCGAAAATTTATAAAAAAGGATAATAAATTGTAAAATTGATTATATGAATGAAAAAATAAATAAATTATTAAAAGAAAAAATTGTGAAAAATAAAATAATACATAGCAAATGAAATAAAGATATTGAATTGGTAAAGTTAATATTGTAACATTAATAAGTTGGAAATTGTAAAAAAAAAAAATAAGGATTAAAAATAATTATGAAAGTTATAAAATTATGAAAAAGTATGAAAAGTTAAATTAGAAAAATTTAAGAAATGGTAAATGTAATATGTAATTGAGAGAAAAAAAAAAAAATATTGTTTAAAAGAAAAATGAAAATTATAAAACATTTGGTCAATATATATATATAACACAAAAAAAAAAATACAATACTTAGATAACTATAAAAAATGATTCTAGTTTTTTAGCGCACTAATGTTTTAAAGGAGTATAACGCTTACTCAAAAATGTTTAGCAAGGATTCTTTAGTCGAGATTCTAACAATTTCCGCGATTTAGCTAATAAGTACGCGAATAAAATTTTTTTTCTCTGCACATATTTTCAGGAGTAATAATAAGTAAATAAACAGTTTCGTTAATTTTTTTTAGCAAATGAGAAAGTAAATTTATATAGGAAAAATAGTAGGAAATAATATATTAGTTTAAAATAATTAATTAATTTAAAGTAATTAGTTGTTGTCCAAAAAGAAAATTTTTTTATTATAGACAATAAATTAAATTTTTTTATCATATTTATAACAGGGTGTGAAAATGATGGTCATTTGGGTAATATTATTTATCGCCGCAACTAAAGCAAACGAGATTGAAATACGAAAATTGCACTCAACGGCAGCGCTTTTCGAAAATCAGGGACAAATGCTTATACATCGCGGACAAATTGAAGTATTTACCAAGTTTAACCTTACACCAAGGGAGGAGATCGAAAAATTCTCTACATTACTAACACAAATGATCAACCAAACTTGTATTTTACTAACACAAATTAAAGTTAAGCAGGACCAAAACTGTAATTGGTGGCTTAAAAATTTAAATAAATACGCAAAGAAATTACAAAACGAATTAGACAAAACAAACCATTTTTTCTCACGAAGGGTAAAACGAGGTTACATAAATTTCATAGGAAGTTTTTCAAAAACATTATTCGGTACAATGGATAATGAGGATTCAGAGAAAATATATGAACGATTGGACAAATTACAAAATGAGGGGGACAGACGACTCGAATTAATAACAAAAAACGCAGCTATAGTAACTTCAAATTTAAATTATATTAAAGAATCGGTATTAAATTTAACTGAACACGAAGAAGAAATGGGTAGAAAAATGCAACTGATAGAAACAAAAATTTTGTCAGAAGACAATGCAATGGGAATAGGTATCAAAACAAATACATACCAGTTAGAAATGGACCAAGCCATAGCAGTGGCACAGAATAAATTCAACGAAGTACAAAATCTGATAAGAGAGCAAGGGGAAGTAATAAACGCATTACAAAATCACAAATTGCACCCAGCAATTCTGGACTCAACAGTTTTATCTCAGTTAGTTTACAATATTACAGAAGGTATGTGTCATGATGCATTACATTCCATACAAGTATTGAATCAAATAACAATTATAGAAACTTTACAACAAGACGGACAAGTTAGGATTAGAATTATTATACCTTGGCTAGAAAAGGAACAATTTCAGATTTTTAAATTATATCCACTACCTATTCCATTAGAAAATCATCATTTTACAATGGTAACTCTAGAATGGGACTATTTAGGAAAAAGTGACTGGAGTCATTATTTACATTTTTCAAATCAAGAATTTAACGAAAATTGTGTCTCAGTAGGTGAATCAGGGATAAATAAATTTATAATGTGTAAACAAACACAACCAAAGTTGTTACAGGCGCCACCTAATAACTGCGTGTTAGAAATTTTCCAACACCAGGAAAAGGACCTTGAAACAAAATATAAAAATTGTAATTATAAAATAATAACGGATTTAACCAATCAATTAATACCCATGCACTCCACAAATAGTTGGATTTACATGTTCAATAGCAATCAGGAATTAGTAAGCTATTGCAATCCTATTACAACAAAAATAAAGTTAACTGGAGTAGGTATTTTAAAACTAAAAGGAAATTGCGTATATATATTAGGAATTCTAGAAATTCCCTTTCATAAAATTTTCGAACGAACTATAGACGAAACTAACGACGGAATTTGGGCTCCACCAGCCATATCACTACTGGGTGAAATGAACCCCATATTATTAAACTTTACAACTCAACATAATTTAACAACAGGTATTAAACTTACGGATACAAAGACATTAGCGGAAGAATTTAGGAAAAGGGAAAGGGGTTTAGAACAATTAAAATTAGACATCGAGAACGAACGCAAACGCACAGAAAAGGAACGACAAGGAGTAATCAAAGAAAGATGGCATATAGGAACACTAGGTTTCACTACTTTCATATGTATAATATTGGTTATTATAATCGTATTGCGATTATGTCTAAAAAATCGAAAGAAGAAAACAGGGACAAACATAGAAATAAACTTGACGAAATCACAAGACAACAAGCCGGAAATCCAAAATTTCCAACAAACAAATAAAAACGAAAAACAAACAATAAAACCTCACCTGCCATCTCACAACCTATCCACTAACAGAGCACTAGAACTCTCTACTAATAAAATAAAACCTACACAACATAATTCAAAAAACTCTAAATCTGAACCTAGAAAACTACCTGCTCTAACTTTTCGCGAATAATAATTAACTAGCCAATTACAGTTAAAAAACGAAGTAGAGTTTTATTAAAAAATAAATAATCTAAATTTAAATTCGCATACATTTACACAAGTTAAATTAAATTAAGAAATTTAAATGAAAGAAAATGGATGTATTTAATGGATATATTTAAAGTAGAGGAAATAATAAAATAAATTTTTGTTTAGATAATTATATATGTACTAAAAATTAAAATGGAAATTGTAATATATAAATTAAGGTAAAAAAAAAAAAAAAATAAAAAAAAAAATTGTTAAAAAAAAGGGGGAGTTATATGTAATCTGTAATAAAATTAAAATAAGAAAAAAAGTAAGAATTTGAAATAAAACTTTATGACAAAATAAATCGATTGTTAATATGTAAATGAAGAAAAAAAATAAATGTAAAAAGGAAATATTGAAATAGTTGGTATGTAATAAATTATAAAATTGATGAATAAAATAAAAATATACTTTAGTAAAAGTAAAAAATTAAAATAAAATTGAAAAATTGTAATTATCGAAAATTTATAAAAAAGGATAATAAATTGTAAAATTGATTATATGAATGAAAAAATAAATAAATTATTAAAAGAAAAAATTGTGAAAAATAAAATAATACATAGCAAATGAAATAAAGATATTGAATTGGTAAAGTTAATATTGTAACATTAATAAGTTGGAAATTGTAAAAAAAAAAAAAATAAGGATTAAAAATAATTATGAAAGTTATAAAATTATGAAAAAGTATGAAAAGTTAAATTAGAAAAATTTAAGAAATGGTAAATGTAATATGTAATTGAGAGAAAAAAAAAATATTGTTTAAAAGAAAAATGAAAATTATAAAATAGTTTGAATTAATGTTGAAACGAGATATTTATTGAAAAGGAATTAAAAATGAAAACAAAAAATGAAATGAAAAAGTTATAAATAAATGAATTGTATTGTATAAAATTAGAGAAAAATTAATATATAAAAGGTATATATAAAAATTAAAAAAAAAAAAAAATTTTGTAATTGTGAAAAAATTGAAAATAAAAAATGTATAACAAAATAATATTAAAAATATTATTTAAATAAATTACTATGTCATAAAGTTAATAAACTTAGCATATAATAAATAATGCTTAGTGCGCATTTATGCAATGTATGCAATTTTGGGTAACAACAAATACAAATAATAATAATTATTACTAATTATGATTACGCAAAATAATTATGATTGCGCAAATTGATTAATTGTATTATTATTGGAACAAAGTCTATTTACATTTTTAATGTAAACAAAAAGCTGAGAAGTAAAAAAAAGTGTGTATAAATAATGCGGTTTTTATGGTAATTCGGAGAGTTGAAATTTATTCAGCTTACAGTTAACAGCTTTCAGAATTAAAGGTTCTGTACAAGGCTAATTTGTTAACATAAGTTTTGAGTAAATAAATAGTTAATTTAGACTTTAAATATTTGAAGTTTTATTTAAATTATTACGCTCCCAGTTCAATAGGAAAATATATTATATAGATTGGCTATAGCCAGAATAATAATATTTCCATAAACATTTGAACATAACAACTTTAAAGTTTAGAAATGACCAGAAGTTTTTGCCAATTTCCACAAATACAATACTACTTCAATTAATCAGGAACCGATTTGAAGCTGAAGTTAATTCTTTTAAAAATGATTTAAAATGTAAATCTTTTAATGATTTAATTATTAACGATAAAAAATACTTAGCCCTAATAAGTAGCTCAAAAAAGTATAATTCTGATTCATCAGAATCAGAATCAGATATCGATCTTAATTAATTCTATATTTTAATTTATTTTGTTTATTTTTTTTTAAGAAAATGTGATTGTTGAATTTATTTTGTTTATTTTTTTAAGAAAATGTGATTCTTCTTTTAATTTTGTTTTTTATTACTTTATTATTTATTTACAGTTTGTTAAGAAATTGTTTGCAAATTGAAAAAATATGAAAAAATGTTTTCATTGTTGTATTTAGTGGGTTAACATCGATGAATTTCACTTTTTTGAGCAATGATTTTTCTTGCACAAATACAAGGATTCGATTTAGTAAAAAAAATATTTAAAAAAGCTAAAACAAAAAAAATATTCGCAAAAAACAAATAAACTATCTTAATTTTTCTGTCAAAAAATTCTTTGCAATCAGTATAAAAATTCTACGTTTCAAAAAAAATTCTACAATTTATTGAATTAAATTGAGTATTAATTGAAGTTTACAATAAAAATATTAAGTTTGCCTTCTTCTAAAAAAATTGCATATTTACTTACAAATAAAAAAGAGTAAAGACGATTACGAGTTTGACTTTGACTCATTGTAGATCAATAATCAATAGTTATATGTTAAGTGTTCCTAATGTGTCGTAATTGTGTTCTCTATTTACTAGACCTAATGTGTCGTAATTGTGTTCTCTATTTACTCCGTCCCTGGATAAATTGTCACGGCCTCCGTCCCTGGATAAATTCTTAAATTCTTAAAAATCTTAAACTTAAAATCATATTTCACTTATCAACTTAATTTTATTACGGTTAAATAAAATTTAGTTGTCTAAGCAAAATCTTAAAAAAAAATTTTGGTTCTTATCTTATAAACTCTTGAAATATTATAAAATATTTTTTTGTGTTTATAAAAAAATATCATATTACAATTTTTGATAAAATTGTTTTTCTTTATAAAATGCATTTTTGAATAATTGTTTGATTTCATTAAAATAAAATTAAACAGAAGGATTAGTTTAAGTTCGGTTTTGAAACAGTAAAGTGGTTTCTGGTTTTAATAAATAAATATATATATTTTAATTAATCTCAAAAAGAATAATTTGTTTTATTTGAACCTAAGTTATATCTATATCTTAGTTTTATAAAATATAAAACTGGCGCAGTCGGTAGGATTTTTCTAACTAGTGTCGCGAATATTATTAAAAATAAATTAATAATATTAATAATAAACTTAATAATAATAACATAAAATATTTTTCAAAACTTAAAAAAAAAAAAACAAAAAGTTATCAAGAAAAATAAAATTTTGTGAATCGCGATAACCAGGTTTCTTTCAAGAATTTATTGAAAATAAATAAAATAAAATAAAGAAATATTTATTTATGAAACCTTATAAAATACCACAAATAATTTATAAACCAGATAAACTCAATTCAATCGCTGAAGAAAATTCAATAAAAAATATTATTCCTAATAATATAATCAACATTGAAAATATCATGGCAGTAAATCTAAATACTATCACAGCAAGAGATCTTATAACAGAAGCAAGATCAGTTCCAATATTCAGAGGTGATGATACTTTTGAATTATCTCATTTTATCACCGAAGTAGAAACAATCGTCGGATTGACTTGAGAACAAAATTTAAAAGCATATTTATCAAACATCCTTTTAACGAAGATACAAGGACCAGCAGCAGCAATATCAATAAGACGTCTCGAAAATGCAACGTGGGACCAAATAAAAAACCAATTGAGGAGATCCTTTGGTATTCAACAATCTTACCTTAAATTAAAAGAAGAAGCTGATGCAGTTAAATTTATAAACGTAACTCAATATTATCATGATATTTCTAAAATTTTAGACAAATTAAATTTAAAATATAAATTAGACGATGATTTTCCGATTGAATTTAATACAATTAATAACGGAAAAAGTATTTTAGAAATTTTTTTGAATAAACTTCCTCGCACCGATAGTATGTTTTTAAGAATTAAGGATGTAAAATCTTTAGAAGAAGCTTTCTTCGAACTATCTCAAACTGGAATTTCTAATATTCCTGTCTTAAATAAAAATAATTATAATTTAAAAAATTGTAATAATTTTAATAATAATAAGCAACAAAGAACTAATGCTAACCAGGGCTGCCATTCGTACAATTTTCATGGTACTTGTACGGTTTTCTTTACATTTGTACAATGTACAATGAAGACTTATCATTGTACGCTAAATGTACGGTTTTTTTAGTTTTTAATAATTAAAACGTTTTTGAAGCCGATTCTTTGATAATTCGGATTCAAAAATATTAAAAGTATTAAAAAAATCAAAAAAATCGTAGGTATAAAAACCCTGGTAAATGAAAAGCTTCACTGAAAAAATATGTTCATAATAACAATGAATAGAAATCATAAACTGAAATTCATAAAATATATGAAGAATTCCTAAATAAAATGTAAGAAATCATTAAGTTTTTTTAAAATCAATGATCAAATCATTGAAGCAATGAATTACAAATCATTTAATTTTTTGCAGCATTTTTTAATCTATTTGAAAAAATTAATGAACTATTTCATATTTTTATGTACGATAATAATCTTTTTAACCCTAAAAAATCTAGTTGACTTTAAATTTTTTTTAAAATTTTCCCATTGAAAATTTTTAGTTTTTAGTTTTACAGGATTGTATGAAAAAACAACTTGATGGCATAAAAATTCTTGCCGTCAAGTTTTTTTTCATACAATCCTGTAAAACTAAAAACTAAAATTTTTCAATGGGAACGCTACGTTACATGATAATTTACATTGAATTAGGGATCCCATATGGTCTCTAAAAAAGAGAACTTGATCTCTTTTTTCGTTCCGATCTTTCTTTTTCTTTTTTTTTTCGTTTTGGTCTCTTTTTGTTCTCTTTTTTCTTTTTTTTCCGTTTTGGTCTCTTTTTGGTCTCTTTTTTTATTTTTATAGGAAAACCCACTGAACGCTTCCGCTTATCATTCTATTCTATGTATACAATAAAACAGACAGTGCTGCTCGTTATGTTTGACAAGTAACGTTTGACTTTTTACTTGACGTATTCAAAAACGTGGATAATTTTGTCAGTGCTGTTTTTTGTTGCTGCTGCTTTTATTTTTCATTATTCATTTGAATATTGAATTGGATTTTGCATTTTAATTTTAGTTTGGTGGTTGGTTTATTTTATTCTATAGTTTATTTTATTATTTTATAATTTTTTGAATATTCGCACCCCTAGACAAAAAAAATGAGTAAAAGAAGATGTACATTCAGTGCAGAACTAAAAGCCAAATTTAATTGTTTCGAATCAGTAGAAAATTTTCATCATGATGCATTTTGTACTATTTGTAAAGTAAAAGTATCTGTAGCCAATAAAGGAAAATATGATCTGGAACAACATTTACAAGCGAAAAAACATAAATTATGTGTTCGAGCAGGTCAGTCATGCAATCCTTTGACAAATTTTTTGGTAAGACCAGTGAATTCTGCAATTAAGCAAAAAGTTGCTGCAATAGAAGGTATCCTTGCATTCCACACTTTAAAGCATCACTTTAGCTTTCAATCTACTGATTGCACCACAAATTTATTAACCTCGATTTTTGAAGATTCGGAACTTGCTAAAAATATATCATCTTCTCAAACAAAAACTAAAGCAATTGCTGCTAATGTTATTGCGCCATATTGTAAGGATAAAATTTTGAAGGAATTGCAAGGAATACCATTTGTATCAATTTCTACTGATGCAAGCAACCACGGGTCACAAAAATTATTTCCAATTTTAATTCAGTTTTTTTCTGCAAATAATGGTACTGAAACAAAATTTTTAGAATTACAATCTTTGCCAAATGAGACGGCTGAAACTATTTCCGATTATCTTTTTAAATCATTGACCGAATTCAATTTGCTGGATAAATGTATCGCTTTTTCGGGTGACAATTGCCATACAAATTTTGGCGGACTGAAAAGAGCAGGCAAAAAAAATGTATACACATTATTAAAGAACTTAATTGAAAAATATCTTTTTGGTATTGGCTGTCCCGTTCATATTATACATAATGCTGCAAAGCATGGAATTGATACTTTAATGTTTGATGTTGAATCAATAGCACTAAAAATTTTTAATCATTTTGGAATATACACTGTCAGAACAGAAACTTTAAAAGATTTTTGTCAGTTTGTACAAATTGAATACAAAGCTGTTTTATACCACAGTGCGACTCGCTGGTTGTCATTATATCCTGTGGTTAACAGAATTCTTCAAATATTTCCGGCCTTACAGTCATATTTTTTATCAGTCGATGCGTGCCCTATGATATTGAAAACTTTTTTTGAATCAAAATTAAGTGAATCCTGCCTTTTGTTTGTACATTCACTTATGTTTTTATTTAATGAAAAAACATTGGAACTAGAAACAGAAAAAAATTCAATTTTAGAAATTATTAGAATTTTAGATTCATTAAAAAAGTCCTTGGAAGAACGACTAAATAATGAATTTTTACCTTTTAATGTAAAACTAATTCTTCAAAAACTTACAGCAGAAGGATACGAAATTGAAGTCATAATATTTAAAAAACAAGCTGTTTTTTGCTACAAGAAATCCTTGGAATATATTAGTTCTTGGACAGAACAGTTTAATGAATTTGACTGTTTTAAATGGATGTCATTAAATAGTATACCAAAATGGGAAGACGTTGAAAACACTATGATAATTATGACAACTAAGTTTAAAAATAATATTATTGACGGTAATAAATGCTTTGACCAGTTTTCAAATTTAAAAGCTTTTGTTGCAGAGTTTGAACAAGCAGAACAATACCAAAAACTTCTTTCTCATGAGAAATGGATAAAATATTTTAATACAATGAAAAAACCTGAGTTTTATTCTGAGTTGCTGAAAATTTGCCAATTTTTTTTCTGTATTCCTGGTCAGAATGCAAATGTTGAGCGAATATTTTCTATGATAGAAGCGCAATGGACCAAAGAACGAAATAGACTAAGTGTTGAAACTGTCCGAGCAATATTACTAGTTACATTTAACAATAAAAATGTATCCTGTAAGGATTTTTTTAATCAAATTAAAAATGAAAATGAATTATTATTAAAAATATCATCTTCTGAGAAGTATATGAAACAGTAAAATAAAATGGTCTCATTAATATTAATAAAAAAGTGATAAGCTATCCAATATAATTTTAATTTTCTAATCTTATTTTAAATTATGATCTCATTCATTATGTATTATATTTTTTTGTACCTTGTTACGTTAGTGCATTGCTGAAATGCAAATGAATTGTTTTTTTTTTATATATATTTTATATTGAACTATGTTATATTATCTTATATATTTTTAATTAATTAAAATACACTCAAAATATGTAACTCTTTTTGGTCTCTTTTTTATTTTTTCTGAAAGTCTCTATTTTTTGCATTTTTATATAACATTTACTCTTTTTCTGTTTTTTTGTTATGGGATCCCTACATTGAATCATAGTCCACCTGGCGACAAAACATATTTCTATTAAAATTTTAGTTTTATTCTAAACTAGACAACCATTCAAACGCGTTTGCTATAATTTTCAGGGGCCAATATACAATTCTAAATTAGACTTGAAATATGAAAATTAACATATTTTAAAATTCAGCGCCTCTCTAGTGGCAAAATTTTTAAATAATTGATGTGCTATCGTATCGAGCCCTTTTTTACGTTTCCAAAGAATGATCACACTTGATTTTCTGTGGCCATTTACAATATTAAAAACCATTTTTAGACTGCAAAACTTAATTTAGTAAAATGATAATAGCACAGCCTGCGGGACGAATTTAAAAATTCTGTCAATTACATTTGGTTCACAATGCCTTTCCAGTGAATTGTGCAAATTATAGTTACATGAAAAAATATTATCCGCGCATTGAGCATTGAAATGAAATGCGCGGGTGCCCTAAATGCTTACAGTACTTAGAATTTCCAACTATTTAGTTGCGTGAAATGAATCACATAGTAATAAATGGAAGTCCGCGCACTTGTAATTTAAAACTGTAGCAACTAAAAAGTCGGCCGCAAATTTCTTCGAGACGTTTTAAAATGAAATGCACGTAATTAAATTAGTGTCCGCGCAATTCAGTGAAACATTCTTTTAAATATATGGATTTTATTATAGTAGCTCAATACGCGGATAATATTTTTCATGTAACTATAATTTGCGCAACTAAACAATTGAAAGTGCGCGGGTGCCCTTAGCATCTAATACCAAAATCAACCAATCACAACTAACTATTTTTTTTATTATTTGCTCTGAATACTGAGAAAGAAAAAAACAATTTGTATGTACAGTACAGTTGAATTTAATTGTAATGTTCGATTCATTTGGCGTCGGTTTGTGTTATGTTAAATAATTATAAAATTTGGAAAAATTAATTGAATAAAAAAAGTTAATAAGTTATATTTTTATTACAAAGTGAAAAAAAAATTAAACAATATGAACAAAATTCATACTAAAAATTACAAAATGAATTAAATTACAATGTGAAGTAATTTTTACAAAAAAAAATTTGAAAATATAGTGAAGATATAGTGAAAATATAGGGAAAATATTTTTATGAATATAGAAATCGTGATATTAAATAATAGTTGCTGTGTTGATTGACCTATCGGATTCAATTGTAATTTGTGATATAAAAAAATCAATATACATAGTTTTATAATCGATGATTATCATACCACCAAATTTTACTAATGAAAATTATAATTTTTTAGGTCAAAAATAAAAACAAAAATTTTCATCAATTGATAATATACGTTTATCAATATTTTCATAATTTTCAACATTTTTCAATAAATGTTACTGAGATTGGTCAACAATTATAAAGTGAGTCGAATTTTCATCATTTCGAGAATTTCAACATTTTTAAGGAACATTTTTATAGATATTGAGATTGGTCAACCAACAATTATAAAAAAATTCAATACATATATATATATGTATATCCAGTTTTATAATTTAACTTTTTCTAATGTTAGAAGAACTAAAAAAATGGGGTCTAGGCTAATTCACTGTACACAATTCACTGTGGACAATTCACTGTACACAATTCACTGTGGTGATAATTCACTGTGCACAATTCACTGTGGACAATTCACAGTGACCATGCTTTTAATTCTCGAACATATGACCCACTTTCTGCTTCTGTCACCACAGTGAATTGTGTACAGTGAATTGTCCACAGTGAATTGTGTACAGTGAATTAGCCTAGACCCCTTCTTAATTGTTGAGAGAAACAACTGTGTTAAATAAAACAGTTAAATTTTAACTGTGTTAAAAATTATTTAAATACAATTTCAATTTGAAAATTTAATCTAGTTTATTAATTAAACTTAAACCTAAAGGTTTGAAAAAAAATACTATATTGGTAGTGTTAATTTAGGTAGTGTTAATTTATATTGGTAGTGTTAATACTATATTGGTAGTGTTAATAATATATTGGTAGTGTTAATTTAGCATCAATGGAGTTTGAATATATTGCTTCGGAAAAAGGAAAGCCCAGTATATTACGCAGCGGCTATATTTTCTATTTTGAAAGGTGTGGTGCCGATGAGAAAAAGTTTTGGGCGTGTTCCAGTTACCAAAAAACAAAATGTCGAGCTCGTCTTCATACTAAAGCTGAAAAAATAATATGGTCTAAGGAAGATCATAATCATGCAGCAGATGCAGCCAAAAATGATGCTCAAAAGCATATAAATGCTATGAAGATCGCTGCTAGCGCTTCGTTTTCGGGCTGCACGCAGCAAATAATAAGTGCTGAGTCAATGCAGGTAACAGAAGCAAGTGCATCTAGATTACCTTTGAAGAGGTCAATTTCCAGGACAATTAGGCGCGTAAGGCAAGTTGAAAGCCCAGATATTAATTTAATGCCAAATTCAATCAATTTTGTAATACCGGACCGATACAAGTGTCTACCTAATGGAGAAAACTTCTTACTTTTCGATAGTGGCGTTCAGGACCAAAATCGAATTTTAATATTTGGCACACTTCCTAATTTGAATATTTTGGCCCAGTCGCAAGACTGGTATTGCGACGGCACATTCACTGTTTGCCCTCTTAACTTTAAGCAGTTATATGTGATCCATGGGCTATATGAAAGCAAAAATACCCCGTTAATTTTTGCATTATTGCCGGGTAAAACCGAGGTGTTATATTCAAGGTTTTTTACACAATTAAAGATAATGAAACCAACATTAGCCCCACAGATTCTTCATATTGATTTCGAAATCGCGACCATGAACGCATTTTTAGCATCTTTTCCATCTAGTACTACAAAATTTTGCTATTTTCATTTCAGGCAAAGTATTTATAAGGCAATTTGTCGATTTGGATTCAAAGCTCAGTATGACACTGATGGAACTTTTGCTTTGAATTGCAAGTATTTACCAGCTTTAGCTTTTGTTCCACCCGATTCGGTGGTAGAATATTTCAATATTATAGCGCGAGCTGACTAGATTCCAGCTGAAATTTTCGACTACTTCGAGGATAATTACATCGGACGTTGCATTTTAGATAATAAGCGTCGAGCGCCACGTTTTGAGATTAAAAAATGGAATCACTATCATACTACATTGGAAAATGGGCAAAGAACCAACAATATTAGTGAGGGTTGGAATAGAGCATTTTCCGGGACAGTAGGAATTGACCATCCCAACATTTTCCGTTTTATTGAGGCACTTAAAATGGAACAAGCTAAAAATGACCTGGTACGGTCTCAGTTATTGGCAGGGAGCTCAGGCCCGTCCGCTAAGAAAAAATATTTCAATTACAACTTGAAACTAGAAGGTATTGTAAAGACGTTTGCTGAGAAAAAGCCCTGGGAATATTTAAAAGCTATAGCTTTCAATATAAATATAAATTAAATATTTTATTTCTTTTTTAATACTCTTGAAGGACTTACTCGTTTATTTTGTTTATTTATTTTATTTACTCGTACATATGAATTAATTTTTTTTTAATTTCATCAGTTTTATTAAACTAAAAAATTTTCTTTATCAATTTTCAAATAAAAGATATTAAAAAAAAGTAAAAAAAAATAAAAAAAAAAAAATAAAAAAAAACAAAAAAAAAAAAAAAAAGCAGATGGAACCGATGGCCATTACGTCCTCGTCGTGGTTCCGGGTTAAGCAGAAAGTGGGTCATATGTTCGAGAATTAAAAGCATGGTCACTGTGGACAATTCACTGTGGTGTACAATTCGCGCGCGCGATCACAGTGAATTGTGTACAGTGAATTAGCCGGCTACGATTAAGAAGGTAAAAAGTTTTTATTAATTTCCACAGTGAATTGACAACCACAGTGAATTGTCCACCACAGTTAATTGCGCACAGTGAATTGTCACCACAGTAAATTGTCCACAGTGAATTGTGTACAGTGAATTAGCCGGCTACGAAAAAAATGCATTGTTTAATTTTTTTCGTAAAAAAAAGCAAATAATTACAACAAATTTTTATATGTATAAATAAAGAAATATAAATCGTACTTATAAATAACTTGTACTTAAAAATAATTACATATTAAAAAACATTTAAATTTCAAAAAAAGAAATGTATTAAAAAAACTTTATGTTACTATAAAAATTAAATCTTTTTGCAAATTCAAATAAAATAAAAAAAACTTTGATTTAAATAAATACAATTAATTTTATTAAATTAAATTACTTTTTTCATTACGAAATATTTCTAAAATTTATGATAACCTTTTCAGCAACCACAAGAATATCGTTATTGGCATAATGAACAAATTTATTAATGCAACTGCAATTATTTCATTAATATTATGGATATATTCATTTACATAATGCTCAAGTTTATTAATTCAAATAAAATCTTTTCATTAATATTATGGATATATTCATTTACATAATGCACAACTTTATTATTATAAATAAAATCTTTTCATTAATATTATGAATTTCTTCATTAGCATGATACTCGAATTCATAGATATAAGGAATATAATCATTAAGTATTTATGATTAAATTCATTATTATTATGAGCATTCATTAAAGTATGAACTATTTCATCAGTATGAAGCCACATTCATTTATTAGATAATGAACAACATAATTGGAACAAATTTAATTATTTTGTAATGAATGTGATGTACTTTTTAATAATTATTATGTACTTTTTGGTTCAGTGTTATACAAGATTTTTTCACAACCATGAGAAGTTGTCATCTCCATAATGTTTAAAAAAGTTACTTTACAAATTTAAAATGTCCAAAATGCACGTAGTTTTTGCAATTGCAAAAAAACTACTAGCATATTTTGCAACTTTTAACTTTTTAAAGTAACTTTTTTCAAACTTAAAAGTTAAATAAAATTACTTTAAAAAGTTAAAAGTTGGAAAATGAGGGTGGTTTCTTGCATGTTAATAATTTTTTAAAGCTATTTGAAAAAGTTAAAAGTTAAAAAATGCTGGAAGCATGAAATTTTAAAATTAAAGCCAAATAAAAAAAAACTAGCAGAAAAACAGCCATTTTGAATTTTGAATTTGATGATTGATTAGTAAAAATACCGAAAGTGGATAAATAAATAGAAAAATGAATAATGAAATTAATCAACGAAGAAAACAAAAATATAGAAAAGAATGGGAGCAAGAAAAAGATTTTAAATATTGGTTAACCAAAGATTATGACAATAAATATGGTGCAAAATGTTGTATTTGTGCGCAAAAATCAACATCAGATATTTCTACAATTAGAAATCATTCTCAATCCAAAAAACATTTACAGAAACTTTGGGTAAGTTGTAGCTAAATAAATATAATTTTTATCAAATTGATTTTTTAATGAATTTTGTAGGTGCTTCTGAAAAACAAAAACAAATCATGGAAAACTTTGCTCGTACAAATGTCCAACATTCAGTGGTAGATAGTAGTTTTAAAGCTGAAATTATGTTATGTGGTTTCTTGGCAGAACATAACATTGCTTTTAAAGCTATGAATCACCTTGTAGATGTCATGAAAAAATGTTTGCCAGATTCTAAAGTACTAAATTTACAATATTGAAAAATTAATAAATAACATTTGAATTATTCATAGATTTTAGAAAAAGTTTACTGCAAAAGAACAAAAGCATCTGCAATAACTAAAAATGTAATTGGTTTAACTCACAAATTCGATCTTATTAAACGTCTGCAAGAAATAAAATTTAGTGTCATGATAGATGAGTCAACCGATATTTCTAGTAATAAAGCCACTTGCATTGTTGTTCGATATTTCGACAAAAAAGCTGGAAAAATTGGAAGTTCTTTTTTTGATCTAGTAGATCTTTTTCAAGGTAACATTGAAACAGCAACAGCAGAAGTAATTTATAATGCTGTAGAGAATAGTTTAATTGCAAATAAAATCCCACTGTCCAACGTAATTGGATTTGGTTCTGATGGATGTAATACAATGATGGGTCACTACAATTCTGCTATGTCCCGTTTTCAAAACAGTTGTCCTGGAATTTATATCTCAAAATGTATTTGTCATTCACTACACTTGTGTGCCAGTGAAGCTACCAAAACTTTACCAAAACGATGTGAAGATTTGGCTCGAGATATACACACATTTTTTAAAAACAGTGCTAAAAGGAAAGCTATTTTCGCCCAGTTTCAATCTTTCGTTGCTGTTGAACCGCACAAACTATTGGCACCGTCACAGACACGTTGGCTCTCCCTTCATGCAGTAATTGCACGTATTTTAGAGCAATGGAATGCTCTTCGACTTTTTTTTGTCGACATGCAACTATCGGAAAAAGTATCTGTGTCCAGTGCCACTAGGATATATAGTAATATTAATGACCCTCAAGTAAAATTATTTTATATATTTTTGGACTGGGTTTTGCCAAAATTTAATGCAGCAAATGCATATTTCCAAACAGAAAGGTGTGTATTAACAACCACTCACGACTCTATAAGTAATCTTTATAAAGATCTTTTATTAAGTTTTTTGAATAGGGAATACGTGGAAAAAAGTCAGTTAAATTTGATTGATCCTCTCAACAAAGCAAAGCAACTAGACAATGGAATAATGTACTTAGGATCTAACATGCTGGTTGAAACTGATTTAATTTATAATAATAGGCAAAATGAACCAATGGATGTTGAAATAAATACAATTGAACAAAATTTTCGTTTACAGCCTCGAAGAACCCATTACCAATAGTTGAATTAACAATAAATAATAAAAAATTCAATTGTTTAGTAGATACCGGAGCATCAATATCTTTAATACATAATAGCAAAGAATATATAATAATAAAGAACTCGCATGTAGAACAAATGCGAATTTTTCAATTTCTGTTCGTGGGTCATAACATTGGAACCCGCTCTCTCATTATATGCTATACATATTATTCTGAAATCTCTTTAAAAAATATTGTGTGACTCAAAATAACAAAAGGTATTCAGGCGAGAATTAACGCCTTGCAAATTGGGGCAATATTAAGTGAATTAATCGCTATTTGGCCTTAATTCCTGTGGCGGCAATTCATCGCCCCAAATTTGTAATTGTATAGTAAAAAAAATAGATTTCAGGGATGTACAACAGGTGCAGGGTTTTGCTTGAAATGCATTCATATATATATATTGACGTATAAACAATTAAATTTTTTGTAATGTTATGCTAAAAATTTAATTAATTATATGTACATATATGCAAACATATATATATGTATGTATATACATAAAATAATATATGGGTGCATTACTATAAATATATATATATATATATATACAGCTGCCCGCACATATATATAGGAATTTATATATTGGATTGATATAAAAAGATATATAAAGGCATATATGTATAAATTTAACGAACATTTATATATATATTCATATATATATATATATATATATATATATATATATATATATATATATATATCAACGATATAGAAGATATATGGATAGGGCATAAATGTTCCCTCTCTTTTTAACACATTAAAATTTTAATATATTGAAAAATTGTTTATGAAGCCACGATTTTGGTAGTTCTCTTTCCTTTTGCTCGCCGAAGTGTCAAATTAATAATATGAAAAATATTATAACAGCTGATTTTAGATTTACAGGGCTGGCTTATTTTTTTAAGTTTAAGAGTCTCAATATAAATTAACAATATTAACTAGCTAAACAAATTACTCTATTTTATTTTCCATTTGAATAATTATCGTTGCGCGACCTAAAATATTCCTTAGAATGATCTTTACTTGTATTTTTCAAAAAAAAAAAAAATTATCTCCTTAAAAATTGATGCCCGAATTAAAAAAAACCTAATCCGCCCCTAATTTCTCATTTTTATATTTTGACAATTCGGCTAGCAAAAAAAGAGACAACTATACCCGGCGTGGCTTCAAATTTTTATATTTATGCTCTATCCATATATCTTCTATATCGTTGATATATATATATATATATATATATATATATCTCATTATATTATTTTATCAATAAAATTCGATGCTATATATTTTTTTTTTTTTCATATTTCTCAAATACCTATATTTATTATCTATGCACGAAATATTAAAAAAGCATAAATATATTTAAAATTAATTTTTAAAACGTAAAAAATTTTCAAAGTTGAAAAAAAAAATTTTTCACTGAGAATAAAAGGAGAATTTTATTTTCAGTTTGAGAATATTTTTACTTCCCTTTCACAGCCGCCCGCACAGACCATGGAAAAAAATTCAAAAAAAGGGTATACAAATTCAGATGAGACTTCTTTATTATTATATATTCTTTGCTATTATCAGCATTTCCAAATATAAAACGCATTAAAATAAAAAAACCAATTGAAATTTTTACTTTATTTGGAAAAAATCAAATTACCAATGAAATAATAACCGACGTACCAATAGAATTTAATCATGATGCTACAATGGTTTGGAAAATATTGAAATTTAATACTAAAAAATTCGATGCTATACTAGGTCAAAATATTCTTAGAGCGGTAGGTGCAAAAATTGATCTAGAAAATAATACAATTGAAATTATGGGAAAAATTACTAGTTTTATTAACTATTGTCCTTATAGTGACGTAAACTATCTATATTCTTTAGATATCAGTAATAATAATATTTTTAATTATATTAAAAATGACCATCTTAACGAAGAAGAATATAAGAATTGAAAAAAAATTTTTGTTGAAAATTAAACATAAAATCATTACGAAAGATAGTCAACCAATATATTCCAAAATTTATAGATTCCCTAAAATTCATGAACAGGAAGTAGAAAAACAAGTTTAAGAAATGTTGAATCAAGGAATAATAAAACATAGCAATTCACCCTACAATTCTCCTATTTGGGTTGTCCCGAAAAAATTGATAATTCTGGAGAAAAGAAGTGGAGAATTGTTGTTGCCTATAGGAAACTTAATGAAATAACTATAGATGATAAATTTCCTATTCCAAATATAGAATCACTCTTTGATAAATTAGGTAAAGCTCAATACTTCACCACTCTAGACCTCGCTAAAGGATTTCATCAAATCCTAGTTGCTGAAATTGATCAAGCGAAAACAGCGTTTTCGACCCCACAAGGTAATTATGAATATGTCAGGATGCCTTTTGGACTGAAAAATGCTCCTGCTACTTTCCAACGAATGATAAATTACGTATTACGAGATTTTATTAATATTATTTGTGTTGTTTATATTGATGACATACTAATCTTTAGTACATCACTCCAAGAACATATAGTAGCTATTTCGAAAATATTTCAAAGGTTACGTAAATTTAATTTAAAAATCCAACTAGATAAATGTTCATTTTTCGCAAAAGAATCTGAATATCTAGGTCACTTGTTAACTAATAATGGTATTAAACCTAATCGAAATAAAATTCAAGTTATAAAAAACTCTTAAACTTCCAAAATCTTGCAAAGCAATAAAAAGCTTTTTAGGTATAACAGGTTATTACCGAAAATTTATTAAGGATTATGCTAAAGTAGCACAACCTCTTACGAATTCTATTAAAAAAAATAATAAAATCGACATAAATATTCCAAGGTATATTGAATCCTTTGAAAAACTTAAAGAAATAATTACAAAAGATCCAATATTAAAATATCCTAACTTTAATCAGAAATTTACATTAACTACTAATGCGAGTCAATATGCAATAGGGGCTGTTTTATCGCAAAACGGACATCCAATATCCTTCGCAAGTAGAACACTGAATGAACATGAAATTAAATACAGTACTATTGAAAAAGAACTTTTAGCCATTGTTTGGTCTACCAAATATTTCAGACCTTATTTATATGGAGTTAAATTTTCAATAAAAACAGACCATCGTCCTTTAGTTTGGTTAAATTCCTTAAAGGAACCTAATTCTAAATTACAAAGATGGAAAATAAAATTAAACGAGTTCGATTTCGATATAGAATATGTTAAAGGGAAGGACAATACAGTAGCTGATTTCTTGAGTAGGATTGATACGAAAAATAATGAAATATTTATATTAGAAACTGAAAATAATTGTAAAATTAATAGTGAGATGGCGACAATTCATAGCGGTGCCGAAAATTTGGGTAACCATTTTCCAATTGTTGATAATGTCGTAAATAAATATTTTACACAAATTCATCTTGTTAAACACAAATTACAAGAATTAATAGTAATATATAAAAAACTTAGATTAATATATATATCTGAAGAAAATCTTAGAGATGACAATTATTTAAATAATACATTACGACGTTTAATAAAGAATGGTATAACGGGAATTTATACTGAATTAGAAGATAGTCAATATGCTATCTTACAAAATAAACTAATTAATTTATTTAGTAACGATAACAAAATTAAGTTTGTTAAATGAACTAAAAATGCAAAGAATGTTGAAAATGAATTAGACTTAATAAAAGTAATTAAAGAATTTCATGAAAATACTAATCATAGGGGTATTTTAGAGAATTTTTCTGAAATAAAAAACTTATATTATTTTCCAAAAGTAAAAGATTATATTTATAAATATATTAAGAATTGTGACATATGTAATCTAGCTAAGTATGATAGGAACCCTACTCAATATAAATTTCAAACATCGGAAACTCCATCAGAACCAAAAGAAATAGTTCACGCTGATATGTTTTATCTAAAAAAAGAAAAATTCTTAACTACTATAGATAGATTTACTAAACATTTGTCAATATCAAAACTAAATGATAGAAATAGCGTAACAATAGTTCAAGCTTTAAAACTTAGAAATTCATTATTTGGTAAACCCAAAAAATTTATATTTGATAATGAATTTGATGGATTAAATTTAAAAGATTTCTGTAGAACAGAAAATATTGAAGTTCATTTTACCTCTCCGCGAAGTCATACAGGTAACTGTGATATAGAAAGAGCTCATGGAACAATTACAGAACATATTAGAATATTTGATATCACTCAATCGAATTTAGATACTGAAAGTAAAATTTTGAAAGCAGTCCAAATATATAATAATACAATTCACTCAACTGTTGGAGTGAAACCAAGAGACTTTCTCAATGGTAATGTTACAAATTTCGAAAAAATACGAAATTTAATTCAAGAAAAAAAAAGATAAAGTTATAACAGACTTAAATGAAAATAGAAAAGAGTTTAATTTACCTAATATTAAAGATATCCTTATTTAAGATATAAAGAATTACATAGATATAAGAATATAAAATACTTAATTACAAAAAATAATTTAACTGATATTAGAAAGAAAAATATTCATCCTTCTCGTATTAAAAGAAATTTTAAAAACTTTTCAGATTCGTTTAATAATACCAATCATGTTACTTGCCCTAATCAGCCCGGCTCAAGCTCTGATTAATGTTGAAAAACTAGATACGGAAGCTGGTTATACTATAATTCGACAAGGAAAAATTAAAATAATCGAAAATTATTCTAAAATTATTCATATTATTGATTTAAATGATATAGAAACTACTCTCAATATGATAGAATCACAAATACAAACCACATTTATTTTACCTGATGATGAAAATCTAATGAATACACCTATAAGAAAACTTAACAAAATAAAACATACATTCAAAACACTAATACCATTTAGACATGAGAGATCTTTAATTAATGTTGGCGGAACCTTTTTGAAGTAGATTTTTGGCACAATGGATGAGGAAGATAGAATAGAAATAGAAAATAATTTAAAAATATCGAATGAAAACATTCATAATGTTATTACAAGTTCTAATAAACAGGTAAAAATAAATGACATTACTCAGAAACATATAAAGAATCTACAAGAAAACATAAATAAAAATCATTTAGCACTAGATAAACTCTTAAATATTGTAGTTACTGATGATAGGAAAATAATTAAACAATTACAATACTTACAAATATTAACTAACTTAAATTTATTAAATGAAGAAATTGCAAAAATACAAGAAAATATTATTTTTGCAAAACATCAAATCATGAGTAGATCAATTCTTACACCGGAAGAAATTGATACATATGATGTAGATGCGTTTAAAATCCAAGAAATTAAAAGTTCTTTACCAATTATTGCTAACTCTAAATTAATATTTATTCTGGAAATACCAGAAAATAATTTAAAAATAAGTTCTCCAAATGCGATTATATTATTACATTACCATAATATAAATTCTTATCTTTTATTAAAGTAATGTGTAAAGTAATATAATTTCTGAGAATAAATTAAAATAATATAAATTGTCGCATTATCGTAATATGATTCTTAAATATTCCTAATATTTATAAAATTCATATACGATTTCTGAGAATTAGATAATGTAAAATATTAGTACTGAGAAAAATTAAAACTTATAATTCACATGCACAAAATGCTTATTTGACAATTAAGGAAACTTAATCGTTCAAATAATAAGTATCTAAAAAATATAAAAGTTAGTTTTAAGTAAGAAGTGTAACTTGTGACATTTTATAATAAATAAATCGCTCTCAATTAAAATCACAATAAAATTGACTTTTTATTTAAATATTCTTTCCCTAATTAAGATATTAGGAAAGTTATATAACTGGCGCAGTCGAAAAAACAAAAAATTTGTGTTAAAGTTGCATTTAAATTATCTTCGGAAAAAATTAATTAAAGATAATTAATTTAAGAAGTTAAGTGCTTAAAACTCGTGTAAAATAACATTAATAAAAAAAAATTAATAATAAAGCTACCGCGATATTAATTTTAAATAATAGTGTTATTAATTTTGAAAAAAAAAATTTATCACAACAACTACAATCGTAAAATAAAAAATTTTTTTAATAAAATTTTAAAAGTTTAATAAAATTTTAAAAGTTTAAAATAAAGAAATTACTGTAAAATTTTAAAGAAATTAATAATAAAATTTTAAAAAAGTTTAAAATAAAGAAATTACAGAAATTTTTTTTAAAGAAATATAATAATAATATTTTAAAACTCTATAATTTTAAATATTTGAATAAAATTTTAATGAAATATATTAAAAAGTAAATTCGTAATTTTTAAAAATCAGTGTAAATGATTTAATATACCATATGTTAAAAAGTATTAAAAGAATAACAAGCTACTTTTCACTTTTAATTTAATATAATTAAGAAGAATAATATTGTGCCATATAAAATAATAATAAAAAAAAAATAGAAATATTTTTTTTAAATTCATTCGTTGCATATATAAATCATTCGCTGCATATAAGTCATCAAGAATTAATCTTATTTCACCTATAAAATTTGCAGACAAGAACAACTATCGTACAACTACCTAATTTCAACATCGTATTTCTACAAAGAACATCAAAGGTACTTGACAATTTCCCAACAATTTTTTTTTAAAAGCAGTTAAGAAATACATATTGTACTTATTTGTAGTTATTTTTTATTTTGAAATTAAATAAAAATAGATTAAATAAATAAAATAAAAATAAAATAAATTAATACATAAAAGTATATTAAATTTAAATAAATTAAATAACAAAAAAAAAATTATTAATTAAAATGGAAGCTTCAAGTGAAATGGAAAATTTTAACATGTTAATTAAATGTATTACAAATATATTACCATTCACTGGCGATAAAAACCACTTACCGAATTTTATAGATAGAATTGATCTATAAAAATAATATTAGGGTATATCCAATAAAAAATAATATTAGGGTATATCCAAGACAGAATTGTAGGGGACGCGCGGGACAGTCTACTAACAAACGGTCGAACAGAAACTTGGTCAGAATTAAAAAATATTTTAATTTCATGTCAAGGTGAAAAAACACCTTCTTCAAAATTAATTGATTATATTACTCTATGTCGCTGCAATTCTACAATTGAGGATTTTTACAAAAAACTTAACAATCTTTTCTGTAGACTAAACAATTCGTATTTACTAAAAGGCACATTATCAAAAGAACAAGTCCAAAGTAATCTGAGAATAACTTTGGATGTATTCAAAGAAAATTTACCCGAACCAGTTCGCGGAATTATTATTAACAGAAATCCCAAAAACATGAATGAGGCCTATGAAATCATATGGTTATCTTAAATTTTCGGGTCTCACATAGACTTGCCACCTATACGTTTTTGGAGCGTATAATACGTTTTTTCTATCAAAAATAGTTGTGAATACGCTATACGTACGATTTTTACAAATATTCAAAAATATACGCTTTTTTGGTTATAAAATGTTCTTTTTTATATAAATATTGGTGTCTATTGCTGCTAGGGTAATAAATATCGTATAAACGTCAAATTATATAGTATAAAATAAATAGGAAACAAAACCGGTCGATATTTAATCGATTCTTTTTTTCCACCCCATCCCCAATGTTAATTCTGTACGTACTATGTCAAATGTCATGTTATTGACATCTCAGATCTCATTCATTGTTGTGTTGTTGATGTTGTTTAGCATGGTTGTGTTGTGTAGTAATTAGATATTCGGTTGGATTAGATTGGATTTTGGATAAGAAGGATCGAATGATAATTTAGTATTTATTAAATTTTGGGTGCGTTTTTTATTGTTACTATATTTAACCATACGTTGTATCAATATTTTTATAGATATTCCTTTTAAACATGACATTTTTCGACAAAGAAAACTCCAAAAATTTAAGCGTCCGTAGTAGGAGCAGTAGCAGCACAGATAACGATGGCGATGAATATGAAAGCAACAAGACACCGGTAAAAAAAAACAAAACACAAAATCCAAGAGGTGAATACAAATTTAATGATTATTGGCTTCAAGATGATAATTTTAAACTTTGGATTGTTAAAATTAAGGACGAAATGCACTGCGTGCTTTGTAGAATTTGTAATATAAAATTTACAATTAAATACAGAGGTGTTTATGCAGTCAAAACCCACATGCAGAGTGAACGACATAAAAGTCGCATGCAAAACTCTTCAACCTCGAAAGTTTTATCAAATTTTTTTATAAATTCGCGAGCAACCAACCATGATGAAGTAACTATTTCAGAATTAATATTGACTTATCATGGTGTTAAACATCACCATAGTTATTTATCACAAGATTGTGGAAACAAATTAAATTCGATAGTTTATCAAGATTCAAATAATGCCAAAAAAGTTAGATGCGGACGAACAAAGGCCGAAGCTATTGTCGAATTAGTGTTAGCACCACATTCTTTAGAACTAATTTTAAAAATGCTACAAAATAGTCCATATTCCATTAGTACTGATGCCTCCAACAAAGGCAACAGAAAGATGTTTCCGATATCTATCAGTTTCTTTGACCTAGAAAAGGGGACTATAGATGCAATTTTAGATTTTTATGAAGATCCAAACGAACAATCAAGTGCTATTGCTGATAAAATTATGAAGTGTATACAAAATGCTGGCATAAGATCGAACCAATTAGTATCATACGGAGCAGACAATGCATCCGTAAATTTTGGTAAGCACAATTCTGTATTCGTTCATTTAAAAAATCATTTTAGTTTGCCTAACTTAATTCCTGGACATTGCAATGTCCACATTCTGCACAACACAGCTAAATTTGGATTCGCATTACGTAGCTACGATGTAGAAAATCTAGTCTCAAAAGTATATGCAGTATTTTCATCATCAGCAAAGGAAGTTGAAAACTTAAAAGAATTTTGCGAATTTGTAGATTGTGAATACTCCGCTATAATTCGTCATGTTCCGACAAGATTTTTGTCATTATATGCAGTAGTTGACAGACTTTTAAAAAACTGGAATGCCCTAAAAAGTTATTTCATCAGCAAGGGTGAAGAAAATGTAAATAAGGGAATATGGAAATTTATAGAATATCATAAAGATGGTATCCAAAATGAATATTCATTGGCAGAATTATACATTTTCTTCGTACATAACGTGATGCATCTTTTTCAAAATGTAATGAAAACTGTTGAAAGTAATTATATTCAATCGCCTCAAATATTTAAAATTTTTAATGATTTAAAAAAAGAATTAGTTTATCGTAAGGAAAAACTATTTTTCGGATTTGAAGTCAACCAACATATAAAAAAACTAAATTACTCCGATAGATATATATTGGAAGTAGAAGGTGTCCAAATCTATACGAGGATGTTATCATTAGGGACCGGAACTTCATGCATTTACATATTTGTAGTCATTCATTATATTTTGCATTTGTACCAACCCAAATCCAATTCAAAAAATTCTGAGTATTTTGGCATCGATATGTTAGTACATATATTTACATATTTCACCCATAAGTGCATATTTACATATAAGTACAATATAAATGCATATTACATCTGTTTTTTCAAACAATTTAAAAAATTTTCACGATTTCTTTGTAATCTAAATTTTTCTTTCCGATTTCCATGAAATTTTGTTTGTATAGTTTTTGCGTATTGGGTTTCCAATAATTGAAATGATATTTTAGTGACCCATATTGTTTACGGGGTTGTATATTTGAATTTTGACGTTTTGACATTTTAAAAGTTTGTTTAAAAGAATCAATGTTTGAAAGTTTCGTAAAGGAAATTCAATTTATATGTAGAATATGTAATTTTGAATTTAAGAATGCCGAAAGAAAGGGAAAATACTACTAGTAGGCTGAAAAGATTTGTGACTGAAATTGGAAATGGTGTTCTACAAGTAGATGCAAATATTATATTTTGTAATGTTTGCGACAAAAAAGTGGGTTCTCAAAAAATTTCAAGTGGAACAGCATATTAATACAGCTTCACACAAAAATATGGTAAATAGAAAAAAAATAAATCAGACACTTATTCGGGAATCTCTGTCATCTCAGCAAACAGATAAAAAATCTGAATTTAGTGTGAAATTATGTGAAGCATTTTTATCAGCGGACATTCCGTTGTGGAAACTTCAAAATGAAAAATTACGCTCTTTTCTTGAAAAATATACCACACAATCAATTCCATCTGAATCTGCGTTAAGAAAAAATTATATTCCAACTGCATACGAAGCAGTTTTACAAAAAATAAGAAGTGCTGTGAAAAATAAAAAAATATGGATATCAATAGATGAAACGACAGATTCTTTGGGAAGATATGTCGCTAACATTGTCATTGGAATCATTTCCGAAGAAAACTACAAAGATGCTCCTTTTCTGCTGGACGTAAAGCAGTTAGAAAAAACCAACTCGACCACAATTGCACAATGCTTTGTAGAGGCCATCAACCTTTTAAGTATAAGGATTTTATTTTATATTTTTATACATGTACATACTAAATTTTATTTCTAGGTCCTGATTTTCCAAAAGATGACGTTCTTTTATTTTTATCTGACGGTGCCGCATACATGGTGAAAGCCGGCACCGGCCTAAAACTGCTATTTCCAAATATGCTTCATGTAACGTGCGTAGTACATGGATTGCACAATGTAGCAGAGGCAATACGCACAAATTTTCCAAACGTAAATAAATTAATTTCACAAGTTAAAAAGGTTTTCGTTAAAGCGCCAAAAAGGGTACAATTATTTAAAGAGTTTGCTGGGGACATACCCCTACCACCGGAACCTATATTGACTCGTTGGGGAACCTGGCTCGATGCAACCGAGTATTACTGTAAAAATTTGGACAAAGTAAAACTAGTTATTGGAAAATTAAATGAGGATGATGCACTTTCAATATCTGAGTCAAAATATTTAATGACGAATTCAACAACAAAAAACGAATTGGCTTTTATTTCCGGAAATTACGGGTTTTTATCAAACAGTATAAAAAAACTTGAAAGTAGGGGACTTCTTCTGTCCGAATCATTGGCTGAGCTAACCAATGTTGAAGAAAAAATTATGGCCATTGAAGGAGAAATCGGAAAAAAAATAAAAAATAAATATAATTCGGTATTTATTGAAAAAAATCTTGATTTAGCAGTGCTCAAAAATATTCACAAAATACTAAGTGGTGATGGAAACATAATTTTAGAACATTTTTCAGCTGATCAAATTAAACTATTTAAATACGTCAACTTAACATCAGTTGAAGTCGAACGTAGTTTTTCTAAATTTAAAAATGTGTTGACTGACAACCGGCAAAGGTTTACGTTCCTGAATTTAAAAATGTACTTAATAGTACATTGCAATAATTAATTAATTTTTCTTATTTTTAATTATTTTTTCTTTATTTATTTTTCCTTTATTTATGTTTTATTTTTATTTTCATTCAAAAATGAATTTGTTTATGTTATGTTTCAGTTTTTAATAAAAAAAGGGAGTTATTTAGTTTAATTTTTTCCTTCATATTTCTTAATTTTTACATGCATATTTTCTTGTTTTTTCATGCATATTTGCATACATATATGATCTTTTTTTCATGCATGAAGTTCCGGTCCCTAGTTATCATATTTGGAAAAATGGTTTGATTTCAGCGAAAATTCATTTTTCTTTATTTGCAGCCCCTTCAACTTAAATGAACGCATAACTCTAGAACAAGCATGCAAAGTAGCTTCTTTATTTGGAATAGTGTTTGACGGCGATCAGTTATTTTCAGAAATACGTGTTCTAAATGAAGTTTTTCCCTCATTAACTGGAAGTAATTGCACAGAGAAGTGGATTGAATATTTTAAAATCAACACAAATGCATCTGAATTACTTAAGCTTTGTCAATTTGTTTTTGCAGTACCAGCTAATAATTGTTTTGTTGAACGCATTTTTAGCATGATGGGAAATATATGGACTAACGAACGCAATAGGCTTCATACGGATATGGTGAAATCAGAATTATTTATGCATTTTAATTATAAGATGAGTTGCACTGAATTTGCTAATTTTATTATGCAAAAAAACAATTCAAACAAAAAATTGATCGAAGCAGCAAAATCGAACAAAAAATACAAATTTAAAGCTTTACATTAAGTATAAAGTAAATTTAAACCTTTACCTTTACATTAAGTATTTTTTATAAAATTTTTAATTATATGTTATTAAGTCAATTGAAGTAAGACTTTTTTTTTAAATTTATTTTATTGTTATTATTATTGTTTTTCTAATTAACTCATAAAATGAATAAAAATATATGAGTAAAACAATTTTTTTTATTTATTTTACTTCAAAATATATGTATACGCTTTTGGGAAAATTCAAAGGTGGTAAGCCTAGTCTCACAATGAAGAATCAATATTACAAAAATCCTAGTCATGAAAAGTTTAACAAACATAAGAATATCAACCATAATGTGAATAATACACATCGAAATAATAATAATTACTATAGTAATTATAATAATAACAACATTAACAATAATAGAAATACAGATAATAATTATTCTCGTAATAATTATAATAGTAATCAAAATCAAAGAAATCTCATACCGAGCACACAAACTCGTCAAACAAATCATTCTCCTAGAGGTAATAATCAAAATAATAATATTAATTCTTCAAATTCTAGAAATTTTGTTCGTAGTAGACAAACCCAACGTACAAATTACACTAATAATCAAAATAACCAACAACAAAATAACATTGGTGTAGAACCAATGGATATCTCAATTAACGCGCATATGCCTGAACAACAAAATTTTCACCAGGGCATGTCAAACAATTACCCTATATAGTGGTTAACACTAAAGTAAAAAAATTAAAATTTATATTAGATACATGCGCGGAATTTAGTATTATAAACACAAATTTATGCAATCCCAAGTGGAAAACAAATTCTCCACTACAACAATTAAAAGTTTTAAATAGAACAATTCGACCGGAAGTCAAATGTAAATTTCCATTATTTGACATTTTTAATGAAAAAAAAGAAGTAGAATTTTTAGAATTTAATTTTCATGATCATTTCGATGGCATTATTGGTAACAATATATTAGTACCATTAAATTCAATTATTGGTTATAAGCAAAGGCTTCTTATAACACGCAAAGCGAAAATACCTTTCTTTTTAAATAATTATGAAGAATTTTATTATCAAAATTCTTACTTCAATGAGACTATAGATCTCAACAACAAAATTGATAGTTCTATTCCTCATCCTCTAGAAATAAATTTCGCTGAGCATCTACAAATAGAAGATGTGAACAAAATACAACAATTTCTAAAAAGCTTCAAAGATGTTTTTTATAACGAAAAGAATAATTTGACATTTACCAACGAAATAAAGCATAAAATTATAACACAAAATAATATTCCAATTTATACTAAAAGCTATCGCTACCCTGAAATTCACAGAGAAGAAGTAGATCGACAAATAAAAGAAATGCTTGATCAGGGAATAATAATTGATAGCACTTCTCCATATAATGCTCCAATTTGGGTTGTTCCCAAAAAGTTAGATAATTCAAATAAACAAAAATGGAGAATAGTTGTAGATTATCGCAAACTTAATGATAACACTGTGGATGACAAGTTTCCTTTGCCAAATATCGATGAATTATTCGATAAGCTAGGAAAATGTCAATATTTTTCCACAATAGATCTCGCGAAAGGATTTCATCAGATTGAAGTCCATCCAAGCGATAGATGCAAAACCACCTTTTCTACAGCCAATGGTCATTACGAGTTCACCCGAATGCCATTCGGACTAAAAAATTCACAATCAACATTTCAACGGTTAATAAACAACGTATTAAAGGACTTTATTAACAAAATTTGTGTGGTATATTTGGACGTTATTTTAATTTTTTCGAGTTCATTAGAAGAACATATATGTTCTATAAAAAAAATTCTCCAAAGATTAAGAGAATCAAACTTAAAGATTCAAGTTGATAAATGCAGTTTTGCAGAAAACTCAACAAATTATTTAGGGCACATAATTACAAACGGTGGTATTAAACCTGATAAAAAAAAAGTAGAATGTATTCAAAATATGTCCACACCTATCACGCAAAAAGAAATTAAGTAATTTTTAGGCATAAGTGGGTATTACCGGAAATTTATAAAAGACTATGCCAAAGTGGCATATCCAATGGTAAAATATCTAAAAAAGAACTCTAAAATAAATAAAAATGATACAGAATTTATTAATTTTTTTAATAAAATAAAAACATTACTAACATCTGATCCAATTCTGATAAACCCAGATTTTAATAAAAAATTCACGTTAACAACGGACGCCTCTAATTATGCAATAGGTTCAGTATTAAGCCAAAATAACCATCCAGTATGTTTCGCATCTTGTACATTAAACGAGCATGAAAAAAGGTATTCCAAATGTATTGCTATTGTATGGTCAGTAAAATACTTTCACACCTATCTGTATGGGAGAAATTTTGTAATAAATACAGATCACAAACCCCTTGTATGGCTGAACGGTTTGAAAGAACCAAATATGAAACTACAACGGTGGAAAATAAAGCTTAATGAATACAATTTTACAATAAATTACCTAAAAGGAAAATATAATCATGTAGCAGACGGATTAAGCCGCTTCTATAAAGAAGTAAATGAAAAGGAATCGCTTGAAAATGAAAACGAAAGAATGTTACTAAATATTTTTAACGAATATGAAATTAACGAAAATCAACATTACAATAATAATGATATTATATCAACTAGTGCAACCATACACAGTGCTTCCGAAGACGACTCAAATTACAGTAGAATTACAGAAAAACCAATAAATATCTATAAAAACCAAATATATCATTGTCATAGTGATAAAGAAAAATTTACAAATAAAATTATTAATAAAAAATGTCAAAATTTTATACATATTACTAAAGATAGTAATTTACTAGATATGATGAAACGATGCATCATAGATAAGGGTTTAATGTGTGTATATTGTGATGACATACCATTATACATAAAATTTCAAGATCTCTATATTCAATACTTTTCTAATAAAAAAATCTTTAAATGCTAAAATCAGGTATTAAATTAATTGACCTAGTAGATAAAAATAAACTTTTAAATATTATAAAAGAAAAACACTTTAAATCAAACCATAGAGGTATATCTGAAATATTTACAGAGTTAAAAAAGTTGTATTATTATCCTAAAATGCTAGAAATTATTCACAAATTCATAAATAACTATGATATATGTAATCTTGCTAAACATGAACGAAATCCACCTAAGTTTTTGCAAGAACTCTCAGAATCACCAAAATATTTCAATCATATTGTACACATGGACATCTGGTTTCCATGTAGAAATATAATGTACCTAACCATGATAGATAAATTTTCTAAGCACGCGACAATCCACAAATTAGAGGATCGAACATGGATATCAATTTTAAAAGGGATTAAAGAACGAATAATTTATTTAGGTAAAATGGATAAACTAATTTCAGATAACGAAAAAGGCATAATACATACAGCAATCGAACAATTTTTAAAATAAAATGATATAATATTCCATTCAACAACAGCTGGTATGAAAACTGGAAATTCTGATGTTGAAAGATTACATGGAACGCTCAACGAACATTTGAGAATAATTGAAATTGATAAAGAAAAAAATTATCTAGACGAACTAGACGATAAGATATTCAAAATTATAACAATTTATAATTCAACTATTCACACTACTACCAAAATAAAACCAATCGATATAATAAATAAAAACTATGATAAAAATGAAATACAAACTTTAGCTGACAGATTCGAACAAAGTAAATTAAAACGTTTAGAAAAACTAAATAAAAACAAAGATACTAACAAAAAATTAAATGAAAATATAGTAATTAATAGAAAAGTAGGAAAAATTAAAGCTAAGTATAAGAAATTAGATAACTATAAAATTGAAGGAAATTATATAATGGACACTAGCAACAAACGATTAACTAAATATCATAAAAAACAACAAAAAAGAAAATACAAACACCAAGAGTAAAAGAAAAATCTTTTGTCATTTTAGGTAATGGATTTAAAATTATTCTTCATGGTTATAACACCAATATTTATCCAAACAATTGATATCAACCGAATCAAAGATGATAACGGATTTGTACTTATGCGACTCAACGAAAAGCTGATAATAGAAAATTATACAAAATTACTACATATAATAAATCTAACAGAATACATCAATATTGCAGAAACATTTAAAGAAAGCTTAGTTTCATTAAAACTGCATAATCACGACAATGAATATCCAATATTACAAAGAGAATTGCAGAATTTACAGCATAACTTAAATTTCATAATGCCAGATTTGCACAAAAATATACGTACTCGCCGAGGTTTAATAAATATTCTCGGTAGTGCTATGAAATTTATAGCAGGGACGATGGATAGTGAAGATTCAAACGAAATCTATAACCACTTACAAAATCTGGATAGTAATAGCGAAATCTATAACCACTTACAAAATCTTGATAGTAATAGCAAATAATCGAGCAAATTAATAAACAGGTAATAATTAATAATAATTTAATAAAAGGCCTTGATGAAATTACTACTCACTTAAATACACAACAAACCAAATTTAGTAAATACATATAATGTCCAAAATAAAACAAACGAAATACTGAAATAATATATAATGTCCAAAATAAAACAAACGAAATACTGACTTCAAGTAATAATTTAAAATTTGTCTTACATATGTATGCTGACATAACAATAGTTAATAGACATATTGAAAAAATTAAAGACATTATTTTACTAAGCAGAATATCAAGCACATGACATATTTACTTACGAAGAAATTGCCACGTACAATATTACAATGGATATACTACCCTATATTAAAAATAGTATAATAATTAAAGACAAGCTTATTATTTTTGTGGTATCTATACCCAATTTCACAAAAGAAAAATATTTTAATGGTTTGATTATACCATTTCCGAACAATAAACAAGAAGAATTAGATACACAATTTCAAAATATAATAATCAGAAAACAAAACATATATGAATATAGTGAAAAACCAATAAAAAAAGCAAATTTGAAATATTTTAATGATATTTTAATGAAGAAAACCGTAATTGTTTTTATCGAATAAATACTTTAGAATCCGTAAATATAATAAAAGATAATATAATTGTAACAAAAAATTTACCAAAAATTTATATTTCTCAAAATTGCATAGATCATGAAATTACAATTTCAGGAAGCAATATTATTAAATTTAAAAATTGTAAAGTAATAATTAAAGATTTTATATTTAATAACAAAATACAAGAATATAAAGAAGATATAGTAATACCTTTGCTAAATAGTTTTAATGAAAACAAACTGATAAAAAACTTTACTTTAGATAACCTACACCTGAAAACAATAGAAAATAGAGAAACTATTAATTATGTTGAATTTAAAAGTAATACTTTAAATTATATTTCTTTAAGTACAATAATTGTTATTATAATATTAATAATCATATTTTTATGTTATAAAAAAGAAAAAGAAATTAATTTTAATACAAATGTTGATATTAATAAAGAAAAAAATGATAATGAAAATATCGACCCATTTTCTAAGTAATTAAGTTTTTGGAGGACCAAAAAATTTATATGGGGGAGATATTTATTTATTTATTTAACCAAACAAGGTATACACATCTTAAATCTATATCTTAAATACTAAGATTACATTACCATAATATAAATTCTTATCTTTTATTAAAGTAATGTGTAAAGTAATATAATTTCTGAGAATAAATTAAAATAATATAAATTGTCGCATTATCGTAATATGATTCTTAAATATTCCTAATATTTATAAAATTCATATACGATTTCTGCGAATTAGATAATGTAAAATATTAGTACTGAGAAAAATTAAAACTTATAATTCACATGCACAAAATGCTTATTTGACAATTAAGGAAACTTAATTGTTCAAATAATAAGTATCTAAAAAATATAAAAGTTAGTTTTAAGTAAGAAGTGTAACTTGTGACATTTTATAATAAATAAATCGCTCTCAATTAAAATCACAATAAAATTGACTTTTTATTTAAATATTCTTTCCCTAATTAAGATATTAGGAAAGTTATATAACTATATATAAAATTATACCAATTCCTAATATAAATAATGAACAAGTTGATATAGAAAGCTCTGATATCCTTTATTTTGAAAACAAAACATACTATTTTGGTCAAGAAAGATATAAAAATAAAGTAAAACCAGTAAATAAATGTCTTTCAAATTTATTTTTTAATTGTTATAATAATTGTTCAAAGATCATGAAAATTGACTCAGAAATTGTAGAAATTGAGATAGGTTTAATTTTAATAACAAACGGCATAAATGTTGGCTTAAAAAGTAATTGTAATAATATAAAATATACTTTAAATAAAAATTAATTGTACTACAGAATGTAATAAAATAAAATTTACAAATAAACAAAAAGAATTTAAAGAAAATATTGTAATACCAGGTTATTCTAAAATGAAAAAAATAAATACTATTTTAAATTTAAAAGATTTACATATTATGCAAATACAAAATAATAAAGAAATTAAAGAAATTGTTTATAAGAAAAAACAAAGTAGCATAATAATATATTTTAATACAATTTTTATAACAAGCCTAGTAATAATATTTTTAATAATAATAATATTGAAATTTTATAAAAAAAAGAGAAATCAAACAATTAATGAAATTGAAACAATAAATTTTTCACAGAAGTGTAAAAATCTTAAGGATGGGGGAGTCATATATCCAATGAACGAAGTCCTTAATGGCATCATTGCCTCGACCTCCGTCCCTGGATAAATTGTCTCGACTTCCTTAAATTCTTAAAAATCTTAAATTCTTAAAAATCTTAAATTCTTAAAAATCTTAAACTTAAAATCATATATCACTTATCAACTAAATTTTATTACGGTTAAATAAAATTTAGTTGTCTAAGCAAAATCTTAAAAATAATTTTTGTTCTTATCTTATAAACTCTTGAAATATTATAAAATATTTTTTTGTGTTTATAAAAAAATATCATATTACAATTTTTGATAAAATTGTTTTTCTTTATAAAATGCATTTTTGAATAATTGTTTGATTTCATTAAAAATAAAATCAAACAGAAAAATTAGTTTAAGTTCGGTTTTGAAACCAGTAAAGTGGTTTATGGTTTATAATAAATAAATATATATATTTTAATTAATCTCAAAAAGAATAATTTGTTTTATTTGAACCTAAGTTATATTTATATCTTAGTTTTATAAAATATAAAACTTGCACTCTAGGATGACTTACCCCGAGATCGGCAGACCACTAAGTTATGTCTTTCTCTAAATAAATAAGTTATTTAGAGAAAGACATAACAAGCAATATCATAAGGGTATTTCTACAATTGAGCTTAATGTGGATATATTTCAACAATTTCCATTAGACTGTCTCGGTGTAATGAAGAAATTGTTAAAAATGTATAGTTATCTGGTGACACATCATCTTTTTTACCTTCTTTTGCCGTGAATCAAATATCTAAAAAACTAAAACACATTGCTTTGACTCAACCATTTGAATTTCAAAGGAAAGTCAGATCATTGTCAGAACTTGGAAATTTTAAGGGAAATGAATTTTAAGGGAAATGAAAGCAAGAGCTTTTGCATACAAAAATGTTCTTAGCCCAGAAAAATATACAAATTTCTTATTATTTCATGCAGCTATTGTAATATTGAGCGATAAAGATTTGTATATACAGTTACAATAGCAGCAGCATTACTAAAACATTTCGTTTAAGGAATGGAGGAAATATATGGAACAAAAAAATATAATTTATAATGTACACTGTTTGACGCACATAACAGACGATGTCAACTTATATGGCACAGTTGATGAGTACATACAGCTCATATCAATTTGAAAGCTATATGTACCAGATAAAGAGATTGTTGCAAAAGAACAATCATCAACCCTTGGCTGTAATCAGGGACTGAAAACGAAACCGAAATAACGATTTTAACCGTAATTATTTCAGGAACGCAAACCTAACCAGAAACCGAAAAAAATATTTTTCGACATTTTTCGTTCTAATTGAAAACGAAATAAATAATTCCGGTTACCGGTTTTAAACCTTATTATTTTTATGTGAGTTTTTTATTGTATTTTTATTTCTTGAATTATTGGGGTTATTCTACAAAACGGCGTATTTGAAATACGTTCATTTCTGCGTTTCACTTTCGAATTATTAACTTTGCAAAGAAATGTCTATGCAAAATTGTAAGATGTGATAGGTGATAGTCACACATCACTCTATGTAATACCATTACAGAATAACAAGAAAACTGCAGTGATAATTCAGTATTCCATTAAATGTTATAGCGTTTTGAAGAATAGCTAAAATTGAAATACGACCGTATTTCAAATACGCCGTTTGGAGAATAACCCCCATTATTAATTTTTTTATTAATATAATTTTTTTTTTAAATAATAAAAACTTTGAAAATGAAAAAAAATAGTGAAATAATTTATTGTTTGTAGTTCTACAATTAATTTGAATAAAACAACGTATTTCTCAAAGCGTTGTTTTTTATAATGATAGATATATTTAATATATATTTTATTTTATTAAAGAAAACCGGTTTTAACTGGTCTTTAATTTTCATTCCCGAAAACTAAATCGAAATAATATACTTGAGAACGAAAGGAGCAAAACCGTAATATTTCGGTTTCGTTCGGAGAGAAACCGAACGAAATAATTTCGGTTTTCAGTCCCTGGCTGAAATTACCAATAGAATATCCGAAATGCATGCAGTATAGATACTATATACAGAAAAATGTGGAAAATGTCAGATAGCAATGAATATGATGTATTGTTTCCATTGCGTCATTCATAAATGGTATACAATGGTATACTGTACTAGTTGTTTTATTATACTTCTACTCTCCTCTATAAACACTTAATACAAAATTTAAACTCCATATTTTCCATAATAAATTTGAAATTCACACTTTTCAAATAAATAAAGTTTTATTTTTAGTATAAATTTCAAAATTTGGACGTACCAAATAATTTTTTTTAGACGTACCAAAGGTTATTTTTCACAGAAAAATGTTGGTAGTTGACCATCGATAAGAATGAGACAAGTGTCCAGGCAATTCCATTATCGTTCATCAAAACAATAAAAAAAAAGGTATTATATTGTCCAAAAAAAACGGGAAGAATATTTTAAGATTTTTTAACAAAATGAAAGTACCCAATGAGAGCAATGATTGGTATGCCATTCCCAATTTTAAAATAATTTCACAAGTTTTGGTAAGCTCAAATCATCAAACATATGATGTTGTTAACTTCAAATATAACATTATTTTTCAGAAAATTATAATGACGCTCGTGAGAAGGAATATATATAAATGCTCGATGATTTCGGTAATTGAGCATGAAAAATTAAAAGAAATAAAAAGAAAACATGCTAGAAGTAGCTCTGTAAAAGAAAATTATTTGGATTTTATTTGTTATGGTGAGACTCTAGAAAAAAATGCGAAAATGTAAATGATGGTACAACAACTGCGGTTATGACTTTGGCTGAAAGAAAATTTGGTTCCATTATAGAAAATGCTGCGCAGTATAGTAGCTGATCCGTTGTCTGATGTACCAAGTTCTGTTTGTCTTACAATTGAAGATTTGGAGGAAATATCTCTTATGTGCTCAATCCATAAATAAAGGTTAGAATTTATACCTTTTTTTAACCCCACAATAATTTATAAATACTAGTCACAGTTAATAAATCTCCAATGGTTGAACCTTCTAAACATCTAAACGTCAACATATTGAAATGATAACACCTATTTATAAACGTCAGCGGAATGAATTACAAAATACTTCTATTGAGCAGACAGATCGTCAAACGCAAACCATGCTTCCGAAATGCTTGAAATGGAAAAGATTATATTATGATCATATAACCAATCAATAAGAAATGACCTAATAGATACTAATGGCAATATTATAATTTCTTGAGAACCTGGCCATAAAGCAATTGTAGGAAATGAAATATCTTTGTCCATAGACCCTGTTTCAACATTAAATGCGTTAAATTGTACATGTCTATAGACCCTGTTTCAACAATAAAAAATATAATTGCAGAAATATATTAAATACGACAAACTCAATGGGACAATTCAACAAGTTTTTTAAAATCGCATGTTCCAACAATACAAAAACCGTTTTACCTTAAAAATTTAGACCGTCACCAAAATACGAGACAAATCATTTTCTTATACAATGTCCAAAAATTTATTAGCCAAGAATTGCGCTGCAAATGACAGACTTTGATTTTAGAAAAATTGCTGAAACCTAATCAAAATAACAATTCAACATTATTTCAATTAGTTATTAAAATTAATTAATCTGAAAAAGATATAAATAATTATTGTTGTAATTATAAAACAATAAAAAAAAAAGTTACCGCTTGCGCATAATAAAAAAAAAAGTATTATATATAAGCTAAGTATTCTGCTAGTATACACTTCAGGCTTGTAAAAATGATAGTGAAATATCGGACAAAACTTAATTTAAGCCGTAGATGGCTGTGATTTGAAAATTAGCTATGTACTTGCCAAAATTGAATGTAAATAAATTAAATTATTTTGTGAAATTATTTTAAATGTGAAATCGGTTGATATAAGCAAATAAAATAAATTTGCAACCACTTTTTAATACCCTTAGCTCTCTTAGCTCTAGCATATAAAAATATGTAGTACAAACTTGATGTTTTATTATATATACGCTACCTGTGGCTTTTATATCAGAAATATTCAGAATCAGAAAATTAACTACTAAAGTCTCAATTATTTTTTTGAGGTAGATACTAATAGAATGCCAGTAAAAAAATGTAAGCAACATTTTTGTCGCTGGGATTAATAACTAAAATAATAAGAACTACAATACATGTACACTTAATATTCATGGAATATTACTAGTTAAGAACAGTAATCTATGATGCCACTCATAGTTTTAGAAATATTTGGTCCGAGTTAGTCGCGAATAAAGTGCGGAGTGATTAAAACAATAAAATATATAAAAAAATAAGAAAAATGAAGTTCCAGTGTAGTTCGTGGCAGGGTCGTGGAGTCGGAGTCGGAGTCGGCAGTAATTTTGATGGAGTCGGAGTCGGAGTCGGAAATAAAAAGCCGACTCCGACTCCATTAAATTTAAAATTTAATCAAATTTAAAAAAATTTAAATTTAAAATTCACGAAAAAATTCTAAACGTAAAGTTGTCAAAAGTTTCCATATAAATTCGTATAAATTTCTGGATCCAACATCTAATTAACTTTGGATGGTAATTGGATGCGTAATTTTTTTCATTTTTCAAAATAGAAGAAAAATGTATATCTTATAAAGATAATTGGTTAAGTAATTAACGAAATTTTTATCTTTATATAGAAAATTTATTAATTGTATTTCACAATTTCTTGTTACTGGGGAAGTGTGTCTGTGTAGTGTAGTGTAGCCATATAATTTAAATGAGTGTAGCTGCTGGCGCAATACGGGAAATTACCTTTTATATTCATATGTAAAAAAAAATTGTCAATTTCGGTAGATACTATTTTTTGTAATTGCTGGTGGTATCAGACAGTCTTTTTGGAAAGTTTATTTTTTGGAAAAGCAAATTATCAATTAATCATTTTTTGAAAAAAAAGTAAGTTTGAGAATGATGTAACTTCAACTAATTTATAAAATTGAATAATAAAACACCAAAAATCAACTAATTTATGAAATTATTATAATTTTTGTACGAAGCAGGTGCATAAAGTAGTATATTGGTATCAGACAGTCTTTTTTATTAATTATTTGTATAACTAATAATTTTTTCCAAACATTTTTCGTAAAAAAGTAAGTTAATATTATAACCAATTAAATTATAATATTAAAAAAAATATTTCTTTTAGATATTTAACAATGTCTCAAAAAAAAACAATAAAGTCCGCAGTTTTTGACCATTTTACAATTACGACAGATGGAAAATATTATGAGTGTCAGTGTATTTTAGAGGATGATGATGGTAAGAGATTATGTAATATAAAAATAAGCAGTTTTACAAGCACCGAAACAAAAGATGCACCTACAAGAGCATCAAATTTAAAACGACATTTAAAACGTGTCCATCCTAAAGTGTTTGAAGAAGTAGATAAAAAGGACAATATTCCAATTCCATCTACAAGTGAAAAATCTATTGTAACTCAATCCCAATTATCAACATTTTTTAAAACTGACAAAATAACAATAACAATGACCGCAGATAACTTTAAAAATTTATTAATCGAAATGGTAGTGCAAAACAGTGTGCCTATAACTTTTTTTTCTCAGCCGGCCTTTTTAGGTTTAAATGGAGAAATGGCGAAAAAAGTTGGAGTTTCTTTAGAAAGCATCAGGAAACTTATAATTGATAAGGCTAAAAACAGAAAAGAAATGCTTAGAAATAGTTTGCATAACCGCTTTATTTTTATCAAAATGGATGCCTGTACGCGCCATAGGGTTAACTATTTTGCCATCAATTGCAGATACGTTGATGAACATAATAAAATTATAACTCGGACATTGGGTGTAAAGGACACACAGGCACATCACACGAGTGAATATCTCCAGAAATTGGTGCAAGAAGTATTAGATGATTACAATATTAAAAATGAACAGATTTTATGTATTATAACAGACAATGCTTCAAACATGTTAAGCCTAACTGAAAAAATGAACAAGGCTGCTGAAGAAACTACAGTTTTGGCGGAAGAAATAAATGATGTTTTCGAAATTGAGCCAGAGGCTGAAGATATAATTGAAAACAATATTAATTTGGATGATATTGCTGAAACAGCATCAAAAGCATTTCTCATTGAACATATGCGATGTGCTGTGCATACATTACAATTAGCAATACGAGATGGGTTAAAAGATCAACGCACAACTAATTTGCTTGTAAAACTGAGGCAAGTAGCGGCTGCAGCCAGAACTCCTAAAATAGATGCTATTCTGAAAAGACGTGCTGGAAAAGGTATTATTTTAGACCAAGCAACGCGATGGGGTAGCACTTATTTGATGGTACAACGTTTGATTGAACTAAAAATGTTTTTGGATGATCTAGATAATCAAAGCGTTTCATTAACTGAAACAAAATGGGAGCAAACGCGTCAATTAGAAAGCGTCTTGTTAATCCCTTATGTTGTCACCAAAAAGCTGCAGGCCGAGGATTTGACACCTGGAATTTTTTTTTTCGAGTGGAAAGGATTAATACATAAATTAAACAACATAGGAGGAGCAATTGCTAGTGCAATTGTATCTTCAATGAAAAGGAGAGAGGATCAGTTAATGAATAATAATATTCTTTTAGCTGCTGTTTATGTTGATCCAATGAATAGAATTTTATTAGATAGCGATCAAATTGCAAAAGCAAAAGAAAAACTTCTTGAAATCGCAATTCGCTTGAAAAGGTTACAGGCACCTGAAATTCATGAATTAGAGGAAGTTGAAATTGAAATGTTTAACCGATCCGAATCATCTTCTTCTAATGATGACTTAAATTTCGAAGCGTATTTAGATAAATTAGATCGATTAAACGTAAAGCGAAGACGTTTAAATTTACAAAAAGAAAATTAACCAGTAGATATTGAAAAATTGAAATTTAAAGAAGAGTTTTAAAACAATTAAAAGAAATTGAAAAATATGATCGGTCATCAAAATTGAATGTAGAAGAAGCAATCACTGTTTATCCCGAAATTATTCGTGATGTAGCTAGATATGTGACTGCAATGCCTCCGACACAAGTAAGTGTTGAAAGATTGTTTTCGGCTTTGAAAATTATTAAAACCGATTTAAGAGCATCGATGAAACAGGATTTGGCTGAAGCAATTCTTTCTCTGAGAGTATAAAAATATCTTATTGTATTTGTTTGTATTTTTTTGTTTTTGTTTTTGTTTTTTTAAGTGAATTAAATGTATATATTTGTTTTTGTCTTATTTATTATTTAAAAATAAAAAAAATTGAATTAAAACTTAATTTATTCATTATTTGTATTTAATTTATACATAATTATACATAATTATTATATATGTACATATATATAATATGTATATATCTACTAGACAAACTATGCAATATATTGTATAAAACCTTAGGAGTCGGAGTCGGAGTCGGAGTCGACAATATAAAAAATGAGGAGTCGGAGTCGGAGTCGGAGTCGGTAGTTTTTATTACCGACTCCACAGCCCTGGTTCGTGGTACGTTTATGTGTAATAACATATTATTTTACCATAAACACCCGTTTGTACATAGAAATCAAAAGAAAAAAATGTTTGCTTTTTTTTTTTTTACTTCTCTTTTTAGATTGGTGTAGTAGCTGTAGATGTAATACCTCCATCATCAACCCCGTGGTTTGGTATAGTTGGTAAGTCATAATTATTTGTATATTTTATAAATTATTCACAAAATCTCTTAACACTAGAAGTACCAACAGGTCAAAATGACCGGTTCCAAAAATTCTTCACTAGATTTTTTCTTTGAATTTCATTTAATATTTTCTGAAATATTATGACTTTTTCTAACTCTATGCATTCAATAATATTATACATTATTTGGTCCCCCCCTCTCCCTTTTTGTTGAGATTCGTATGTGGTATACCTATATACCGACCGGTCATTTTGACCCAGTTTGAAAAGTTGACGTTTTCAATATGAAAGCATTATAAAATATCTTGGGGAATCCTTGATTTTTATAAAACTGTAATATTGGAAATCACTTTCATGATTTTGCAGTGTTTTGAAATAATTATTTAGTTTCTTATTGAGGATTGTTGATATTTGAAATTATACTTATTAGATTTATTTTGTGAACAACTATTTCATTGACTTTATAATTTTACTTTATTGCTGTACACGTAAGTAAATTGTGAATAAATACTTTTATTATATTGCATTTTCCGTCCAGGTAAAATTCTACGCCAGTAATTAACAGAACTGGAAGACAAATTATTAAACCAAAACGTTTCAATTAGCGCTCACGTTGTTCACTGGTGAGGGAGTGCTGTGGCGGCTGAGTCACTCGTGTAATCTCGCCTATTAAAATTATTAAATGTAAGCGCGTCTAAACGTGCCTGAAAAAGTAAATTATATATAATAAAAAAACTCATTCTTTTTCATTTTCCTCGCTCAGCGTCAGTAGTTTCTGGATATTGTTTTTAGTTGTACGTTTCAAAATAAATTTGAGTTAACGTAAAAATCAAATAATAATTATTTAGACAACAATACAGTATTTAAAATAAGTTTTTGTTTATTGCAATTTTGATACGACAACCTACAAAATAAAAATTATAGTTCCTGTAAATAAAATATAGTTCCTGTAAATAAAAATATAGTTCCTGTAAATAAAAATTATAGTTACTGTAAAAAAAATGAATTCCTGTAAATAAAAGTTTAATAAAAAATCACTGGATTTTTGTTAAAAACAAAATTCAACTAAAAATTAGCTTGGTGTACATTTATTGAAGAAGCAACACTAATAGCTAAATATGGAACAAAAAAATATAATTTATAATGTACACTGTTTGACGCACATAACAGACGATGTCAACTTATATGGCACAGTTGATGAGTACATACAGCTCATTTCAATTTGAAAGCTATATGTACCAGATAAAGAGATTGTTGCGAAAGAACAATCATCAACCCTTGGCTGAAATCAGGGATTGAAAACGAAACCGAAATAACGATTTTAACCGTAATTATTTCAGGAACGCAAGCGTAACCAGAAACCGAAAAAAATATTTTTCGACATTTTTCGTTCTAATTGAAAACGAAATAAATAATTCCGGTTACCGGTTTTAAACCTTATTATTTTTATGTGAATTTTGTATTGTATTTTTATTTCTTGAATTATTGGGGTTATTCTACAAAACAGCGTATTTGAAATACGTTCATTTCTGCGTTTCACTTTCGAATTATTAACTTTGCAAAGAAATGTCTATGCAAAATTGTAAGATGTGATAGGTGATAGTCACACATCTCTCTATGTAATACCATTACAGAATAACAAAAAAACTGCAGTGATAATTCAGTATTCCATTAAACGTAATAGCGTTTTGAAGAATAGCAAAAATTGAAATACGACCGTAGATACGCCGTTTGGAGAATAACCCCCATTATTAATTTTTTTATTAATATATTTTTTTTTTAAAGTTCAGTATTGTGCTCGAGTGAAATGAAATTTTAACGCGATCTCCAAAGCTCTAAAAACTCTGCTGTGAAATAGCCGTGAAAAGGTTGTGAAAAATATTTTGTAAATAAAATTTGACAAGTTAATTTGGCATTTAATATTTTGACATTTTAAGTAATTTTATATACTGACCTTTCAACGTCAGCTATTCAAATTTGTGATCAAAGGAATAAAAAAAAAACTAGCAAATGTCAAAATTTCATCGTGAAATAATGTTCTGAACATTATTTCAGATGAAAAATAATCAGGAGACTTTTGCGCGCCATCTGTTGATAAGCACAAAATTCATTATTTTTTACGATTTTTTCACAATTTTATCACGCGAGCTCAGTACTACTTGAGCGAAATCAGGAGCGAAATTTTTCATTTCTGATTTCACGATGTCAAATTTGTATGAAAATTTCATTTCACTCGAGCACAATACTGAACTTTAATAATAAAAACTTTGAAAATGAAAAAAATAGTGAAATAATTTATTGTTTGTAGTTCTACAATTAATTTGAATAAAACAACGTATTTCTCAAAGCGTTGTTTTTTATAATGATAGATATATTTAATATATATTTTATTTTATTAAAGAAAACCGGTTTTAACTGGTCTTTAATTTTCATTCCCGAAAACGAAATCGAAATAATATACTTGAGAACGAAAGGAGCAAAACCGTAATATTTCGGTTTCGTTCGGAGAGAAACCGAACGAAATAATTTCGGTTTTCAGTCCCTGGCTGAAATTACCAATAGAATATCCGAAATGCATGCAGTATAGATACTATATACAGAAAAATGTGGAAAATGTCAGATAGCAATGAATATGATGTATTTTTTCCATTGCGTCATTCATAAATGGTATACAATGGTATACTGTACTAGTTGTTTTATTATACTTCTACTCTCCTCTATAAACACTTAATACAAAATTTAAACTCCATATTTTCCATAATCAATTTGAAATTCACACTTTTCAAATAAATAAAGTTTTATTTTTAGTATAAATTTCAAAATTTGGACGTACCAAATAATTTTTTTTAGACGTACCAAAGGTTATTTTTCACAAAAAAATGTTGGTAGTTGACCATCGATAAGAATGAGACAAGTGTCCAGGCAATTCCATTATCGTTCATCAAGACAATAAAAAAAAGATATTATATTATCCAAAAAAAACGGGAAGAATATTTTAAGATTTATTAACAAAATGAAAGTACCCGATAAGAGCAATGATTGGTATGCCATTCCCAATTTTAAAATAATTTCACAAGTTTTGGTAAGCTCAAATCATCAAACATATGATGTTGTTAACTTCAAATATAACATTATTTTTCAGAAAATTATAATGACGCTCGTGAGAAGGAATATATATAAATGCTCGATGATTTCGGTAATTGAGCATGAAAAATTAAAAGAAATAAAAAGAAAACATGCTAGAAGTAGCTCTGTAAAAGAAAATTATTTGGATTTTATTTGTTATGGTGAGACTCTAGAAAAAAATGCGAAAATGTAAATGATGGTACAACAACTGCGGTTATGACTTTGGCTGAAAGAAAATTTGGTTCCATTATAGAAAATGCTGCGCAGTATAGTAGCTGATCCGTTGTCTGATGTACCAAGTTCTGTTTGTCTTACAATTGAAGATTTGGAGGAAATATCTCTTATGTGCTCAATCCATAAATAAAGGTTAGAATTTATACCTTTTTTTAACCCCACAATAATTTATAAATACTAGTCACAGTTAATAAATCTCCAATGGTTGAACCTTCTAAACGTCACCATATTGAAATGATAACACCTATTTATAAACGTCAGCGGAATGAATTACAAAATACTTCTATTGAGCAGACAGATCGTCAAACGCAAACCATGCTTCCGAAATGCTTGAAATGGAAAAGATTATATTATAATATCTTTGTCCATGTCTATAGACCCTGTTTTAACGTTAAATGCGTTAAATTGTACATGTCTATAGACCCTGTTTCAACAATAAAAAATATAATTGCAGAAATAGATTAAATACGACAATGGGACAATTCAACAAGTTTTTTAAAATCGCATGTTCCAACAATACAAAAACCGTTTTACCTTAAAAATTTAGACCGTCACCAAAATACGAGACAAATCATTTACTTATACAAGGTCCAAAAATTTATTAACCAAGAATTGCGCTGCAAGTGACAGACTTTGATTTTAGAAAAATTGCTGAAACCTAATCAAAATAACAATTCAACATTATTTCAATTAGTTATTAAAATTAATTAATCTGAAAAAGATATAAATAATTATTGTTGTAATTATAAAACAATAAAAAAAAAAAGTTAGCGCTTGCGCATAATAAAAAAAAAGTATTATATATAAGCTAAGTATTCTGCTAGTATACACTTCAGGCTTGTAAAAATGACAGTGAAATATCGGACAAAACTTAATTTAAGTCGTAGATGGTTGTGATTTGAAAATTAGCTATGTACTTGCTAAAATTGAATGTAAATAAATTAAATTATTTTGTGAAATTATTTTAAATGTGAAATCGGTTGATATAAGCAAATAAAATAAATTTGCAACCACTTTTTAATACCCTTAGCTCTCTTAGCTCTAGCATATAAAAATATGTAGTACAAACTTGATGTTTTATTATAGATACGCTACCTGTGGCTTTTATATCAGAAATATTCAGAATCAGAAAATTAACTACTAAAGTCTCAATTATTTTTTTGAGGTAGATACTAATAGAATGCCAGTAAAAAAATGTAAGCAACATTTTTGTCGCTGGTAATAATAACTCAAATAATAAGAACTACAATACATGTACACTTAATATTCATGGAATATTACTACTTAAGAACAGTAATCTATGATGCCACTCATAGTTTTAGAAATATTTGGTTCGAGTTAGTAGCGAATAAAGTGCGGAGTGATTAAAACAATAAAATATATAAAAAAATAAGAAAAATGAAGTTCCAGTGTAGTTCGTGGTACGTTTATGTGTAATAACATATTATTTTACCATAAACACCCGTTTGTACATAGAAATCAAAAGAAAAAAATGTTTGCTTTTTTTTTTTTTACTTCTCTTTTTAGATTGGTGTAGTAGCTGTAGATGTAATACCTCCATCATCAACCCCGTGGTTTGGTATAGTTGGTAAGTCATAATTATTTGTATATTTTATAAATTATTCACAAAATCTCTTAACACTAGAAGTACCAACCGGTCAAAATGACCGGTTCCAAAAATTCTTCACTAGATTTTTTCTTTGAATTTCATTTAATATTTTCTGAAATATTATGACTTTTTCTAACTCTATGCATTCAATAATATAATACATTATTTGGTCCCCCCCTCTCCCTTTTTGTTGATATTCGTATGTGGTATACCTATATACCGACCGGTCATTTTGACCCAGTTTGAAAAGTTGACGTTTTCAATATGAAAGCATTATAAAATATCTTGGGGAATCCTTGATTTTTATAAAACTGTAATATTGGAAATCACTTTCATGATTTTGCAGTGTTTTGAAATAATTATTTAGTTTCTTATTGAGGATTGTTGAGAATATTTGAAATTATACTTATTAGATTTATTTTGTGAGCAACTATTTCATTGACTTTATAATTTTACTTTATTGCTGTACACGTAAGTAAATTGTGAATAAATACTTTTATTATATATTTTGCATTTTCCATCCAGGTAAAATTCTACTAGAATTGGCAGTCGGAATTTATTCAAACAAAATTTGCACCATATTTTACACGATTTTTATGAATTATGGTACATGAAAAATATATATGAAGAAAATAAAAAATACTAAAGTATACTGTTTTATAAAAAATACTATTTTATTTGTTGTTTAATTTTTAATAAATATTTTTTTTATATATAAAAATATTATATTCTACAGGAAATGGTTTTTCCCAAAAGTGGGAAATTTTTCCCATTAATTATTTTATTCATTGTTATATTTATCATGAAAAAGTTTTGTTTTTTTTATACAAAATTTGCTGACTTTATTTCTTTATTCATTGATAACATTTAAGCCTCTTACCTAAATTTACCTCAAAAATTACATACAAAATATCAAAAAATTTCTACCTAATTTTATAGAAAGATTAAGAAACTTATTACCAATTTTTTTTATTGGATATAAATTTTTTATAGCTTATTTTTTTTATTCATTTTAGTATTTCAGAGGTCCTACCTGATTTAAAAAAAATAATATTTTCATTTAATTATAATTTTTTACATAATTTTACATAGAAAAACAAAAAACCAAACTAATTACCAGTAATTTCTGTTACTATTTAATATATTAAATATTTTTGAAATATTTCTTTTTACCAACGGTATCTGATGATCCTCAAATCATGTTGAGATTCCAAGGAGTGAACTTGTCTTTTTTAAATTATTTATTTAGTTATTGAGGATTGTTGAGAAAATTTGAAATTATACGTATTACATTTATTTTTTGAACAACTATTTCGTTGACTTTACTTTACAATTTTACTTTATTGCTGTACACGTAAGTACACTGTAAATAAATACTTTTATTATTATTGAAAAAATATACTTTGCATTTTTATCCAGGTAAAATTGTACACCCAAAATGCCAAAGAGACGTCCAAAAAAACCCAGAATATTGGAAGATATAACAAATATTGAAGAAATGTCCACATGCAATCAATTGAAAACAGAAGAAGAATATTTATTCTCAGACAGTGATAGTGATACTGAGAACATCTTTAATGTAAATAGACCAAGAAAGGCTATAAGATTGCCATCATATTCTGATGAGAGTGACGATCAGCAAACTGAAACTGCTGCTGATGGCACTATCTGGATTGAAATGAAAGATGGATCCACTCCAGGAAGAAGATCACGAAATACCATTTTCAAAGAAATAGCTGGACCTACAGGATATGCTAAGCGAAATATAATGGAAGGTAAAGTATGTAGTGCCCTTTCAATGATAATCAATCGTCGAATTATAGACCATATTAAAACATGCACAGAAATAGAAGCTACACGAGTTCTTTGTAAAAAATGGAGTTTATCTAGAGAAAAACTTGAAGCTTTCATTGCAATTTTATATGCACGTGGTGCATACGAAGCTAAGAACTTGAAATTATCCTATTTATGGTCTAAACAATGGGGACCAAATTTTTTTAGGAAAATTATGACTAGAAACGACTTTGCGGAAATATTACGTTTTATTCGCTTCGATAAAAGAAATGAACGTAGTCAACGATTGCAATCAGATAAATTTGCATTTATTTCAGAAGTTTGGAATGCATTTATTGAAAACTCTCAGAATTGTTACGTACCGGGACAAAATATTACTGTTGATGAACAGTTATTTCCAACCAAAGCTCGATGCAGATTTACGCAGTACATGCCGAATAAACCCGATAAATTTGGAATAAAATTTTGGTTGGCATGTGATGTTAGTAGTAAATATATTATAAATGGGTTCCCGTATTTAGGAAAGGACGAAAGAAGGCTCTCGTCAACTCCTTTGAAAGAATTTGTCGTCCTCAAACTAATTGAACCGTATACCGGTTCTGGAAGAAATATAACTACTGACAATTTTTTTACGAGTAAATCACTAGCATCACAGTTATTGGAAAAACGAACTACTTTGGTTGGAACTATTCGTGGAAATAAACGAGAATTACCAAAATTGGCCAAGCAAAAAAAAGATAGTTTACCTCGATTTTCAACTGTACTCTATAAAACAAATAATTGTACTTTGACAGTATATAAAACCCAATAAAAAAGTAGTTGTGCTAAGTACTAAACCTACTTCTGTCAATATTCAAAAAGACAACAAGAAACTGCCTGAAAGTGTTATATTTTATAATAAAACTAAATTCGGGGTAGACACGGCAGATCAAATGGCTAGAAAATATAGTGTGAAATCGGGATCACGAAGATGGCCTGCTCATGTATTTTTCAATATTCTAGATTTATCTGCAATAAATGCCTGGATTTTATATAAAGAAACAACAGGAAAAAATATATCCAGAAAAGATTTCTTGTTTCAATTAGCAACAGAACTTTCCGCAGAATATAAAGATACACCAGAATTACAAAACTTGAATGAAGTATTGAGTAGCCCTGAAAGTTGTCATATGCGAAAAAATTGTAACATAGGTTTATGTAATGAAAATAAAACCACGAATATCTGTGCTGGTTGTAAAAAATATGTATGTGGTAAATGTACTTATAAGAAAGTCTATATATGTAAAAAATGTAGTGAATAAAATAAATAAAATGGCTATTTTTGTAAAAAAAATATATCATATAGTTGTAATATTATTTCCATAAATATACTTTAATTTGTTTAAAACTAATATATCTCTCATAAAAACGTGAAATAATTATCGAATTTTAATACTTTGTAAACTAAATATCAAACCGGTCATTTTGACCGGTGTGGTAGAAATAGGTATATAACAATTCTTGGTAGTTCTAGTGTTAATGATTTACAAAATTTCTGTTATAATTTGTATCTATATTATATTTTAATTTAATTTTAGAAACTACAGATAACACCCATATTTACTACGTACTTTCGGATTCCCAATTAATCAATTCTAACTCTACAAGTTTTTAGGAAGCATTAATTCAAATTTATGGATTATAATATAATAGAACATAGAGTATCCTGTAGACTGTAGAGTAGAGCTTTCGCTAATGTTAGTATTCATCGAAAAATATTTTCTACAATATTATTCCTGAGTTCAACGCGATAAAAAAAAGAATATAAATAATAAGTCTGAAATTCTAAATTTCATTATGACATTAAATAATACTGAATAATTATTTTAATTTAATAGTCTATAATTTATTTATAAAAACAATTAATTAAACAAAATTTAGAATTATTACTTTGTAATAAATATCAATTTTTCTTTTCATATGTAATAGTAATAATTAGGCGTTCTGGGCTGTTTTTAACAGTGACAGTAAAACTGCTGTTTTTTTTTTGAAAGAAAGAAATGCTGAAATAAATGAAAAACAGCAAACAGCTGTTTTTAAAATGCTATTTTTACTGTTTTTTATTTGTTTAAATTTAAATTTGAAGAATCCAAGAAGGCATGGATTCTTCGAAATTATTAAATTTAACTTGAATTTAGTAATGCATTGCAATTCAACTTCCATAAAGTTTCATTCAAATAAAAGATTGAAATTTTTTGTTTCGAAAATTTTGCATGAAAATTCAAACGAATTCACTATTGGTAAGTAAAAAATTATTTGGTTATTTGATGTCAAATCAACAAAGTGTATATGTATTGGATATACTGAAAATTCCAAAGCATATCGGTTATTTGATCCGATAAAAGAGAAGGATATCATTAATAGAAATGTAATATTTCTTGAAGATTCAAAATATATGTTACGTAATATGTTACGTATATATATATGGCAAATATAAATGAAAATCTTGATCCAACATCATATCAAGAAGCTATAAGCAGACCGAATAATTTGCAGTGGAAGAAGCAGTTAATGATGAAATCAAAGAATTAATATTAAATAATACTTGGGAAATGAATTACCTGCTGAAAAAAATCGATGTGGATTTTAAAACAAAACGTCGTACTGATGGTGATATTATTTGATACAAGGCACGACTGGTGGCTACAGGCTGTAATCAAAGAAAACGAATAGATTTTCAAGAAACATTTGCACCAGTGATTCGGTATAGTTCAGTGAAATTTTTATTGGCTTTGTCAGTATGACATATGATTTGAACATAGATCAGTTAGATGCTGTTACAGCGTTCCTTCAAGGTGACTTGAAAGAAGATTCGATATTGTCCCTCCTGAAGGTTTTGCTGAAAACAAGGATAAAGTAAGAAACACATCTATGGCCTGAAACAATCCTCAAGAATGTGGAATGAGAAACTGGATCAAGCTTTAAGAAATTTTGGGCTGATGAAATCTAAAGTTGACCCATGTATTTGCTTCATCAACCACGAAGGTGGTAAATTTCTTATTGTAGCAGTATATGTAGATGACATTTTAATTTTTACAAATTTAAATGAGCTGAAAAGTAAGTTAAAAAAATATCTAACAAATTTATTTTTCATGAAAGATCTTGGACAAGCTGAAAGTTTCTTGGGAATGCAAATTCATCGTGAATGAAAAAATGGTAAAATTTCTATCGATCAAAAACATTACATATTAATGGAATGATGGATTGCAATACATGTATTGCTCCGTTAGATGTCAATCAAAAATTAGACAAAAGTTTCGCTCCTAAAAATTAAAAATTTGCCTTATCAAGAATTTATCGGAAGCCTTTTGTTTGCAGCTCAAGTGAGTAGGCCAGACATCAACTTTGCTGTGAATTTTTTAAGTAGATTCAACAATGATCCTGGGTCTAAACACTGGATAGCAGTCAAACGTATCTTAAGATACCTTAAACATATAACACTTAAACTAACGAAATGGCGGCGCACATTCTAACTAAAGCGCTTTCATCTCATAAAAACAAAATCTGTGCTAAATCAATGGGAATCGTGTTTCATAATGCTTCTAGTTCTAGTGGGTATGTTGGCGAAAGAAACTAAAAGCTGACAACACTAAATACTAAATCAATCATCTTTTGTAATGTAACTAACTTTATTAGTTAATTTAAGATTTTATATCCTCTTTTAATAATTGAATAAAATTATACTTTCTTCACAAATTGGACTCAGAATAATCTGCTATCATCCAACAAAATTTTTATTCGCAGTACTCGAATTTATTCGATACCAAGTGTCAACGACGAAAGTATTAACAAGAAAATCAATTAATGTAAACAGCAACTTAAGAACAACAAATACAAATAATTAGATGTCATGTTGGTAAAACAAAGAGAGTAATTAGTCAGTTGAATGTCTAACTCTGTCAAGAATAGTCGCACTTTAATAAATGAGATAATTATACGAGTATGTAAAATTTAAAAGAACGTGTGTTTTATTTAATTAGTATCGTCGGTAGTTAATTCCGTAGTTTTTGAACGACATTAAAGAATTATTTAAATTTAAGGACCGTACCGAAAAGTTCTCAAAATTGAAAAATGCAGTTTTTTTGCCATTTTTTATGAGAAACGTCATCTACCAGGCCTGGAACTTTTCTCTGTAGTATGTAAATTTAATTACCTTATAAATTAGTTTTGTGAAATTATTGCTCATGTAATCATGAATCAAAACGAATTAGGGCCTCAAAAATTTTTTAGTTTTTTTTTTAAATTCCACTTTTCCTATAAAAAGTGACCCAAATTAGCTGGAACTTCATATTTCGTTGCTTGGCGAACCAATAAAAATTTTTAAGGAGGCCCAAAACATCAAAGATAAACCAAGAAGTTTTTGAACGACATTAAGGAATTATTTAAATTTAAGGACCGTACCGAAAAGTTCTCAAAATTGAAAAATGCAGTTTTTTTGCCATTTTTTATGAGAAACGTCATCTACCAGGCCTGGAACTTTTCTCTGTAGTATGTAAATTTAATTACCTTATAAATTAGTTTTGTGAAATTATTGCTCATGTAATCATGAATCAAAACGAATTAGGGCCTCAAAAATTTTTTAGTTTTTTTTTTAAATTCCACTTTTCCTATAAAAAGTGACCCAAATTAGCTGGAACTTCATATTTCGTTGCTTGGCGAACCAATAAAATTTTTTAAGGAGGCCCAAAACATCAAAGATAAACCATTTAGAAAAAAAATAAATGGGGTCCTTAATAAAAAAAATTGCATATCGGTACGAGATGTGGCCGGAAAAAGCCATACAACTAAGCGAGCAACTATTGAGCAACTATCGGCAATAGTAAGGATAAGTAGACCTCCTTATAAATGGCATTAATTCTGATAAGGTCTACTTTCCCTTACTATTGCTGATAGTGGCTCAAACTCAACGGGAAAGTACATTGATGTGGTATTATTTGCTTGTTTATTACTTTTTAGTTGAATTTTTCTTTAAGGGAAAGTATTTTTAAAAAACCTTTTTTTATTTATATTTTTTATTTTACACTTTTTAGTCGGTCAAATATTTATTCATTTGACCGACTAAAAATATTTAAATACTTTGACAACTTGGGAATGATTTGTTTGAGCTCCTCATGACCCACGATTTGGAATTCCACATGTGGCCGATGTGTTTTTGTATAATTGGCTCCACATGACCCAGGGTACTGTTTCGACTACTCTTCAAGACCCTTAATTTGATGCCCCGCCTGATTTTTTATGATGGCCCCCACATGACACAGGTTTTGGGCCCTAATATGAATTACGAAGCCCCACGGACTGCGCAACGAGATGTATTCTTCAATACCTTTTATTTGATACCTCTCATGTATTTTTGCATTATGGGCCCCACAAGACCCAGAGTACCTCTCAGAGTACTCAACAAGATATTTTCTTCAAGACCTTTCTGTTGACACCTCACATGATTTTTTTACGATTTTCGGCCCCAGTTGACCCATGGACTACCCCAAGATATGTACTCTTCAAGACCTTTCATATGATGACCCACATGATTTTTTTATAATGGGCCCACATGCCCAACTTTTGGAGCCCACATGTCCCACTGTGCCTGTAGGACTTTTCAACTAGATATATTCTTCAAGACCTTTATTTGATACCCTTTTGTATAATGGGCCCAACATGACCAAATTGGGGGTCCCGTATAACCGAATGTGCCCCACGGACTACCCTCATTGACATGTACTCTTCAAGACCTTTCATTTGATTCCCCACATGATTTTTTGTATTACGGGGCCACACATTGCCCCCGTTTTGGGCCCGAGATGACTCAAGGCGCCATCCGGGTTACTACCCATGGAGATGTACTTGTGATATATGCCACTAAACATATACGAAAATATTCGTCATATGTTTATGTTTTAATGTAAACAAAAGTGTAGGTCAAACGGGCATCGACTTTCACTTTGTTTGTTTACAAAATATCACCAAATATGTTTATGTTTTTGTGGTATACATGTTAATAACATATGTATTCCAATGCATTTATATGTATGCATACAGAGAACATTATTGCAATCATGTAAATATATATATGTATATATATATGTATATTTATATGTGCAATACTTTAAATAATATTTGAAACTAATAATAATTACCGTACTATTCCGTATAATGTACCAGTCCTAATAGTGTACCATTGGTACACTATTAGGAATAAATAGCCCGAATAGTGTACCATGATATACTATTAATTCTTCATTTATGCACAAGTTTTTGTTTTGTTCCTTCAACAAAATGTATTATGCAACGGGATTTTTAAAATGAAGCTGATCATTGATGAATTCCTTCGTGTTTATTTCGTGTTCGGGCACTAAATATGTGTTTTTTTTTGTTCGTTTGGCGCAAATAAAAAAAAACGAAATTTTAAGTGGAAAAATTCCATTTTTTGCACAAATCAATAAAAAAGAAATTTTTTTAATGCGTATTTTACTTTTCTATTTTATTCTTATGAGAAAAACTGGTAACATTTCAAATATTAAATTAAGTAGGCTTTGATTTTAAGATTTAGAAAAAGTTCATCGGAAAAATTTTTAGTATCTATTTAGTCATTTACTAACTAGTTAAATAACTAAAACTATCAAAAAGTGTACAAATATAATATTTTTTATATTCAGTGTTTTTTAATAATATTTTTTTATATTCAGTGCATATTTTATATTCATATTCTTTTAATTGGACTACATAGGTAATCAATAAATATTTGTTAATAAGTATTAATATTAGATAAAAATGAATGTGATTTATTAAAATAGGATATAGACCTTCAATCGCGATGCCAAGAAAATGTCCAATCTCTGTAGATGAAAAATTAAAAATCGTTGCCCAGATGAAAGAAGGTGAATCCTTGAATAAGTTGGAAAAGCTTACAGGATATCAAAGGTCACAAATAAAGCGCTGGGGTAAACAGGAAAATGAATTATTGGCTGTAAAAGGCAATGCAAAGCGTGTAAAAGGCGGTGGTAGAAAACCCCTATATGATAGGCTCGAGGCTGCGATAGTGCAGTGGTTTTGTGAGCAACGAGCGAAGAAACTTGTTGTTACTTATAGCACTATTAGGGAAAAAACAAAGAAGCTTGTAGAAATGTTTCCTGAAGATTATACAAATTTTGAATGTTCGGATCATTGGATACGAAATGTTTGCCGACGTCATAATATTTGTTCAAGGAAATTGACACATGTAAGCCAGCAACAAACAAAGTCAAATAAAGAATTGTGTCAATTAGCCAATGATTTCTTACGTAGTGTAAGACAAAAATCTGCTTCCCTTTCATGCTCAAATATTTATAATATGGATGAAACGCCGTGTTATTTCGACATGTGTCATAATCGTACTCTACATTTCAAGGGCGAAAAAACAATCGATGGCTTAGACACCGGCCACTCAAAAAACAGATTTACTGTTGTATTATGTGTGGCGGCCGATGGCACAATAATTCGGACAATGATTATTTTCAAAGGATTGAAAAAAGTTCCACGCGTTCTATTACCAAAAAATGTTGAAGTAGCAGTGAGCGATGGTGGATCAATGAACACTAAATTAATGCAACATTGGGTGACAACCTGCTTTGCTAGACGTAACGGTCCATTCAGCAACAATAAGTCATTGTTATTGATGGATTCTTTTGGATCGCATTTGAAACAAGAAGTAGTTGGTCTTCTTCAGAGTAAATGCTACACAGAAACTCTGTTTATTCCTCCAAAAATGACAAGTTTCCTACAACCTCTTGATGTTTCCATAAACGCTCCATTTAAAAGGGCTATGCGAGAAATCTGGAACAAATGGATTGAAGAAGGTCCAGAAGTTTTTACCACGAAGGGATATCGAAAGAAGCCCGAGTACCAAGATTTGGTCAATTTTGTAAATGAGGCAGTTAAACAGATCAAACCAGAAATTATTAAGCGTTCCTTTGAATGTTGTGGCATATCTGGTTTCGGCGAAGTTCTCCCGATATGTAAGTACAATCATCGCCTAGCACAAATTATGCAACTGCCCGATTGTGAGACAGATAATGTACCTAGCGTGTCCAGAACTGAAGTTGAACTGACTTCGTATAGTATTGAAGAAGCTGAACAATCAGATGCATTAAGTGAACAATCAGATGCATTAAGTGAACAATCAGATGCATTAAGTGAACAATCAGATGCATTAAGTGAACAATCAGATTTATCAGACGATTCAAATTAAAATGCCTACTACTACAACTCGATGAGTAATTCATTTTTTTTGTATTTTTTAAAATATATTTATAACCTATTATAAAGGAAATAAATTGAAATTAATGAATAAATAAAGTATCTAACTAATTTAGCTATTATTTCTTTTACTTAATGTTTTTTTATGATCTAAATAATATACCATTGGTACACTATTAGGAATAAGCTTTCCGATTAGTGCACCATGGTACATAATAATTTCTCTATTTTCAGACTTCAAAAGGTATAAAATTCGAATAGTGTACCATGCTACATTATACGGAATAGTACGGTATAAAGAAATTTAAGGATTGCTGGCGTTAGCAAATATTATCAATAATTAGAAATAAGTAACGAATAATTAATAAGTATGTAACGAATAGATTTAGGGTATAAAAAGAACATAAAATTAAATAAAGATTCACTTTTAACTTGAAAGTCAACTCGATTGTTTTATTTTAAATAGGCTACTCGCCATCATTATAATAAAATAATATACTTCCAATCCAACTGAACTAGGCTCTTTAGCTAATTTAGTTTAACTCAGGCTCTTTAGCTAAGGTTATTGGATTGGACTTACCTATATAATATTCTTACAACCAATCGGGGATACCCTATCATATAGGTATCCAAGGGGATTAGTAAAAATAAGATATTACAAGATTGGGCCAGATATTACATACTGTTGAAGGCCTTTCATTTGATACCCCACATGATTTTTGTATGATGGAGCCCAACATTGCCCCCATTTTAGCCCCTACATGACACACGGTGCCCCACGAAATACACCCCATTGAGATGTATACTTCAAAACCTTTCATTTGATACCCCTCATGATTTTTTGTAATATGGGGTCCAACATGGCCCCTGTTTTGGGCCCCGGCATGACCCTCGTCGCCCCCCGACTACCCCCATTGAGATGTGTTCTTCAAGACCTTTCATTTAATACCCCACATGATTTTTGTATGATGGGCCCCCACATAGCCCCCGTTTTGGGCCCGACATGACCCGCAGCGCCGCCGGACTACCGCTCTATGAGATGTACTCGTCAAGACCTTTCATTTGATACCCCACATGATTTTTTGTATTATAGGACCCAACATTGCCCCCGACAAGACCCACGGCGCCCCCCAGACTACGGCTCAATGAGATGTACTCGTTAAGACCTTTCATTTGATACCCCACATGATTTCTTGTATTATGGAGCCCATCATTGCCCCCGTTTTGGGCCCGACATGACCCACGGCGCCCCCCGGACTTCCGTCCAATGAGATGTACTCGTCAAGACCTTTCATTTGATACCTCACATGGTTTTTTGGTACATTCAAAAATTAAACGGCCCTCAACGCCCCCTTTCCACTCATCAAAAAGGCACTCATTTATGGGTTACCAAGCCTTTGATGGCACGAGCTCAACTTCCAAATTTGAGCTCAATCGGTCAAGCCGTTTAAGAGTTATGGCCAGGTGGGGAGATACCGACATTTGTGCATGGATTACTGCTTATTACTGCGTAAATAAAAAGCACTGGGCGACCACTGAGCAATCAGTAAAAGAGTGAAACAAAAAATAAGTTTGAAGAAATCATATATATGTTTGTCCCACTTTAAATTGTTATGATTAGATGTATGATTATAAGTTGTTTCCAAGTAATAAATCAGCACTGAGTATATTCTTTATAATCAGTGCTGATTTATTACTGAAAAACCACTTATAATCAGTACTTATTGTTTGTCTTGATACTTAGTGCTGATTTATTACTTAAAAACTACTTATAATAAGTAATGTTTGTTTACTAGTGATATTTAGTGCTTATTTATCATAAAGTTTTGTGCTTATTTGCGATAAGTTTATAAATTATTATAGTTAAAGAAAATTTGGGTAAGTAAATTTTTTAATTATATAGTATCAGTGGTAAAGTGTAGTTAATTAAATTTTATTAAATTTTTATTAAAAATTATCATTTATTGGTAAAGTGCAAGAATTGATTAATTTTATTAAAAATTTATTTCGTATAGATTTTTTCTTTTGGTCTTTTATTTTTATTACTATCTTGGTGTTCGTCCATTTTTTTAATCATCAACATATTTTTTTTCTGAAACGAAATGTTACTACATATTATATCATAAAAAAAAATAATAATGTCAACTTAAGATACAAAAGATAATTATGTTACTATCAAAAAGCTGCATTCATTGTTAAAAAATAATATATATATATTGTGAACAAATAACAAATTATATTTTGGACAAAACTTTTTTATCTTGAGAAGTGGCAGGTGGCAGGTGGCAGGTAGAGATTGGGATTTCTCGACTTATTCATTTCTCGAGAATCCGAGAGCCTCGTTTTTTGCAATACTATGATTCTCGAGAAGGCGAGAATCTCGTTCAAGAAATTTCAGGACCCAGGAAATTTCCCGAGAAATTAAAAAATCTGCAATAGTTTATAAAAAAATGAGAAAAACAAGAAAATTTCATAAAAAATAATTTATAGTCAAATAAAAAATTTATAGCATCTAATAATTTTTAATTGTTTTAAAGTTAATAAAAAAAACAATGAAGATCTGGCAACAAACAAATTGATTCGGACAAATTTGGTATATAGTAAAAGAACTTCTACATCGGTGAAACAATTAACTGGCGAAGAAGTAGATGCTGTTAACGATGAAATCCAGTCTATGTTGCCAGTTAAGAGACACGAAAATTTAATGGACCTGGAGTTAAAAACAAATGAAAAAACTTTAAATTAAAATTGGTAAATACCTTATTTAAATTGAATTTATTTTAATAACATTAAAATTTATTTAGACCAATTATCTCAGGCGTTTTAAAACCTCACCAAAAAGTATAGAATTTGCTTTTCGCTATTTGGCTGCCGATGAAGTTTATATAGAGTATAATGTAAGTGGAACTTCGGGGAAGAAAAGCTTGAAAGCCTTAAATTTATTTGATAAAATTGTATATGGTAATAAATACTTATTTAGTTATTATATCGTATTAATTGAACACTAATGTTTCAGATGCCTGTGGATCAGCGATTGGTATGGTGAAATACTATGGTGAATTAAAAAGATGTGTATTAAAATCACATAATAGATATCACCAAAAAATTCAAAAAAAAATCGTAAAAATTAAATGAAAATGTAAAATTTTAAACAAAATTAATTAAAGTTTAAAAAAAATCGTAAAAATTAAATGAAAATGAAAAATTTTAAAATGTAAAATTTTAAATAAGTAAAACGAATTAAATTTAAAAAAAATAATAAATGAAACAAATTTAATTAAAAAAAAAAGTATTTTATTTAATATTTAGTAAGCAAGAACTGAATATATAGTAGTTATTATGTACTCAGCACTAAGGACTTTTTAAGTACTCAGTATTAGTACTTAATAAATAATGAAAAATCGGTGAAACTGATGATCAACATATGTAATAAAAAAACTCTGAATCAGCTATGATATTTGTGCAACAACATAAGTTTATAAAAATTGGTGAATCAGCAATGATTCTCAGCATTTTTTGTTTCACTCTAACCACATATATTGACCACTGAAAAATGAGATAGTATCTTTCTATGTGTTAGTTTTGGTTAGCAGGGTGGAAGTGTGAATTCATAAAACGTAAAGTAAAAAGAAGAAAATAAAGCAGCATTAGAAACATAGTAAATGCACTCAGCGGAGACACATTCAATATCTACCAGCAACATTTAGTGGTGAAATATAGTTAAGAAAAATAGCAGATGCACATAATATAGTTAAGACAAATAACAACATAATTCTTAGTGAAGACACAAAACATGGAGAAAATAAATTGAAAGAAATTATATAAAATAAGGAGAAATTGAATTGGAAGGAATTTAATTGGAAATAGGTGGTAAAAAAAAACACATAAGTACGTACCAATATAATAAATGAATTTATTAATAATAATTTAATAAATAAAAAAAAAAGAATAATTAATGATAATGAAAATATATGTATTATTATTTTATTAAATAACAAAAGAATAAAAGATTTTTACTAATATTAATAAAGACAATTATTATTAACTTTAAGTAAATATTAATAATAAAAAAATTTAGTAATAAATTAAAAGATTATTAATGTTGAATAGTAAAAAAAATGTTATATATATTAAAATTATATTGAAGAAAATTTAAAATAAAGAAAATTAAATTGCTGAGACTATAGATTGTTGAATGTTAAGATGAAAAAAGAAATGTATTGTACTCCGAATATAGAAGAAGAACTGCAAGAAGCTAGTTCTTATAAGTATTTCACAACACGTTAGACCTGAATAGCGGATATTATCAAATTCCAATTAAAGAAGAATGTAGGAAATTCACTGCTTTTATCACACCGAAAGGTTTGTTCGAATTTTAACGTATACAGGTTAAAGGATGCGACATCAGTTTTTTCAGAAATTAATGGGCAAATTAAAAACAGAAGTAGACACGAAAATTCAGATTTATATGGATGACATTTTAATTGGTAGTCATTCAGTACAAGAAAGTTTAGAGAAACTTAATAAAACTCTGAAGAAATTGCAAGAATTTAATTTGACGTTGAACATTGATAAGTGCAATTTTATGCAATAAACAATAAATTATCTTGGACATAAAATAACACCAGCAGGGATTAGGTTAGGTTAGGTTAAGAAGGGGTGTGTGTTGAACTTTGGTCAACACACGTCACGAGAGATCTCGGTGGATCCATTGTGGTCCCCGCGCGTGGTCCAAAACTAAGCACTAATCCTGTCAAAGATTCTACTTACCTTTATGAAGAGAACCGTTCTCCATAGAGGTATGGTTGAAAGGGTCGATAAGTTATCTAAAGTGTCTCGGCCCAAGTATTTGTACCTGATGCGTGCAAGGCTGTCACATTCGCACACTAGATGTTCTAGTGTGGCTTCTTTCGTTTCGTCTCCACAGCGACATAAGTCAACCATGGGAAACCCTAAATAGGTACCATGTGTACCGATCAAGCAATGACCAGTAATGAGACCGATCAGTTTTCTGCAGGTTGTTCTATTCATGGATAGGACAAATTCCGATCTTTTCTTGGATAGCCGCGGCCAGCATAGTTTGGTTTGACGACACTGAGGATATAGTTCCCAAGTGTTGTTAACTATTCTGATCGCTTCTTCCTCAATTAAGCGTTTCGCGAATTCAATTGGACAGTCAATTTGCGGCTCAACATTGACCAAGGATAGCGCCGCGCCTTGTCGAGCAAGTAAATCCGCTTTTTCATTACCTTCAATTCCGCAGTGTCCTGGAACCCAGCATATTCTAACCGAGTGTCTTTGTGTCAATTGATTTAGGAACCCTTGACATTTTTTAACTAGTTTCGATTTAGTGACAAAAGATCCCATTGCCTTGATGGCCGCCTGGCTATCAACATAGATGGATATCTTCTGCCGGTTCAGGTTTTGCTCAAGCAGCTTTTGAGCCGCTTTTTGAATAGTATAGATCTCCGCTTGAAAGATACTCGAGTTATCAGGTAACCGGTATGATTCATCGAGTCCTATTTCTAGAGAGTGGATACCCGCCCCCGTTCCTTCTTCCATTTTCGATCCATCCGTATAAACAGCCACCTCAGAGTTTGTCGTGACACTACTATGGGCCCACAACTCCCTCGTTGGTATAACTATTTCATACGATAGATCGAAGTTGTATGTTGGAGTAATATAATCTGTAATATGGGGTAGGTTCGACGCCATGGCGTCCATCAGTATTTTTCCGTGCCCTTTGTTCCCACTCTTCCATAATCCAGATACCCTAAGTCTGAGAGCACTCTTGAGTGCTATGGATTTTACATAAGTTTCTATCGGAAGTATATGAAGCATCATTTCTATAGCTCTAGTGGCCGTAGTCCTGATTGCTCCTGTGATCCCAATACAAATCATTCTTTGTAATCTTGTCATGGACATGGCATTAGACTTAATTTCTAGGGCATTCCACCAGACCAACGAGCCATAAGTAAGAACTGGTCTTATTATGGACATATACATCCAGTGGACAATTCTTGGACTAAGACCCCATGTTTTCCCTATCATCTTTTTACAAGCAAAGTAGGCATTTGATGCCTTCTTTACTCTATCTTCAATGGTGTGTTTCCAATTTAGCTTGGGATGTAGGAACAGTCCCAAGTATTTGGCACCTTCCGATAGGGGAAGCGGTACGCCATTCAGACATGGATGTCTGAATTCTTTACCCCTTTTCCTTGTGAAAAGAACTAATTCTGTTTTTTGTGGATTAATGTTTAATCCACATTTCTCGGCCCATTTACATAAAGCCTTAAGACCGTAACCAGCAGGGATTACTCCAGGTGAAATTAAAGTAGATGCAGTAAGGAATTTCAGAGTACAATATTTGGGTTTATATTTGCAACTATTTCAGAAAATTTATAAAAGACTTTGCTTTGATAGCTAAACCAATGACTGATTTGCTAAAAAAGGAGGAAAAATTTACTTAGACTAAATTACAAAATGATTCATTTTTACAATTAAAGTAAGGTATGCTGTTAGTACGCACTTAAAAAAAAATGCCGCGCAGCCGAACTACTGATCAGTAGTTTTATAATTATGGGCTTTTTTTAAATGCAACTACTCTAAATGCATATTTGGAGTATATGTTGCACCCTCTAGCCGCAGAAATTAAAATTATAACTGATTTTATACTACTACTTACTAAATTTCAGATGCGACATTAAACCTATTTTTTGGAGCTTATTTACAATTGGAAAACAAATTTTGAAAACTCTTTTTCCATATTTTAGTATTCAGCGCCTCTAGCGGTGGAAATTTGATATACGGTTCATGGGATCGTATTCTACTCTTAAATACCTTTCCAACGAGTGGTCAAAATTCATTTTTGGTGCACATTTACTATATAAAATTACATTTTTATTCGGAAAAAGATGTTTTGGCAAAATGCGAATTGCGCCGTCTACCCGCTGAAAATTCCATCAATTACATCTGGTTCTCAATAAATCAAGCTTTCCATCGGTGGGTCTATCATAAACTTGTGTGTACAGTAACTATGTGAAATAACTGCTTTTTATTGTTTCCATCGGACTGACGGACGGACGGACAGAAAAGCGTTAACATAAGAGATTTTTTTTTTAAAAAAAAGCCCTAAAAACGCGATTTTCCATACAAAATCATACAAAATTTTACCAGCGGCAAAAATTTTGCTTACATTTTTTTTTGTAGTATGCTCTTAGTACGCACTTAAAAAAAAATTGAGAATTTAGTTGTTTTTTATTTGACAAACAGATGGCGTTGCTAGAAAAAAATGTCAAATTTTTACTGCAAATTTTACTGGCTAGGGTATAAAAAAGTGGGTAAAATTTTTTTTACTCGGTTATGTCAACGAAATTACCGGGCGTTTTCGATCATTCAGTTTTAAGTTAGTTCTAATCTAAGAAAGCAGTTTGTTCGATAATTCAATTTTCATCTGGGATTTTCTCTGGTACCTCTGGACGGATTGGGCTGATATTTGGTAAGCACACTCATTATAGTGGTCTGGATGAAATGATGAGTGGCCATATTTTCATCTGGGATTTTCTCTAGCACCTCTGGATGGATTGGGCTGATATTTGGTAAACGCATTCACTGGCATAGTTAACTATAGAACACTATAATGAGTGTGTTTACCAAATATCAGCCCAATCCAGCCAGAGGTACCAGAAAAAATCCCAGATGAAAATATGACTATTCGTCATTTCATCTAAACTACTAATTTGAATGTGTTTACCAAATATCAGCCCAATCCATTCAGGGGTGCCAGAGAAAATCCCAGATGAAAATATGGGCATACATAATTGTTGAATATAATTGTTTTGTAGAATAACCCCCATTATTTTAAATTACGGAAAATACCACAGGAAATTTATAAAAGTCAGAAAATTTTTTACTGCAAAAACAAATTCCCAACGCTATCTAGTTCCCAATCAGCTATTATATTAAAAAAAATTTTGCCCGAAATTTTACTATCAATTTTACCACCATGAGGTGCGTACTAACAGCATACATAGCTTAAAAGAAAAATTAATTGACGAACCGGTATTGGTATCCTATGATATTGAAGTGCACACAGATGCCACAGATGCATGAAGTGCACACAGATGCCAGTGCAAGTGGATTAGCTGGTATTTTGCTACAACAAGAAGGTAAGGTGCCCTAAGTCCGATGCCGTTTGAAATTGCTGAAAATGAATTGAAACCAGCTTGATTATGGATTACGAATATAGAAATAAATAAAGCGGATTGGTTACTTATCATGCAGTAACAAGATCCAGACATAAAAGAAATTTTTGATAAATTTCAGGTGGAACTAGTAGAAAAACATGTGAAGAAAGAGTATTGTATTGAAAACAATCGGCTATTCAAGAAAATTGATGACACTAGACTGTGGGTAGTACCGAAGATCGTCCGATGGCGTATAAATAGTTCGTGAAAGTCATGACGAGTATGGACATTTAGGTGTAGAAAAGACGCTTGACAGCGTAAAAAAATGGTATTGGTTTCTAGGATGCGTGATTATGTCAATAAATATGTGTAGAATGTTGCTACCACAAACGGCCAGGTGGTAAGTTAGAGGGTGTAATGCATTATGGCCAAATAGAGCCTATTCTATATAAAACTCTGCACATTGATCATTTGGGATCATTTCCGAGAAGTACATAGTAAGGGAAATATGTTTGTATTGGGAATATCTGATCCATTTACTAAGTTTGTAGTGTTGAGAGCAGTTAAAACTACAAATACAGCATCGGTGTTGAAAATATTAGATGGAATGTTTAGTTACGTTGGGAACACCAAATCGCATTCTGTCAGATTGAGGTACCGCTTACACGTCGAAAGCATTTAGAGATTTTTGTGAGGAACATGCCATACAACATATTAAGGTTGCAGTGACATCGAGGGCGAACGGCCAAATCGAACGAGTGAACCAAACGATCTCGAATTCGTTATCTACGAGCGTCTAGAATGAAAGAAAATGGGATGAATGTTTAGCAAGTATACAATGGGCTTTAAATTCAGTGACATGAAATTGTCTTTGATTTCAAACCACGTGATACTCTGAAAAATAAAATTATTTTACATTTTCATAGGGAATTAAATGATGAATTTGAATCCATATCAGAAATACGTAAAAAAGCCGCTGAGAATATAAATAGTAAACGTCAATTATGGAAAGAAAGGTGCGATAAACAACGTCGTCAACCGAACCAATATGAAACTGATGATTTAGTTGTAGTTCACAATGAACCAAGCGCTACAGGGCAGTCTAAAAAGTTGCAACCGAAATTTAAAGGGCCGTTTATCATAACGCAAGTATTAGGCAACGATCGGTACTTGGTGGAAGATGTTCCAGGTACTCGGCGAACAGCACGAGCGTATACTGGTGTATATGCTCCAGATAATATTAAACTTTGGTGCTGTATAGGTCCAGATGATGGAGAAGAAGTGAAGATATAATCAGAAGGCTGTTACATTGATGTTTTATAGTTTATAGAAGCTAAATAAGCCAGCAAATAAAAATAATAATAATATTAATATTGATAAATGAACCGTTTTCTTTGAAAGTGGTGTAAGTCCATTTTGGACAAAAAGTTAGTTAATGATAACAATATGAATGCAATTTTCCATGAGCTTTTTATCTATTAACAGTTCCCAAAAAACCTTTAAAATTTTCATCATCTTGTCAATATAAAATTATATAGTTAATTAAATTACAAATATATTTACTTTGAAAGTGGCTTAAGTCCACGTTCCGCAAAGGCATATAATATTGAAGCAGCACTCAATAGCAACAAGTGGCTTTTCCTAAGTATATAGTACATAATTAATAAATGTGTATGATGCTTCTACACGATCTTTATTTACACGATCAATCGTTTCATCGTTGTACTTCTTGTTTGTAGAGTAGAGATAAGAGTCCAGTGAATCTAGCTACAAACATATCTATTAATATGGTAGGTATTTTTGTAGTTAGATGCAGTTGATTTTGTATGTACAACTAAGTAGTGCAATGTTAAAATGATGGCAGCAATCAAGAAAGTTAGTAAGCTAAATTATAGCAACAATTATATAATGATCACTGCCAACAAAATATAAGTATTCATAGCAATCATTAAATGATTCCTTCTATAAAAAAATAATCAACTAAATTATAGCAACAATTACATAATAGTCACTGCCAACAAAAAGCAAGTATTCATAGCAATCATTAAATGACCACTGCTATAAGAACGTTAGAAATTGCAGCAATTATATAATAATTATAATATAAATATAATCATTACATTATAATATAATCATTACAATAAAAAATCTAATCATTAAATGATCCCAGGAGATTATTTTTATGATGGGTTACTATCATAGGTGTGCAAACCCAAAACCCAAACATTTTTCTTAGTTTATTTAAAAATATTTGTACCTTAAATATAAAATTAGTGCTTGTAGTTGAATTAACGCAATGTAAATCCTTAAGTAATATTATTATTTAAATATATAATAATAATTCATTTAAATAATCTTAACTTTTTTTCAGCATTGCACGTGACGTGTTAATACTATTGGCGCAACATATCGGGGGAAATATTTCCAGATGAACTACCACAAACATATTATTCACCTCATAATGGAAAAGAAAGAGCCAAAGGTAAATTATTAGATTCTTACAATAATTACAAACATAAACTGGTTTCGGCTGGAATTATTAAATCACGGTCTGCAACACCTACAAGTTCAAGGTCAGAATCTATTGCTTCCACAGTTAGTGGACTGTCAAGCCCTGTTCCTTTTGATCTATGTAAATTTCTGGTCTATTTTTGATTTTGTATATAATTTTCTAAGTATTATTTGTTGTAGATGAAATATTCAATAGTGAAGATAATGAAGTTGCTACGGCCAACGTAAAGAAAATAAACTGTCAGCATAAATTACATTCTATCCATTCTAATGACAGATGTTCACAGGGATGTTGCCGGAAGGAGATATTTGGGCAAGGCGGAAGTAGTTTTTTGGTTGTTTATTATTATTATTATGATAAAGTGAGATAATCATTTTGGAAAAAACTGTAGTTCCTACAAATGATGTTTAATAAAGTATTCCTTTAAGATGAGGGACATCTACTCTCCACAAACTTAAATTTTATTTGCATATCTTTCATACAATATTACATCAAAAAACCCCAGAAATTTTTTTAAAAAAGGTATTCTTTGTCTTTAATGTGATAAGAAAATATGAATTTTCTTACCTTTGAATTTAGGGTTTACGTACCTATGATAGTATCCCATTAGAAAAATAAATAAATAAAATCCCAAAAAACTTCTTTAAAAAATTAATTACGACCTAAGACTTGAAAATAAAAAGAATGAAAATTCAAATTATTTTCAATGTAATAAGAAAATACTCTTAAAATTTTAACATTAATATGTCAATAGATTAGCGATATAATAAAATAGAAATTTTTTTAAAAAATAACAGACACAGGAAATTAGTTAATTTAACTATATATAAGAAAAATTGCATAGGTAGAGGGGCAAAAATTTTAAAATTTTAATACTGTAAAGGAAGTTATGAATTTATTTATAATTATGTACCTATGATAACATCAAGCCAAAAACCAAAAATTCCTAAAATTTTAAAATTTTACACTTATATTGGTTAAGACATAAAAACTCCAAAAATATTAATACATATATAATAATGAGAATAAATATATTTAATAATGTAAGCGGTAAGTATCGTAATATTATAGTAATTAACATAGTCGGCGAAAAAATTAAGTTAAATAATAATAAGTAAATATTAGAAGAGTGCTTTATTTATAATGTAAAATTAATAATGTAAATTTTCTTAAACTAATTTTATAGATTTAGTACCTATGATAGTATAACCCCCAAAAAAGCATTCCTTTAAGTTTGAGAAACTTAAATTTTATTTACGTATCCTTCCCATAGTATTTCATCAAAATACCCCCAAAAAACCTTCTTTTTTATTATTTTTATTATTTTTAAATTCACCAATTAAAAATTCTTCAATAAAGATGAATTATATTTAAAAAATAATAATATCTGTGATGTGATAAGAGAAATTTTATTTTTAATATGATAAGAAAATGTGAATTTTCTTACCTTTAAATTTGGGTTTGCACACCTATGATAGTAACCCATCATAAAAATAAATAAAAATTGAATAAAAATCCTCAAAAATTCCATTAAAAGGTTAATTATGACATAAGACTTGAAAATAAAACTGAAAATTCAAAATATTTATAATGTAATAAGAAAAATTCTTAAAATTTATACATTAATATGTCAATAGATTAGCGATATAATAAATCTTTCTTTTTTTAAAAAACAGACACAGGAAATGAGTTAATTTAACTATATATAAGAAAAGTTGCATAGGTACAGGGGCAAAGATTTTTTAATGTAAAAGAAATTATGAATTTACTTTTAATTATGTACCTATGAAAAATTTATAACATCAAGTCAAAACAAAAAATTCCTAAAAAATTTTTTAAAAAACTTTTCTCTTATATTGGTTGAGACATAAAACTCTAAAAATATTAATATATAATAATGAGAATAAATATATTTAATAATGTGAGCGGTAAGTATCCTAATGTTGTAGTAATTAACATAGTCAGTAAAATATTAAGTTAGATAATAATAAGTAAATGATAGAAGGGTACTTTATTTATAATGTAAAATTAATAATATAAATATCTTTAAACTAATTTTATAGTATAACATGAACACCTAAAACCCTAAAAATTTTTTTAAAAAATATATATATAAGATTCTACTAAGTTTTAATAAAAATTTTAATCAATGCTATGTTTTCAAAATGATAAGAAAATGTGAATTTTCTTAACTTTAAATTTAGGTTTGCGTACCTATGATAGTATCTCATCAGAAAAATAAATAAAATATATACAAGACTTGAAAATAAAATATATTAAAATTTTTTAAGAAAATATGAATTATATTTACAATGTTAGGGCTTATATAATCATGATAGTATCCCCCCGATAAAATCTATTGTATATGATGATTGTTATTAGGTACAGGTTTTGAGTTAACTAATTATAAAACGCTGGGAAAAACCAATTATAATATAAATCATAATATATGTGATGTCCAAAAATAAGTATTTTATAAGTTTAGACTCACAACGTCATATTTTATTTAAAAATGAGACTAGTGAGTCCTTTCCATTACTACTCAAGCTCTGCACAATTATTCAGGTTTGGTAACTCTGTTTGTCAAAATTGAAAACCCGCTATAGTCTTCTAATTACGTTATTTAAATTAGTTCAACGTAATAACAAATTTAACTTTATATTTAATATTTGTCGCTAACCTTTATTTAAATTTATTTTTAGGTGTCTATAAATAAGAAAATTGAAAAGTTATAATCTACAAGTGATCAAGTTGCAAAAATGTGTATTAATATACTAGTAAGTGTAGAGAAAAAAATTTTTTATACAATACAAACATATATATATTGTTTATTGTAGGAAAAAATTGAAACGACAGTAGTATGGTCCAGAAAATGGAGTAACTTTTTGTATATATGTATGACCAGGACAACGACTCAAAAAAGAACGTACATACCCAATCTCTGTAACAGAGAAGAGTGTTTAAATAATTATCGGTTAAAATATAACTACACAGAATGGGAGGAGGATTTTTTATTCCCTAATGGTGAAACCTAAAATTTTATTATGTTGAAGAAAAACCTTTTGGCTCATTTAGGTAGCCAAAAGCTATACTAACAAAACAATTATTTATGTAAAAACAAAATTAAAATTACCAATAAAAATAACAAAAAAATAAACAAAAAAATAAGAATTTTGTGTTTTTAAAAAATTATTCTTTTAAGTTGAGAAACATCTGATTTCTACGAACTTAAATTTTATCTGTGTATCCTTCATAAATATAACATTTAAAAACCATAAAAACGGTTGGTAAAAATTTTAAAAATTGATTGGAAAAACCGATTCAAAAGTTAAAAAATAATAAGATAATTAAAAATTAGAAGTTAAAAATAAAAATGAAGAAAAATTTTTTAATTGAAAATTAAGGAAAAATTGAAAGTTTTTTTATATATAAAGAATATGTAGATACATTATTTTAATTTTTAATTTAAATTTTATTTGGAAAACAACAAGGTAAAGGCTACTATATTTGCATAAATATAGGTGTATACCTACAAAGAAAACATTTATGTATATAAAAATTATATACTCATTACAATATCACACTATCAATATCAATAATATTCTAAAACAATTGTGATTGAATGATTATCCGCTATACACTAAGGAAGCTATGTAACCTTAACATATTATCGATTAAGATAGTTTTGGTTCGCGTTTTGGTCATTAAGACTAATAAGGGATGTAAAAATATCAAGTCGCGTCTAATAGATATTCTCATCTATCTATCTAATTCCTTTTAATATATTTATATATTAAAACCAATGACATTAGACATAGACATTTTGGAGATATGATCTCCCTTTAACATTCAGGACAGAAAATAAAGTTATCTGAAGAGTCCAGTGGCTGGGACGAAATATATCATAATAGCCCTAGTGTCTTTACGGCTTAATAACTAACTGACGAACTTAGTATAAATTATAATATTTAATTATTATTTTTATTTTTATTAATAAACAGACATAAATTGATGCATACTATATAAGATTCGCAAACCATACACAGTAAACTTTTTTCTAGTTAAACATAACTAGATTTAATGTAGTGAAAATATTGAACTAGATTTACAGTCAATAATTTAAAATTTCAATGTTTATATTCTAAATTCTCTCCAAATTGTAAATTTTTACGGGATTTACTATTAAAACAGTGAATCTAATTAAACTAACTGATATTCGATTTAAAACAAGTAGATAATCTTAGTTAATTTAACCGGTAGTCCATTTAACACAACTGCACATGTAGTGTAATAATAGTTAGTCAATGTGCCGGTTAGATTTAGTTAAATTAAATGTTTTAGTCAAATTATCGAGATATATAGTTAATTTATTCTCTATTTACTATAATTCTCTATTTTCTTTATTTTTTAATCTGCATCAGCATCAGCATATCAGCAAATATAATTTTTGTTTGATATTTCTTTTCAATTACGGTAATTTTTTTTTTGTTTTACTAAAGAGAAGAAGAGAAACAAAAGTAAAGACTAAAGAGTCTAATATTTGAAACAAATATTCAGTTTCCGAAATGCTAATCGCAGAGTAAAAACTATTATTTATTTGTGTTTTGCAAAAAAAAAAAAATTTATATGTATAATAAAAAATAAAAGTGAATAATATTAACGTCAGTATTATAATATAATAATAAAAAAAATAAGCTATTTGTGATTATAAAAATACTATTTAATGAATATTGAATATCATATTGAAGAATTAAATAGATTTCTCGATAATTTAAATAGAAAATCAGTTAACTTTTGCGCTTGTGTACATAGATAATTTAAAATAAAATACAAAAAAAAAACATTTATAATATTATACGAGCCCTATTTCATATTTTTTATCCTTGACCATATTTTATAACTAATTTTAGATACCATAAACTAATATTTTTTATGGAAATAATCGAAAAAATGTTATACCTATTACTTAATTTTAAAAAGTATATATTTGTTATTTTGTTTCAAATAATGGCACAGAAATGGTATCTGAAAAAATTATAAAATATTGCCATTGATCAATTCATATGAAATAGGGCTCGTATAGTGTTGCTTTTTTGTTTCAGTTAATATATTTTTTTAACGCACTTGCAGTTATTTTTTTTTTTTTTTTTTTACTAAGAAAAGAAGTAAGAGAGAAGAGTCTAATTAGAAAAGTTATTCTGTTTCCGGAAAGCTAACTGATTAGAAGTGCGTGCTGTGTGATAGCTATTATTTGTATTTTTGTATTCGGAAGTGTTCTAAAATAATGATATTATAAAAATATAATTTTGAGGATTAAATATATTTGTGTAAAAAAATACTTACAGCAAGTTACAAAAATTACAAAAGGAGTAATAAAAGAAGATTTTAAAAAAATTATTTAAGAAATAAAATAGAAGTTTCTTTTAAAAAAAAGTGAGTATAAATCGTAAATAAAAAAGTGAATTTATTTCAATATAAAAAAATTTGTGCATAAAAAAAGTTTTTGTCGCTTTGGCATAATTGCAAATTTTTACATTTGGATATTTAAATTGATATTTCAATTGCAGTATTTCCAGGTAAAATTAAAATTGAAGTAATAATTATAAATACATAATTTTGTAGCGCACATGTGATTTGTTTATAATGGCGGCATAATAAGAAATTTATATTTACAGTAAACTAGATTACTAGCTCTTTTTCAAGTATTTTATAGTTAAATTTTGATATTTATCATGTATTTAATTACAAATCTAGTCATTTCCATTGTCTTGCTAGTTAATTTCAATATTTTATTTATTATTTTATTATGTCTCTAGTTATTTTTGTTGCAGTTCTAGTTACCTTAAATATTTATTATTTAATTATAAATCTAGTTATTTTAATTGCATCTCCAGTTAATTTAAACATTGAGTTATTTTGGATTTAGTGATTTTCATTGACTCTCTAGTTAATTTAAATATTAATCATTTATTTGACTAAAAGTCTAGTTGTGTTCATTTTTAATCTAGTTATTTTCATTGTATTTCTAGTTTATTTAAATATTTATTCATAAATATAAAAAAATATAAAGATTTATAATTATAAATAAATATGTAAATTAACTACAAAGGAAAATAAAAATAACTAGATTGATAATTATATAAAATATAAATATTTAAATTAACTAGAAATACAATGAAAATAACTAGAGCTTTAGTTAAATAGATGATAAATATTTAGATTAACTAGAAAGTCAATTAAAATAACTAGAGCTTTAGTTAAATAGATGATAAATATTTAAATTAACTAGAAAGTCAATTAACATAACTAGATTCACAATAACAAATTGTTTTTATTTAAATTTAATATTTATCTAGAAATCTTGTAATATCAGTTAATTGATCTATATATACTTTTAACCTTCATCCCACCCTTGTGTAGAAAACTACACAAATACCATTTTTTTTGGAATTCTTTTCAAAAACCGCAGATTGAAAAATAACGGTATTTCGTGACTTTATTTCTACCACCATTCTAAGAAGAAAAGAACTATTTCCCGGTTAAAATATCATTCTTAGTTTGTATAATTTTAAAAGTTACGTTATCTACCCTCGTGTGTAGAATTCTACAAATATGGACTTTTAGACACTTTCAGTGACATTGAGGCTTTTGGTTGTTTGATCGTAAGTGAATAATTTGAATTCTTATTGAATTCACAATACGCATCAAGCAACCAAACTCACGATCAAGCAACCAAAACCTTCAAAAAAAATAAAAATTCATATATATATAGAAATCTACACACGACGTAAAATTTTCTTAGAATAAAAGAAAAAGGCAATGAACATAATAGAAATGATCTTTAAAAATGCATTGAAAAGAAATTAATTTGACTCTTTTTGTTTAATAAAATAAAAATAGAACCTCAGCTTTTTTTATTTCAATCCCAAAAAAGAAATTAACCATTGAAAATATACTGATATTTCCATATGTGTAGAAATCTACACACGAGGGTAGACAACGTAAGTTTTTTTGAGGATGAGATGAAGGTTAAGGAAATGGACGTAAAACAGTTTGCGGACTATCTCATTAATGAGGGTATTGGGGAAGATATAGTGGCTATATTACAAGGTAATTTATGAAAAAAAAGTGTTGTAAAAAGGTCATCATGATTTGCTTTATATGCAAAAAATCTGTTTCTGGTGCTATAGTAAATTTAAAAACCCATTTTGTAAAGACTCATAAGTTTTCAAAATGGCGAAAGTAAAGGATGCTTCTTATGTTGTGAAAACCAATGTAACCAAAGCTTTTCGTCATTCAAAAGTTTTGCAAGACATGCCAAAAAAAAACATAACGGTTTAAATTCAAATAATTTATCTGATGCATTATTAAATTTTGATACTTTAAATATAAATACACAATTGAATATTAATAGTTCAGCACTTAACTCAATACAAGAAAGTACTGTTTCTCCTAAGATTGAACAAAAAGATATAGAATCTATTATCAATATATTTTTTAGTGACTTACGTTGTCTTTCAAATGTACCTGAAGCTATAATAGTCACAATTTGGGAAAAACTATCATTGTTAATTGAAAAAATATGTAATTACTTCAAACAAAATGTTAAATGCTTCATGAACAGCAAGCACATAGATCAGCCTGACCATGCAACTGTTGAGTTATATGAAATATTTAATATATTACATCTTCTAAATTCATCAAAATCTTTTAAAAAGCAAGTTAATAATATAAAAAAGAATTGCAATTATGTGAAGGCTTCTGAAATTTTCCTTGGTACTAGGACATAATTATTTTCAAGATTCCATTGAAGGTCAAAAAGAGGTTCCGGAAACGTTTCAATATATATCTATTACAGATACATTAATAAATTTATCAAAAAATAAAAGTTTTCAAGAACTTATAAAAAAAGAAAAACCAAGTGAAAATAAGAATATTTTGCATTCATATCTTGATGGATTAGATTTTACTAAAAATACCTTCTTACAATGTTATCCAGATGCTATTCGTATTAACCTGTATTATGATGATTTAGAAATAGCAAGTCCAATTGGTTCAAGAAGTACTTTCTATAAAATAGGGGCGTTTAATATAGTATTCAAAATATTCATCCCAAATATAACTCCAACATTAACAATATCTTTTTATTAGCAATTACATATACCGAGGACATCAAGAAGTATGGATTTGATATGATATTGAAAGACCTCGTTAATCAAATGAAAGTTTTAGAAAGCGATGAGGGTGTATCTTTAAATACACAAGGTCAACAAATTACACTTAGAGCTTCATTGGTGAACTGTGTCGGTGACAATTTGGCGCTCAATGAAATGCTTGGATTTTCAAGCCCGTCATGCAATTTATTTTGCCGCCAGTGTACAGTAAATAGAAGATCTTTTTTAACTAATTACCTAACATCATTTCCAGAACGCAATATATCACACCACAAAAAACAAATTGAGTTAATTTCTGCAGATAGTAAATATATCAAACAGTACGGTATTAGGAAAGATACAATACTAAGCAGCCTAAGACAGTTTCATTGTGCCAATAGTTTTACGTATGATCCTGCTCATGATCTGTTAGAAGGAATAATTCCTATGGAAATTAAACTTGTGCTAAATTTTTTCATAAATGAAATCAAACTTTTGACTATAGAAAACTTAAATGGGAGGATTAATTCATTTAACTATGGATATATAGAAAGAAAGAACAAACCAAGTTCAAATATAACAGTATTAATGTTGAAGTCTAAGGGCTGAAACAAAAGGCTATACAATCCTGGCTTCTACTAAGATCTTTACCTTTTCTGATATATGACTTAGTGCCTCCTCTATATCATGATTATTTAAGACTTTTGATGTATTTAGTAAATATATCAGAAATTGTATTTTCTGAACAAATTTCCCAATTTTTGATATGTGAATTAAATGATTTGATTAAATGTCACCATAAACTTTTCAAACAGTTATTTCCAATGAAAGATATGATTAATACATAAGCATCATTATTTGTTGCATTATCCAAAAAATATAATGGAAAGAGGACCGATTCTTCTAAGTTCGTGTTTAAGATTTGAAAGTAAACATAGTCCATTAAAGCAACAAATAATTAATGGAAAAAATTTCAAAAATGTACCTAAAAGTATAGCAAAAAGGCAGTTATTGAAACAGAATTGTTATATTCGATCAGCATTATTTGAAAATTTTACTATTTCGAAAAAATCATCTAAGTTTTATTATGGCACAAAATTTCTGAGTAAAGAATTTATTTTTGCGAAATGCCGTGAAATTAAAATGGAACCTTACGCATCTCTCATTAAATCAATTACTCTAAATAATGTGGAATACCGCCCAAATTTTATAATAGTCATCGATGATAAATATTCTATTATAGAGTCCTCTTTTCCCTGCTTTGTGGTAATTAACGAAATATTTGAATTAGATGAAAACATGTATTTCAATTGTACGTTGCTCGACATTATAAAATGCGAAGAAAATTTAAATGCGTATGCTGTAAAAAAGAATGAACATTTTGAAGCAACATTTATTATAAATTCAACAGAAATAAAAGACCGAAATCCAAATGTTTTTTGGAGGGTTATAGGTAACCTTGGAAAATTTATAGCTATTAAATATATTTCTTAAATGACTTCATTATTCTGTAATAAATTATTTATGAATAATATTTATTTAAAATATTTACGAAGGAGTAGATGAAGCTTCGGCAGCTGATATCGAAGAAAAAGATTTGCTAGCTCTAAATATAAAACTTAGTCCTCGGAAAAAAATCATGAAGTTGATTATGAAATTTAAATCAAATGAAATTATAAAAACGTATCTAATAGATGCAGAAACTATGTCACAATCTACTTTAATGTTATCTACGCAAAATTCAGATATATCAGCAATGACCGATATAGGATCAGAAGCACCAATGAATAATATATACGATATTGTAATATTTTAATTATTAATTATACATTGAGACAATTATTAACAAAATCCTTTTAAGGATCGAAACCTGATTTCCGTCCTAAACAATAACGTAGAAGGAATAGAACTTTCCAAAAAACTCCTAAATGATGAAGATCTTGATTCCAAAGAGGCGAAAATTTTTAATAAAATTATGGTTGCTGATCTAATACAGATTTGTGGATAGTAAGATGATAAGTTAAATTGTATTTAGAATTTTTTAATGTACATACATATATTTCTTTTTAGTTATCCTTCAAAAGAAAGTAAGGAAAACCTTGCAAAGGCTATTGTTTGAACATTTAAACGGCTTGGTCAGTACGTCAACAGCAACTGTTCTGCGCATGTAAGTATTTTTAATATTTAAATTAAGACTTGAATCTATTATTAATTATTATGTATATAGTAATTATATATTTTTTACGATATAGACGTTGTGGTTCGATGCAAAAGGATCGAAAGACGGAAAAAAAGCCGCTGATAAGATTGAGTATCGCCTCGAAAATGAGAGGCTAAAACTTCCTCAATCTTTAAAAAAGAATGTTCCAATTAAAAAATCAGTTACCCCTACCATAATTCAAATGGAATATCCTGAATTGCAGAACATTTCACCTACTGATGAAAACTTTTCAGCCATTAAAGAATTAATGGAGAAAAGTTCGGACCAAAGATTTTTAATGGTTAATCAAGGGAAGTCTCTGAAAGATATAACCGATAAATTTCCAGCTATTATTTGTTACAAAGGGTGTATGGTAAGTACTTTTTAATTAACTTCTGCAATATCTCATTACTTTATATTGTTTTTCTTTTATAATATTTCTATTAGATTCAAAATGACTTTACAGCAATGGCTAGATGATGGAAATATTCAGTTATTTGTTGAGCTGGCCCCAACAATAAATACAATTTCTATATACGGTGATGAATTTTCAAATGGTAAATAATTACTTTAAGTGTTAAATAAAATACTAAATTTAATTACTCTAAGATTACTTGAAAGCTATAGCAACCACATTAGTCAACCTACCAAATAGACAACTAAAACGCACAAATGTGATGATTGCTTCGAATACTAAAGAATGGTGCGATAATATAATAGAAAATCCCTTAAAGCCATTGATTCAATGGGGTGATGTAGGTTTAGTAATTAATACATATCTAAATGAAATTACCTTTTTCCAATTTTTAATTTAGATCCAAATCAGTATAGATGAAATTTTGGCGAAAAGTACCCAGAAGCAACCCTATTTATTGTGCCTTTCCAATGAAACACTAAAATGTGGACATTTTTACGCAGTGATTGACAAAACATTAATAAATATTGGAAATGACGTTATTAACGCACTAGATGTATTATATAAGATACATCACCTCTTCAATATAAAATATGATACATCTCTAACCAAATTTTTTAATTTCTTTGATGTCTTCATATATAAAATGAAAAAGGTTAATCCACTAGGAGTAGTATCCACCTTTTATAAAAAAATTCATAAAAATAATTCAGAGAAATTAAAAATTATATTGTAATAATTCTAAAGTTTGATCTCAATCAAGTAAAATTTTATAATTACAATACTTAACTCATACTAGTTTATATATTAAGAAAAAATGTATCAAATACATTATTGCATAGATGTATTATATTATAATTAAGTAATTCGAATTATAAAATTTGATCTGAATCAAATAAAAATTATTTATATTAATTTATAATTCTAAACAAAAAACAAAGCTTAACTAATATTAATGTATTGATTTAGAAAATTTGATTAGAATTAAAAAATTTGATATCAGTCATATGCAATAATAATAATTATGAAACTAAAATTTTAATTAATTTTGATCTAAATTATAATATTATAATTAAGTAAATAGAATCATATAATTTAATATATATTTTTTATAATATATTTGTATTTCTATAATTTATTTGAAAAACATATTATTGATTTTGATCTAAATTATAAAAGTGTTGCAAAATATTGAACTAAATTATAAAAGTGTTGCAACATATATATTATCTTATAATGTATTATCAATGTATTTTGTAAGAACGTATATAGATATATCTATTCTATTATTTGATAAAATTTTTATTTCAATAAAATTATAAAACTTTATAATTCCAACTTTAATGATTTTTGAATAAATTAACTAGAAACGTCACTAGATCTCAGTATTTTACTACTAGAATTCCAGATTATCTGACTGCTTTTACGATTAAAATCGCTAAAGATGTCACTAGATCCTCAGTATTTTACTACTAGAATTCCAGATTATCTGACTGCTTTTACGATTAAAATCGCTAGAGGTTTCACTAGATCCTTAGTATCTTACTACTAGAATTCCAGATTATCTGACTTATTTTATAATTAAATATCCTAGAAACTTCGCTAGAATGATTTGAGAATTAACTAGAACAATCATACATTTTTACTGTCTTCTCTATTTGAATTTAATATTAATCTAGTTAGAGTTTAAAACTTTCTCTCACATATTTCTCTAAAATATTTCTCTCTTAACTAGAACAATCTAGATAATTTGTTTAACTAGATTTTTAACTGCTATTCTAGGAGTTCCAATTCTAGTTAAATTTGAGTTCAATCTAGTTAAAAAAGATTTAGAGCGTATATATATATGTATATATATGATCTGTGTATGTAGAGAATAGTTTTCTCTCAACATTGGATCGTATACGAATTTCTAATTAATTTCCCATCCCGTCGGGGGCACTTACCTCATTTGTAGGAACTACAGAAAAAACTGTAGTTCCTACAAATGATGTTAACTCGAAATGGAACTCAACTTTCCAATTATGGAAAGAAATTTTAAATTCAGATGGCAGGTATAATGTCCTGATTAAAATGTTTATGGTTTTCTGGTGTATCATCGTGCTATTCAATAATATTCTAAAACAATTTTTATTGAATGATTATCCGCTATACACTAAGGAAGCTATGTAACCTTAACATATTATCGATTGAGATAGTTTTGGTTCGCGTTTTGGTCATTAAGACTAATAAGGGATGTAAAAATATCAAGTTGCGTCTAATAGATATTCTCATCTATCTATCTAATTCCTTTTAATATATTTATATATTAAAACCAATGACATTAGACATAGATATTTTGGAGATATGATCTCCCTTTAAATTTCAGGACAGAAAATAAAGTTATCTGAAGAGTCCAGTGGCTGGGACGAAATATATCATAATAGCCCTAGTGCCTTTACGGCTTAATAACTAACTGACGAACTTAGTATAAATTATAATATTTAATTATTATTTTTATTTTTCTTAATAAACAGACAGAAATTGATGCATACTATATAAGATTCGCAAACCATATATGTGTATGTAGAGAATAGTTTTCTCTCAACATTGGATCGTATACGAATTTCTAACTAACTGGTTTCAGCTGGAATTATTAAATCACGGTCTGCAACACCTACAAGTTCAAGGTCAGAATCTATTGCTTCCACAGTTAGTGCACTGTCAAGCCCTGTTCCTTTTGATCTATGTAAATTTCTGGTCTATTTTTGATTTTGTATATAATTTTCTAAATATTATTTGTTGTAGATGAAATATTCAATAGTGAAGATAATGAAGTTGCTACGGCCAACGTAAAGAAAATAAACTGTCAGCATAAATTACATTCTATCCATTCTAATGACAGATGTTCACAGGGATGTTGCCGGAAGGAGATATTTGGGCAAGGCGGAAGTAGTTTTTTGGTTGTTTATTATTGTTATTATGATAAAGTGAGATAATCATTTTGGAAAAAACTGTAGTTCCTACAAATGATGTTAACTCGAAATGGAACTCAACTTTCCAATTATGGAAAGAAATTTTAAATTCAGATGGCAGATTTTATAAAAACATTTCCTATACAGCTCAGGGATACAAATTGGTAAGTCATATTAATTTTAAAAATTATATAAAAAAGCCAGATATTTATTTTTATAAAATTATGTAGTTTGATTTATTTTAAAATTAATAATTATAATTAAACAGTAACAAATTCGTCTATTTTGTTTATAATTTTTGAGTTAATCAATGATGCTGAAAATCTTTATAAAACTAAACTTAATTTTGAAATATCTCAACATAATTTTGAAAACTTAATTAACAGAGATCGTGAATTTCGTACTGTAAAAACTAAATTATTTTTAAAATTAATTGACGAAGAATAAAATATTGAAAAAAAGAAAGCGTTATCGCTATTGAATCTACCATACATATGTCCCAGTTCGACAATAGGGACTAAATCCACCAAACTAATTAAGCGTGCATCTAAAATAGAAATTCAAGAATGATTTATTATTCATTACATGGTATGACTTTGAAGTAAATAATCACATGCAAATATAAGCAAAATTGGCGGAGTGTAGTCCATGGACATCGAAATGCTGACACCACAAAAAAATACAATTTACCAACTTTATTAATCATTTATACGTAATTGTTTTTTTTTTTTACATTTTTAGTTTTCTGTACTGACATTTACATATGTTTTTGTTATTCATTGGTAAAAAAAACATAATTAGGGGATTCTCGTTATCCACGCGGTAGAAAAAACAAATAGGTTATTCTCAAATGAGTATATTATAAGTTTTATTGATAAGTTTGAGTGCATTTTTTTAGTAAATTTTGTTGTTAAGTGGATGTTTTTGTGAGAAAATAATTTACATAGCAAAATTAAAATATAAAAACTAACACACTAGAATTAAAAAAAAGTTTAAATTGTTGTATAGATTGTGTTTTTTGCTTAACATTTTATAAAAAAAATATTTCTTAAAATGGGTCCAAGAAAGGATTTATCAGACTATGAAAAACAAAAAATTATATTGGAATTGCAAGCAACAAATAGCAAAAATTTTTCGAATTAGCCGAATTATTAGTTAAAAAATAATTCAGATTCAATGGAAACTTTGAAGAAAATGCTCTGGAAAAAAAGACCTCTGGTAGATGTGACAGAAAAATTATTAAAACTGTTGAAAATAATCCATCAATTACAAAAAAATACGATAAACAAACTCCGGGTTTGTCAAAAGCTCAAAATCGCCACATGTAGAACTACCCGTGCAACCAGTCGTCAAGGATCTCAGGAAATCTATATCGAGAAATCAATACCACTAACGAATTTTAAAGAAATATATCGACCCTTAACACGCGATAAAGGTTTTTTTCGATAGAGAAAGATAGCCTTTATAAAGATATATCCTATATCGATCTTAAGAAATCTATAACGAAAGCGGCCGAAAAGCAAAGATACATAACGACTTGCATAAATTTATAAAGCAAAGGTAAGTGACGCTGTAATCGTTATAAATCGATAACGTTCCATTATCAAAATATAACTATCCATGAAGGTAAAGTTAAATTTCGATAATTTCTTTATGTGTATTTTTCATTTAAGAAATTTTAAAGCAGAATAACTGTAGTTAAAGCAGTTATATTTTTATAGTTCGGACAGTAAATTATTCGCGAGACGTCAATTTTTTAAGTCTTTAAAGTGAATTATAGAATTATTGTTGAAAATATATTTTGAAATGGAATACCAAATTTATGAATTCATTGCATCCAACACCTTGGCTGTAATTCCATGTAGTTGGGTTATTAACAATTATGTAGATTTCTGTTTAAATTAAAAAAAAAGCAATCAAAACAATTTTACACTTTATAGGTTAAATGGAATGAAATCAATTCCATGAAATATATAAAAAAAAAATTGTTCCCGAAAAATAGCTGGAAAAGTTTTAAAGTGAAGCCGATTACTACAAAAAAATATGGTAAAATTTTTTATTATTAAATCTTTATAAATTTTTTTTTATTATTAAATCTTTAGATAAGATAGATTTGGCGGAAGCAGCTCTAAAAAAAGCTTTACTAGTCAATAAAACAGATATTGATACTGATGACTTAGATGATACATCTCAAAAACAACAATCATCAATATGCAGCTCAAATAATGAGTTATCTGATGATGAAGAAAATCCGTTCAGAGTTAATAAAACTCTAAAAAATTTAATTGGTGATTTAAATTCTACAAATATCGAGGTTTTGGATCCAAACAATTTTTCTGAGTGTGCATCAATTGCTGCAGGTATACCAGATATAATTACACAATCTATAAATAACCAAATTGAAACTTGTGACGAAGAATATGTTGAAAATAACTCTACATTAATGGTTATTCCAAGTTACACATGGATTGAAGTATTGGAGAAAATAAATAATATTCAAAAAACTGTTGATGATATATTAAATAAAATATCATCGCAAGAATGCAATTGTAAAATACATCCAATTCAACAGCAAAAATATAAATGCGCTGACAAATTGCCTTTAAAAACTGTATCAGATTTGCTTAAGTTTGATGAAAAATTAGCAAATTATAAAAATGAAGCTTTAGATTTTGTAAGTAAAATTAATTTTATTGGACTTCTAATATTATTTTATATTTTCAGAAACAGTATCTTCTCAGCAGATTAACTCTTAAAAATTTGAGATCTGTTACAAAAGTAATATTATCCAAAGTATACAGTATGGATCTTCAAGCAAATATTAATTATACTGGTGCAAAACGTAAAACTGCCATTAAACCACTTGTGTCCACAAAATTAATATTAGGTGAGATAAAATTTTTCTAAAAACAATTAAAGAGTCTTATAATAAAGAGTCTGGTACACCTTTTTTTTCTACATTTTCATCAAAATTAAGCAAATCTGTTACGCATTTTAATGGAAATATTTAAAAGCATTTAAATTTGTACTGTAAATTTTTTTTATTTTATATTTGCATTTTGGTTATGATTTTATTAAATTATGTTATAAATGATATAGCAAATCTAAAACAAAACATAAAATCAAAGTGACTTCTAGAAGTTCACAATAAATTATTAATAATAAATCTTATTTTCTATTTGTTTTAGAAGTAATATACGAATATACGCCAGAGCTTATTTTATTAACTGAGGTGAATGAAAAAATTTCTAAAGCAGAATCTGAGTTTATGTACCAGCTCCAGCATTTCCATGATAGAAAGAGATCCTTAGAACGCCGAAACAATCCATCACAGATTAAAATGAAAAAAATAAATTTTGGGGAAACTGCAGAATTTCCAGTAAAAGATGATCAGATTCCAACAGAAAATATAAATGAAACTATTGAATTTGAAATGTACTAAGTATAATAAACAACTTTCTATTCTATATTAATTAAATAATTTTTTTCATAATAATATATATATTTCATATTTTTAATTTAAATACATATCTGAATTACAAAAAAGTAGCATAATAAAAAATGGATTTAAAAAAAATTAATTGTTTAAACTTATCATTCATCGATCAATGTGTGATTTAAGGGACAAACGAAATATGTTGCTCCATACAAATTATATGGCAAACAGCACATCTTACATAAAATATTTTTATCCAAGACATTCATTGTAAGTTTAGATTCGAAATTTCCAACAAGTAAGTAGAATAATTTCATACAGTTTTCCTCATTCAGTGGTTTCACATCTACTAGTGTTTGGCCAACAGCATAATTGGTGTTTTTGTTATCTTTTTTAAAAAAATGTACTCGAACGACTATATTATTTTTCAGTAGTATACAACTATCACTTTTTTTTTTGGTGTCAACTACAAAATTATGACATTTTGCTTTTAAAAAATGGTCGCTGTTTAGAATTGATTGATGAAATAACTCAATTCCTGACATTTTATTGGAATAATCATCGGAAGCATATAATTGAAACTTAAAATTTTCAGTTATCCTATTATAGCACTGCTGCAGTGGCAAATTTTTCGAATGCAACATCTTTTTAATGTTTTTTATATTATTTTCAAAAGCATAACAGCTATAACTATCCAATGGGCCATGTCTTTTTGCATCATCAGCCAAATGAATAATTCCATGTACATTATAAGTAATATTGTGCAACCCGTAAATCTTAGGAAAAAGTTTAACTATTGAAATCAGTAAAGATTTCGCATAGTCGTTATATGTTAAATAATATAATGGAGATGATAGTATACGAATCGCTATACTTAGTGCCAGAAAATTGTTATATGTTCTTTTAGGAATAATGTCTTTCAAAACTGCCGGTCCAGTGTATAATAAAAAGTCTCTCAAAATAAAATTTAAAATGATGATGAAATTTTTTTGGGGAAAAACTGTACCTGTATTCCGTCGCTTTCATTTTTAGCACATATTTTAAACTTCTAGGTTTTCGTTGAAATTCCACTGGCATGTAATTCGAACATTTTTCCAAGCGTTTATTTATTAATGCTGTTTTCTTAGGTGGTAACTTTTGCCTGTTTATTTTTAAAGTGAGCAAAATTAATATTTTTTTAACAATTCCTTCATCAACCATATGCATTTTATCTAATGGAAAGTCCTTTATCATATCTACTGGTAACTTTTCCAATATACTATGCTCGTTATTAATATGATGTCTATCATCGTCAGTTGAAGAAGTTCGTTGGCGAAATGATTCATCTGTACGTAAAGGAGCATCTAATTGGGGATATATAATTGAATTGCTAACAGATGAATAATGCCCTTTAATTTCACACTTTGTACAGGAGGAGTAACCACCGTGAGATTTCACAAGTTTGATAGCTGCTAGTGCTGGTACATCTGCAACCAAACATTTTATCTTAACTTTGAAGATTTTATTACATTTCTGATCTCTATAACCATATTGCGTCAAATCATAAATTTCATCAACGAATTCATTTAGAAATACGTTAAAAGATTTAGGTTTACTGGGCCCATGAAATAAGCCGATCACAAAAACTTGTCTGGAAAACATATCTAGATGAAGAGCTGCAAAAATAGGCCATAAAGAACTAGCCCCACTTGTTATTATTACTTCTTTGTAATAATAACAGTCCGATAAACATACTTTGTGTATCAGTTGTATTTACTTGAATATCTTTATTAAATATTATCAATTACATTAATTTTATTTAATTAAAGTACTTTTATTTAATTAAAATTAAATAGATGATCTTCGTTATTTATGTGACCAATACCATTAAATATAAAACAATTTGGTAAGTTATCAAAACTTTTTAACGGTCACAATTATATACGATAGGTCACAAATATATACAATTTTTCTTTTTTCGATTGAAGATGGGAAAAATAGAAAAAGAAAAGAAATATTCAGCGGACGGAGTAATTAAAGCCATTGAAGACATTCGCAATGGAATGACAGTATATAGTGCCAGTAAAAAGTACAATATACCAAAAACCACGCTATTGTATAAGTATACTGATGGGGCACGACCTATAACTGGTAAATCTGGCCCGCCAACGGTTTTGTCCCAAGAAGAAGAACAGATTTTGGTTGATTGGATAATCCAAATGGGCAAAGCGGGATTTCCAATAACTAAAATCCAACTTATAGATAGCGTTACGCTGTTAATAAAAAACCTATGGAAAGAATCCAATTTTAAAAATGGAAGACCTGGCCGTGCATGGTATGAAGGATTTTTGAAAAGGCACAGCGAAATATCTCATCGTGTTACTAAGACACTTCAAAAATATAAATCCGTTATAACTGAGGAAAAACTACGTACATAGCTTAATGAAATAAAAGAGTTTTTCCGAGAAGAAAATATCATTAACGATCCAAAGCGTGTTTTTAACTGCGATGAGACTGCTTTTTTTCTGACACCAACTGGTGAGAAGGTTCTAGTGGAAAAAGGTACAAGAAAAGTCAATAGAATTGTCGCTAATGACACCAAAGAAAATTATACTGTGCTTATAACAGCTAATGCAGAATGTATGTTGCCACCTCCTATGGTTATATATCCGTATAAGAGGCGTGTACCATCCGATATAATAAAAAAATACTCCAAAAAATGGGGGGTGGGATATACAGAAAGTGGTTGGATGACTTCAGCCTCCTTCTAATGAATATATAGCTAATATTTTTTATCCATGGCTACTTCAAGAAAAAATAGATTTTCCAGTGACTTTATTTTTGGATGGACACACTTCCCATTTGACATTGCCGATCAGTCAATTCTGTAAAGAAAAAAATATAATTTTAATTTCACTACTACCTCATTCCACGCATGTTCTCCAGCCAATGGATGTGGCTTTTTTTCATCCTCTCAAACAAGCATGGAAAGATGCTGTCAGTAAATGGAGAATGGAAAATTGTGGATTAAAATTAGGCCGTTCAGATTTTGCACCATTATTAGAAAAAGTATTGCACACTATCGACAAGAAAAGCACCTTCAAAAATGGATTTAGAGTATGTGGATTGTGTCCATTTTCTCCAGACGCAATAAATTATTCAAATTTAGCAAATGGAAAAGTCGAAAATCGAGCTACTGAACCATCAAATTTTATGTCCACGAAGAAATTGTCACCTTTTTTAAAAGAGTTTGAAAATAATCTAACGAAATGTCAAAAGCAGAGTTTTTTTACATCAGAGAAATCGGAGATTTGGAATGGACAAGAAAAAGATGAAAATCTATTTTATTACTGGTTAAATATAAAGCGCAAAGAAAAAGAAGTTAATGCTAACCATACTGATGAAAATCTGACAACTAACGATACAGATGAAAATCTTGAATATAATATAGTAAATCTATCGGACGAAAATATTATAAATGATATTTTTCAAAATGAACAAGATCAAATTGTATTCACTTTCGATCATGGTACTATTCCATTATGTCCATAATTTTATTCCTATTAACATTAATTAATTCTTATTACAGAGACCATTGTTGAAGAAGAGCCCACATGTACCAATATATCAAGTCCAAATAAAACAACGCCTTTAAAAAGTATAATGGTAATGAATGATGATATCGTAAATAATTCAGCTTTAGAAAATGCACCACTAAATATGGCACCATTAAATATTCCAACACCATTTAAAAATTCACTGTTTTGGCCACAAGAGCAAACGTATTCTGATAAATTGACTAAAAGGACAAAAGAGAAACTTCCAGCGGTAACTACAAGTAACACCTGGATATCCTATTATAAAAAAAAAGAAATTGAAAAGGCCAAGATACTTAATGAAAAAGAAAAAAGAAAGAAGTTGAAAGAAACAAAACAAAAATTGAAAAAAAATTTATTTCAAAAAAATAAAAATGATAAAAATTTATTGAACGTTGAAAAAAATACCATTACTTCAAAAGAAGATAAAATTACTGTAAATAATGATATAAAAGTTGGTTCGTTTGTTGTGATCAATTATGAAGGAGAATACTTCCCGGGAATAATTGAAGAACAAAATGGTACGGAATACAAAATCAAAGTAATGACAATGAGTGGTTTAAATTGGAAGTGGCCAGAGAGGGAAGACGTATTTTGGTACAGCGAAAGTGATATAGTTTACAGAAATATTATTCCTATCTTAATTAATAATCGTGGCATATATTCTGTCAAGGAAATAGACAGAAGTAATAAATGCACAGATGCTAATTGATCTCATATATTTATTTATTTATTTTTTTAATATTTTATTATATAAATTATATACCGTAGTAATTGTTTTTGTTATATATTATTATACTTATATTATTTTATTTTGTGATTATCACTATGTGGAATATAATTAAAAAGTGATGTTTTATTTTGGTTTTAACTGAAAATAAATTTTTTCTTACTAAATTATGTTAAATTATTTAATGGTCACAAATCCAATCAAAAATCGGTCACGAATTGCGAAGGGTGTATCACAAATACCAGCAACGCTTAAATATTAAAGTCAAATCTTAAATTAATTTGTTATTCTATGAAAAGATATTAACTAATCAGATGCGATAATTTTTTTTTAAAGCTTAAATGTATCAGGTAGCTAATTAAATTATTAATTATAATATTGCTTATAAACTTGAATTTATACAACTCCACAAAGTCAGAATTTATTTGACATAGGTCACAAATACCCACAATGACTATAGATACAACATTAGAACAAATAAAAAAAGAATGTCCAGTAAATACTCCATGGATAGGTATTTTAAGTAACTAATACCAGTATCATTTAACATAATATTAAAACTAATTTTTTTTTCAAAATTTTGTTATTGCAGGGTCTTCAATACAAGAAAATCAAGATATTTATTATATTTTTATTGAGAAATTATTTATTGGGAAAGAAAAATTTTACAACATAATAGATATGATTGCCTTACTAATTGTTTATTTTTACAATTTTAATATGATTTATCCTAAGGAAATATCTCAAAGTATTGAATTCTGTGTTAGATACATTTTTCAATATTATGTAACAAATGTTCGCGGTGCTAAAAAACATATCAATAATTTTTCCAAAATAGGTAATTTGTTATTAAAACTTAATTGTATTGAAAAAGATTAAATACATATAATAAAAATTTAAAAACCATTTAAATGAATGTAAAACCTATTAAATTTTGAATTTATATTATATTATCTAATACTAATTAATATTTTTTTGCAAAGATTAAAAATAATAACAATTTTCAAAAAGTTGCAATGTATTAAAAAAAAATTAATAAAATCTTTTATATATAAAAGAAAAGTATTATATCATGTATTTATAATTACATATATATATATTTAAACATATATAACTGATAATGTTATATACATATTGATATATTTTTTGTCTTCGTATTAATTTATAATTTTGAATATAGTTTGTTTAACACATATATTTAAATATGAAAATGCATATTATCTACAGTCTCATCTGAGCAGTGGATGTAATCGAATGCTAAAACTCGGTGTTAATAAAAATATATTCAATTACAGTTAGTAATTATTTTCATTATAGAAATAACTATAATTTTATAAGTTAATATAAAAATTCCAAAACAAAAAAAAAATAAACATATATAGTAAGCTTAGTGTTTTGTTACCAGCCTAGGCTGGTAAAATGAATAATGAAAATCTAATTGAAAACGAAACCGAAAATAAGACAGTAAATCAAAATGAAAAAACAATAAGTAATTACATCAATAGTGATTTTAAAAAAACTAATGAAAATGAAAAACTAATTAAATTAAAAAATAGTCTAAACCCAATTGCTACACGAAAAATGTCTAAAATAAAAATAAAAAAGACTTAATTGAAGAAAATAATCAATTAAAAGCTGAATTACTTTACTTAAAAAAAAAATTAATATTACTAAAAATAATAATAATGTTAAATTACCTACATCTGAAACTAATAATTGTCAGAACAATACCAATAGGTATAGTCTATTAAGTTTAGACGACGAAATGGATACCCAAGGAGATGAGAATGGAAAAAATAATGATAATCATACGATATCTCAACAACAATCAAATAAAGCAGAAATTGTAAACAATATAAATAAGGAAATAGAATTACAAGCCGATGAATTTATTAAACAATTAAGAGAAAAAAATGCACTCAAAAAAGCCAACTGTACTCAAATACTGAGAGATGGAAATAATATGTCTGAATTAAAAAAAAATTCACAAAATGAACAAGTAGATCGACAACAAAACGAAGGAAACTTAATTGTAAGTAATAATGATACAAATAATGTTAAAAATAAGAAACTACCACCAATTAATATCACTGGGCAAGATCCTAAAGATATAATAAAGCTTATGGTTGAAAAATTAAAAATTAATAATAATAATTTTTATATTAAAAAAATAAATAGCGAAAAATATTTAATATATGTAAATAATATAGAAGATTACAATAAAACAAAAAAGGCTTTGGAAGTAGTTAACGCAAATTATTTTTCGTATACTCCATATTGTGAAAAAAATAAAACAATTGTGTTGAAAGGTTTACACCATGATGAAACCACAGAAAATATATTAAATAGTTTAAATGAACTAAATATAAATAATGTTAAATTTGTTAAAGTAGTTAGATTAGTTACTAAAAAGTCTATTCAATTAAATAAGCAGCTACCAATATTTCTTGTACAAATAACGCCTGAAAGTAGTATTACAGAAATCTATAAAACTAAATATGTTACAACCAAGTAGTCAGTTGGGAAAAGTTGAATAAAAATGATATTTTACAATGTAAACGCTGCCAAAGATTGGGACACGCTGCCCCAAATTGTCGGATGGATTATAGATGTGTTAAATGTAATTCTCCACATGGTCCGGGAGATTGTAAATTAGAGAAATCTATCGATAATCCAAAAACTCTTTATTGCATTTTATGTAAAAAATTTGGACATCCTGCGTCTTATAGAGGATGTGAACAATATGCGAAATTTAAATTAGCTTTAAAAAATAGAAAAGACCTTATTAAAGAAAAAAATCAGCAAAGAAGTATAGTGAGTAATAATTTTACTACACCAAATAAACTCTTTGCTGATCTTTCTAAAAGCCCTGCAGTAAATACCAACCAATCTACTGATTTAAATAGTATAAAAAATATGTTAGAAGGTATTAGTAATAAACTAAATCTTGTACAAAAAACAATTAAAGAAAATACAAAGAGAATAGATTTTATCTTTGAAACTTAGCACTAGATTCTAACTATGACTAATAATAGTAATAGTACAAATAACTTAAAGATAGTGTCCATTAATGTAAATTCACTCATATCTGTTCAAAAAAAGCACTATTTAAATAATTTCATAAACGAAAATGAACCAGATTTGCTACTGATAGGTGAAACTAAGCTAAATTCAAAACATTATATCCAAATTGATAATTTTAATGTAATTAGAAATGATAGACCTGACTCTCAACAAGCAGGGGGTACAGCAATTATAATTAAAAATAAAATTAAACATAAAATTATCAAAAATAAAAATATCGTAAATTTTAAATGTTTAGAAACAGCAATTGTAGAGATTAAATTAAAAAATAATGAAAAATTATTTATTGTATCAGCATATGCCTCGTACAGAAACCAAGAACTATTTAACTTAGAGTTTAAACAACTATTTGAAATTTTAAGATTAGAACAAATTAATAATTACTATATACTAGCTGGTGACTTAAATGCTAAGCATTTTACCTGGAAAAATTCACAAAATAATAGTGGAGGAAATTAGTTTTAAAAATGAATCAAAAAGAACGCAGAAAAATTATTATTGACAAATGGCTTGAAAATCGTGAACGACCAAAACATTTATATCCAAAGAACTAAAAATTGCTCGTAGCACGGTTGATTCAGTTTTAAAACGTTATTTTCAAACGTTGCCTATTGATAGGAAACAGAAATGTGGAGGAAAAAGTGGAGCTCATAATAAGAATTTGGATAAAAAAATAATAAATACAATTTTGCAAAATCGGAACATGTCTTCTAGAGATATTGCCCAAAAATGTAAAACCACCAAATCAATGGTGCAAAGATGTAAAAAACGTCAAGGTTTAAAAACTAGAAAAAAACAAAAAATACCAAAAGTAACAGAAAAACAGCAGCAAATCATTAAAACAAGAGCTAGAAAATTATATGATTTAATTGGAAAGAAGAAATCATGTTTAGTTTTGGACGATCAAACATATGTAAAAGCAGATTTTAGTACACTTCCAGGTGCACAATTTGACACTTCATTCACAGAAGAAGTTCTTCGACCATCTGAAACTTCAATTGGAACGGAAAAATTTGGAACCAAATTTTTGGTTTGGCAAGCTATTTGTCAGTGCGGGCTAAAAAGTGCATTATTCTTCACAATTGGAACGATTAATACGGAAGTATACGTAAACGAGTGTGTGAAAAAACGTTTAATTCCATTTTTGAGAAAACATGAAGGTTCCACATTATTTTGGCCAGACCTAGCTTCCGCACACTATGCCCGTAAAACATTAGACGTGCTCAACGATAACGGCATAGATTTTGTGACAAAAGATATAAATCCACCAAATATCCCACAGTGCCGTCCTATTGAAAGATATTGGGCTCTAGTAAAAAAGAAACTGAAAAGTACTGAAGAACCTGCCAAGAACTTAGAAGATTTCCGTAAAAAGTGGCAAAGAGCTTCCAGAAAAATCAAAAATAGAACTGTCATAAATATTATGAAAGGAATTCGCAAAATGTTGAGGGGGGAGTGGGAAAAAAAAATAAAAAATTAAAAAAAAAATTAAAAAATAATTTTAAAAAAAACAGCTTTAAAAATGTGCAAAATAAATGAATATTTAATATTAAATTGATAAAAAATTTTTATTTCAAAATTTCCAATATTTATTCGGACCAGTCCGAATATGTCGGAATATATATGTCGGTATCTCCTCACCTGGCCAAACTCTTAAACGGCTTGACCGATTGAGCTCAAATTTGGAAGTTAAGTTCGTGCCATCAATGGCTTGGTACCATATAAATTTGGGGCCTTTTTGATTAGGCGGGAAAGGGGCGCGGAGGGCTGTTTAATTTTTGAATGTACCAAAAAAACCATGTGGGGTATCAAATGAAAGGTCTTGACGAGTACATCTCAGTGGACGGTGGTCCGAGGGCGCCGTGGGTCATGTCGGGCCCAAATCGGGGCAATGTGGGGCCCCATAATGCAAAATATCATGTGGGGTATTAAATGAAAGGTCTTGACGAGTACATCTCATTGAGCGGTAGTCCGGGGGGCGCCGTGGGTCACGTCGGGCCCAAAACGGGGGCAATGTTGGGCTCCATAATACAAAAAATCATGTGGGGTATCAAATGAAAGGTCTTGACGAGTACATCTCATTGAACGGTGGTCCGGGTGGCGCCGTGTGTCATGTCGGGCCCAAAACGGGGCAATGTTGGGCTCCATAATACAAAAAATCATGTGAAGTATCGAATGAAAGGTCTTGAAGAGTACGAGGGTCATGCCGGGGCCAAAACGGGGGCCATGTTGGACCCCATATTACAAAAAATCATGAGGGGTATCAGATAAAAGGTTTTGAAGTGTACATCTCATTGGGGTGTATTTCGTGGGGCGCCGTGTGTCATGTAGGGGCTAAAATGGGGGCAATGTGTGGCTCCATCATACAAAAATCATGTGGGGTATCAAATGAAAGGTCTTGAAGAGTAGATCTCAATGGGTGGAAGTCCGAAAGCGGCGTGAGTCATGTAGGGGCAAAAACGGGGCAATATTGGGCCCATCATACAAACATTATGTGGGGTATCAAATGAAAGGTCTTGAAGAGTACATCTCAATGGAGAGTATTATGTGGGTCTCGTGGGTCATGTTGGACCCAAAAGTGGGTCATGTGGTCTCATCATAGAAATAAACCATGTGGGGCATCAAATGAAAGGTCTTGAAGAGTACATATCGTTGGGTGGTCCATTGAGCACCGTGGGTCAAGTGGGGCCTAAAAAAAAAAAAAATCATGTTGGGTATCATATGAAAGGTCATGAAGAGTATATCTTGTTGCATAGTCCATAGGTCAAACGGGCCCAAGACCAGTTAACAGAAAATGAAAATGTTAAATGTTGAAATTAACAGAAAATGTAAATTTAACTGAAAATGTAAAATTTAACAGAAAATGTGGAATTTAATAGAAAATGTAAAATTTAAGAGGAAAATGAAAATTTAATAGAAAGTGTCAAATTTAACAAAAAAATGTAAAATTTAACAGAAATTGTAAAATTTAATAGCAGATGTCAATTTAACAGAAATTGTAAAATTTAACAGAAGAAGTAAATTTAACAGAAAATGCAAATTTAACAGAAAATGTAAAATTTTAAAAGAAATGTAAAATATATTGCAAAATGCAAAATTTAACAGAAAATTAAAAATTTTACAAAAAATGTAAAATTTATTACTTTCCCTTCTATGAATTTACACTTCCAGTATATTTATTACTTGCCCTTTTATGAATTCACACTTCCAGTATGTCGGTATTTCGGTATCTCCTCACCTGGCCATAACTCTTAAACGGCTTGACCGATTGAGCTCAAATTTGGATGGTGCCCTATAAATTTGGGGTCTTTTTGATGAGGGGGAAGGGGGCACGGAGGGCGCTTCAATTTTTAAATGTACCTAAAAAAGCATGCCGGGACCCAAAACGGGGGCAATGTTGGACCACACCACACAAAAATCATGTGGGGTATCAAATGAAATGTTTTGAAGTGTACATCTCAATGGGGTGTATTTCTTGGGGCGCCGTGTGTCATGTAGGGCTAAAACGGGGGCAATGTTGGGCCCCACCTTACAAAAACCATGCGGGGTATCAAATGAAAGGTCTTCAACAGTACATCTCAATGGGTAGTAACCCGGAGGGCGTCGTGAGTCATCTCGGGCCCAAAATGGGGGCAATGTGAGGCCCCATCATACAAAAAACCATGTGCGGAATCAAATGAAGGGTCTTGAAGAGTACATCTCAATGAGGGTAGTTCGTGGGGCACATTCGATTATACGGGGGCCCAAAAGTGGGTCATGTGGGCCTATTATATAAAAATCATGTCGGGTATTAAATGAAAGGTCTTGAAGAGTATATTTAAATGAGCGTAATCCGTAAAGGCACACTGGGTTACACGAAGTTCCAAAAGGGGGTCATGTGGATCAACAAGGCCTTAAATCATAAAAATATCGTGTAGGGCATCAAATAAAAGGTCTTGAAGCGTAGTCCGAGCAGTACCCTGGGTCATGTGGAGCCGATTATACAAAAAAACATGTGGGGCACCGGGGGCCATGGAAGGCCCAAAACATCGGCCACATGTGGAATTCCAAATCGTGGGCCATGAGTAGCTCAAACAAATCATTCCCAAGTTGTCAAAGTATTTAAATATTTTTAGTCGGTTAAATGAATAAATATTTGCCCGACTAAAAAGTGTAAAATAAAAAATATAAATAAAAAAAGTTTTTTAAAAATACTTTCCCTTAAAGAAATATTCAACTAAAAAGTAATAAACAAGCAAATAATACCACATCAATGTACTTTCCCGTTGAAATTGAGCAATTGCAAACACTAGTAAGGGAAAGGTCTCTTTATAAATGGCATTAATTGTGATAAGGTCTACTTTCCCTTACTATTGCTGACAGTGGCTTAAACTCAACGGGAAAGTACATTGATGTGGTATTATTTGCTTGTTTATTACTTTTTAGTTGAATATTTCTTTAAGGGAAAGTATTTTTAAAAAACTTTTTTTATTTATATTTTTTTTTAATAATTCTTTAAACAATGGGTATTATTTCCCAAAAAGTTAGAAAATAGCAAAATATATTACAATAAATGTGAGACAATTCTGTTTAGGAACAATTTAGTAAATTGTTATTCTTCAGTTATTAAAAATTGGAAGAACTTTAATGTAGTAGTTCACAATTAACCTATTAAATTAAAGCAGCACGTTAAATATCTAGGTATAATGTTACAGCATAACTTAAACTATAGCTTACACATTAAAAAACAACTAAATAAAGCAAAAACTGCATTTTTAATCCCCCTTATTGTGGATGGCGATTTTATTTGCTGTCGATAGTCGATAGTCTGGTCGTGTCGATTTTTATTTTGTATTGTCTAATTATATCGCCTCGTCTAAAAAGTGTTGCCATATCACATTTTAAATTATATTACATTTTAAGACTTATTGTGATTTATTTTGATATTTTGGCAATTGTGAATTAAATTTGTTATTTTTTTATATGTCAAAAACATAAATAATATACATAAATAAGAATAATATGTGAATAAAAATTAATAATACATATATAAATAAATAATATTATTACAATATATAAAAAAGATAAAGTGCATTATTTTATAAGATTTATGAAATTAAAATTTATTATGAATTCGGTAGATTTTTTTTTGATAGTGACAGTGAAGAAGAAGGAACTGAAATAAAATTGAAAAGAAAAATGATACGAGATTCGTGTAATATTTTGGCTTTAGATAATACAAGGTAAGAAATTATTATTTACTGTTACCATTCATTAAATAATTAAATATCTATCATTTCAGTTTCAAACATTTTTTTCGGTTATCGAAGGAAGCTTTTGTCGAAATATTTAATTTTATTGAGCCAAAATTTAAACTTCAAAAAAGTTTGTCTGGAGTTCCAATTATTATAAAGTTTGCTGCTGTTTTACGTTTTCTCGCAGAAGGCGGTTACCAAAGAGGTGTTCGAAACGACATTAATCTTGGATTAGCCCAGCCAACATTTTCATTAATTTTGAAGGAAATGCTTGAAATTTTAGAGACACATCTTTGTCCTAAAGCGATATCTTTTAACTATTCAGTAGAAGAAAAACAGCAGCAAAGCTCTACTTTTTTGAGATGTGTAGAATTCCAGTGATTATTGGGTGCGTAGACGGCACACATATAAGTATAATAAAGCCGCGAGAGGACATTCAAAAATTATATTATAATAGGAAAGGATATCATAGTATAAATGCAATGATTGTAAGCATTATTAGGTTTAATAAAAGTTTAAAAAAATAAACATTTCTTACCGCAGGTTTGTGATCATCAAATGAGAATACGGTACATTAACACCAAGCATCCAGGTGCATCACATGACTCTCTAGTATGGAATTCGTCTGAATTAATAAGAATTATGAGAAATAGTTATGATAATGGAGAGAGGAATGAATGGCTTTTAGGTATTTCTAATAAATATTTTTTACAAAATTTAAATCTTAGTTTATTTTGTCCAAGGTGATTCAGGATACCCTCTAGAACCTTTTTTGATGACACCATTTCGTACGCCAGAAGAAGGAAGTGTCCAAAGCTATTACAATTTGCAACATTCCAAAGGAAGAAATATTATAGAAAGGACGATAGGAGTACTTAAGAATACGTTTAGATGTTTATTAGGAGCAAGAGAATTACATTATACTCCACAAAAGGCTACACAAATTACAAATATTTGTGCAGCTCTTCACAATATTTGTATAGAAAATATGGTCCAATTAATTGATGAAGAAGACAGAGATGTTCAGTCAGACTTCAATGATTCTCAAAACGAAGATGAAATTCCAGAACCGAGTAGCAGCGACGCTGTAGCTATTCGAAATAGAATAGTTCAATTTTTATAATATTTAATAATATAATAGTTGAATCTTTATATATGTATGTACTTAACAAGAAATTTAATTTTGAAGTTATATATAAATATTAAAATTAAAAATGATAAACATTCTAAGAAATATTTTTTTTATTTTTTATTTTTTACTTTTTTTTATGTGTATGTATATATATGTATTTTGTTTTTATGGAAGAATATCAATCAAATGTTCATTATTGGAAAATATTTTGTTATTCTATTTTGAGATTATTATTTTATTTCTAAAAATGTAACAAAAAATAGTTATAATAAATAGTAGAAATGTTATTAGAAGATATAATGATGAAAGATATTTAGTGTTGACTATATCTTTGAAATGATTTGAAAATGGAAGAAAAGGTGTTAAGTATTGACTATGCCTTAAATGATTTTTTTTTTGATAATTGAGAAGATGAAATTATGAACATATTTAATTTTGATTATATATCTCTTAAAAATGCCGCGCAGCCTAACTACTGATCAGTAGTTTTATAATTACGGGCTTTTTTTAAATTCAACTACGTACTCTTAATGCATATTTGGAGTATATGTTGCACCTATCCGCAGAAATTAAAATTATAACTGTGATTTTATAGTACTACTTACTACCTTTCATATGGGATATTAAACCTAATTTTTGGAGCTTATTCACAATTGGAAAACACGATATTAGTATTCGCCGCCTCTAGCGGTAGAAATTGGACATACAGTTAATGGCATCGTATTCTACTCTTAACTACCTTTCCAACGAGTAGTCACACTTCATTTTTGGTGCACATTTACTATTTTAAATTACAACTTTTTACTTGTATTTTACTGCCCTCTAGTGGCAAAAAATCAGATTATGAGAATGTCTGGTCTATTTAAGTTTATATTAGCTTTCCAGCGCTTGCCTTCCCTTCATTTTTGGTAAGAATTCACCAAGGTCAATAACATTTTCAAAAAATAATACAATTATATGTTTCACCCTCTGTTGGTAGAATTTAAAATTATAACAACTGTGGTTTTATATTACTACTTACTACCTTTCAGTTGCAACATTGACTATTGGAAATCACATTTTATATATTTTAGTTTTAAGTGCCTGAGGTAGAAATTTGAAATACGGTTACTTGCATAATATTCTACTCTTAAATACCTTTCCAACGAGTGGTCAAACTTCAATTTAGGTGCACATTTACTATATAAAATTTAAAATGTTTTGGCAAAATGCGAATAGCGAACCTACCGGCCGAATTTTGAAATTCTATCGATTGCATCTGGTTCTCAATAAATCAAGCTTTCCATCGGTTGGTCTATCATTTACCTGAGTGTACATTAAGCATGTGAAATAACTGGTGTTTATTTACATCGAAAAATCATTAAATATAATTAAAAAATACAAAACTTGCTTTTTTTCTTTAATAAATTGCCATTTTTTAATGTAAAAAGAAACATAGGCTATGTCTTTTTTGTCAAATGAAATTAAATGAAATCATATATTATTAACTATTTATACATTACAATTCATTTAACAGGTATAAGTACTGTAATTCTCATTTTTTTGCCAACAAATTGTTGTTGTTTTCAATGTAAAAATTTGCAGTGCAATATACGTGTCTAAAAAATATAAATAAAAAAAGTTTTTTAAAAATACTTTCCCTTAAAGAAATATTCAACTAAAAGTAATAAACAAGCAAATAATACCACATCAATGTACTTTCCCGTTGAGTTTTAGCAACTGTCAGCAATAGTAAGGGTAAGCAGACCTCTTTATAAATGGCATTAATTCTGATAAGGTCTACTTTCCCTTACTATTGCTGACAGTGGCTAAAACTCAACGGGAAAGAAAACTCAACATGATTTTTTATGGTGGGCCCCCACATGACACAGGTTTTTGGCCCTAACATGAATTACGAAGCCCAACGGACTGCGCAACGAGATGTATTCTTCAATACCTTTTATTCGATACCTCTCATGTCTTTTTGCATTATGGGTCCCACAAGACCCAGAGTACATCTCGGAGTACTCAAAAAGATGTCTTCTTCAAGACATTTCATTTGATACCCCACATGATTTTTGTATAATTGGCCCAATATTGCCCCCGTTTTGGGCCCGAGATGACTTAATGCGCCCTCCGGATTACTGCCCATTTAGATGTACACTTCAAAACCTTTCATTTGATACCCCGCATGGTTTTTTTTGTACATTCAAAAATTAAACGGCCCTCCGAGCTCCCTTCCCCTCATCAAAAAGGCCCCAAATTTATATGGTACCAAGCATTTGATGGCACGAGCTCAACTTCCAAATTTGAGCTCAATCGGTCAAGCGTTATAGCCAGGTGAGGAGATATATATATACATATATATATATACTGGAAGTGTGAATTCATAAAAGGGAAAGTAAAAAAAGCAAGATGATTCAACACATAACGCAACTGAGGATAAAGTAGAATAAGCTGTAATTAGTTACGGTTTAATCTATAATCTTAATTTCTCATAAAAAGTAATTTAAATATTAATTTGTTTCTTTATGATTAATGTACTTCTCCAATTCAGAAATTGATGCAAAATTCAACTAAGAGTGGGTAAAACGTATTGACTGTTGTCCAACTATTTTACAAAAATGGGAAGAAACTGTTCAGTATCGCATGTTCAAGGAACTTGAAGGAAATTGCAACATTTTAAATGTAATTTCAGAGTGGCCAAGTTATAAATTATCTGATGGTCATTTATTGGTAAGTTGTAAAAATATTTTAGATTATTTTAAAATACATTTTAAGTATTCAATAAATTACTGTAGATTTCCGTCACCGCTTTAAATTATCATCCGAAGTATTATTATTCAAAAAATGAATTATTTTTGAAGCTAATATCGCTGAAATTTACAAAGCCGAAATTAACAATATTGAATTATACAAACAATTTAAAATAAAAGAATCCCAAATAAATCATTATAAAAAACTCTTGGTTTATAAGCCTTGATCAGAATAATCAAAAACAAAAAACCGACATACATAGTTTTTAAATGTTATCAAAGTATGACCTACTTTTTATATGTCAATTATTGAAATATTTTTAAGCAATATAGACATCTATGCTAATATGTAAAAAGCCAAATTTTAATGAATCTATAGCAAATAGTATTTGGCCACTAAAATTCAACCTTTGCAGCTTTACAGCGGTCGCGCTAAAATTCTTCCTATAAACAACAACATTTAAGAGTATATATAAACAATTTTTTCTTCAGCGATACTGCAGCATATTGCTACAATATTTTCTACTTTCATTTATATTACAAAAATTAATCAGCCTTGATCAAAAAAACAACCAAAAACCACTACATACATAGTTTTATAGTCGTTATCCAATTATAATATACATAGTGTATATCAACTATTAAAATGATTTTAAGCAATATATATATCTATTTTAATATAGATTAATAATAATAAGTTGCAATGAAAATTCTAAAAAGATACTATAAATTACAAGCAAATTCTAAAATTGTATGCCAGCTCACATCTATCGCACTATATAATAGACATTTAATTAACCTATGCCAATAATTTTTTAACATATTTTATAAATTTTAGTTGTATAAAGCATTGTTCAGAAAAATTCCGGTCACTTTTTAAAACGCTCTTTTTTTGAAAATTTAATAACGCATTTGTTGAATTTGTGAAATTGTTTTACAATAATAATAAAAAAATTACTAAGTGCGTACAAAAAGAAATGTCATCAAAACTATTAGAAAATAGAAAAAATATTGTGCACAAATATCATGAAAATATTAATGCATCATACAGAAGTATCGCTAAATGCTTAAATTTATCTTATTCAACGGTACGTGATGTGCTTAATAAATACAAAACTCAATTTAATATTGAACGGAAAACCGGATCTGGATGTAAAAAGGAATTTACAGACTAAAATTTATATAAAAAAATATCACTATCTTTGAAGAGAAATCCTGGACTTTCAGATATTGATAGAGCCAAAAAATATGGTACTTCAATCAGCACTGCACGCAGAATACGTTTAAGTTGTGGATACAAGAACTATCACGCTATAAAAAATCCAAATAGTCAAACAAACAAAATTTAGTAGCCAAATCCAGAGCTAGAAAATTATATGACAAAATTTAATGGTTGTCTAATAATAGACGATGAAACATATCTAGGGTCGCAATCCAGAACGTCTTATCTCAAGTTGGGACAAAATTGAGAAGCTCGAATATAATGACTAGCAAATAGATTATTTTTTATTTGCACTTATCCCCATGTTTCTACTTTATTTCCATCGAGAGTAATTGGAAGTGGAAAAACGTCCTAATTAAATTTGTTTTACTTTTGCACAAGGATTAAATTTGTTTTACTTTTGCCGTTATTCCTTAAAGCAAATTGTCAGAATTTGTTTCGTAAGAATATCTAAGACGGTTTGCTTTAAAAACAATTATCAAAAACATTTTTTAAATATACTTAAAACATTTTTCCTTGTGCTAGTTGATATTTAACAACAAGTTTATATTGGTATTTCATAAGTTTTAAGTGAACATAAGTCATGTGGGAAGAAAATGTTAGAATTAGTTCTTTTAAAAGGTAAATTATATTTTTTAGTATTTTAACTATTGTTTTTATTTCATAGCATATTATTATTAATAATTTATTATTACAGATCAACCTAGTACATCAAAAAATAATGATTTATCAATGGCATGTAGCAGCAATTTCGTTGATGGTGCGAGTAATAACGATGGTAAAAATTTTATTTCTACATATTTATACTGTTATTCTGGGAATAAGAAACATGCTATTAAAAATTTATTATTATATATTACAGATTGCATAATAAATGAAATTCTTAGCAATATTCACTCAGAATATGGTGCTGATCATGATGCTATTTCAGAAGTCCGTGAAAATTTTGATCTATCTTTTTCTGAAGACGGTGATGATAGTGTGGTGGATCCTGATTTTGAACGTAATATAGACGGAGAAAATTCGGCACATAGCAGTTCTAGTGAAGAGGATATATCTAACCAGTCTAAGTTTAAATATAAAAAAAGGACACTGCAATGTAAAAGAAATTCTGGTTTGGAATATGAAAGTGGATCTGGAAAAATAATTTCTGCCCGAAAAGTAGTGCCTTTAGATAAATGCAGAAGAAATTGTATGCAAAAAATATCGGTGCAGCAACAAAATGAAATTTTTAAAAAATATTGGGATTTGAAATTGTTTAACTTAAGGTTAATATATAGTATGGGTCTTATTACAGCTACACCAACTAAAATGAAAACCAACCAAAAACATGCTTCGAATCCACGTAACAGGCTATTAACTTTTAACTTTTATTTAGAAATTGATGGCGAAAGAACTCTTGTGTGCAAAAAATGCTTTCAGCGAAAATTTTCAAAGATATTAATATATCCTTTAAACAACCAAAAGTTGATACATGTCAAGTTTGCGATACAATGCACATGAAACTTCAAACAGTTTCGGAAGCTGAAAAGGACTCTTTGTTATTAGCACAAAAATTACATCACGAGGAGGCTGACAAAGCATATAAGAGCAAGCAAAACGATACACAAAGATCTTCTGTAAACAGTTACTTAAAAGTTTACACTTTTGATTTACAAAAGTGCTTGCCTACTCCTCTTTTGAAGACAAATGTCGCTTTTTATAAGCGCTGCTTATGGACGTTTAATCTTACTGTTTTTGAATTGGGATCAAATATTTCCACAAACTACATGTGGTCTGAAGGTGTTGGCAATCGAGGAGGCAACGAAATCGCATCCTGCTTGTACCAGCATTTAGAATCATTATCATCAGAAATTAACCATGTAATTTTTTATAGCGATTCATGTGTGGGTCAGAATAAAAACAGTTTTGTTGCCACCATGATGTCTCTTTTTGTGTCCAGTTCAGAAACTATAGATGTTATTGAACATAAATTTTTAACTCCGGGACATACACACATGGAGTGTGATACCACCCATGCTGCAATAGAGAAAAAGAAGAAGAAAACATCGATGAATATTCACCATCCGAAAGATTGGATGCACTTAGTAGAGGTTGCGGGCAAGAAATTTAAAGTAAAGGAAATGAAGCAGGAACTATTTTATGATTTTTGCTCTCTTTCCCGTGAAAAATTCGTTTGGAGAAAAGTTGATACTGAAGGTGAACGTTTTTTATGGCAGCGTGTGAAATGGCTTAAATTTACAAAGGATTTAGGTATAATTCAATTTAAAAATTCTTTGGATGATAGCCAACCATTCCAAGTATTAAAAGTGTCAAAAAGAGGATTTCATCATGTTAAAATATCGCAAGCTAAGTTATGTTACACAGCACCTATTGCTATAAGTGAAGCCAAAAAGCAAGATTTGATGGTAATGTTACCACTTATTGACTCGTTATACCATGAATTTTATAAAAATTTGGTCACAGTATCGCTCCCAGATTTCCATCCAGATATTACCGTAGAAGAAGAATCTGAAGAATAATTTTTTTAAATACATATTTTTATAAAAAAACCTATGAAATATTTAAACTATTGTTTTATTGGAATTAAAATAAAACTAATATTCTAATAGTTCTGATAAAAAAAATGAATTATTTTTGTTTAAATTTTTAATTATGAAGTACAAAAAATGTGAATTGTGATAGTACAAATTTTTCTTTTTTATATTTAAATAAAACGCATAAAAAATAAATACCGTTTACAATTTTTTATACTAATTCTTTAATAAAAATAAGACAACATCTTTAAAAATGTTCAAAAAAGCTCATGGCAAAACAGCTTATTTGATAATAAGAAAAAAAAAATTTTGCATATAAAAAACCCAAAACGTCTTAGTTATATTTAAGGCTTTGGAAATGGTTATTATTATTTTTTTAAAACGTCTTATATTCTTTTTCATCTAAAATCTTACAAACCTTTGATTTTTCACAAATTTAAAATTACAGATTTTAGAATTTAATAAATTTTTTACTGTATTAACCTTCATTTGTTTGCTTTAAAATACTATTGCATTATAAACGAAGCTCTAAAAATTTAAAACTGATCTCCTGAAAATTTCAATTTTTTGAGATAAGACGTTCTGGATTGTGACCCTATATTAAAACTGACTTCAAGCAACTTCCTGGACAACAATATTATGTTGCAAAGAAGCGAGTTGATGTTGCTGAAAAATTTAAATTTGTTTCACTTGATAAGTTTGCCAAGAAAATGTTGATATGGCAAGCTATCTGCAGTTGCGGAAAAAAAGCGATTTTTTTATTACATCATCCACTTTGACTGCTAATTTATATATTAAAGAATGTTTGACCAAGCGGCTTCTTCCTTTTATTAGAGCTCATAATGTTCCAACAATATTTTGGCCTGATTTGGCAAGCATTCATTATTCAAAAGCTACCATTAATTGGTATAATTCAAATAAAGTGGAATTTTTAAAGAAGCATATGAATCCTCCTAACTGCCCACAGTTTCGCCCAATTGAAAAATATTGGGCAATAATGAAACAAAAGTTGAAGAAGACAAAAGCCGCAATAAAAGTTGAACGAGAACTGAGAAGAAAATGGAAACAAGAATCAAATAATGTATCAGAAGAACTTGTGCGCCGGCTAATGAGTTGCATTGGAAGAAATATACGAGAATTTATAAGAAATAAAAGTTAAAATATCTGATGTATTTATTTATTATTATTCTATAAGTAATACTATTAAATAAAAATAATAAAATTCAATTTCGTATATTATTATATTTTTTAATGAACGATTTTAAATGGGCGAAATTTTCCTGAACAATGCTTTAACCCACATTTTTTAAAAAAATTCTTAATACATTCTTCTTACAGTTTGTATCAGAAGAAGCTATAATTACAAATATTTGTTATAAAACTGGAATGTTGTTATGTGTAAAGACAGATAGCTGTGGATATTATGAGATTTGTCATATTGAAAAAATGTTGATTGATTCAAAATTTATTGCATTATATTTTTTAGGAAAAACTTTCAAAATATGTTATGATTTGGACACCGAACTTTTTCAAAAAATATGTGTGCCAAATGAAACCATATCATATGTTTGTATATGTTTTGATGACATTATATGTAAAGAATCAATTTTATATTGTCGTCAACATCTTAAAAATTTATATTATTTTAAATCATGTCCTTATGAAGCATTGAATTAAATAATTTTCTAAAATATAATTTTAATGTAACAATAATTTAAACATGAATGAAGTCAACAAATTATAATTATATATATATTACGTTAACAATAAACAAAAAATCAAAACTTTATTTTTTTCCAGCAAATTCAATTTCTTTCATATTATAAACATAACCATCTATAATTTAATAAATTCATGTAATTCTAAGATACTCTCTAAATTTTTTTTGGCTAGATTACCTAGCTCTAGTCTAGCTAGGAATATTTTACTCCTTTTTTCAGTTAACATAACTATACGACTATTGCTAGTAGCTAGAATTGACAAATAAATCTAGTTACTCTATATAGATATCTAGTGAACATTAAGAAATAATAACACATTAACTGGATTCTAGTTGTACCAATCGTATTCCCGTTCTAGTAAATCCTAAAAATTTATCTAGAATTTTTTTATAACACTTTAACTAGAAATTACAGTGATATGTGAAATATATCCGACTAGCTTTCTTAACTAGAATCTAGTTGATTTAAATGTAAATGTATTTTTTTCAACTAGATTCCAGTTAAGATATGGTATATCAACTATAATCCAGTGAACAACGCTAATTATTTTTTATTTGCAACAAGTTCTAACGGGATTCTATTATATTTTCTCTCCCACATTCACGATTATAATTATATGTATATAATGCTCGTGCAGTATAGTAGTAAAAAGTCAATTGTCAAGTAAAGTAAATAAGTGAAACTTATTGGAATTTTGTGTTTTGTAAAAACAGTGTTTTTTTTAAAACAGTGTTTTTTTTAAATATATATACAATGGATATGAATGGATATAAAGAAAATTGTGTGCGTTAAAATATTAAATTTAAACAGAAATTGTTTACTTTTGTACTAGATTCCAGTGCAGAATACTGGATCAAATCTAGTACTGATTATGCTGTTATAGGGACTAGAATACCAGTAGAAGGTTTTTTTTGTTATTGGAAAAACAAAAAAAAGTTTTACGGTTAGCATTTCAGTACCACAAATTTAGTTTTGCTTTTATGAGACAAAAATTTTGTATCAGACCGGCTTTGAATAAACTGTACAATTAAATTATTTTATATTTGTTTTTGTTTTTTTGTGAATTGTTAAGGGTTCGGTTTACTTGTAAAAATTAATTTCATGATTATATTAATAATTAAAAAATACGATAAACAAACCCCGGGTTTGTCAAAAGCACATTTCCTCAAAATCGCCACATGTAGAACTATGAGCTATTCTAAAACAATGGGAATTCCTATACGTGTATATTGTGCAGTTTTAGTAGTATTTTCAATGTACTATAATATTTTGCAGTTTTAGTAGTAAATATTGTGCAGTTTTAGTAGTATTTTCAATGTACTATATGTAACATAGGAAAGATAAAAAATGATATGGTAAATATAGGTAAAAAATGTGTCCCTGTTCGATTTTATTAATTTTTTTCCTTCCAAGTTTATTATTCCAACAAAATACATATATATAAACTTATCATTTAAGTTTTTCCTAATTGAACATATAATGTGATATGAAATAATATCCAATATTCCCTTTATATAGCTCCTAAAAATATGCAAAATGTTCGTTTTTTGCAAAATTTTACATGATTAAGAATTTTGATTAATTATAAGTGTGAGGCAAATGACTATAATTTATTAATTAATGCACTTTAAAGAAATATGATTTTCGAAACTTTTCTCAATATTTGTTTTTAAAAATATTGTGCAGTTATAATTTTACAAGTAAATTAAAAATGTAATTTTTTGATTTTCGAAGGGCCACAACGGAAAGGGGAGGGGAGATACGGATACAATTTCTTCAGAGACTCTAGTTATTTTTTAGATATCTCTTTGGTACATAAATTTCAGCCTTCTATAATAAGCAGTTTGGGAAATACAGGGTGTTAAAAAAACTAAAAAAAGTTGTATGAAGATAACGGTATTTTTATACATCAAAGAATTAAATTTTAAAAAATTTGTTTATTTCACAAAAAAGATAAAAGATTTTCCTATCTTATGGCTTTTACAGACCTCAAAAATTTTTATTGGTTTAAAAGTTATTAGATATTCAATATGGGTAATTTTCGAAATTGGAGGGGGAATAACTCAGAGGGGAAAAGAGATAGAAGAAAATTTTCTACTCGACCTATTATTTTATTACTATCTATCTATATTCAAAATTTTAACACTCTACCTTGAAAGATGTAGAAGTTTGTGTAAACGGACGGACGGACGGACAGACGGACAGACAGAGTGAAACTAATATACACATTTCTTCCAATTTGGTTGGAAATGTGCTAAAAAACTTAAGTTTTCTCAACTAAAAAATTAGTGGAAAATTTCAAAAATCACCTGGAATTTAAAAAGAAAATGTTTAATGATATTATTTATTACGTATTCGTGATATGATATGTATTTATTTTCAATTTTAATTTGTACTTTAATTTTAATTTTTAGAGAAACTTTTAATAGGACAATTTTAAAATGGAATTTAGTAAGGAGTCTTTTTTCCACAGTGTGCTATAAATATTTAAATCTCTGAAATATATACATACATAAATATAATATTTCATTTCATTCCATGACATTTGCTCGAAAAACATTTGCTCGAAAAACATTTTCTCGAAAACATTTTCTCGAAAGCTTGAACAACAATTTCTCGACCGTCATTTTCTGGCAAAATTAATAACCAAAAAATTCTTCAAAAAATCGTTCAGAAAATCGTACGACGAGCAAATACTTTTTCAGTAAATGTTTTTCTAGAATATTTTTTTCTAGTAAGTGTCGGGATACCATTTCATTTTATTCCATAAAATTGTTAAAAATTAAAAATGAGTGAACATAATTTTGAGTTAATTTGTTTCATATGCAATAACGTTTCTCAAACTTTCGAAATTTTGAGGCATCATTTTAACACGCATAAAAAGTATCTTGGAAAGAGAAATTGTTCTGCAAAAATAATATGCATGCAAAATAATTGTTTGCGTACTTTTATTTTATTTTCTTCGTTTAACCGACATATTTTGCAGCATCACAGAAAAATATCTTCTGATAATATTTGTGAAGATATAGATAACAATTATCAAATTTTTATCGAACCGGAAGTAGCTGAATATCCAATTTGGCGAAAGGAATTTGAGAGTTATATTTGTAAAAATATTTGCGGTTTAATATTTAATATGAATATAACCAACATTACAAGTAATTACTTTATAGAAAATTCATCTTTATTGGTAAACCAAACAGCGACATATTTAAAATCAAACACTATAAAAATTTTAGTCACAAAACTTAACAGCTGGAAATGTTGCAGTTGACAATTTCCTGAAAACATTTGATACTGAGCATACTTTCGATAATATAAAAACAATATCTAGAAGATTAAAATTTTTAAAAGAAGAAATTCGAATTATACAGCCCAAAGAAATAATGCTAGGAAGGAGACACGAAACATTTTTGAGGCAAAGATTGAGCACAAATGTATTCGTCAATGATACTTATCAATATATATCAATAGCTGAAACTTTAAAAAATATTCTTTCACATAAAAATATAAGAGATTTAGTTGAAAATGAACCTTTTTCAGATACGTTTAGAGTATATAAAAGTTATATAGATGCGAGGGAGTTTGAAAACCACCCTTTTCTTCAAAAGTTCAGTACTGCTTTAAGAATTACATTATATTATGATGATGTCGAAGTTGCAAATGGATATAAGTATAACTATATTTAGTACATATATAATATTATAATATCTAATCAGATAATATTATACATATACTATTTACATATTATATTATATAAAATAATTGTAAATTTAATAAAGGGAAAGTAAAATTAATTTCGTTACTCATAAATATCTGGTCAAGCAATAATAGATATATTACATATACGGTATTGATATATTATATTATGAAATATGAACTCGTTTCCAAAAATCTAAATTTGTGGGATAATTTTATCATCACATATAATTATACATTATATGGCAACGCCGCATTCCTATAAAAACATCAAATAATGTATTACAAACGCATACACACAAAGAATATAAAAGCTCTTTTTCAGAAAAAAACATTGGTATGACGGGACGTCACGATTCGGGCTTTTTTCTGGCGCTCCTCGACCCTTAATTAAATAATTTGTAATTCTATTTGATCAGTGGTGGTTTTTTATAACACAAAAAATTGTGATATTCGATATATGTAATCACTTTTTTCGATAAATTGGTATGTAAATTGGTCATAAACATAACAATTTATCGAAAAAAGTGATTTTTATCGAACATCACAATTTCAAAAATACCACCACAGATTTGACAAAAAAAAATTGATCTTTTTCATCTAAATCAATTTGCTAATCGAAAATCCCAGAAATTACAAATGAGAAATAATTGAAAATTTTTATTCAGAATAGAATATTCTAATTTCGAAATATACTTAGTAAAGTAAACTTTTTGGTATACAATTTTTGATAATGTGCTAAAGAAATTTACGTTACTAACAAGATTTTCAATCTAGTAAATCTAACTTACTTTGTATCTTATTTGCCACTTTATTATAGACATTTTGGTTTGACCCTAGCTTAAACTATCGCCTTCAATGAAGAAAAATCTCTGTCAGAAAAAAAATAGAGAGAAACCAATATGATAGCCAAGCAATTCCTATTCAAGATGATGTTAGCATAATTTTTTTATAGTTTTTACAATATAATACAGTAATCAATTTTTTATAGTAACATCATTAAGTGGATTAATACCAAATGCTGAAAATAAACACCAAATTATAGAATTGATGGAAAAAACATATTCTGAAAGACTTTCGTTAGAGGTGGAAAGTCAATAGACGAAATAATTGGAATACATAAATCTTTACTTTATTACGGAGGGATTCTGGTAGATAGTTATATTTAAATTGATTAAAATTAATAAGTTTACTTTATACCATGGTGTAAATATATAAAAGTGTGCTGGGTAAAATATGACATCTGCCATTTTTATTTTTTGTGACGTAGTTCTGTGCTTGTTATTATTTTGAAATATAATTTGGTATAGTGTGTATTAAATATTTGTTGTGCGTGAAAAATATTAATTAAATTGTGCGAAAATATAAATTTAGACATTTAAATAATAATAAACAAACAATAAAATAATATTAATAATAAGAAAGTGTTATATTTATTTAAAAAACTATATTTTTGGGAAAGTTTTATTTGTTATAGTGAAGTTTTTTTTTGCATTGTTTATTTTTTGATAAAAATGCCACATTGTGCAGTGAAAAATTGTAAAATTTGGAACAATATGAAAAATTTTAACAAGGATATAAAGTTTTTCTCATTTCCAAAGGATCCAGAAAGATCTGAGCTATGGGTGAAAGCCTGTGGAAAAGGAAAATTCAATACAACAAATGCAAGAATATGTTCATTGCATTTTACTGATGAGCAATGGCGTCTTGAAGATAAATTGTTAAATATACCTCTTAAAAAAAGGTTATTAAATGCTCAGGCAATACCAACTGCAAATCTACCTGAAAATAATAATCTGAATACATTAACTATCAGCAGGAAAAATAGAGCTGATAATAGATCAAGAAAAAAAATAGTTAAAGAAGCTATTAAAGATTATGAACTGAGTAACCTTATTTATTTTTTAGGTAAATAATTTATAAAAACAAATTTCATTAATATTATAGTGAAGAAATAGATGGATTATGTACTGTTGATGGATTGTGTACTGAAGTAGACGAAAATAAAAACAATGTGGGAATTCAAACAGAGTAAATTATATAATTTAATATTTGTAGAAATAGATATTATAATTATTGGAACATTTTGCAGGGTACAACTTGAATGCGCCAGAGAATTAAAAATAATGGAGTTGGAGAACAAACTTAAATTGTGTCAAGAAGAAAAAGAAAAGGCCGAGGAAAAAGCAAAACAAGAGTGCGACAAATTAAAAAATATGGAAAATTCTGTAAAACATATATTTACAAAAGGACAAATTAAAAAATTACAGAATCCAAAAAAAAAAAAATTAAATGGAGTTTGGACGATATATCCTCAGCGATTTGCTTACACTCTGCAGGTCCTCGTGCGTACAGGTATTTATAATATAATAACTAAATTTATTCAAATTTTATTTAATTCGATTAATTTTTTAATTTACAATTACAATTATTGACTTCATTCAATATTGTATATATAGTATAGTTTTTATTTTATTTTAAAACCAAATTGTAATACTATTTTTTAAATTTATTACCAGGTATCTATATAAAAAAAATCATCCACTACCCGGGCCCTCCACATTACGAGCATGGGCAACGAAAATAAATGTTCGACCAGGGGTATTAGACAACGTTTTGAAGCTAATGAAAGATTTTTCCACGAGTGAAAAAGATAAAGTTTGTGTTTTGTCGTTTGACGAAATGAAAATCAGATCGGAATACGAATATGATAGAACAAACGATACTGTTTTGAAACCATCTAATTATGTGCAAGTGGCTATGGTTAGGGGACTTATGGCTAAATGGAAACAACCAATATTTTACAATTATGACTGCAGAATTACTGTAGAAATTTTAAATGACATAATAGTAAAAATGAATGAGTCAGGATATACTGTTGTGGCAGTTGTTTCAGATATGGGATCATCTAACCAAGGATTGTGGAAGGATTTGAAAATTAGTACAAGTCAAACTTGGTTCTCGAACCCAACTAATGTTGACAAAAAAATATTCGTTTTTGCAGATGTCCCGCACCTCATCAAGTTGTTACGCAATAATTTTTTGGATACTGGTTATATTTTAAATAATAAAATTCTGAATGCAGATCCGATTAGAGATTTAATTAAAGTAACATCAAATTCTGATCTAAGAATATCACACAAATTAACATGCATTTAAATGTAAAACAGTATCAAAGGCAAAAAGTAAAATTAGCTACCCAATTATTTTCTCATACCACATCATGTGCTTTTAAAAGATTTGCATCACTTGGTATTTGCAATAATGTTGAACAAACTATTTTTTGTGCTGATTTTTGCAAAGTAATAAATGATTACTTTGATTTATTTAATTCAAAAGTACCAAGTACAGATTACAGGGACAGGATGAAAGCATATGGTTTGGAGATAGAGACGCAAAATAAAATTCTAAAAAAAAATGAATGACATAATAACAAATATGTTTGCACCAAAAAAAAAAACAATGCTGCCTTTTCAAAAAGGAATTTTAATATCAAATTCGTCACTACTTGGATTATTCAATTATTTAAAATTAGAGCATGGCATTAATTTTTTATTAACTTATCGATTGAACCAAGATGTCTTAGAGAATTTTTTCAGTGCAATTCGTTCTAAAGGAGGATTACACGATCATCCTACAACTTTGGAGTTTAAATAACGTTTGCGATCATATTTACTTGGTACATTTAACAAAAATATTTAAAATTTAATTAAATATAAAAATTGTTCAATAAGTCAATCGTTTTGTTATTTATATTTCCTTTCCCCATTCTAATTTTAATTCACAGGTAGAAATGAAACATTATTACATGCTGCTCAGAGTAGCAATGTACAAGAAGATGAAACATCAGTTTTAAGATTAAATTATGAGATGACAGAAGCAACAATAACACAAACTATTTGTTCCGGTTTAAATTTAAATTTTGAAGATGCTAATAATAACAGCATCATTTCCAATGAAAATAATGACATCGAGTTAGAAAATATGGAGTTTGAGGAACTCCATCATGATGCAATCGAATATTTAGCAGGGTACATCATTAAAAAGCTAGGTCTTTTCAATGAAGGTGCAATAACTTCTAATACCTAAAACACCAGCACTTGGACTTGGGTGAATGAAGTGTCAGAGGGCGGGCTTTACAAGTCATCGGTGCAATTTTTAAAAAAGATAACAAATTTGGAAAAAATATTTAATATATTAAATAAAGATTCCATATCTACAAAATGTAATTTTATAAAAAGTCATTTAAAAGAATGTGATAACATAGATTTACCTGAAAATGTAAAAACTTTATATTTTAGAAGTAGAATGCCTTTTTGAATTAAGGATTTAAATAAATTATTACAAATTAAAAAAAATAACAATAAAAAAATAAATAAAATCATTACATAAAAAAAATATTTTGGTTTTTATTATTTATTCTGCATTATCGCTAATTTTTCTTTTACATCTTAAAATTTTGTATCGAAAAATGCAAAGTCAAATTTCAACCAGCACACAATGACGTCACACATTTTACAAAAACAACACACCAGCACATCTTATTATATTTACACCATGACTTTATACATAAACTTTTAGATCAAAAATGATTTCATGAAATTGACAGGATCAAATAGTAATGAGATTGAGTCTAAATTCAACCCACTTATCGATAATATACTTTTGAAAAGACCAGGGTATGAATCATAAGAACACGACACGATTGATTAAAGTGTCGTGAAAAATTACGGCAGACGATAGTCGTAATTTTTTTTAAGATCATATGTGGCGATTGTAATGCTATCGTTTTTTTTTGGTATAAATTAAAATTTAGTATAATATCGTCAACTCAAATTTTAAATTTATTTACAACCTAAGGCTGTGTGCCAAAGGGTTTAAATTTGTAGTTTAAAATTAAATTATGACTGATGAAATTAAATTATGACACTAGCGTGGTGAATATAGAAAGTCAAAATTTAACGACCTTCCAGACCTCGTTAAATTTGACACTTCAGATTAAATTTTGATTTATTTAATATTCATATATCAGATTTTTTATTTACGAGCCCTATCTCATATGTATTGATACATTCCAATATTTTATGATTTTTTTCAATGTTTTATACTAGAATTATTAATAAAAATAAATTTATTTTTTTACAAGAAATTAAAGAAATATTATTAATAATAAAAAAGGATTAAAAAAAATGTTATATCAATTATAAAGTATTGTAATGGATCAATACATATGCGATAGGGCTCGTACATATTTATAATTTTATTTTTAAAAAAATTTCAAAAATTTTTTTAATTTTTTTAAAAAAATTAGAGAGCAAAAAAAAAGAAAAATTTCATCCATCTTTTTTTAAAAATTAAACCAATTGGCACAGCAAACTTGATAGTAAATATTAAAAAAACTCACCAGCAAAAAAAATTTAATTTTTTGTGTCAAAATTTAAAATTTAAACTCTTTGGCACACAGCCTAAGCATATGAAATGAGTGGCTGTCACTTTTTATTGAAAAAATTTTAATTTTAGATCAAAGTAACTTTTTTATTTTATAATTTTCTAAAATAATTTTCAAACATTATAAAAAAACTACTTTTTTATATTTACACGATTGCTTAGCTTAGACAATATCTTGTAAATTTGATAGATAAAACGATATACATTTTACGATATCGTTTCATATGATACTAAATTAAATGGTATATATAAAAGTTTTTTACACGATACGACATTATAATTTTGACAGCATGTGACGATTGTCGTCTCCTGTGATCTTAAATAAATTTTTACTACTTTTTTTATTATAGACTTAAGTGCAAGTCACAGTGGTTTCGAATCGAAAATTTCAAATTTTGACAGCCCCATATATTTTATATGGTATGCCGGATTGCAAGTCACAATGAACGTGTCGAAACGAATTCATTCGAAAAGAGTTAAAAATATTTTAACTTTGCCGGATGGGTCGAAAGGCATAACCTACAAATTATTTTATTTTAATTTAACTAGTCAGTTATCAGTTGTCAATTTTAATAATTTTTAATATTTAAAATAATTTTTAAAAGTATTATGGGAATATGGAGGAGTTTATTGCCAATATTAAAGAGTATCCATTATATAATAAATGCAATAAAAATTATATGGACACCAAAAATAAGGATAAAATATGGGCAGATCTAGGAGAGAAATTTCAAATTGATGGTAAGTAAAACAAAAAACAATATATTATTAAAAAATAAGTGCTTTTTTAATATATTTGTAAATAATTTGTTATATGTACTTCAGCAAAAAAGAAATGGACATCACTCAGAGATAGATACACTAAAGAAAAAAAGAAAAGAGAACAGCCATCTGGTTCTGGTACTGTGTACATTCCACAGTGGGAATATTTTGATCAATTAACTTTTCTAGATGATCATTTAAAACATAGAAAGTAAGTACGCCAAATATTTTCAAAATATCTGAAGGGTCAAACCAAAAAAAAAATCATAAATAAGTAATATATTGTAATTTATTGTAGGATGACTGAGAATTCTGCGCCTGGTGATCCAGTTGATTCTGAAGCTGATTCATGCTTATCAACTGAATATGATTACGAAAAAAATACATCAACATCAGAAACAGATGTTTTTTTTTAATTCTACGCCACAAAAAAAAGGAATCAAACGCAAACAAGGCAGTGAGTTTGAAAATGCTTTTATTAAAACACTGTCAACGTTTCAAAACCGGCTTGAAACTGATCCAATTCAGGTGAAGGAGGTTGATAATGAAGATAGTCATTTTTTGAAATCAATAAGTTTTACGATGAAAAAAATGAGCGAATATGAAAAAGGTAAATTTAAAATTTGCATGTTGCAACAAGCAACAAATGCTGTGCAAAATTCAATAATTTATGAAGAATATTGATCAAAATAATATTTCAAAACTTATTATCTTCATCATTAACATCCTTCACATAGAGCAGTACATTGTACATATATTAAAAATATATTTTATTAATTCTATAACAATATATATATAATATATATATAATATAATATAATATAATATATATATATATATATATATATATATATATATATTTATATATTATATAAATATATATATTATATATATTGCATATATGGAATTAATAAACTGTACGTATTTTAATAAAATATATTTATGTATATATATATATATATTAATTACCATCAATTTGAAATTACTTCTAGATCTGCCTATATTTTATCTTTATTTTTGATATATGTATGTATATAGATATAATTTATATAAGTATATTAATATATTTATATATAGATATAAAAAACATATTTAAAAATATATAAAAAACTTATACATATCTATATATATTTTTAAATATGTACATATAAAAACATATATATATAAATCTGTGTGTATCGAAAACATCAGTGAACCGAATTACTTGGTAAGTACATTATTTTTTTCATATAATTTTGTAGTTTTTAATAAGATAATTATGTTTTTTTTAAATGTCGCATCTTGTGCGTAATTAATTTTTTATTAAGTCAACCTCTGTTTGTAATTTTTTAGGGGTGAGTGTGTCTGGTTGAAGTGACCCCAAGAAAATTTTTTGGGTGTCTTTGGCCGCACAATCTAGCCCCAACAAAAATTTTAAATTCATATATAGATTAAATTTAATTTTTTGTAGAACTTCAAATTCTATATAATTTATCAGTAGTAATGACGCGCATTTACAAACGCAAGATTGGATCACGGCAATATGCCAACTACACGCAAGAAATTTTAGACAAATGTCTAAAAGATGTTAAAAATAAAATATTGTCTCAACGTGCTGCAGCTGAATTATGCAAAATCCCGAGGTCGACTATAAAAAATAAGTTACTTTGTTTAGCCTCAAAGAAAATTGGTGGACAAACAGTTTTTTCAATTGAAGAGGAAAAATCTTTTGCATGTCACATAATAACGATGAGTGAGTTTGGTTTTCCGCTCACTGAAATAGATTTTAGGAAAATCGTACAGCTATATCTATCCACTAAAGGATTAACCATAAAAAAATTTAAAAATAATTTGCCCGGAACTGATTGGATAAAAGGTTTTTTAAAGCGGCATCCTACTGTGTCCATTCGATTAGCATCTAATATTAAAAGAGCAAGAGCTGCAGTGTCGGAGCAAATGTTAACCGAATATGTGCAAAATTTGGAGGCCGTTGTTAAAGATGTTCCACCAGAAAATATATGGAACTACGACGAAACCAATCTCTCCGATAATCCTGGAAATAAAAAGGTGCTTTGCAAACGTGGTTGTAAATATCCAGAAAATATAGTGAACAGCAGCAAGATTTCATTTTCAATCATGTTTTGTGGAAATGCAGCGGGCTTGTTATTATCGCCGTATATTGTATATAAAGCTGAACATATGTGGTCTTCATGGAAAGATAATGGACCTTCGGGAGCTCGATATAACCGCACAAAGCACGGGTGGTTTGACAGTCACACATTCGAGGATTGGTTTGTCGAACACATGCTACCAACTTTAAAAAAACAGACAGGTAAGATGAATTTATATAAACCAAACTAGTTGAAAATATTTTCCTAATCTTTGCAGGTAAAAAAGTTTTAATTGGGGATAATCTGTCATCTCACATAAGCCTGAACGTACTAAGACTTTGTTCTCAATATGATATCAGTTTTGTGTGTCTACCTCCTAATTCCACTCATTTAACGCAGCCGCTAGATGTCGCATTTTTCGGACCTATGAAAAAATACTGGCGTAATATTTTGACATCGTGGAGGGAATCTTCAGAAGGCAGGCATTATAGCACAATTCCGAAAGATAAATTCCCAAGTCTCTTGAAAAAACTTATTCATAAAATGTCTTCAACCGCAAGTCTCAATATGAAGTCTGGCTTTAGAAAATGCGGAATTTTTCCGATCAATAAACAGCAACTCCTAAATAGATTACCTGGAAGTAGTAATCACCAAGATGTTGAAATGGTCGGTGAAGTATTTTTGCGAAAAATGATAGAAAAGCGAGCTGATTTAATCACAACCCCTAAGGTGGAGCGGCGAAAAAAGTTAAACATTGCTCCCGGAAAAAGCATCTGTCCAGAGGATTTGACAATGGAAGGGTCATCTCAGTCCACTCAACATCAGCCATCTACTTCAGGAGTTTCAGTAAAGCAAACAACTTTGGGAAAGAAACTTAAGAGATGCTCCAAAAAAGTGATTTTGAGCAGTGACGACTCCAGCAGCGATAAGGATGAATTTAGCCTTGCTAGTTCCTTAGATACAATTGATGCTTTTGGCTTAAGAGATGATGAATCCCCCGAAGAGACTACTGCAGTAAGTCCAGTTGAAGATGATTCTTCTGAATTGATGGTAGGTAATTTTGTTCTCGTTCGTTACAATCAATCTATATACCCAGGAGTAATCTTGAAAATTGCTGACGAGGATGCAGAAATTGATTGCATGGAAAAAGCAGGACGCCACTGGAAGTGGCCAACTCGCAAAGATGTGTGCTCCTATGCCATTGTCGATATTTTGACAAAGATTGCTCCACCTAAACCAATCAATAAAAGAGGCTTTTTTTCAGTAAATGAAATCAATAAATTCTGATCCTTTTTCAGGATAATATTTACTATTTGCATGTACGAATCCTTTTATTTCATTTTTTTCCTTTTAAATCATCAGAAGTGTGATATTTATTTTTAGTTTCGTTTTTAAAACCACCTGAAGTGTGTTCATTTTTATTTATTTTTGTTATTGTCAAAGAATCTTGTAATTTTTTCAAAATACAATAAAAAACATTTTTAAAACTGATATAAACATTATTTCTTTAAGGTGTTTGATAAACAAAATATCAGAAAAATCGTCTCTAAAATATCTGTAATCCAATCAAGTGGCGACTTTATCCACTTGAAATTTTTGCTAAGAAATATAAGGAAATATACACAACTGGACAAAGTCACCCCAACCCCTGGGTGACTTTGGCCCAGGCTCAAAAAGCTCTCTACAACTAAGAATACAACAAACTCATAGTATATTTTTAGTTTATTATGTTAAGAAAGACATAACCGAAGCATGTATTCACACAAAACTAACATGTTGCCTGAAAAATAAAAAAATAAAATAAAAAATACTGTTCAAACAATTTTTTTTTGACCAAAGACACCCCGTTTTACGGTATATATATATTTAGTAATAAGAAAACTATTTTTATATTTTTTATAAGAAATAAGAAATCAGAAAATTGAATTTTAAATAAAAAAGTTTTTTATTTGAAATATTGTTTTTTAATTATTTTTTATATTGGAAGGGAACAGAACCCTCTTCCATAAAATATTGTTTTAAAACATCTCTTAAAGCAAATGCTGTACGAGTTGCATTGTTAGCTCCTAAACGAGCCGGAGGGAGCACAGAAACAGCTCTCCTCCATTCACCCAAATGTACTATGTGGTTGCTGTCTTCCCAGTCAGAAAATTTCGGAGGATTATATTTATTAGAAGCATCATTTAATTTAATAAAATTATGCAAAGCGATTGCAGCTAATACTACTTTTTCTGCATTTTCTGGTAGCAAATTGATGGTTTGCTTCAGTATCCTCCACCGAGAAACTAAAATCCCAAAAGAGTTTTCAATAATTCTCCTAGCCCTCGATAACCGATAGTTAAAAATTTCTTTGTTAGCAGGTAATAATCTACCTGTGAAGAAGTTTTTATTGTCAGAGTTTAATAGACGAAAATGAAAATACTATTCTTACCAGGATATGGACGCATAAGATGATTGTTTAAAGGAAAAGCGGCATCTCCCACAAAATAATACGGAAATTTTTTGTTGCTATTTGGTAAAGTTGTCGGTGGTGGAAAATCCAATGATCCTGTTAGTATACTTTTACCAAATGATGTCTCTTGTAGAATACCTGTAATTAATTTGAGTACTGGATTAAATTTAAATTTAAAAAATAATATTATTAAAACACGCCTCCATCGCTCTGACTACCATATGTACCGACTGATATATGTGTAAATGTGTAATCTGCGTCACAAGAAGCTAATAAAACAATACTAAATGTTTTTTTATAGTTAAAATATTGTGAGCCTGTTCCTGGTGGAGCTTGTAGGTTAATGTGCTTTCCATCTATAGCACCTACACAATTTGGCATATTCCAAGTTTCATAAAAATTTGTTGCTATTTCAACATAATCATTTTCTGTTGGCTTGGAAACATAAACTACAGATAAAACTTTCCAAATTGTTTCACAAGTTTCTAATATTATCTTTCGCACTGTAGTTCTACCTAACATAAAGGTCCAAGCCAGATATTTTGGTGAAACGCCTTGTGAAAGATAGCTAAAATAAAATAAGAATAATTATACATAGTTAAATAGATAAATATTTATTTCGCTTGCCATAGCGTGATTGCCAATCTGCATTCGGGACTCACTGGAGTTCTTATTGAATATTTCTTTAGGTCATCTTCAAGAAGATTTATTAAGAGCTCATATACATTTCTAGGCATTCGAGTGACTTCAAAACAAGCTTCTGGATCAACCTCTTTCATTTTCAAATAATTTTGGAAAAAACCACAACTCCTCCTTTCTACATTCAGTGGCCTAACCCACCACCTTCTTTTTCTCTCTTTATCCTTCATGTACACCAAATACATACCGTACATATATAAAAATATTTCAAAATATTCATATAAATTCATTTTAAGTTTTTTATGATTTTTTTTCCGAAAATAATTCTGTAAATAATTCTTTAATATGTCAAAACAAACTTGTCAAATGACCGAACGGAACGAATACATTGTGACTATAAATTCTTTTCGAAACGAACGGTTCGAATCGATTCGAACGTGCCGTTCGAATCGAAATCACTGTGACTGGCACTTTATTATAGATTGTTGCGGATTTTAACACAAAAAACAATAATGGCCACCCGTACATCATTTGCAGAGCTGAAACGAAAGGAGCAGCTGGTGAATATTTTATTGCGTTGGGACACATGAAATAGAAATTGGACGGGATCCATTAGCTGCTTTCTATTGTTTGTTTCAATGTTTTTGGGTGTTCCAGTTAGGCTATGAAAAAAGCCTAACAAAATTTTACAATTTTTTTGAGCAAAAATTTTTGTTATGCCAAACTTTAAAATAAAAGTTTTGGAGTCTGTCCAAAAAATTTATGACGAGTTGTCCGACGTTGGTTCTACAGAAAACTCTATACTCTGTAATTAATTTTTTTTAATTTAAAGCAATTTTGTATTATTTGCAAAGACAAATTGATGTTAATATTTTTTTTTAATTATTGACTTTTAATCAATATTTGTTTTTAAATTATTGATTTGTAATCAATATTTGTTTTTAAATTATTGTTTTTTAAGCAAGTATATTACTATTACTATATTACTATTACTTGCTAATTCCTATTACTTGCTTAAAAATCAATAATTTAAAAACAAATATTGATTAAAAATCAATAATTTAAAAACAAATATTGATTAAAAATCAATAATTAAAAAAAATATTAACATCAATTTGTCTTTGCAAATAATACAAAATTTCTGTAAATAAAAAAAAAGAAAAACTAATTTTAATACTTTAAAATGCAATTATTTTGTAAAACAATATTACAATTAAAATTTAATAGTAATATACTTGCTTAAAAATCAATAATTTAAAAACAAATATTGATTAAAAATCAATATTATAAAATAAAATATTAACAATTTGATGTTAATATAATTTTTTTTAAAATTATGTATTTTTAATCAATTATTAACTATACAATTTATATTATTAATTATATTAACTATAATTTATATTATTAACTTTCTTAAGTATACAGTATTAAGTATAAGTATTAAGTATACAGTAAAAAATTAATTTAAAATATGTGTGAACATTACATATGACTTTTTGTTTACCTTTGTATGCCAAACCAAAGTTCTCTAGTTTTATCGTTTTCTTTAACCTAGAAAACAGTAACGACAAGTAGTAACCAAAACTAGTTTCAAGCTGAACGACCTAATTTATTGGCGCTTTAACGCAGCACATTCTAGTAGTCGAATCTAGATTCTAGCTTGACTATTTAATACAACCAGATTTTTCTAGTAGAGTTTTAAACTAAAAAATTCTAGTAGTCAAACTTGGATTCTAGCTGATCTATTTCATACAACCAGATTTTACTAGTAGAGTTTTAAACTAGAAGATTCTAGTAGTCAAACTTGGATTCTAGCTGATCTATTTCATACAACCAGATTTTACTAGTAGAGTTTTAAACTAGAAAATTCTAGTAGTCAAACTTGGATTCTAGCTGATCTATTTAACACAACCAGATTTTTCTAGTAGTTTTAAACTAAAAAATTCTAGTAGTCAAACTTGGATTCTAGCTGATCTATTTCATACAACCAGATTTTACTAGTAGAGTTTTAAACTAGATAATTCTAGTAGGCAAACTTGGATTCTAGCTGATCTATTTAATACAACCAGATTTTACTAGTAGTTTTAAACTAGAAGATTCTAGTAGTCAAACTTGGATTCTAGCTGATCTATTTCATACAACCAGATTTTACTAGTTAAGTTTTAAAGTAGAAGATTCTAGTAGTCAAACTTGGATTCTAGCTGATCTTCTTAAAACAACTAGATTTTTCTAGTAGAGTTTTAAACTAGAATTTTAAACTATAGTTTTAAACTAGAATTTTTCTAGTAGAGTTTTAAACTAGAAGTCCTAGTTGCTACAATCTAGTTGCACACTCTAGTTAGTCTAGCTAGATTCTAGCCAACAAATTTTTAGAGAGTAATTATAATAACAATTTATTATTTCATATTTACTTAATATTTCAAAAAAAAAATTTCAGTAACATATGTCGTATATAAGAGTTTGGAATTTAAATCGAAGTATAAAATCATGTATCAAAGTACCACTAGAAAAAACTAACTTGTTGAAAGAATTTATTTCGGAATGTTTTTTATATATTTTTAATCTAAATTGTTTATTTGTATTTAACTAATAATAAATAATAAAAATAATAATTTATTTAGTAATAATAAATTAGTAATATATTATTTGAAGCAAAAAAAATTTATTAAAGCTAATATTAAAAGTAAATTGTATACATAACAATTGCAAAGAGGATAAACTTTATTAAAAATTTAAAAATATATTTCGTAATTATTTTTTTTATATATCTTCAGCTTCAAAAAGCTAAACATTAATGGCGAGACACTTGTTTTGGAAAAGGATGGCACGCCAATTGACGAAAGTGATGCATTATTGGCCTTTTCAACAGAAGTATTCATTTTATTGGAAAAATATGAGATTTGGACATCTTCATCTTCAGTTACTTTGGAAAACATTTCTAATTCATCAATATTTAGTGATATTCAATATGTTACAAATAGTGGTGAATCCCTAATTTCATCTCAAAATTCGAATGTTTCACCATCTACTAAAAGTTCTGAATATACTTGGATTCAATTTGAAATTCCATGGGATTCATTAACTAAATCAATGATTAAAGAATGTGAAGATGGAATACGCTCACAATTTATCACTGCTACCTTAGTTCAAGCAGTCGTTAATAAGATGAGGGAAATAAAAAAGAATATACCATCTAAAGCATTCAAATTTGTAGCAAAAAAAATAATTGACAAATACCCTCAAATGTTCATTGATGAGGATGATGATAATATAATATTAGGAGATAGATCAGCAAGTTTATTTGCAAGACTTCAAGATAGGAATAATTACTTAAATCGTCCTCATAAAACCAAATCTAGTATGGAAAATCCTATCGGCAGTAAGAAAAAAAAAATTAATGCTAGAGCAGGTTGTTCACACTGCGATCCACCACTAGACTCTGGAGAAGAAAACGAAGAAAATATAGCTACTAATGCAGCAACAGATAAATTTTTTAAATATTTAGAAAAAACATATGCCAATCAACGAAAGTTGATTAATGATGATCCACTCATATCAGAAATAAAATTAAAGTTCCCAAATTTATTCCAAAAAGAGGGTATATTTTGGCACTTTAAAAAGTTGACAGAATGTGACATACAACAATTGCCAATTATACTGGATATCAAACATGATCTAATAATAACATTTTTATTAAAGAAACACATAATTACCGATAAGGATAAAGCTAATAATACTGCATCTGTTGAATCACAATATAAATTTTTTTAATGAAAAGTATCTCAACATACTTCAAAGAAAAATTTGAAGAATTTTGTCCAAAAGTTAACCCATTTTATCCCATAGTACCAATTTTGGCACAGAGTTTTAGATGTCCCTACTGCAAGCTATGAAATATATATTGGACTCAAACCACTAACATAATATACTGTTAGATGTCCCCTACAATGTATATTGCGGGAATCCCTGATTTCTTTCTTTCAGGCAAACGGAATATTTTTTTCTTTTTGTATAATTTTCAATTGTGTAATGGAATTTGAAAAGTGTCTTTAAAAATAAAGTGTGGAATTTTTATTTGGTATAGTTGTGTGTATTTACTTTTGAAAAGTTCAAATAATCGCAAGGATATAACTAAAGACAAATAAAAGTTGATGGTAATTTTTTTCTATTTTAATGTTTTCTTTAAAATTGCAATTTAAAAATTTTTTCTTTTGGCGATTTTGTTTATTTTACCATTAAACTTTAATATTTTCATAAAAAAACTGATTTATTTCCAATAGGTTTTCCTTGGCATCTAATGGGTTAGGGTAATTTTTTAAATCTCTTATTGTTTATGTTAAAATATATTAAAAATTTACCACTGTAATTTTATTTACAGGACAGTATTTCTCGTTTCAAACCATCAACTCCATCTCCAGTTCTAGCTGAATGTAATGACAAATTTTATATATAGTATATTGATCGTAATTTATTGTTTAACGCAGGTTCTACATTTATGCAAGCTTTTCAAATTATATTCTCCATATATTTTAACTTCAATATGGAATACCCTACTCAATATACGAAAACACTGGAATTTGTGCAAAGATATTTCCTTAAAATTCATCCAGATTCAGGGGATATAAAATTAAGGGTAAAACATCAGCAATTAAAACAAAATGTATACTATTCATAACACAGCTCAATAGCTTTGGCAAAGAATTATTAAAATATTAACAAAATAAAATTTTGTAACAACATATTTATTTAAAATTAAGTTGCCAATCCAAAATTAAAAATTAGAATTTAAATTTTTTTGCCAAAAATAATTACAAAATAATATTCTTCAATTAAATACTTTTTCTTTTTAATTTAATATTTTTTTATATCAAAACAAAAAAATACATTAGTTATTTTTAAACTTTATTATTTAAAAATTATTAATGTAGTTGAATTAAAAAAGTATTAATAATATTAATTTTTAATTTAACAATATTCAGATATTAAAAACTATTAATATAGGATATTGAATAAAAAAAATGTATTAATAATAGCTATTAATTTTTAATTTACGAATATTTTTAAAGTGGCAAGATTTTTTAAAATCTGAATGAATTTTAAAGAAATATACTACTACAAATTTTTATTTCCTTATTATTTTAATAATTCTTAATAAACTTTACTATAACTTGTTTTTAATAAAATATTTAATTCAACTTATTAAAATAAAATGATAAGAAAATTAAATTTTATAAGACATATACTATTTTATGAAAAATATTATTATACATATATAAAATATGAAATTTAGAATCAGAATTAAGGATTAATTTAAGAAAATTAACTTGCAAAAATTTGCAATATATATGTATTTATTATTTTCTACAAAACTGTGTATACATAGTTCCAGTAATTTTTAGAAATAAATCATTGAAGGGAAATGATTGAATTAATAAATGAATAAAATCAACTAATTCAAAATAAATGAATTAACAAATTAATTGATAGCAATGATAACAATTATTTTAATAATTTTTGATATATATAATATATCAATATAATTTTTTTTTATAAAATATTTAATAAGTTGATCAAAATAAAATTTTGTAATATAGTATTTATGATATTACATTTTATAAAATATTGAATTAAGAAAAAGTATTAAACAATGTTAATTTTATAATATTAACTTGCACTAAGTCAATGCAATTATATCTATCATAAATTTTAAGTATGACAAATTTTTATTTTTTCATTATTTTAATAATTCTTGATATGCATACGTCAATATAAGTTTTTAAACTTAATAAATGAAATTAATATTTACAATAGTTAATTGCTCTAATTAACTATTAATTAGAATTTATATTTGCACATGCATGCAAGGTTTGTTATTTGCCAAAATGTTCTAAAAATTTATAACATTTAAAATTTATCTTAAATTTAATGATATTGAAATTTAAATCTACTACACATATTTTATATAAATAAAATTCCTTTTAATATATTTTTTCATTATAAAAAAAATTAATATTAATTAGTTAAAACAGATAACAAAAACTCATATTGTTATCTGTTTCATTACAAGTTTTATCATCAATAAAACTTCATAATCTAAATCTTAAACAATTAATAGAAAACTTAACGAAAAAATCAAATCGAATCGAAAATATCCACAAAACGAATTACAAAAGTTAATAAAATCGAATCGAAAATATCCACAAAATTATAAATGCCGTCATTTGCTATTCGTTTGCGATATCTGCCAGCATAAAGTTATCCATCCTTATTCTTATTCATTTCTGAAAACTGCACAGTTCCAACTAATAAATTAAATTAAAATTAAAATTAGTATTTTTCTTACTACAGTAAGAGTCTACTTCCAAAATTTTCTACTGTTTCATCCTGCCCCTGATAACATTCCTCCAATTCCCTGGCTAATTCAGGAAGGTCCTTATAAGGTACAAAGTAATCACACAAAACATTTTTAAATTCCTCAAAATCTATAATATTTTTATGTTGGAAAAGAGCATTCGCTTTTTCTTTTAATTTACTTCTTATAAGATTGTTTAAAAAATTTAAATTTAATATATTAAATTTTTAATATATTAAATATATTAATTTTTAACTTTTGCACACTTATACTTATTAATTTCAGTATATTTAAATATAACTAATTAATATTAATTTTTTTTATAATGAAAAAATATATTAAAAGGAATTTTATTTATATAAAATATGTGTAGTAGATTTAAATTTCAATATCATTAAATTTAAGATAAATTTTAAATGTTATAAATTTTTAGAACATTTTGGCAAATAACAAACCTTGCATGCATGTGCAAAATTATAATTGTTATAATTTCATTACGAATTGCTCTAACACCACTTTTCATAGTATATATGTGAATGGGTGCACTTACAAAAATTTCTAATGGTAGAATTTTAATTATTAACTCCGTTTCCTCTAAACTAAAAGATGTGATTCTAATTGCATGCTATATTTACATTTGCTTACTTCTTTGCATATAAGAAAAACTTTTAATTGTTTTAATTTTTTTAAACTATAGTAGCAAAGATGTTGAAACAACAAGTAATGCTTCATCGGGATTAGAATCACAGTGCTATGTAATAAATAAATTTGTTATTATTTCAAAATAATTTTATATTTTTGTTTTGTTATAGCTCTTATCCGACATTATAAAAGAAGAATTCGATAGTATCAAAAAAGAATTTAACAAAAATGGTATTTTAAGCGAAAAGGACAGAAGAAAATTATCGGGAGCAATTATTTCATATTTTAAAACAAATATAATTACACTAAATGCAAAAATTTTAGATAGAATAGCATTTCAGATCGCTGAAAGTTTTCCTGGAGAAAGCAAAGTAATTTTTTTTAGTATATTTAGTATAATTGTGCTGCATTATATTATATAGGAATGTATTCTTGTTGCTTTACTATATATTGTTATTTTTCCTGTTGAAATTATTTAAATTTCTATTGTTAATCATTTTAGTAATCCAGGAAGCATGGTATGAAAAGCCTCGAGGAAAGAAAGCTCGAGGAAGATTATATATTAAATTATATAATTGTAGAGCAGAGAAGATTGAAGAAATCAATGAATCTGCAGTGGATTCTCTAGTAGAAGAAGTATTGATTGAAGGTATCTAGGATTTGATATTATTTTTTTATTTATTTTAATACCTAAAAGGTCTGTTTAACTAACGCTTTTTTAAACTGTTTCATAGTATGGAATTTTATTAATTTCTTAATTTATTTTCATTTTAATTTTCAGAGCCAAATGCAAAATGTCATCAGGAATGGTTGAAAAGAAATAAAGACTGTTTTGCAACTATTCTGGTTAAATGGAAAGAAACTGTGAACTATCGGCAACAAATGTTTGCATTGTTGGATTCCAATTGCAATCTTTTTAATATTTTATGTGATTGGCCAAGTTATAAATTACCTGATGGTCATTTATTGGTTAGTTCAAAAATATGATTTTGTCTATTTTTATGATAGTTCAAATTTTATTATTTTACGCTAGATTGCAGTTGATTTTAATCACAGATTTAAAAAATCTTCCGAAGAAATGTTTTTACAAAAATGGATTATTTTTGAAAAAAATATAGTTGACACGTACAAAGTTGAAATTTATAATATAGATCTTTTTAAAGAATTTATTTCTAAAGAAGCAGAAATGGATCAGAGTAAGTAAAAATTAATTTCATTTATTTGATTTATTTATATAACATCTAAAGTGATCTCTATCATCATATATAATTCATCAAGTTTTTAATACATTTTTTATTTTCTATTATTACAGATTGCAAGGATGTTGTGATTTTAAATCTTTTTCATTAGTATATTCATCCAACAAAAATCACCAATAAAAAGAAATTCACTGCTATAGATTCCCTAAACAGTTTTTTCAAGATCTTGAGGCAATCATCTGATTTACCAGAAAATATCCAAAACAAAGGACACATTCAACCATTTGCATTTGCTGTTGGTGAAGATATATATACAGCTACTGAGTTCTTTGTTTATCTTGATAACATTAAATACAAATTCAGCTTTTTATCTTGATAACATTAAATACAAATTATGTATGCTTTCAAATGTTTTTTGTATTTAATTTAAAATACCCGATAGAGTCAACAAATTTTTGGATATTTGTGCAGATGTATTTTTTTGAAATTTTTGACAATGATGTAAAAAATTCTAAAATTAAAAATTTAATTGCATCTTTAAAAAATAAAACTTAAAAACAAAATATTGTTATTAATGTAACTAAAAATTATAAAAGATATTTTGATATAATTTTAAAATCATAAGAAAAATGTAAATCAATATTATTTGAAGATTAAAATGTATACTTAATTAATGATAATTTGCATAAGAAAGTAAGCCTTTATATACATATACAAATTACAAATAGTATGTACAAATTTATATAAAAAAAAATTTTTTTATTAATGTAACTAAAAGTTATAAAAGATATATTAATATATAATATTAAAATGAAAATAAAAACATAAATAAATATTATTTAAATGATTAAAATGGACTTAATTATTGATAATTAGCATAATAAAATAAAATAATTTACTGTCACTTTTACGGAATTAGTTTGTTAATATCAACGGAAATTTACGTAAATATCAACGATCCACATTAGTTGTATCAACGGATATATCTGTTATTTTTAACGGATGGGTAATTAAATAAATTTCCGTAGTTTCACTGGATTTATACGTTAATTTTTTTTCCAACGGAACTTATTGTTATTTTAACGAATTTATTGCATCAATTCGCTACGAAATTGGTCCATTACTATGTACGGAGTTCTTCGTAATTGTTTACGTATTTGGTTTGTTAATTCTATGAATTTAGTTGTTATTAATAACGAAATTTGATTTACGGAATTACGGAAGTTTTAAAGGAATAATCCATTAGTTTAAAATTTAACAACTTTTTATTGTTAAATTTAACAGCCAATCCTTTGGATCGGTTTCAATGAGAAAACTTGTTGATTTTGACGTAAAAATTTCTGTTATTATACACTTCGGCAGCTATACTATCTCCCCATCGGAATCATGGAAGCTTTCGTTGACAAGACTGTACAACTTCATTGTCAGTACTGGTCTGTCAAACGACTAAGAAAGAAAAACAAAAGGGTAGTTACAATAAGCCAATGGCTGAAATGACCAGGCAGAACTCTGCCGACCCGAATCTGAAAACTAACTAACTTATTTATTAATAGTGCCTTTATTATTAATATATCCTATTAATTTAATAGTGTATACTATTACTGAATTAGTTAATAGTAACTATCCTATTGATTTAATCTGATTTTTAGTTTAAAAGAATAGTACAAACTATTATTGAAAGAGTTAATAGTATTTATCCTATTAATTTAATGTGATTTTTGGTTTAAAATAATAGTGGAAACTATTATTGAAAGTGTTAATAGTATTTATCCTATTGATTTAATGTGAAATCACATTTAAAATAATAGTATATATATGTATGTACATATTTTACACGAGTTATTATATGAAAAAAATCAGTTAATTTAGTTTCATTTATAGAACAGAACATAGTTTGGAAATTAAAAAAATTTATATATTGCGTTGAGTGAGTTTTGAAAAGTAAAAATTTCATTAATACTTATTAAAAAAAATTATAAATTGTTTTAGTAATGAGTTAATTATTGTGTTTATTTTAAATAGTTAAATAGGAAAGAATTTTATTGATTTTTAAAAACAAAGATTTTGATTATTTTTTAAAAATAGACGATTTAAAATAAATTGCAGCTCAAATTTATTGGAAATAAAATTTTAAAAAAGTAAGTTATACAAATACTTAAGTACAATATTGGCTATTTTTTGATTATTATTTTATTGCACTGAATAATCTTACATTAAATTCTACTATTAGAATTTATTTTCTTAAATATATTTCTTTGCTATAAAAAGTATTCTAATATTTAAGTTTTTTGGTTCTAAAATTTAATGTAAAGTTATTCAATGTTTAATATATTTTTTTATTAAAATTAGAAGACATATTAATATTGTTATTTGTTGTGGTAATCCAATAATAAAATTTTGTGTGGTACAAATCCTCCACTAGTTAATTTTTGTACATTTTTCCAGTATCCTATATCCATAATGGATACCGACCCAAAATTTGTGGATTCTTTGTGTAGCATAAATTCTATTGGGGATATATTAGAGAATTTTCAAGATAATGAAATGTTAAGTTCGATTTGTAAAGTAGTACTAGAAAAAGCAGGAAATAAATCATTGATCTCTGAATCGGTTGCCACAATAAGGCTTTCAATGTCAAAATCATTTGCTGTAATATATATATTTAACAAAATATCTGAGTTAATTTTATACAATATTAAATGAATGTAGTTTCTGTACCAACAACACGGTTTTGAATTATTTCTGAGACACCAAATCGATCACAAATTAATTGTTTGAGCTCATTTTCAATGATTTCAGTACCGGTATCTGTATCTTCTATATGGAATAGTTTCTTCTGCAACAAATCGAACTTAACATGCAGAAGAAACTATTCCATATAGAAGATACAGATACCGGTACTGAAATCATTGAAAATGAGCTCAAACAATTAATTTGTGATCGATTTGGTGTCTCAGAAATAATTCAAAACCGTGTTGTTGGTACAGAAACTACATTCATTTAATATTGTATAAAATTAACTCAGATATTTTGTTAAATATATATATTACAGCAAATGATTTTGACATTGAAAGCCTTATTGTGGCAACCGATTCAGAGATCAATGATTTATTTCCTGCTTTTTCTAGTACTACTTTACAAATCGAACTTAACATTTACCTCTATTAGGTACGAGAGCGAAGTTCAAATTTCATTTAAACGAATGGAGGAAAAACGCAAGTTTATTGTTACTTTTTACATACAAATTTTGTTTTATGTTATTTGATGTTTTCAGGCTACTACACTTTCTGTATCAACTCCTTGCAGGAATTGCATAGAATTAAATTCTCCAAGTCGATCATATTCACCTGCGTGCAGTTCACTTGGTCCGTCTTCTTCACAAGTATGTGAAACGAGGTAATGGCTTAAACCCAACAGGTAAACTTCATGATAAGGCTGTTAATGCCCGTGTAAAACTGAGAAATTTACTAAAAAGGCAAAATAAAGAACTAGTACAACAAGATAATATGTACTCGTATATACTGAATTTATTATTGCGGTACATTTTGAACATTTTTATAAATTAAAGATACTGCAACTCCATCCTCCGTATCAACATCAGAACCGATAATAATAAATGAAAATGATGAAGACGCTGTTTTCTGGTTATCTCACAACAATGAACCGTGGTCTGATGTAGTGACGAAGTGGATTCCAGTTGTAAAAGTAAGACAACAACAAATAAAATCAGATGGTGAAAATTTACTGAAAAATTTTCCTCTTTTTAAACATAGCCCAGGTCATAATTTGGTATGTATTAACCAAAAACTTTCGTTTATCTTATTAAAATAAATATTCTAAATATAATGCTCTTTCTTTTTTAAAATTTTGTTCATCTGTAGTAATATTAACTATTATTGCTTTTGTTAACAATATTATTTTGAAGGAAAATACCTGAAATTTATTTAAACTGTGGCCTAAAATTGTTAATAAAATATTGCCTTATTTTAAAATACATATTAAGGACAAAAGTTCAATTAAACTTTTAAAATTGGACAAAGATATTAATAATAGTAAGTTTATTTTTGTTCTTTATAAAAATATATTTTATTAAATTTATTTATTTACATTTATATAGATTCACGTGATTGCATTTTATTGTTGCTGCTTCATGCTGTTTTGAAGCCGCCGATACTCGCAGTTGGCAAAAAAGGCATTAAAAGAATCAAATGGGAGCCTTGCATCGTAGATGCTCAAGAATCCTGCATCCTTCATTGCATTTCCGCCAGTCAATATATGACTAGAATTGAAGGATTGAAGAATAAATATTTTGATAAAGGATTAACATTCCAGCCCTTTATCATATCAATAGGAGAAGAAAAAACTAATTTGGAAAACTTTTACACCTATTACGATGGTATTTTATACAAATTTGATTTATTTTTAAAATGTTTTGACATAACATTTAAACTATTTCACGTAATGAACTTTGAATTTCCTAAAGAGGGTAAAGAAATCTACAATTTGGTAGAGAATTTTTTTTATGATTTCAAGTAGCTTACATTGTAGATAAAAATATGAATACATTTTCCTTACACTCTATTCTGGAGTTTGATGGTTGTCCAATTCATTTGCATCTCTTGAATGATGGACAAAAAGCTTTTAGTTTAAAAAAAATTAATATTTTCTAATAAAATCGTAAATTATATTATATTAATGAGTATACAACTTGCATTACTGTATCTTCATTTTCTAGTACTACTTTACAAATCGAACTTAACATTTAAAATTATTTTTAAGTAAAATATGTACATATGTAATTGAAAATAATAATAGTGATATTTAGGGATGCGGTGATATTTAAGTAGCAGTAATTTTGTCACTGTGATTTATTAGTAGCAGTCGCTGTCTGCTATTCTTATGATATAATCACAGTGATTTATAATCACAGTGATTTTTTTTTTAATTTAAAATTTTTGTTTATAGCTATCTTTTATTTTAGATTTTCAAAAAAATTTAAATAACTGAGTAACAGAGTGACCGACATACCGTAGCTATAGCAAATAACAATATGTTTTGCTGTGATCCTGTGATGGCAATTTTTAGTTTAATGTGAAATTGTTTTTTATGCTGTGCTCGTGATTTTTAGTTTATCGTGATTTATGTGAAATTGTTATTTTTCTTGTATTAAATAAATGTGAAATAGAGTAATAATAAGTGAAATATTGAATTGTTGCTGTTATCATAATAATAATTTGTTTTTTAAATAAAACAATAATAAAAATAACAAACTTTTGAAAAATATATACATATATAAAAAAAACTTTTTTATAAATTTGTAGTTTATATTATAATATAACTTAACTGGACAAAAAAAATTAATGATGAGTGCACAAAACTTCAAGAAAACTAGTCCAATTTGGGACTATTTTACTGCAATTGATAATTCGCGTGCCAAATGTGATTTATGTAAAAATATATTATCATATAAAACAAGTGTTAGCAATTTGAAGAAACATATTAAAAGTAAACATCCTACAGTCCAATTAGATTTTTCTAATTCGACAAATACATCAAAACCGAGTAAAACGGTAAACTTTTTAAAATTCAATGAAATTTGTAATGTTTGTTATGATAATTAATATTACATTTTTAGATAAATAGACCAGCAAATAATGATGGCATTGAAATTGAAATTGAAATTAACGAAATTATATCCGATAGTGATGCTACTGTTACTGGCAACATAACCAATAAAAATATTGTTAATGATCTTGATAAAAATAAAAATATGGAAATTAATGAAGAATTATCTGATAATATTACAAATAAAAGCGTGAAAAGAAAAATTGCAATGCGGCAAGATACTCTACAATTTGCTACAAAAAAAATTTCATTGCCGGCTAGACAAAAAATAGATAATAAGTTAATGAACTTGTTTTTATTAGATTTTCAGCCATTTAGTGTAGTTGCAGATCAAGGTTTTAAAGGCTTTGTAGAGGCTCTTAATCCCTCATACACTTTACCAGATCGTAATAAAGTGTCTAAAACTATGATACCTGCTCTATATGAAAAAACTTTAATTGAAATAAAAGCGTTAGCAAAAACTATTAAAAAATGCAGCATAACTACAGATTGTTGGACGTCTTGCAATAACGAAAGCAGTAACAGCACACTTTATTAATGACAATTTTGAACCCATTTCATTTTTAATGGGATGTATGAGCTTTAATGAAAGCCATACCAGTAATAACTTAGCTTCTAAACTGAATGAAATTACTGATAAATGGGATGTAACAAAAAAAAAATCTACTTGCCATTTCAGATAATGCCAACAATATCAAATCCGCCATTAAAAACAATTTAGAATGGAATCATATTGGTTGCCTGGCTCATAATATTAATTTAATATTACAAGATGGTTTAAAACCATTAAAATCCATTCATGAAAAAATTAGAAAAATTCTTACAAATTTCAAAAGAATTTCATCGGCAAATTTTAAATTTCTGAATTACCAGCGTAACAACAATGAAAATGGCAATGCAAATGAAGCGAAAAAAATTATTCAACCTGGAATTCAACTTTTTATATGTTGGAAAGATTTTTTAACTCCAAAATGCTGTTAAGGCAACTGTTGCACTTTTAGATAAAGATTTACCGGTTTTAACTTTAGAAGAATGGATAATTATTGATCAGGTAACAACAGTGTTAAGACCATTTGAATCAATCACCAATATTGTTAGTGGTGAAAAATATGTGCCAGCTTTTATGGCAATAATTTTAGTTAATGGCCTAAAAAATGTAGTGAACAACATTCGTCTCCAAATTGGTGAACCACATCCATGTGTCGAATTCTGCCCAACTCTGCCCATTACAACATGCCCAAACTTAAGGCTGTACGACCTACCGTTCAGCCAGGGTGGGTCGGCCAGTGGGACTACTTTGGCCTTTTATATGAAATTTTGCAATTTTTATATGAAATTTTGGTTTCAAAATTCCCATCAGAAAATTTGCAGGGCACCACATATTGGACCAAATAAGGTTAAGTGCCAAATCTGAGCCAAATCGGTCGACCCGTTTAAAAGTTGAGTTGGAGACCCCACGAGAAACCACTGAATCTTCTTGACCCTCGTTTCCCTTCCTCCCATCAGAAAGGCCCCAAATTTGCAGGGCACCACATATTGGACCAAATAAGGTTAAGTGCCAAATCTGAGCCAAATCGGTTGAGCCGTTTTAAGGACGCCATTGATGATATACCAACATATATATACCTGTACTGTAAATTCATAAAGGAAAAGTAACTAAGAATATTTTCATTCTGAATTTAGAATTCGTTTCGTTCAGAGCGTATTTCGGTAGATTTTTGGTAGTTTTTGTGATTTGATAGTTTTTGAGGATTATGGTAGTTGTAGTAGCAGTGTTATTGTAGATTTTTGGTAGATTGTGGTAGTGGTAGTAGCAGTGTTATTGTGGATTTTTGGTAGATTGTGGTAGTAGCAGTGTTATTGTTTGTTTTTGAATTGTTATTTTTATTGTTATTTTTATTGTTATTATTATTGTTATTGTTATTGTTGTTGTTATTATAACAATATTATTGTTATTATAACAATATTATTGTTATTATAATTATTATAAAAGTTTGTATTCTTAAGTTTGTATTTTTAAGTGTAGTAATAGTTTTTGTATTTTTAAGTGTATAGATTTAGTATTTTAGTTTTGATTAAGGTTTAGTATTATTATTATTATATTATTATTATTATGGCTCTTATTAATATTATGCGCTTAAAGAAATTAGACGACGAAGACAACGGTATGGGGCTTGTCAAGTTGTTACAGGATTTAGGTGCCTTGCCTAAAAATTTAGATTGCCCTCATGGCCATGGCCCGACGGAGTTAAAACTTCGCCGGAAGGGGGATAATGAAATCTATAACTGGGTTTGTGGAAAAAATAAGGAAGGTAGCTCCAAAAAAAACACCAAATGCCAATTTATCCAAACCCTAAAAAAATATACATTCTTTAACAACGTCCATTTATCTATATTACAAATTTGCCAATTCGCAAGAATGTGGCTAAGAAATGCCGAATTGGCTTTATCGGTGAGGAGTGTGAGATATTAGGTAGTCACACCCTTACCGATTGGATATCATTTTGTCGGGAAGTAGTGTTCGACATCATGATGTACAACAAGACACCCCTTGGAGGCCCAAGAAGGACGGTGGAGATAGATGAGAGTAAGTTTGGGTAAAGGAAATACCACCGAGGACACCATGTCGAAGGACAATGGGTCTTCGGTGGTATTGAAAAAGAAACTGGGCATTGTTTTATGGTTGTGGTGGAGCGGAGGAATCAGGAGACCCTGTTACCCATAATTCGTGAATGGATTCTCCCAGGGACAACTATCATTTCCGATTGCTGGAAAGCATATTGTCACCTGGGGGACCATGGTTATACGCATATGACAGTTAACCACTCCGTGACGTTCAAGGACCCCGATACTGGGGCATGTACAAACACAATTGAGGCATCCTGGAACTCCGCCAAGAGGACCATTAGCTCGAGTGGGCGGAGGAAGGAATTTTTCCCAGGATACCTCGCGAAGTACATGTTCCAGAAATATTGTCGGGTCAAAAAATTGGACTTGTTCACTGAGTTCATGAAGGGAGCAGGGTTATTGTATGATGGAACAGCTCCACCGATTGAACCAGCTGTAACATCTGAAGTAGAAGAACAATAGATGTTACAGCTGCGACTTTCATCTATCTCCACCGTCCTTAATATCCCCTGTTATCCCCAATCTTCCCTCTTATCACCAATCTTGGCAGTAGGCAAGGGGGCCTGCCTAACAAAACTTCCCGACGACGGACATGGCAATAGGCAAGGGGGCCTGCCTAACAAAACTCCCCGACGACGGACATGGCAGTAGGCAAGGGGGCCTGCCTAACAAAACTCCCCGACGACGGACATGGCAGTAGGCAAGGGGGCCTGCCTAACAAAACTCCCCGACGACGAACATGGCAGTAGGCAAGGGGGCCTGCCTAACAAAACTCCCCAAGAGTAACGATATATGGTCACCTCCGCGTGGTGTTCCTTGGATAACGCTAAGAACCATATAGATCCCACATTACATCCCTCCTTTTTACTTTCCCTTTTATGAATTACACTTCCAGTATATATATATATATATATATGTTACGGTTTAAATAATGAATTGGTTATTATTAATAATAACCGGTCATTATTAATAATAACCAAATAGAAAGGTTAAAGTGATTAATTTGGACAGAATTTATTAAATTTATCACACAAGCCGGTAATTATTAATAATTCCCACCCATCTTCGGTAAATGTAATATTTTAAAATAAAAAATTAAAAATAGGACATATAATTAAAATAACAAAAATATAGTAGGTACATGTACTTTATATTAAATGAATGAAACTCTGTTTTATTCTATTTCAATTAAAAAATAAGGTATTTAGATTTCAATGCATATTAATGTGGGTGGTACCGAACTTCCTATTACAAAAAATTTTTTTTTTTTAAAAAGAGGTTAACAAAATATATATTTGGTATCTTAGATTAAATATAGATTGAGGTCAGTTTTAATCTATTTTAATTTAAAAATTGAGCCTATAAAAAGTAGCCAAAGTAGTAGAATATTCTTTGGGAAAACAGGAAAGACAAAACTAATAAAAAAATTCATTGAATTCTGAAAAATTATATATTTTAAAATTTAAGTAAAATATTTGAGAATTGTTTAAAGAAAAGAGTTAATAGCTTCTTGGAAGTTCAAAACATCCTTCCTCCAGAACAATTCGGTTTTCGAGCCAAATATAACACAACCTTCCAAATTGCTAGAATAAATAAAATTGTTAAATATCACTACTGCAATCAGAATTCCACTGGTATGATTACGCTCGATGTAGAAACAGCATTTGATTCTGTCTGGCACGATGCTTTGGTATACAAAATTCAAAAAATTAATTTTCCACTCTACTTAATAAAAATAATAAAATCATTTCTCTCTTTACGAAAGTTTTTAGTAAAAGTCTCAAGTTCCCACTGACTTATTTCAGATTGTCGCGGGTACTCCCCAAGGATCAGTTCTTTCCCCAATTATGTATAACTTATATATTTCAGATTCTCCATCATTAAGCAATTCTGAATATGGTCTTTATGCGGATGATACCGCTATACTTTCATCTGGAAAAAATCCAGATAACACCATAAATAACCTTGAACAAGCTTTTGAAGTTGTTAGAAAATACTATTATAAATGGAAAATTAAGATCAATTCTAACAAAACACAAGGCATATTTTTTACTAGAAACAGAACAAAATCGTTGATTCCTAGTAGAAATTTAAAAATTGAGAATATCAATATACCATGGGAAAATTGGGTCAAATATTTAGGGCTGTATATAGATATAAAATTGACATACAAAACACATATTGAACAAACAATAAATAAATGTAATAAATTAATAAAAATGCTATATCCACTCATACATAGGAAATCTAAGCTAAGTATAAGTAACAAAATGATGTTATTCCAACAAATTTTTCAAAGCGTTATGTTATATGGTTGCGAAATATGGGGTAAATGCGCGAAAACGCATATAAATAAAATGCAAACTAAACAACACCAAATGTTAAAATTGATGCATAATTTACCTTTCTATTTCTCAACGGTGAAATTACATAAAGTTTCAAACACTAAATTCTTATTCATAAAATCGAAAGCAATATAGAAAAATTCGAACTAAAATCAAAAAGCTTTGCTAACCCATTAGTTCAAAGATTATATTAAGAAAAGCCAAATGTGTACATTTTCTTTTTAGCATTAGTTTAGTGTAGTACAATATAGTTATAAGAAAAAAAAAAAATTATAAAACTAATTAAATTTCAATAAGGTTTTTGCCATTTTCCTTAAGCACAAAATACATAAAGTCAAATACGATAAAACTATTATTATATTAAAGCAAACTAAAATTATTTGTAGTTGTAAAGGTAGTCCTAAAACTCTATAGCAAAATTATTAATTAAGAATTTGTAAATACATATATTAAGGCAATAAATACAATAAATAAATAAATAAATATATTTTTAAAATAAATATTAAGGTAGTATATAAAATAATGCATTTTATTTTAAAAAGAGGTTACAAGTTAACAAAACATAATAGTTAATTTCATTCTAAAAAAATATTTGAAGACGAGTGAACTTAATAGTGAATAATTAAAAATAATAATTTATTGGTATCAACAGTGAAAACAAGGTTTGTAAAAATTTTACTAAAATTCTTTTTTGTTTTTAACAATTATTTGCTAACAATTTTATTTAAAGTTAATGTTTTTAATTTTTTAACATGACTGAATATATAGTGTACTTTTTTTGTGATTTTAGGAATTTTACCCTCAGCACAATGGATAATTTAAACGAGATGAAGACGCGATTTGATGATAAGATCAACATATTAAAAGCTAGCAAGGGAAAAAACCATCAGTTATTTACAAGAGAAGAGTATAATTCATTTCTATTGAAAGTTAAAGAAACTAAAAAGAAGAAATGTGGTAAAACTCCTGAAGAATATCAACGATTAACAAGATATGATATTATAAAAATTGGAAATGTTGAAAAACTCATTCAACCTGTTGTAAATGAAAATCAACCGATTATATATTACACTTTTTTAGAAGAAACTTTCCAAGTCATTCACGAAATTCATACTGCAATCGGTCATGGAGGACGAAACAGAATGATGAAAGAAGTTAAGACAAAATATAAGAACATTACAGTAGAATTTATCATGATATATTTAAATCTATGTGAACCCTGCCAAAAAAAATGAACATATCGAAGAAGGGACTTGTTGTTCAGCCAATTAAAAGCAATCATTTTAATTCAAGATGCCAGGTTGATCTGATTGATATGCAATCACAAGCAGACAAAGATTATAAATTTATAATGGTTTATCAAGACCACCTTACAAAGTTTGTTCAACTTAGAGCTTTAAAAACAAAACGAGCCGAAGAAGTTGCTTACCATCTGCTGGATATTTTCACAATTTTTGGAGCACCATCCATCTTACATAGTGACAATGGTAGAGAATTCGTAAACAGAGTTATTGAAGAAATCTGCGACATGTGGGATGAACTTAAAATAGTCCATGGAAAACCGAGACACAGCCAATCACAAGGTTCAGTTGAGAGAGCTAATCAAGATATTGAAAATATGTTGTCCACCTGGATCGAAACAAATAATTCGACACAATGGTCAGAAGCAATCAAATTTGTTCAGTTCATGAAAAATGGAGCATATCACTCTGGAATAGACCGCAGTCCTTATGAAGCTATGTTTGGTTGTAGAGCTAAAGTTGGCTTGAAAACGTATTTGCCATCAGATGTTTTGTCAGCGATTACTACTGAAGAGGATCTTGAAGATATACTAAGACAAGAGAGTGATAATGGAATTGAGAATATGGAAATACAAGATTCGAGTGGTGGAGAGTCAGGTTCGCAAAAAAATTCAGATTCACAAAAAAATTATGATTCTTCCTCCGTACTAAATCAAATATCTGAAAATATCCGAGAAGCTAGAGACTCTGCAAAACAGGCACTTGGAAAGCAGGCTGATAAAATGTTATCCATTTCGAAAGCGAAATTTCAAGTTGCAAAAGTAGGAGAAAATGTACGCATAAGGATTCCCGACGTAGATAGAGGCAAATCAGATAGCCGGAATATTATAGCTATTGTAATATCAACTCAAAATGATAGTCAATACCAACTAGGAACTAAATATGGACTTTTAAACTAACTATATGCAAGAAATCAATTCAATATTTGCAAAGAAACTTTTCTTTCAATTGAAGAAGTTCCAAATAAGGAAATAAGTTTGAGAGAATGTGCTCGATTGAATTCCAATCTAGGTGGTCAAGGATTTCAATACTGCAATTGCAAATTCGATTGTAATTCAAATCGCTGCAAATGTAAAAAGTCAAATATCAAATGTAATTCCAAATGCCATAAAAGTTCTTCCTGTAAAAATAAATAAATTAACTTTGTAGATATAAATATAACTTTTGTGTTTTAGTTTTAGTTTTTTTTTGTCATAATTTTAATAAAAAATATAAGAAAATTAAAAGAAATGGTTTTAATTACATTTACCAATCCATACAGGTAATTATTCATACTTACCGGTAAATATAATAATTTCTACTTATTATTTATATTTACCAAAATACGAGGCTATTATTAATAATGACCGGTTATTATTAATAATAGCCGGATTTATTACATTAACCGTAACATATATATATCAACTTATACTCAACTTTTAAACGGCTCGACCGATTTGGCACTTAACCTTACTTGGTCCAATATGTGGTGCCGTGCCTTTCTGATTTGCGCCCAACTCTGCCCATTAATTTGGGGCCTTTCTGATGGGAGGAAGAGGCATCCAACAGTCCAATCTTTGAAACCAAAATTTCATATAAAATGCCAAAGTAGTACCACTGGCCGACCCACCCTGGCTGAACGGTAGGTCGTACAGCCTTAAGTTTGGGCATGTTGTAATGGGCAGAGTTGGGCGCAACTTTTGAGTAGTATGTCGACCCCATAAGACAGAGGGGTCTCAAGGAAAAAATAGTCGGAATTAGTTTTGAATTTTATATCAACAACTAAACTTATTGAATCGTTTTTTTAATGAAAAATGTCGAATTGAATCGTTTTATTTCTGGATTGTTTTAAAGAAAATTACAGTTTTAAATATAATATCCCTTTTCACTAAAAATTTTCTGAATTTCTTTCCATAATTTTGTCTAAATTTAATATTTTTTGTTATATGTAAAGGATATGTAAAATGTTAATTTTACTTATGAAATGAATCACGAAAATTAGTATTGATTTTTGAAAAAAATATAAATTTCATATTTAAATGTTATTAAAGTATATTTATTAACTGGAATATAACTAATCATAATCAATATGTACGTGAAATTTTGTTATTAATATGATTAAAAGTGACAGGGATGATTTTTTTTAATCCGAATCATATTTGATATCTTTTACTAAAATATTTTCATTTTTCAAGAAAATATACAATATTAAAAAAATTATAAGGATTAGTTTCATAAAACAAGAGAAATTTTTAATTTATGGAAATATTGTTATGTTTTTATGAATAAAAACAGAAAAATTTCAAAAAAAAAATTATTATAAATTTTATGGATTTTCATAAAATGCAGAAATATATTTCATAGTGAAAGATCAGAAAAAGTAATTTAGATAATTGATATTTATTAAAAGTCTCGAATAAAGCTATGAAATAAAATTTATTTAATTTATAAAGCTATGAAATCAAATTTATTTCATATGTTAATAAACATTTAACATTTTTATTTTGATTAACACATAATGTAAAAAAATGAAAATTTTTTGTGAAAATAAATAAATTAAATAAAATATTTTTATAGTCTGCCCTCGAATAACACGGCACTTGAATTACACTAAGTTTCGAATAACACGGTAAAAAATTGCGACAACCCTGCAATAACACTTTGCGATAACCCTTGAATAACACTGTAATTTTTTTGGTAAATTACCAAACAACATAGATAACAAGGCAATATTTAGCAATATTTAATTCTATTGATGAATTTTTTTCATTTTATTTCAGTTACTTTATTTAATATAGCGCAATCAATAAGAATAAGAAAATTACTAAAAATAATATTATTTCTAATTTATTTTTTATTCCTAAATATTATATCATTTTAGTTAATTGAACTGCATATTTGAAGTTTAGGTAAGAGTGTATTTAGATATTTAAATTTTACTTATTATCGTACATGAATATTGTTGTTTTGCCCATAGAAATGAATTTACAGAAAAGATTACCTTTTAAGAGGAACTCGATTAACCTGCAGAAAAAAATATTAATTTTAGAACAGATAAACGGAGGTCGTCCATATCGAAATCATTAAATCTAAATGAAGCTACTATTCGGGGGATCAAAAGAAATGAGGAAAAAATCAGGAATAATGTTTCTGCAGGAGCTTCCTCAATTTCAAAACGTTCTGATTGTGCACGTGATATATATATTGCAAAAATGGAAGAGCCCTTATCATTTGGATAGAGGACTGCACAAAAAAAATTCCTTTAGATAGTCGTACAATAAAAGAAAAAGCACTGAAAATATATACACGTTTAAAAGAAATAATTGGCTCTTCAGCGCAACAGCAACAACATTCATTTACTGCAAGTAAGGGATGGCTAGAAAATTTCTAAAAAAGGCATTTATTGCATTATCTTAAATTGCATGGAGAGTGTGCATCCGCTGATCAAGAGGGTTTTCTTCCAGACCCTTTAAAAGCTATAGAGGATGGAGGATATGTGGGGGACCAAATTTTTAATGCCGATGAAACGGGACTATACCGCTTTATCGGTGAGGAGTGTGAGATATTAGGTAGTCACACCCTTACCGATTGGATATCATTTTGTCGGGAAGTAGTGTTCGACATCATGATGTACAACAAGACACCCCTTGGAGGCCCAAGAAGGACGGTGGAGATAGATGAGAGTAAGTTTGGGTAAAGGAAATACCACCGAGGACACCATGTCGAAGGACAATGGGTCTTCGGTGGTATTGAAAAAGAAACTGGGCATTGTTTTATGGTTGTGGTGGAGCGGAGGAATCAGGAGACCCTGTTACCCATAATTCGTGAATGGATTCTCCCAGGGACAACTATCATTTCCGATTGCTGGAAAGCATATTGTCACCTGGGGGACCATGGTTATACGCATATGACAGTTAACCACTCCGTGACGTTCAAGGACCCCGATACTGGGGCATGTACAAACACAATTGAGGCATCCTGGAACTCCGCCAAGAGGACCATTAGCTCGAGTGGGCGGAGGAAGGAATTTTTCCCAGGATACCTCGCGAAGTACATGTTCCAGAAATATTGTCGGGTCAAAAAATTGGACTTGTTCACTGAGTTCATGAAGGGAGCAGGGTTATTGTATGATGGAACAGCTCCACCGATTGAACCAGCTGTAACATCTGATGTAGAAGAACAATAGATGTTACAGCTGCGACTTTCATCTATCTCCACAATGTTTTTCTAATGTCCAAAAATAAAATTATTAGTTAGGGATAGGTACTGGAAGTTATACATTTTGGTAAGACAGCCAGACATTTGGAACTACAAAAAATTCCTTAATATTATTTTTATGTGGAAAACATTTTTTCAGCATGTATGAAAAACATTTAGAAAATACCTACACTGAAAAAATAAATTCAACGAACGGCGATTATTAAAATTTGACAAATCAAAATTCGTTGAAACAATTAATTTATTTTTTGTAACAGCGATTTTTTTTATGAAAACGTTAATATTTTAACATTAAACTATAACTTAGCTTTCATAGGCATCAATTCAACCAAATTTTATTGTTTTTCATAAATTTCGTTATTTTAATAAAAAAAATTATTAACTAATAAACGTCAATTAATGTATGGCTTATTGAACGATTCCATTAAATTAACAAATAAATATTGGTTAATAACAATGTTTATAAAGTAAAACCGTAAAGTGATATGATTAACGATTTATATTATTCATTATACAAAAATTTTGTTAGTTTATAACATTCGTTATTAATCAACGAATTATTTTTCATTGATCAACTCACGAAAATGATAATTAATGAAAATAATTATTATTTCAATAAACTTAGTTTATTAAGAATGCAAATGTAAATAATTAACTTATAAACAAATTTTTAAAATCAAACAACTTAATTATTGGTTAATAATAATGTTATTCTATTCGTAATTTTTTTGATATAATGAACGAATAATATACATTAGCTTATAAACATAATTTATTAACCAACAAATCTGTACTTAAATGACCGCATAAACTATGCAACAAATCATTTTTTTTAAATTTCAATAAATTCAGTCACAGCAAGCGTATTTGATTATAAAGTGGGATAGCGTTGGATCTATAAAAATAAAGAAGTTAAATTTTGGTGTAAAATTAATAAAAATAAAAAAGTTAAATTTTTGTGTAAAATTAAAAAGTGAAATTTGGTGTAAAAAAATTGTTTAAAATTAAGAATTAATTTTATTGTGTTAAAAAAAACATATTTTGTATTGACAAAATAATTTTACAATATTTGTGTAACATAACAGTAAGTTAAAAAAGTGTGTTACTGTAAAATTTTTTTTGCTTATAAATATTTTTTCAGTTGCTTCTACAAAAAAAAGTATCGAAAAATGTTGTGTTTCTTATGTCGGAAACCTTTTGTAAATTTATCTATTTTAATTGCTCATTTTAAAAAATATCATTGTTTAGGGAATGATAGTACTTATAGATGTTCTGAGAATTCTTGTAACCAAAATTTTTCTAATCTGAAAAGTTTTAGAAAGCATGTAGGTAAAAAGCATGTTCGAGAAGCAAACAAAACCCTAGAATCACATAATACGGCCATAAATTCGAAATTAGCAATAAATAAAAATATTGTTTTAAATGCAAACATCATACACAGCCACAGGAAATAATTTTTGTTGAAAATCAATCTGAAATTTTTAATTTCGAAATACATTTTAAGGAAATTACAAAATCAGCTGTATCATTTGCCCTTAGTTTACATAACAATGACAACTTTGCTAAAAAAGATATTTATGAAATCATAAATGGTGTTTCAAATTGTATTATTTCACCTGTAATATCAATGTTCAAATCCTTTGCACAAATTAAAATTAAACAAGAAATTAAAGTTAATAATGAATTTTTAAATATATTATCAAATTGCGAACGCATTTTTCAACATTGCTCCACAGATTACAACCTGCATAAATGGTTGAAAGAATCAGATTATATAAGAGACATTACAGAATTTAAAATAAATACAGAAATTCGTAATGTTTTTCATAATGGGTACCTATCATATGACACCAAACATATTAAAGGTGTATTATTGCCACTTAATTTTCAATTTAAAAAAATTTTTGAAATGGGCTCACTATTGAAAGATACTATAGAATATATGTATTATTTAGAAAATAGTTCAAGTTATACAAACTTTGTTCAAGGAGAATTATGGAAAGAGAAGAAAAAATTATACTCCAATAAAATACTTATACCATATTTTCTTTATTTTGATGATTTCGAAATAAATAATCCACTTGGATCACATGCAAGAATACATGCAGTATGCAATGTTTATTATTCCTTTCCAAGTATTCCCTGGGATGAATCCAAATTGCAAAATATATTTTTAGCATCCGTAGTCAAAACGACGGATGTAAAATGTTATGAAAATCAAAAATGTTTCGAATCTTTAGTCCATCAACTGATTTCTCTTGAAGTGGAAGGTATTCAAATAAACACTGCAGATAAGTCTACTTTAAATGTACATTTCATTTTAGGATTAGTTTTGGGTGATAACCTAGGACTCAATTCTATTTTGGATTTCAGAAAATCCTTCGCAAGTTATTCGTTTTGCAGATTTTGTAGAATAAAAAAACCCGAATGTGGCAATTTATGCATTCAAAAAGATTCCGATATGCGTACTATTGATAATTACAACGGGGATCTAGAGCTGGGAGATCCGCATTTAACAGGGATTGAACGAGACTGTTTGTTAAACAAAATACCATCTTTTCATGCTGTATCGAATTTTTTCGTTGACATTATGCATGATGTATTCGAAGGAATATGCCACTATGACTGATGTCATATAATATTGTACTTTATAGACAAAATGAAGTATTTCAACTTAGAATTGCTTAATCTGAGAAAACAAACTTTTGAATACGGACCTACAGAAATCGACAATATTTCTGGAGAAATAACAAAAAATCATTTATTGAAAAAACACTAAAAATGTCTGCACGGGAAATGATGTGCTTTGTAACATATTTTCCTCTGATGATTGGTGACCTGGTACCTGCAGATGACGAAGTATGGGAATTTTTAATTAATTTAATAGAAATTGTTGATTTATTATTATGTTTTGAGGTATCAGAGTTATATATTTTTCATTTGGCTAAAAAAATACAATCACATAATGAAGCATATATTTTACATTTTAATGACAATTTAAAACCAAAATTTCATCACTTAACTCACTACCCATTAGTTATTCGTCAGTCTGGGCCTTTACGAAAATTGTGGTGCTTTAAATTTGAATCAAAACATAAGCAATTTAAAATATACGCACATGCTATAACTTCCCGAAAAAATATTTGTTTAACGTTGGCAAAAAAGTTTGAACTAAAATTTGCATATCACATTATGTGTGACTCTACCCAAAATAAGGAATTAGAATTTAATGAAAAAAATAGAATATATTCAAACTATTGTAATTTAATAGCTGACAAGCTAAAACTAAGTGTCCACAGTTTAAATTTTTTTGATAAAATTACATTCAAAGGAACACAATTCAGAAAAGGATATTATGTGGCTACTTTGGCTCAAGATATAGAGTTGCATGAAATAATATACATTGTGTTAAATGCTGAAAATCTAATTATTTTATTTTGTCAAAAATTGTCTCAAAAAATTTTCAATCCACATTTTCAATCCTTTGATATTAACATTAATACATATGAGGAATTTTCTTTTTTGCAAATGAAAGAAATACTTGGCCCTCCATTAACTGTGATAAAAACTGCAAAGGGCAAAAATATGGTTAAAGTTAAAGAGCACTATGTGTCATATATATAATAAAATTTAATTAAAAAAAAACTATTTTTCCAAATCTTTTCTAATATTTCTATAATACGTACTATTCATTGCTAAATGTTTTTACTCGTTGTTTAGTAAGTCTTTTTTTATATTATTATTTAATATTTTGTTTTAATATGTATTATTCTTTACTAATTTTTTTTATATAACTTTTACTTTTTGCTATTTTTTACTAAATCATTAGTCGATTTAAGATAACTCAAAATTTAATCAGTATAACAATTCAAAATAATTTAATATAATTTCAAAAATGGAAGAATATGATATTCAATCATATTATTTAACAATTGGAGAAATGGACAATGAATCTATAACGCCTGCTCAAATCATACAAAATGTACCAGTTACTCATCAAGCCTCTACTAGTACAATTTTAACAGATGTTTCGGAATACCAATTAGATTTGTCAAAAAACCATGAGGATTTAGTACCAAATACTTTATCATCGAACGATGAGAATAACACTGAAAATGATGATTTGAAATATCTACTTTCTTCCTGGAAGGTGGAATCCTTATTGCAGCATTTTCAAGGTTTTTATTTTGTATACAATTTTAGATTTAAACGTCCTAAAATTTAAAATATTTACAGCTGAGCAAATAAATATTGAAATTTTAAAATTAATGAAACCCCAACACATACAACATCTACTTAAACCATTTCCTTTGGGCACCCAGGTATTATTTGAACATCACTTTGAAAAATGGAGATCTGAGCTTGGTGTTACTCTTGATAACGTTTCTTACGTAAATTTATTTGGAAGTTCTAATTCCAGATATAGTCATTCGCCTACAAGCTCAACTCGATCATCTCCTTATCCACAAGTAGATTCACCATCCGACACAGTAACGTTATCATCAATATTAAATGCTTCACCACGAGGTGAAATGTTGGTGCAACCGTACGAAAAAGTAGGAAAATTGTATGATGAACAAAGAACCCTTTTAGTAAATATTATTTGTCAATACTTAGATGAAAAAAATATAAATATGTCATTAGCGACAAGCTATAGGCTAGAAAAACAAATATGTGAAAGATTTCCTACAGAGAAATTGGTAATTATGACCACAATTGTTTATAATAAATTCCATATTTTCAGAAAAAAAATTATAATTTTAATAGCAAAATTATATAATGGCATACAAATGTCTACTTATAGGAATTTTATCGTTGTGGTAAACGAGGTAAACTATACAATAAATGGTGCAACATAAAAAATTTATATAAGGCAACATTTAAATCTAATTTGAAAGAATTTTCTATTGCAGAAGAGATTGCTGAAGAATTCGGTAATTTTTAATATATATTATATGAATGCTATCTAATAATTATTCCCTTTAGTTTCTGAAGTTGATGCAGAATTTTGCGAACGTACTTTAAAATGTGATAACCTAACAGCAGAAGAATTTGACAGAACCTGGCAAGGATGTAGTAGGCATCGACTAAATCAAATAAAAAATGAAAAATCAACAGCTGAAATTTTACAAAAGTGGCCTTATTATAAATCTCCTTCTGGTTATCGATATGTAAGTTCAAAAAATATCACATTAAAACTCCAGTATTTAATATCTTCTATATATTTAACAATTAGATCGACATGGATTTTGATTGCATGTTTCAAAATAAAAATAATATAACAATCAAATGGAGTGATTACTCTTCGAAAATATTTAATTTTCTTATTAAGGATGGACATATTAAAGATAAGAGTATAAAACTCATACTTAATGAACTTAAATTGGATACTAATATATCCGAAAGTAAGCAATATTTATTATACTATATTACCTATTTATAACAAAGTAATATATTAATTAGTTCATATTTTTGCTTTTTTTGCAGATGGTCGCAATGCATCCTTATTATGGGCATTGCATGGGTATTTAATACCCACACAAAAAAAAGTTAATAAAGAACATAATGGTCAGAAATCCATTATTAAATATACAATTAGAGACTCACAAATGGCTTTCTTATTTGTCGGATCTTGTGTTCAGCAGCTAGATGATCATATCCACTTTCTTTCATCTCAAGGGACAAATATTCAACCATTTATTATGGCAATTGGAGAAAAAATTTCAAATATAAAAGAAATATATGTATATTTCGATGGCGTAAAATTTGTATTTAAAAATTTTATTAGAGCATTAGACATATGCTACAAAATTTTTCATCTTTTCAACCTTGAATATCCTGTAGCTGCAATAAATTTTTATACATTTTTAGAAGAATGTTTTTATATAATGAAGACTACAAAAGCTGAAAAAGGGACCAAACTGAGTATTTTAATGTCAGAATTAAACCAGTAGATTTTTAAATTTATTTACTGATAAAAATTAATTAAATTTTAAGACAAAAGCAGTACAACTTTGAATATACACTACATTTTTTATATATGAACTTTTCAAAATGTGGAAATTAGTTTTACTATTAGAATTTGAAATATTTTGAAAATGTAAAAATTAAAACTAGTACATTTTTAAATTTAATTACTGGTAAAATAAAATTAAAAAAAAAAACAGTAAAATATTAAACGTAAGCTGGTAAATACAATATTGTATATCATTTCAAACTTTCTGGCAAATTTTCGGGCAAATATAATAAATAAAAAATAAAAAAGCTAATAAAAATAAAAAATTGTGTTCATTTTATTTTTATTGTATTGCAGTTTTAAAGGACAAATGACAATATATATATATCTATATATATATATATAGACCACATGGTCTTATATATATATATATATATATATATATATAAATATATGAATATATATATTTTATGAATAAAATTGATAGATCCACGAAGTCTTTTATAATATTAACAAAAGACTTCATGGATCTATGAATTTTATTCATAAAATTTTCGACCATTTTCATCAAAATCAATAAATGGTTTGATTGAAGAGTCAAACTTATTTATTGATATCTAAGGATATTTACATAGAATTATAAACTAATTCATTATTTCAAATATTATATATATATATTTAATGTAATATGTTCACAAATTATATGAATAAAATTGATAGATCCACGAAGTATTTTATAATATTAACAAAAGACAGCAAGGATCTATCAATTTTATTCATAAAATTTGCGACCATTTTCATTAAAATCGATAAATGGTTTCATTGAAGAGTCAAACTTATTTATTGATATCTAAAAACATTTACATAGAATTATAAACAAATTCATAATATCAAATATTTAAATCAATAAATGTTGGTGTAAGCATTAATTAAACAATTCATTATTTTAACTAACTTTTACTTAATTGATGTTGCCACTTATTAACTAAAAATTGGTTATTCATTATAACAACAAACGCGTTCATTGGAGTCAAAATAATAAATAAATACTTTGAATGAATGTACTTTTTCTTTGTTATTACGTACCTTTTTTTATCAGTGTAGCAAATGAAAAGTGCATAGCAAATCTCAGTTGTCAACACTGCATATTACAAAAATGATATAATAATTATAAGCTTAAATATAGGGTTGCGAAAATCTAATGTGTTGATAAATAATACAATTTAAGTTTTAAAATTTCATAAGCAAAAGTTGCGTCAATTGTAGTATAATGTAATATATTTTGATAATTATAAGATACATAAGTGAATACCAGTCCCATATAAAGAAATAGTGCGTAATAGGATTGAAAATAATACGTATTAATATGTAATGGAATTAAAAATAATTTGTTTAAACTTATTGAAAATTTCTTTAATGTTTGCATTTTAATATATAAATTTAATAATTAGCTTTTATGATTTAAAAACTTAACAAAAATAAATATGTGCAATTACTTTATTTACAGCCCTGCATGCGTCATGCATGCTGTAAAAAAATTAAGTACCAATACACTTTCATGATAGAAAAAATTTAGCCCAATTTCTGGCGAATACTACTTTAGTTAAAGCCAATATAACTAAATTCCAGCTAACATAACGTACCAAGTTTTTTGCCTAGTAACCAGAATTGCCAAGGGAGACTTTTTGTGATTAGTTTTTTTTGTAAAGATTTTTTGTGATATAAACAAATTTTATAAGTTTCATAAAGGCAATTTATCCGAAGTACTTCAGTAATCATGAAATGTTAATAAGATTAACAGATACCTAAATTGTAAATTAATTGGTAATGCTTTGGTTAGTTAATATACTATTTATATTCAGAATAAGACCATGTGGTCTATCATTATTTATAGCGAAAATTTGGGACAGTAATATGTACCCAATAACCGAAGATAAAGCTACAAAAACCTTATTTATCCAATGCACGTTTACCCCTCAGTTACTCTCGCCGCTCGTGACGCTGACGCGTATGACGCAGAAGTTTTGAAATGTCAAGAAAAGTTCAAATGTATGGAAATGTATAGAAACTGATAAACGCCGTTTTTTTGACGCGCTTGACGCAGAAAAGTTCAATCAATTTCAACTTTTTGACGCGTTGCCGCATTCGAATGTCATTGTAAAAAACATATGTTGCATTTTTATATTGATATTAAAAATTCTCTGCTCGAGTGGATTTAATATTTTAATTTTTTTATAAAGATTTGTTAGAATATATTTTTAGGTTATAAAAATTACAAAATGAATTTTATTTAAACAAAATTCATTCTGCGTTGACGCATTGAGAGTATCTACTCAAAGCGTCACCAGCGTCATTAGACATTCCAACGCGTCATGCGGCACACGCGTCAACGGCCAGCATTAAACAATAACCTATTTGTTAAATAACAATTTAAAAATATTTAAATCCAAAACCTTGAACATAAGAATTTTTTGTTCCGAAAAAATCGATGAAAAATATATAATAATCATGTCGTGGCGTGGTGCTAAAAATTCGCAGTGCTAAAAAAATCTAGCAGTTACAAGTGAAATTGTTATATTTATTTGTTGTGCGTAAGGCGTTAGTGTAGTGTGTTGAAAAGTGTAGTGTGTTCCGCTATATTAATAATTAATATTTTCCTACTAAAAAAAATTTTATTAAATTAAACTAAAATATTTAATTTACAAATGGACGAAGATTTTGAAAGCTTCCTAAAAGAAGAAGGTGCATCCGAACTTGTTATAGCCGCATTAAAAGGTATGTTTCTTGCTTATTGAATTATTAAATGAAATGCAATTTTTTGTTCATTTGAATAATGAAGCAACAAGCCCTCTTACAATATTTTCTAATAAATTCTGTTGTGGAAAAAAACTTTACAAAAGAAAATGCATATATTGTGAAATTACTAGCGAAGTCGAGCATACATTATTTTTTCTAAAGACAAGGATAACTGTATTAATTATTGGATATATATATATATATATATATATATATATATATGTATATCTGTATATATATATATTCTGTTAAGTGAAGTGAAAATTTTTTTTTTAATTCCATCCATTGTGAAATTACAGGCAAAGTCGCTTTATATTCATAAATATATATAAGTGACTTTGCCAGTAATTTCACAATGTATGAATATTCAAAAATAAATATATATTATATATATATATATAATATATTTAATATGAAATTTTTTTTTTTAATTCATACATTGTGAAATTACTGGCAAAGTCGATAAATATTTTAAATATTTGATATTTATCAAATTTAAATTTAAAGTGACGATTAATTTAAATTTGAGAGTCGACAAAAACTATCAGATCCACAACCCCATAATCCAAATAATGAATGTGCCGCAGCAGAATCTGCAGAAAAGTCCATAAGTATCTAAAATATATATAAAATTATTAAAATAATATATATATATATATATATACTAGCGAAGTCGCTTATATATATATATATATATATATATATATATATACATATATATATATATATATATATATATTTATGAATATAAAGCGACTTTGCCTGTAATTTCACAATGTATGAATATTTAAAAAATAAATAAATATATATATATATATATATACTAGCGAAGTCGCTTATTGAAATTTCGTTTTTCATTCGATTTTTGTTATCATCACAAGAACTAGAACTTTCTTATATATATATATATATATATATATATATATATATATATATATTTATATATATATTTTATTTAATGGAAATCTATGTATTACATATTATAAATTACTTAATATTCAAAAATATATATATATATATATATATATATATATATATTTTATATATATATTTTATTTAATGGAAATCTATGTATTACATATTATAAATTACTTAAGAAAGTTTAAGTATATATATATATATTACAATATATATTACAATTTCAGCTCGGAACTGCTGCAGTCTATAAAAGTTATTTTTTTTCGGATTTTTGCAATATTTCAAATAGCAATATACTTATTGTACAAATATATTGCACTGTTATATCGAATAATTTATTTGCAATCAAATTTGTAAATATTTCCGATATTAAAATGATTATATGCTATATATGCAAAAACGCTATTTCCAGATCAATACCTCGTTTTACAAAGCATTTTAAAGAACAACATTTATTATGTACATCAAAATTAAAAAATATCAAATGTCAACAAGAAAATTGTGGTGCTACATTTAGTGCATTCAAAAATTTCATAACACATTTACAAAAATGCCATCAAACCATAATTTGCAGCGATATTTTACATATTAATACACAAATTTCAAAGAATAATGAAGTTCAAAATGAAATTATGAAACCTGTTTCCGAATACACTGAAGTTAAACAACCTGTTGAGTTTCAAGATATATGTGGAAATTTTATCCAATATATGAGGTCAAAACCATCAGTTACAGGATCTGTTATAGATGATGCACTAAAAGGATGCTCCACATTAGTTGAAAATATTGCCGAAATTTTAAAAAATGAAGTAATTCAGTTCCTGATTGCAAACTCTTTATCGCTAGAAGAAGAAGGTGTTCAACATTTGTTGTCAAAATTTAATATCGAAAATCCATTTGAACGGTTTCGATCGAGATCATTTCAAAACAGATATTTGCAAAAAAATTTAAATTTTGTTCCAATCAGAGAAATAACACTTGGGAGCAGAATCGAGAAAAAAGCAATAACTGGTTCATCTATATTTAAAAATATTTTAGTGCCGGAAACATGTCAATATATTTCAATTATTCAAACGATTAAAGTATTATTTCAAAATAAGGCCTTCAGAGAACATTTAAACAGAAAAAAGAAAAGGGATCCATATTTTTTTGAGGACTACACGGATGGAAATCAGTTTAGCTCGAATCAATTATTTAAATCTTTTCCCGATGCACTAAGATTAAATATTTACTATGACGACGTTGGTATTGTTAACCCACTACGAGCGAACTCTACTATTCATAATATTGCTGCGTTTTATTGGACTATAAACAATATTGATCAAAAATATTCTATCAAGACTTCGCAATATTTTTATATTTTGTCTATGCTACAAATTGGACATTGATAAATATGGATTTGAAAAAGTATTAGAACCATTTGTCACCGAGCTACAGCAACTCGAAAAAGGAATTACTTGTACGGTAGAAAATGAAAATATCATTATTAGAGCAACTGTGTGTTGCGTTTCTGCAGATTCTGCTGCGGCACATTCATTATTTGGATTATTGGGTTGTGGCTCTGATAGTTTTTGTCGACTCTGTTTGATAAAAAGATCACATTTGAAACACTGGAAACCTGTAACAACTTTCGAAATGCGAACGCTAGAAAATTATAATGAACAATTTCTTCAAATTTATAATTGTCCTTCTGCAAGAAAAGAATTTGGAATTAAAGAAAAATCTATATTTAATGAATTTCAATATTTTCACACAACTAAAAACTATAATTTCGATATAATGCACGATTTTTTAGAAGGAATCGTACCAAGAGATTTAAAATTTGTTCCTAAATATTTAGTTGATAATAAATCAATTACGCTTGAACTTTTCAATCAGCGAATTAATGATTTTAATTTTGGTTTTGTCCAGAAAAAAAATAAAGTAGCGTTATATTCATCATACGCAATTATATTCAATACCTCTGATACGAATATGAAACAGACCGCAACTCAATCATGGCTTCTTATTCGCATGTTTCCATTTATAATGTATGACAAAGTTTCAATAGATCATGAATATTTAGAACTTATATCTATTTTGTTGGATATATTGAGTATAGTATTTTCTCCACGAATATCGAAAGCGATCCTACCCTACTTAAAATATAGAATCGTTGAACATTATTCACTTTTCTGCAAACTCTTTCCTGAAAAGAATTTAATTAACAAAGATCACCATGCTGAACACATAATTCGTTGCATATTGGAATTCGGTCCAATGCTACCATTCGGATGCATGCGATACGAATCTAAACACACAGAAATAAAAAGACAAGCAAATGTTTGCAAAAATTTTAAAAATATTCCTAAAAGTGTTTCTTTTCGGTATCAGGTAGCGTTTTCAGAAAATACTGTGGACTTGTTGGATAAAATTATAGTAAAAAAAACTAAATTTGTAGAAATAAAACATGTAAATAAAATTTTTAAACTTAATTTGGAATGCAACAGTCGTGCTTGGACTTTTTCTAGCATACAAATCAATAACATCATATATAAATAAAAAAGGATCCATAGTACTTTATGATTATAAAGAGTATCCTATTTTTCTGAAAATAGACATGCTCTATGGTACTGATAATAGAATGTACCTTATCTATGGTCATTTATTTGATACAATAAAAAAATCTCAAAAGTTTTGTTCATACAAAGTAATTCTGACGGATAAATCCACTGGAATTGAATTACAACAATTGAAGACTTACAAAACATTTTCCCTTTGGTGTCCAATTCAATCTTCTGAAACTTATATACCGATTAAAACTATGTTTCATTAAAAAAATAATTACAATCTGATTCCAGTAGGGATTTATGTAACGTCAAATTGTAATAATTTCAAAATTTTCAAGCATATATCATATAAAACATATGAATTAAAAGGTAAATAATACTTATAATTCCATTCTTCATTTTTGTTTGCATTTTGTATGAATATGATTTTTCACTATTTTCATATCTGTTTTACTGGGAACTGTTGGAAATGTAATTATTATTATTAGATTAGTCATTAATAACTAATACAGTTTAATTTAATACAATTGTTATAATTTTTCATAAACTAATCTAATTTAATTTCTGTGCTTTGCTTTAACATAATATTTACTTTTAAGATTACTTTAGTTTTTATATTTTTTTTAATATCTATTCTCTTTTTTAAATGCAGATAATGGAATTTCGAAATCACTTTTTCTTGAAGTGGAGAAAGAACATCTTAAGGAAATTGGTGTCTCCAAAATGACAGATATTTTATTGGTTGCTAAAATAAAGAGAAAGTTAAATGAAGAATCGAGGAACCTGTCAAATATATCAAATTTAATCAGTTTAGATTTTATTCCTAATTCACCTTGTACTAGTTCAATAATACAATGCACTGATTCAACATTAATTACTGAAGTTGATTACAGATACAAAAAGGTAATAACAATAAATTAATGCAAATTAAAAACTAATATTTTTTCGTAGGTTTCTAGTTTATCTGAATATTTGAAAGAATTTCCTGCAGGACAAAGCATTTTATCTAATTTTAATAAACATAAAACTGTTGACCGAACTAAACAAAAAGAATTAATTAATCTTATAGCACTTGATATCATTCAATTACATGGATAGTAAGATTGTATTTATTGTTATTACATAATACGTTATATATTTTTTTATATTTTAGTTATCCGAATCTGGACTACGTCAAAAATGCAGCAGATTCTATTATATTGACTTTGCCGTCAATGGCAATAAATATAAATGATGGAAATGGACCTTCTTCGGTAAATATAAAAATATATATCACAGCATATAGTAATTTTTTATTTTTAGGAACACTTATTTTCTCGTCGTGGTGGTGCTAATAATGATCCATCAGGTTCCTTGTACTGGCGCATTTGTCGATTACGACAAAAGTTTCTATCTCCCAGCAAGAAAAAGAATCGTAAAAGGGAAAAATCGTCAAATAAATCTGAAAACGAACCACAAGATCAGTCCACCAAAAGAATTGTAATTATTTATGATATTAAAATTCGTCAATATTTATAAGCCACATTTTAATTTATCACAGAAAACTTCAAGAGATGATCAAGACGAATTGGATGTATCGAGTTTAACGAAAACATTTGAAGAAAGACATGTATTTTTAAAAAACTGCAACAATTTGGAAACTGCATTTGAAAAATATCCTTACACAAAATACAATGGAAAACTAGTAAGTCTAAATGAATTTAATTATTTCATTATTTGTAACTTATTTATATAACTACCGTACGTAATAATTTTATATATATTTTAGATACTTATGGACTTTTCTCTACTGAATAATGGTAAAATATGCACATATTTCCTTGCGAAGAAAAACTTCTTCTTAAATATGAAGGAAGCAAACCAATTTAAGGAAATAAAAGATGGTACTTTTAAAATAATTAAATCAATTATATTTTGTTTGAATAACTGATTTCTTTAGAAACCCTTCGAGTTATGTGTACACTAGCCAGTAAACTAAATTTCAACAACATAAAATATCATAAACGATGGTCTTCCGAGAACTTTTCTGTTCATCCAAGTTTTTTGAAAATTATAAAGGTATTTGTTTTTCAAAATTATTCTAACAAAATTATAATGCCAAAGTTTATATAAATTTGTTCTATAATATTTATTGCAGGATGATGAAAATATTGAAGAAATTATGAAGAAAAATAGACATATGCATCCACACTTAATATTAAAAGGATCCATTTTTGACAGCGGAATATATTACCTTTGTATTGAACAAAATTATATATATATTGGTGCAAGCATACAAGATGCTTTAAATATTTTATTAAGTGCACATTATGTTTTTAATTTAAAATATGTTCCATCTCTCAAAAAGTTTTTCACATTTTGTGAAATTTTTTATTTTGAAATGAAAAAAAAATGTACCATACCAATGGTTCTACAATTATTGAAAGATGTAAATCAATATGAAGAATCATAATGTAGATAAATATGAGCAATAAAATAGTTTATTCATATTGTTCAACGACAGAAATTTGCTTTTTATTTTTATATTTAGCTTTTTTTTTTAGATTAAATAATATAGAATAGTCAAGGAGAAATACTGGCAAAAGTTAAAATTACCATTAATTTATGCTAGGAAAATATAGTAAAAGTTACTTGATAATATGCTTTTTATCAAGTTATATTAGCTAGGAAATATTGTAAATATTATGCTAAATACACCTGGAAAAAAGTAGCACTGACTATATAATATAGTGTTTTATCAAGTCGATTTTTAGTAAATATGACTTGGAAGATCGACAAAATTTCTGTTTATTATATGAAGTAGATATTGCTTGAAAAAAGTAGATTCAACTTTGTACAAAGTCATAATATATTGACTTGGTTAACCAAGTAGATCAAACTTTATTGCCAAGTGCAGACATTTAGACTTGAAAAAAATTTGGAACCAAGTTGAAAAAACCAAGTTGAAAAAAATTACTTGGAACCAAGTTGAAAAAAATTAAGAGTGTGGAATTAAAAGATTACATTTTCATAAAATATTAAAAAAAATTCCAAATATATTTTATATATTTTTTTCAAAATTTTATGTATTAAAAAAATAATATAACATAACGAATTTCTTTTTTATATAAATTTCCAGCAAACATTAAATTAAGCTAAATAGTTCATTAATAAAAGATCTCATATGCATAAATAATACATATATTTCTTGGGTCAATGAAAAAACTATGCACCACTCAATGTTTGCTATCCATACAAAATAATTATAATTCTTCAAACAAAAAAATAATCTTCTATATGAAAATGGTGCACAAACAACCGCCCCAATTCAAACAAAACCGCACCAAATCCCATGAAACTTAAAAAAAATATTTCTATATATTTTTGGTGCAAAATCAAACTTCCGCCCCATGAAATGTTCGATAACCATACAAAATAATTATATTTCATCAAACTTAAAAATTTTCTACAATATGAAAATGGTGTAGTTTCAAACTTCTGCTCCATAAAGGCCCTGGTCCATTAGTCTTGTTAAAAGTTGTGATGACTTTTTAAAAGTCGTCACCACTTTTTTCTAGCAAAAAAGAAAAGAGATAACATGTAAAATTATACAGTACAGAGAGAGATAAAAATTCCCACTCTTTAACAAAATTTCGAAATATTTTTGACATTTCGATTTTTTTTTTTATTTGAAAATAATTTTCAAATTGTACACACAAGACAGAAAATTGAATTTGTTTTTATATTTGTGATTTCTAGGTCTAGTTAGCATTAAATTAGACACAATTAATTTTTAATGTAGAATTTTTTCAAAAAATTATGACAAATATTTTAAAGTATATGTCAAACGCCAACTTTTATTAAAAAAAGTTGTTAATTATCAACTTTTTTTCGGATGCAACCACTTTTTTTCGAATACAACAACTTTTTTTCGAATACAACCACTTTTTTGTTGGATTCGACGACTTTTTTGTTGGATTCGACGACTTTTTTTCGGATACAACCACTTTTTTTCGATAAAAAGTCGTTGTTCCCTCTCTATCGCACGCATGTTTTTTTGTATCTTGCATTACTTCTTCTAGAAAAAAGTGGTGACGACTTTTAAAAAAGACTAATGGACCTGGGCCTTAAACGAAATATATGTTGTATATAGAGAAAAAAGTTATATAGTCATTCATATAGTATTTATAGATTATCATTATATAGGTTTTTCACTTCTAATTCAAGTTTTTTTATTTCAAATTCAATTTTTTTTATTTCAAATTCAATATTTGTAAATTTTAATATTTTTATTTTTTTGAAAGATAACAAACTAAGTATTTTTAAACAAACAAAAATATGTTGAGGATTTTTTAAACAAAACAAATTTTAAATAAGTACATTAAATGTAACAATTAATGTAACAAAACAATTACTTAGTTTGTTTTCTTTAAAAAATAAATAAATATATTAAAATTTACAAATATTGAATTTGAAATAAATAACATTGAATTTGAAATAAATAAAATTGAATTTGAAATAAAAAAACTTGAATTAGAAGTGAAAAACCTATAGTATTATGGTATACACAAAGTATATTATATAGTATAGAGAAAAAAACGCTTTTTTTGGTTGGGTTAGTTAAGAAATAAAAAGAGTTAATAAAATCAAAGTAAATCTTAGTTCCCGCAACGATTAATGAAGCTGTATTTGAATGAAATAATTATTTTCAAAGAAAAGTGAATTAATTTTTGAATTAAAAAAGTGAATTAATTTTTGAATTAAAACAGCCTGGGTAACTATTTTTTAACAGGACTAGCGATCGGGAGATCGTTTATTCTGTACCGTACTTTCATCATCTTTTGTTTTGAAAGTTTACGCAATAAAAATTTAATTTTATACTTTTTAAAAATAGTTACTTATATTTATTTTGAAATATAGTATGCATAACTGAATTTTAATACATTTTATAAGTCTATAAGTATGTATTAGTACGTTCTTTGTAATTAAAGTTATTTTGTTTTAATTTTGAAATATTTATATTTTTTGAGGAATATACCTCTTTGGGACACCTTATAAAAAAAAAAGCATCGCAAGACCTACTTCTTGGCTGATGTATGGAAACGGTTTTGTAGGGCGGTTTTTTTAGAAAGTGCACCAGGAGAAAAAATCTCTAGCTCCGGCACTGATATCTAAATCACATAGAACTCTAGTTTCAAAAAGGCTAAAGAAAGAATAACTGTTCTAATGTGTAGCAATGCGTCAGGTAACTTAATGCTAAAGCCACTTGTTATTAATCGCTCTCTCAATCCTAGACCAATGAAAAATGTTATTAAATCTGAACTTCCAGTTTATTGGCGAGCGAACAATAAGGCTTGGATGACATCAATCATTTTTAAGGCTTGGTTTGAGAGTTTTTTTGTACCAGAGGTGGAAAAATTCTAAAAGAAAAAAAATTAAGCTTTAAAGTGCTATTATTACTAGATAATGCCACTAGTCATCCGAAGGACATTCAGCATGCAAATGTACAAATCTTATTTCTATCCCCTAATACAACTTCACTTATACACCCAACAAACATTTGGTGGTGCCAATTAGTGATTTAATAAGATATTGTTACCAAAATTAGCACTGGAAAGATATTTTCACGGGTATTATTTCGTATCAAAATTCGTAGAATTCACTAAAGTGGGAATGATTTAAGTGTTCGGCACTTATGAAATATGGTTATATGAACTACTCTTTCAATAAGCATGTTCAGGTTCACCAAAAAGTGCTTACATTTAGTGCAAATGCAGTGATCATGTTGTGTATAAAACGTGAAAGACTAGTTCCTAACACCAAGTAATGACATCAACAAGTTGATCACAACGATATTGTTTTTTTGTATACATATACTTATAAAAAAATTTTTTACACGCTGAGTTATACAATAATAAATATAAATGACATATGTTTACAAATAACAATTACGCGATAAAAGTAGAAAGTCCTTTATGACTTAAAATATTATGAGATAGTTTCAAGTTTAAAAAATTCAAATGTAGGTTGTAAAATTTAATGCAAATAAAATTTTACTGATAAATTTTATGATGTACTTCGAAAAAATTAAAGGGCTTTGTAAATAATGGGTTTTTACACAAAATTAATTTCTAATTTTAACATTTGTATGTTAATTTCTGTATGGAAAAAAAATGTAAGGGGTGAAGCAGTATAAAACTGTTGAATTTTTATTTTCAAAGGAAAAGTATAATGTACATAAATATAAGTATGAAGATGAAACAATAAAGAAAATGTAATTTACTGAGTATGCCAGGAAAGTTCTTGATGCTTCTTCGTCGTGCTAGGCCTTGCTGTTTTCGCGATGGCATTTGAAATGTTCCATACTTTTTTTTTGTTGGGAATATGCATGACAATTATCTGTTGCGTTTGTTAAAACCTTCACTTCTGAACTCTTTGCTGTGAGAAAAAAACTGTAGCTGAAGAAAAAAGCTGAATATTTTAATTACATAACTACCTATATAAAAAAAATTTAAGAAATTTATAGCTGGAAAATATTTTTTTGTTCAAATACAGTGTTGTATAATATTCCCAATTGAAACTAATTTACATTTTAACAAAAATAAGAACACAACATCCAAACTAAAATAAATTTGCATACCGAAAGTCCTTTAAGATGTTTTTTTAACTAAAACCAAAGCCGTATATAATTGTGCCGTTGATTATGAAAGTGGTCTAAGTCAAGAATCCAAAAATTTTTTTTGCTTATTTTGCGTAAAGAATACTCTAATATTGTGATCTGACGCACAATCATAAAGAGTGCGTAGAAAGCGAACCGATAACTTGACTTAGTTTTTGATTCGTTTATCAAAATCATATGTATTTTTCAATTTATCCAAACACAAATCTTTAAATATCTCGAAACGCAAAATATATGACTTAGACCACTTTCATAATCACCGGCACAAATCACCGGCACAATTATATACGGTTTTGTTAAAACTTTTGATTTGCAAAAATCTTTTTTTTTATTTACATGTTTTCGAAACTCAAAATTCTTTAATATATTCACCCATGCTAATCAACTTAATGCTTATCAACTCTGAAAGAAAGAAACTAATTACTTTCCCTTTTATGAATTCACACTTCCAGTATATATGTCGGTATATTTATTTATTTATTTATTTATTTATATATATATATACATATATATATATACATATATATCTCCTCACCTGGCCATAACTCTTAAACGGCTTGACCGATTGAGCTCAAATTTGGAAGTTGAGCTCGTGCCATCAATGGCTTGGTACCATATAAATGGCTTGGTACCATATTTGGGGCCTTTTTGATTAGGGGGAAGGGGGCGCGGAGGGCTGTTTAATTTTTGAATGTACCAAAAAAACCATGTGGGGTATCAAATGAAAGGTCTTGACGAGTACATCTCATTGAGCGGTAGTCCGGGGGGCGCCGTGGGTCATGTCGGGCGCAAATCGGGGCAATGTGGGGCCCCATAATACAAAAAATCATGTGGGGTATCAAATGAAAGGTCTTGACGAGTACATCTTATTGGACGGAGGACCGGGGGGCGCCGTGGGTCATGTCGGGCGCAAATCGGGGCAATGTGGGGCCCCATAATACAAAAAATCATGTGGGGTATCAAATGAAAGGTCTTGACGAGTACATCTCATTGAGCGGTAGTCCGGGGGGCGCCGTGGGTCATGTCGGGTCCAAAATGGGGGCAATGTTGGGCTCCATAATACAAAAAATCATGTGGGGTATCAAATGAAAGGTCTTGACGAGTACATCTCATTGAGCGGTAGTCCGGTGGACGCCGTGGGTCATGTCAGGCCCAGAACGGGGGCAATGTGAGGTCCATAATACAAAGAAACATGTGGGGTATAAAATGAAAGGTCTTGACGAGTACATCTCATTGAGCGGTAGTCTGAGGGCGGCGTGGGTCATGTCAGGCCCAGAACGGGGGCAATGTGGGGTCCATAATACAATAAAACATGTGGGGTATCAAATGAAAGGTCTTGACGAGTACATCACATTGGGCGGTAGTCCGAGTGCGCCGTGGGTCATGTCGGGCGCAAATCGGGCAATGTGGGGCCCCATAATACAAAAAATCATGTGGGGTATCAAATGAAAGGTCTTGACGAGTACATCTCATTGAGCGGTAGTCCGGGGGGCGCCGTGGGTCATGTCAGGCCCAGAACGGGGGCAATGTGGGGTCCGTAATACAATAAAACATGGGTATCAAATGAAAGGTCTTAACGAGTACATCTCATTGAGCGGTAGTCTGGGGGCGCCGTGGGTCATGTCAGGCCCAGAACGGGGGCAATGTGGGGTCCATAATACAATAAAACATGTGGGGTATCAAATGAAAGGTTTGACGAGTACATCACATTGGGCGGTAGTCCGGGGGCGCCATGGGTCATGTCAGGCCCAAAACGGGGTCAATGTGGGGTCCATAATACAAAGAAACATGTGGGGTATCAAATGAAAGGTCTTGACGAGTACATCACATTGGGCGGTAGTCTGGGGGCGCCGTGGGTCATGTCGGGAACGGGGACAATGTTGGGCGCTAGAATACAAAAAATCATATAGGGTATCAAATGCAGCGTCTTGGAGAGTAGATCTCAATGGGTGGTAGTCCGGGGACCGCCGTGGGTCAAGTGGGGCCCAAAATCAAAAAAATCATTTTGGGTATCAAATGAAAGGTCGTGAAGAGTACATCTTGTTGCTTAGTCCATAGGTCAAACGGGCCCAAAACCAGTTAACAGAAAATTTATTACTTTCCCTTTTATGAATTCACTCCTCCAGTATGTCGGTATCTCCTCACCTGGCCATAACTCTGAAACGGCGGGACCGATTGAGCTCCAATTTGGAATGTGAGCTCGTGTCATCACATGATTGGTGCACTATAAATTAAGGGCCTTTGTGATTAGAGGGAAGGGGCTGCGGAGGTCCGTTTAATTTTTGAATGTACCAAAAAAACCCCACATCAAATGAAAGGTCTTGACGAGTACATCTCATTGAGCGGTAGTCCGGGGGGCGGCGGGGGTCATGACTGGCTCAAAACGGGGTCAATGTTGGGCCCTATAATACAAGAATCATGTGCGGTATCAAATGAAAGGTCTTGACGAGTACATCTCATTGGACGGTGGTCCGGGGGGCGCCGTGGGTCATGTCGGGCGCAAATCGGGGCAATGTGGGCCCCATAATACAAAAAATCATGTGGGGTATCAAATGAAAGGTCTTGACGAGTACATCTTATTGAGCGGTAGTCCGGGGTCGCCGTGGGTCATGTCGCCCAAAACGGGGGCACTGTTGGGCTCCATAATACATAAAATCATGTGGGGTATCAAATGAAAGGTCCTGAAGAGTACATCTAATTGAGCGGTAGTCCGGGGGGCGCCGTGGGTCATGTTAGGCCCAGAACGGGGCAATGTGGGGTCCATAATACAAAAAAACATGTGGGGTATCAAATGAAAGGTCTTGAAGAGTACATCTCATTGAGCGGTAGTCCGCGGGGCGGCGTGGGTCATGACTGGCTCAAAACGGGGTCAATGTTGGGCCCTATAATACAAGAATCATGTGCGGTATCAAATGAAAGGTCTTGACGAGTACATCTGATTGGACGGTGGTCCGGGGCGCGCCGTGGGTCATGTCGGGCGCAAATCGGGGCAATGTGGGCCCCATAATACAAAAAATCATGTGGGGTATCAAATGAAAGGTCTTGACGAGTACATCTCATTGAGCGGTAGTCCGGGGGGCGCCGTCGGTCATGTCGGGTCCAAAACGGGGGCAATGTTGGGCTCCATAATACAAAAAATCATTTGGGGTATCAAATGAAAGGTCTTGACGAGTACATCTCATTGAGTGGTAGTCCGGTGGGCGCCGTGGGTCATGTCAGGCCCAGAACGGGGGCAATGTGGGGTCCATAATACAAAGAAACATGTGGGTATCAAATGCAAGGTCTCCGACGGTACATCTCAATGGGCAGTAATCCGGAGGCGCCTTGAGTCATCTCGGGCCCAAAACGGGGTAATGTGGGGCCCTATCATACAAAAAATCATGTGGGGTATCAAATGAAAGGTCTTGAAGAGGACATCTTGTTGAGTACTCCGAGAGGTACTCTGGGTCTTGTGGGACCCATAATTCAAAAAGACATGAGAGGTATCAAATAAAAGGTATTGAAGAATACATGGCCCAAAAGTGTCATGTGGGCGCCCATCATAAAAAAAATCATGTGGGGCATCAAATGAAAGGCCTTGAAGAGTAGTCCGAGCAGTACCCTGGGTCATGTGGAGCCAATTATACAAAAAACATGTAGGGCACCGGGGGCCATGGAAGGCCCAAAACATCGGCCACATGTTGAATTCCAAATCGTGGGCCATGAGGAGCTCAAACAAATCATTCCCAAGTTGTCAAAGTATTTAAATATTTTTAGTCGGTCAAATTAATAAATATTTGACCGACTAAAAAGTGTAAAATAAAAAATATAAATAAAAAAAAGTTTTTTAAAAATACTTTCCCTTAAAGAAATATTCAACTAAAAAGTAATAAACAAGCAAATAATACCACATCAATGTACTTTCCCGTTGAAATTGAGCAACTGTCAACAATAGTAAGGGAAAGGTAGACCTCTTTATAAATGGCATTAATTCTGATTAGGTCTACTTTCCCTTACTATTGTTGACAGTTGCTCAATTTCAACGGGAAAGTACATTGATTTGGTATTATTTGCTTGTTTATTACTTTTTAGTTGAATATTTCTTTAAGGGAAAGTATTTTTAAAAAACTTTTTTTTATTTATATTTTTTAATAATAATTTCACAACAAGATATATAAATATATTAAACAAAAAAGTAGCTACTATTATGTTTGTTTGGTATGCACTAAATTGTAAGAATGTTAAAAACTTTTCCACATATTACTTATAAGAAATTTTATAAGAAAATCGAAGCAAAACTTATTCGAATATATGTTAATGCCGCGCTGCTGAACTGCTGATCAGTAGTTTTATAATTATAATCAAATTCAACTACTACAAATATATATTTTCAATATATGCTCTAGCCGTAGAATTTAAAATTATATAAAATTACATCCTGTAACCGTAGAAATTAAAATTATACTAACTGTGATTTTATACTACCACTTACTAGCTTTCAATGCGAAAATAAGCCTAATTAAATAAATTATATAAATTAAAATAAATTAATAAAATAAAATATAAATAATAAAATAAAATAAAAAATAAAATAAATTAATTAATATTGGAAATCTCATTTTAAAAATTAACATTTTATATATATTAGTATTAAGCACCTCTAGCGGCAGAAATTTGAAATACGGTTACCAGCATCGCATTCTACTCTTTAATACCCTTTCCAACGAGGCTCAAACGTAATTTTTGGTGCACATTTATTATATAAAATTACATTTTTATTCGGAAAATGCTAATAGCACCGCCTACCACCGAATTTTAAAATTTTATAAGTTAGATCTGGTTCTCAATAAATCGAGCTTTCTATCGTTGGGCCTATCATAAACTTGACTTTACACTAACTATGTGAAATAACTGGTTTTTACTTTCCATTTTATGAATTCACACATCCAGTATATAGGTATATTTATATATATATATATATATATATATATATATATATCTCCTCACCTGGCCATAACCACAGATAATAAATATACAGATGTCTCACGCCCATACAAAAATTTGGTGCCAATTTTTTCTATTAACCGACAGCTATAAACCGACAAAAAGCTCTGCCTCAACCGACAAAAAAGCTTTTCTCTCAACCGACAAGTATCGTGCTTAAGCATTTGAGTATTAACCGACGGCCATACAGGAATATTTAAGAAAAAGCTTTTTGTGTTACTCAAAATTATATTACTCATATAATATAATATATCGCAAAAAAATAATACGAAGAAAATATTCAATACATACAAAAATGTGTGTAAAATACACCTATATGTATTTATTCTATTATGCGTCACTATTTCTAATATTCTAATATTTTTAATTTAAGGAATTTAATTTTCAATTTTCGGCTTTTCAAAGTAAGTATATAGATATTTTAGGGGCATGTTAGTTTTTTATTTTAAGGTGTATTTTTTAAAAAAATAACTGTCTTGTCGGTTAAAAGTGGTTTCATGGAAAACCCAAAGACGAGATAATTAAAAATACAATTTTTTTGGAATATTTTAAACAAAGAAGTTGTAGTTACATTTCGCAGAAATTAATAGGGAAAAAGATTATGTATTTTCCTTTATAAATCAGGTACCCTATGAATTGGCCTTTCTCTCTATTAATCATAATAATTTTTATTTCAATTTCAAAATTAAGAATGGAAAGTAACTGCAGTTAAATTATTTATTTACGATGTTTAATTTTCAGAAAAAAAATTTTTGAGTAAATCAAACATGCCACGAAAATATCTACAGTATACAAAATCCGTATTCGTACAGTCTTATTTTAAAGAGAAAAGTGTGTCTATTACTGCAAATATAATGCAAAATTTTCTGAAAGAAATTATGAATTACATTAATGTAACATAAATTTAGAGAAAAAAAACGAATGTACTTTTCATTTTACATTATTCAATAATTATTTACTAATAAATTAAAAAATGTCTTAAATAAAAAATGTACGAATACGGATTTTGCATACTGTATATACTATGAAAAGCCGAAAATTGAAAATTAAATTCTTGAAATTTGTAATATTAGAAATATTAGAATATTAGAAATATTAGAATATTAGAAATAGTGACGCATAATTGAATAAATACATATGTGTGTATTTTGTTACACACATTTTTGCATGTATTTAATATTTTTTCGTATTATTTTGTTTGCTCTATTATATTATATGAGTAATATAATTTTGAGTAACGCAAAAAGCTTTTTCTGAAATATTCCTTTGTATGGCCGTCGGTTAAGCCTAAAATAAGTAAGCAAGATACTGTCGGTTGAGAAAAAAACTTTTGGCGGTTAATAAAAATAGCTTTTTTTTTTGTTAAAAATCGTTTCTATACATCACTTTTTCCCATATACGTGAGACATCTGTATATTTATTATTTGTGCCATAACTCTTAAACGGCTTGACCGATTGAGCTCAAATTTGGAAGTTGAGCTCGTGTCATCAAAGGCTTGGTATCATATAATTTTTTTTTTTGCCTTTTTGATGAGGGGGAAGAGGCCGCGGAGGGCCGTTTAATTTTTGAATGTACCAAAAAAACCATGTGGGGTATCAAATGAAAGGTCTTGACGAGTACATCTCATTGGACGGTAGTCCGGGGGGGTGCCGTGGGTCATGTCGGGCCCAAATCGGGGCAATGTGGGGCCCCATAATACAAAAAATCATGTGGGGTATCAAATGAAAGGTCTTGAGGAGTACATCTCATTGAGCGGTAGTCCGGGGGGCGCGGTAGGTCATGTCTGGCTCAAAACGGGGGCAATGTTGGGCCCTATAATACAAAAAATCATGTGGGGGTATCCAATGAAAGGTCTTGACGAGTACATCTCATTGAGCGGTAGTCTGGGGGCCCCTTGGGTCATGTCGGGCTCAAAACTGGGGCAATGTTGGGCTCCATAATACAAAAAATCATGTGGGGTATCAAATGAAAGGTCTGGACGAGTACATCTCATTGGACGGTAGTCCGAGGGGGTGCCGTGGGTCATTTCGGGCCCAAATCGGGGCAATGTGGGGCCCCATAATACAAAAAATCACGTGGGGTATCAAATGAAAGGTATCCAATGAAAGGTCTTGACGAGTACATCTCATCGAGCGGTCTGGGGGTGCCGTGGGTCATGTCGGGCCCAAATCGGGGCAATGTGGGGCCCCATAATACAAAAAATCATGTGGGGTATCCAATGAAAGGTCTTGAGGAGTACATCCCATTGAGCGGTATTCCGGGGGGCGCGGTAGGTCATGTCGGGTCCAAAATGGGGGCAATGTTGGGCTCCATAATACAAAAAATCATGTGGGGTATCAAATGAAAGGTCTTGACGAGTACATCTCATTGAGCGGTAGTCCGGTGGGCGCCGTGGATCATATCAGGCCCAAACCGGTGCAATATTGGGCTCCATAATACAAAAAATCATGTGGGGTATCAAATGAAAGGTTTTGAAGTGTATATCTCAATGGGACGCCGTGTGTCCTGTAGGGGCTAAAACGGGGAAAATGTTGGACTCCATCAACAAAAATCATGTGGGGTATCAAATGAAAGGTCTTCAACAGTACATCTAATTGGGCGGTAGTCCGGGGCGCCTTGAGTAATCTCGTGCTGCCCATAACGGGGTAATGTGATGCCCCATCATACAAAAAATCATGTGGGGAATCATAAGAAATGTCTTGAAGAGTGCATCTCCATGAGGGTAGTCTGTGGGGCACATTCGGTTATACGGGCCCCCAAATTGGGTCATGTTGGGCCCATTATTCAAAGGGGTATCAAATTAAAGTTCTTGAAGAGCACATATCTTGGGGTAGTCCATGGGTCAGCGTGGGTCAACTGGGGCCGAAAATCGTAAAAAAATCATGTGAGGTATTAAATGAAAGGTCTTGAAGAGTAGTCCGACCAGTACCCTGGGTAATGTGGAGCCAATTATACAAAAAAAAACATGTGGGGCACCGAGGGCTATGGAAGGCCCAAAACATCGGCCACATGTGGAATTCCAAATCGTGGGCCATGAGGAGCTCAAACAAATCATTCCCAAGTTGTCAAAGTATTTAAATATTTTTAGTCGGTCAAATGAATACATATTTGACCGACTAAAAAGTGTAAAATAAAAAATATAAATAAAAAAAAGTTTTTTAAAAATACTTTCCCTTAAAGAAATATTCAACTAAAAAGTAATAAACAAGCAAATAATACCACATCAATGTACTTTCCCGTTAAGTTTGAGCCACTGTCAGCAATAGTAAGGGAAAGTAGACCTTATCAGAATTAATGCCATTTATAAGGAGGTCTACTTACTCTTATTTGTGTGAGTACTGATGTACCCCTTACCAAATCCAAAATAAATGGCGGCATTTGTTCATTGTTACTATAAGATAATGTATTTAGCACTTAGGTGGTGCCAATAACCACCATTTCACTACATCGAACTATTATGTGGAACTATATGGTGATTATCACTTTGTATGGGCACCATAAAATTACTTATAGTAAAATTATGGTTATTATCACTTTGTTTGGCACCATAAATAAAGTTACTTATAGTAAAATGATAGATATTTCAGTAATGTAGTTATTTATACACCAGCTGGTCTCTTTTATTTCTGTTGTCAAAATAATAATATTAATATAAAAATACGATAAACAAACCCCGGGTTTGTCAAAAGCACATTTCCTCAAAATCGCCTCATGTAGAACTATGAGCTATTCTAAAACAATGGGAATTCCTATACGTGTATAGTATTTTTTAGTAGTATTTTCAATGTAAAGGAAAGATAAAAAATGATATGGTAAATATAGGTAAAAAATGCGTCCCTGTTCCATTTTATTAATTTTTTTCCTTCCAAGGTTATTATTCCAGCAAAATATATATAAACTTATCATTTAAGTTTTCTGTAATTTTGCTTTTAATTTAATATACATAATGTGATATGAAATAATAACCAATATACTATTTATATAGCTCCTAAAAATATGCAAAATATTCGTTTTTAGCAAAATTTTATATGATTATGCATTTTGATTAATTATAAGTGTGAGGCAAATGATTATAATTTATTAATTAATGCACTTTAATGAAATATGATTCTCGAAAGTTTTCTCATTATTTGTTTTTAAAAATATTGCGCGGTTATAATTATAAAAGTAAATTAAAAATGTATTTTTTTGAATTTCGAAGGGCCACAACGGAAAGGGGAGGGGAGATACGGATACAATTTCTTTACAGACTCTAGTTATTTTTTAGATATCTCTTTGGTACATAAATTTCAGCCTTCCATAATAAGCAGTTTGGGAAATACAGGGTGTTAAAAAAACTAAAAAAAGTTGTATGAAGATAACGGTATTTTTATACATCAAAGATTAAATTTTAAAAAATTTGTTAATTTCACAATTAAGATAAAAGATTTTCCTATCTTATAGCTTTTACAGACCTCAAAAATTTTTATTGGTTTAAAAGTTATTAGATGTTCAGTATGGGCAATTTTCGAATTTGGAGGGGGAATAACTCAGAGGGGAAAAGAGATAGAAGAGAATTTTGTTCTACTGGACCTATTATTTTATTACTATCTATCTATGGTCAAAACTCTATCTTAATAGATGTAGAAGTTTATGTAAACGGACGGACGGACAGACAGAGTGAAACTGATATACACATTTCTTCCAATTTGGTTGGAAATGTGCTAAAAAATGAGTGTAAATTATTTTAAAGTTGTTGCAACCGAAGAAAAAAATGGTATTAATTACACTGTAGTACCGCATCGGTGGGAAAATGGTAATGATTTACTTATTAATTTTCTAAAAATTAATTTACAGATAAATGTTATATTCATAGGAAATTTATTGTACTGGCCAGCCCATATGAAATGGAAAGACAGAGAAAAAATCCGAAAGATCGCAGGAAGCTCACCTGATGAAAGTTTGGAAACATGCACAAGTATTATAAAGTGTACCCAGATCAATATTTTTGCTAAAGCTCAAAATATTGAAAAAAATTAATCGCTGCTAGTTGCACTGAGTCTGAGGACAGGTATATATTTGCTTGTATGAAAAATACAATAATTCAGTAATATTTTTATCATAGAATAATTGAACAATTAAATCGAAACAAACGGATCTGCAAGATGAGCGGAACTAACTCAACCATTGGCAATTTCAACGACTGTAAGTATATAAATTTAAATATATAATTTCTGCCGAGATCCTGTAAGGCATCTGGTCTTTTCACAGTGTTGCCACCAAATACGTCGTCCCGCTGTTCAAGGAGGTACAATAATTACAAAGTATGAATACGTGGAGGAGCAATACATTTATAATGAGGAAATACAGCAAGAAACAAACGCTGCAACTGAAATTTTAATCAGTGGCCAAGAAATTAGCAATTTATTTGAGATGTATCATAACTTAAAAGATTCTATTGGTGGTTTTACCAACGACATGCAGTATGTAAAAACCGAATTAGTTAAACAAGGTTTAAAATTGGATGAAATTATTCGGTTATTAAAAGCTAATAATGATACTGTAAAAAAATCTGATACTGATAATAAGAATATCACTGCAATTGACGATCAGTCATTTAATTTTCCATTTAGCACTGTGGGGGAGTTAGAAAATTTGGACAAAATGTTAATCTCTGATTCAATATACAAAGAACAGATTGTAAGTAAATTAATTGTTCAATATAACTTTTCTGGTTTACTTTTTCTGGGTATATTTATTTTAGTTCCATACGATGATCGAAATTGGTGGAACAACTTATGAACCATTTAAAATTCTTCAGAAAGTAGCTTACGCAATGTTCGCTACGGAACTACTTTCAAAATTTTCTTGGACTGGAATTAAGAAAAAAAATCAAGTTATAGATAAATCATCATTTCAACGCTTTGAGGCTGTTATTGGAATATTTATGGATCTTGGGAAATGTGCAAACCCTCTGTTTGATGTTGACAAAAATTCGAAATTTTTCCGCGACCATCTTTTAAAATATAGTAGCAGAAGAGATACACGAAAAAAGTATACATTTTAGTAACAATAATAATATAAGTAGACAGTTAACAAGAACAATACCCAAGCAGCGAATTAGGTCAACGTTACGTATATTTTACGTAATTTCTGATACGGTAGTTAAAATAACTTAATAATTTTACTTCTAACGTACGTAAATATTACGTCGCATGTACCTATTTGAGAGTAAACGTAACCTAAATGGTGGGTCAAATTTCCTTATTTTGTAACCATAATGAAATTTATCAAAATTCTGTTAACGTATAATATACCTCGACTTGACGTATTTGCAACGTTATTTTAACTTATATCCAACCTAATTCTAACTTTATTGAAAATTAGACAGAAACAAAAATAAAATTATTTTCCGTCCTTTTTAATCTCTTTAGAAATAGCTATATCATATTTATAAATAACATGTTACATTAGTACTCGTAAGATAACAAATTATATTTCTTATTATATAATGTTGTTTTTAATATTATGTTCTAGTATATTTTTCATATTATCCTATGTATGTATACTAGTATAATAGATATTTATTTTTCATATTATCCTATGTATGTATATTAAAAACATATTACAATGCCATATTTGATGTTAAATATGATATTGTACTTCTTAATTTTAAATGGGCTTTAAAACTAAAAATGTTTTTGAAATAAATATTAAATAATTTTTTTTTGTTATTTCTTTTTATTTATTTTCCAAGATCAAAACTATTTCTAAAAATATTTTTTCAACTTTTTATCGGAAAACAATGAATTTGTTTATATTTTTATAATTACAAAGTGCTCAAAAATGTAAAAAATAAAAACTTTTAATTAGATAGTTTTTGTAAATTTCGATTTTTTTTATAAAAATATGGCTGACTTTCCCCATTTTACTTCATAGTCAAGTTTACTATTTATTTTAACGTATAAGTTAAATTGTATTTCAAATAAGGAAATTTTTCGATATTTTTCATCTATCAGGTCAAAAATCCCTCTTTAACTTCAAAGTTTAAGGTTATATTTCCCTAAATATGTAATATTTCCCTAAATATGTTATATTTCCCTATAAAAAGAAAATTTACCTAAACGCCCACTAATTTTGTAAAGGGTCAGTTAAAATCATATAGCTAAAACACAATGTGGCAGCAAAGTTGTACTTTGAACTAAACTTCACAACGCAAAAATTCAAAAAATAGAATATTCTTGGTTTTTCAACGTCATTGCTAGTTTGGAAAAAGAATTAAATCTAGTAAAGGAATATTAACTGTTATATGACAATCAAAGAAGTAATTCTGCATAAATGACATATTAAAAAAAGCAAAATAAAGCAAAGAAAAATTTTATTTTATTTTTAATCAGCTGTTTTATGCCATTTATGCAGAATTACTTCTTTGACACTATTTATAAATGATTAAAAATATTATAGAACAAAAAGTCGGTGCTGCACTATTATTTAATAATAAATGTAAAGAACGTTGCTCACAGTTCGTTCGGTTATCGGTTAAGTCCAAGAGGTTTTTCTACGAATTACGAAAATTAAATTAAACGATAATCTTATAGTTTTAAAATTTTATTACTGTTATGAAATATATTTTATTTTAAAAATCATTTCATTATTTAAAAATTTTAAAGTTAAAAAAAAAAAGAAAATTGCACTAAATCGTGAATGAAAAAAAACGCCATTCGGGAGACTTCTCAAGAATTTTGTTTTAAAATTTAAAGAAAAATGATGGGCCAGGCGATGTATAGGAATTATCTAACCCGTTTCGTTTCCCTTATATATTATTTAAGTTTATTTGATTTCGCATAACTAGATTGTTTTGAAATATACGACCACGTCGAGGACTAAGTCGCTGCCACATTGTGTTTATATGTTAAATATTCTAAAATGTCATTGTCATTCAAAAACAAAATTTTTGAATTTTGTGTATTTTTTTGTGCTTTTGTGTATATTTTTTGTGCTTTTGTGTAAAAATATTATTTTAAATATTATGGGTGAAAAAAGCGTAGATGCTAGCTGGAAAATAGTAGCTATACTAAAGACAAGGTCTGAAGCAATTAAGCTTTTCGGTGGTACCTAGCACATGGGTAATAGACAACAATTGTGCAGTTTTATGGCCCAATAACCAGCAAAATACATTGAGGAAAGATTGTCTATCAATGCCAAATATGGAATGGAAAAAATATAAATGCATTGTTAAAAAAGATAAAATATCAACTTTTGATGAAGCCCTTTTGTGGGAAAAAGAATATATTGAGGCAACTGACACAGAAGCGGAAGAAGGGTAAAAATAGTATATATATATTATTTAATCTTATTTATATTATTTTTAGGATTAATATTAAATACAACAATCAACTTGAAGAAGAAAATAAAGATATTTTAAAATATACTCATTTTTTAGGGACAAATTATTGTCCCTAAATTATCATCATTTTTTAGGGACAAATTATTAAAACATATGTTTTCAAATTCAATTTGCCAAACCAAACTAATTTCTTCTCCACAAGAAATGTTAATATTTAAATCTTCTTCACCAGAACAAACTGCTAGTGAAGAGGATTTAAATATTAACATTTCATTAGCCGATCAAATTTTAAACTGTAAGAATATTAATTTTTATAAAAATACTATTTGCAAAATTAATATTTTTTTATTTTCAGTGACTACAAATAACAAATTAATGGAAGAACAAATAATTAATTGTAATTTATTATTAATATTTTATGGAATATTGAACAAATTTTTTTTATTATATATTACTGCTAAATAATTGATTTTTTTCGGTGTTAAATATTATATTATTTTCTCTATAATTTCCAGTGCAACAGAGCCAGCATGAATTTTTTAATAAAATTCACGTCGAATACATACAAATTAAAACTATGCTGGATAATATATATGATTTGATAAGAAATGGTGGTATTGTCTCCAATATAAATAGTTTAAAAACATCAATTGATGAAAATGAATTTTTGGGAAAATTTAATTTTCCAATAAATTCAATTGAGGAGTTGCAAATGTGTGATAAGATGATTAAACAAGAGGAATCATACAAGAAATTTTTAATCTGCCACTATAATAAAATTGGTGGTGTTGAAGGTAATAAAAAAGGAGAAAAGATTGCACCAATTATAGCCAAGATTTTTTTTACCAACGAATTGCTGACGCAAACATCTTGGACTGGTATATCAAGAACAGCTGGCCAATCAAAAAAAATTGCTTTCCAACTTTTTGATGGCATTATTGATGTCTTTTACAACCTCTTATATTCGGCAGATTCACGGTGGACCCATGGTGATAATTCATCATTTTTTAGGGACAAATTATTAAAACATTCAAACCAAAGAAACAAAGCATTAAATATAAAAGCAAATAAAAATATTGAAGAAAAACAACAAAGTAGTACTAGTACAGAAGACAAAAATTGTACAGAAGAAAATAATGTGGCTGTTTCACATATTGGTAATATTGAATGTTCAACCTATAGTGGAGGAGTCGTTGTCGAGGAACTTATCATAAAAAATTTAAATTAAGAAGATTTTTTTACTTAAACAGATTTAAAATTGTTGCAGTTATGGTGCATATTAATAAATTATAGTGTTTTTCGATATTATGAAATTGTATCTAAAAATTTATAATTTAAAATATTTTGCGAAAAATTTTTTAAATTATTTATTTTTAGCTACAGCTTTAAGTCTTTAACATATACATAGTATACAAAATATATTAATATTAGTTTATATTGACTATAGGTTTAGACTATACCAAGAATTTAAAATCTGTTTATTTAAAAAAAACTGCAAATACAATATAAAAATATTTTCAAAAATTTTTATATATTATGACATTGCCAAATAATATTTTAAAATTCTTATGCAAAAATGAATTTTTTGTTTTTTTGTATATAATTTTGAATTAGTTTTAAAAATAATATTTGTAATGATCTTTATTGCCATTTTATAGTATTATAACTTTAATATAACACATCTGCAATATTTATATTTAATGAATGTTCAACCTATAGTGGAGGAATCGTTGTATTGAACTTATTACATTTAATATTATAACTTTAATATAACAATATTAACAATTTTATTATAGTGGCAGATTAAAAGTTTCTAAACAAAATCGAAAAGTATAATACGTATACATCGTACTTCTAAAATTTATAACAGAAAATGTATCATTTATAAAAAAAAATTATTATAAAAATGTATTTGTTATAATACTTTTATGATTAATAAAAAAAAACATTCCTTAAATTTAATTTAAGTGTTCTATGTTTCAATGTAGATTGGAAAATATTATAAGACTTTTTATAGCAGTTTTTTAATGTTGCTAAGCATATCATATAAAATTAATTTTTAATATTTTTTATATAATCCAAAATTAAGTACATTTTTTTCTTTTAAACGTAATTATTAAAAAAAAATTGATTTTGAATATATTCATATTATATTGTATTTTCCAAATCATATTAGAAAATACAATATTATTTAAATTATAATATAATGTTAATATAATTTATATTATATTAATATAATAATATATTATTCAAAATTAATCCATTCAATTAAAAAACACCAAAAACAAGGTACAAAAAACTTTATAATTATAGTTATATATACTAAAAACTAAAGTATTATTTTAAATTTATATTTTACAATAAAATATAAAAACATTGGTAAATAATTTCAATTTTAGTCTTTTAAGTTTATAAAAAATTTATGGACAGATTCCATAATTTTTATTTTAGGCATCAAAAAAATTTTTGTTTAAAAAAAACTATGAAATTTTTTCAAACTTTTTTCATAGTCAATTTGAAAAACCCAAAAACAATAAAATAAGCAGTTAAAAGCTTCAGTAGGATCTGAACCTACTTTTATATGAAAGTTTCCAACTGCTACATAATATTCTCCAATTTCACCTGATGGAACTTCAGAGCGGCATATAATATATGGATGTGGATTTTCTGACTTTTTAACGAAGTCTTCAATAGATTCTTCAACCTAAATAATAAAATACTATTTAAAAAAGTTAACATTATAAAGTTGATCTTGACATGCTTACATTAACCCAGATAATATTATAATATATAATATTATATGATAATATTATAATATATAATTTAATATATTTTAGATTCCGATTTTTTAATATATATTTTATTTCAATTAAAAATCATATGTATATATATGTGCCGTTGATTATGAAAGTGATCTAAGTCAAGAATCCAAAAAAAATCATTTTTTGCTTATTTTGCTTAAAGAATACTCTAATATTGTGATCTGATGCACAATCATAAAGATTATGATTAAGTTAAATTTTAAATTTTAATAATATATTTTTCATATTAAAAATAGGAACAACATGTATGTATTTCATATTATTTCATATTAATGTTAACTTTTTAATAATCATTCATTATATTTATTAATTATTATATTTATTAAATATAAATAAATAATATATTATAATATATTAATTTTTTTTATCAAATTTTAAATTACAAGAAGTCATCAAATATATGGCCCAAAAAATGTTAATTAAATTTTGCCATAAAAATGAGGTTCATTATTTTTCATAATTATTTCCAAAATGTATACAAAAGATGGGCGATTTTCTATTTGTTTATTCAAATCGTTCTTAACCCTGACTAGCATGTTGCAAGAAAATTCTATATTATTTAAAATTACATTATTGACTTCTGTAAAAAATGAATTATTATCTGATAAATATAGACCACACATCAGCTTCTCTTTAGCAACTAATTTGTTTCCAGTTGCTTTTATTTCTAGACCATCTTTTATTAAATTCATCAAATAATATATTAAATATATATTTTTTATTAAATGATATAATATATAGTCAGTTAGTGTGAAAGTGCCATATTGCAATAATATATAATATAATATTTGGTGCAAAAGTATTAGGCACCCCCGTTATGTTACATTATCTCCAAAAGTAGCAACCCAGAATTTGTTCTATTGTTTATGATTAATGAGAAGACCAAACAAAACAACAAAATCACAAAAAAAGACCTGATATAAAGAATATAACTGCATAAAGAACAATTTTATTGTTTTTGCATTTAACAATTTAATATTTAATTTTATTGAAAGTTTTCGTGGTGAGTGTATATTTGCCGGTACCTTCTTTTTACTGTGTTATTTTGAAAGCTAAATTGTCAGTTGTAAGTTATGCCTAAAAAAACAGAACTTAGTGTTGAACAGCGCTTGCAAATCCAATTTTTATTCGCTCAAGGCCAGTCTCAAGTTAAAATAGCTCTAGAAGTCAAGTGTTCTCGTTGTGCTGTGCAATATGTATTAAAGCGTGTTGAAGAAACTGGTTCCTATCAGGATAGACCAAGATCCGGTAGAAAAAGGATAACAACAGTACGTGAAGACCGATTGTTGATACGAGAATCTCTTCAATATAGACAAAAATCGTCTTCAGAGCTTGCTGCTGCTTTATCGGAGGCAAGGGGAAAATCATTAAGTGCAAGTACGGTCAGAAGAAGGTTATTGCAAAGTGGTCTCAGAGGATGTAAGGCCAGGAAAAAGCCGTGGCTAAGAAAATTAGATTCGAATGGGCTCTAAAATATAGAAATTGGTCTGTAGAAGATTGGTCGAATGTGCTGTGGTCTGACGAATCTAACTTTGAGGTATGTTTATTTAATCCGTATATTTTAATAAAATATGATAATATTTACGATATGTTTCATAATAGGGTAAATCATTGAGATGTCATTTATTGATGTTATTTTAATTTCTTGCAGGTGTTTGGTACTCCTGGTGTGACGTACGTAAGGCGAAGAGTAGGTGAAGAATTCAATCCTAAGTGTGTGGTACCCACTATGAAGCATGGTGGAGGCAGCATTATGATCTGGGGCTGCATGGCTGCCATTGGCGTGGGCAAAATGATTTTATGTGAAGGACGTATGAATAGCCAAAAATATATAGAGACCCTTGAAACCACTTTACACCCATCCATTTCAAAAGTTTTCGGTGACACAAACACTCGTGGAGTTAAATTCCAGCAAGATAATGCTCCTTGCCATAAGTCGGTGCTTACAATGAGCTGGATGAATGAAAATAGCATTCCATTGTTGGATTGGCCTCCACAATCACCGGATATCAATCCAATTGAAAATTTATGGTGTATTTTGGAAAAAAATATACGGCGTCATTCCATCACATCGAAAACATCACTGTTGACCGCAATCAAACAAGAGTGGAGTCAAATCAGTGAAGAAGAATGTTATAAACTAGTAGAATCGATGCCGAAAAGACTCGCGGCTGTTATCTCATCCAAAGGTGGACCAACTAAATATTGATTAATCAATAAAATATAATAAAATAAAACATCTATATTCATTTATTTTCATTTATCCATGCAAATTCATTCAAATAATTCGAATTCCATAGGGTGCCTAATACTTTTGCACAAGGCTGTATATATACTTTTATATATATATATAGTTAAGTCTCCACCAGAACGATCACCATTCCCATAACGTTCTTCTAATGCTCATGCCGGATGCAACCCTACACCTTTGTTTATTATTAAAATAAAGTAAATCATTTTTCCCACAATAAAATTATAAAACACAAAATTAACTATAATTTTCATAAACAAGCTTTTTAAAATTATGAAATTATTTTGGTTCCCACAAACATAAAAGAAGATATTAAATAGAATTGTAATTGAAGTATGTAAGCATTTTTTTTTTTGAATAATACAATTTAATTAAAAAAAAGAAAATTGAAATGAAAAAAGGAAGTTTAGTTTGGAATTAGCTCTGGTAATGAAAAAAAGTTTAAGTTTGCATTAAGAAATAATTTTTTTGTATAAGAACAATTCTTTTTTTTTTATAAAAACAGTAATTGAAAATAAAGTTAAGAATATTTTTGAGTATCAATGAATATTTTTCTTGTATTTTCGAATTATATTATTGGCGCAGTCGGTAGGATGTAGGATCTCATTAAAGAGGATCCAGTGATAAAGAAATATAAAAATATAGGCGAGTTCAAAACAAAAATCTGACAAAAAAAATTTCTGTTCTAAAATAATTAGAAAAAGAAAAATAATTTAATTATAAAAAATAAAAATAAAAAATAATAACAATTTGAAAATAAAAACAAGTATAATTAATACAGACATTTCTTTTTTATAATTAATACATTGTGTTATAAAATAATAAATAATCAACAAAAAAATGCAGGGAGCAGAGCAACTATCGTCAACACTTAGGCAGCAATCTCAAACTCAGCCATTGTTTCTATCATTAGATCCACTAAAGTATATCAACACTTTACTAGAATTTAATAGAAAAGGTGAGGATTTATTTACGTTTTTAGAATTAGGTGATAATATTGTACCTTTAATTCTTTAATATTAAAATACAAAACGGAAAGTCAAAAAATTTTGTTAAATAGACTTAAGAGCAAACTTGTAGGTAAAGCAAGAGAAATAATCGAAATCAATAATAATGTACAAAATTGGTCTGAAATGAAATCTGTTTTACTTAATAATTTTGGCGATAAAAATCAGCTCTTAAAATTTTTGATGAGTTAAGAAGTGTTCAATTTACCTCGGAATAGTGTTGAATTGTTGAAAGAAATTAAAAGTATTTTAAGGAGACTTAATAACAAAATTAAGTCTGAGCCCGATTCTTACTTTACAACTAATGCTAATATTCAAACTGGTTTGGCAGTTTTTGAAGAAAAATTACCAGAACCTATGCGTTCAATTATATTTACTAGAAATCCTTCAACGATCGAAGACGCTTTAGATATTTTGCACGAAAGTAACTATGCTTATTATAACCCTAATAAAAACTTATTATTAGTAAAAAAACTTTACTAATAATAATTCCAACAAAATTAACTATCAGAATTTCAATAGACCAAATCGTAATAATTTTAACTCTAACAATAACTTTAGACAAAACTAGAACTATCAACAAAATCCTAGATCCAATCAATTTAATAAATCAAGATACTTTAGGCAAAATACTCAATCTAGTCGAAATAACTCTACAGCTGAGCCAATGGACGTTGATGTATCTAGAAATTCTAGAATTAACACAATTGTAACTCAAATACCTGTAGAAAATTTTCGTCTACAAGCCTCGGAATGCAACAACAATCATTACCTTATATAAAAGTACAATCAAAGGGTAGACCTTTAAAATTTATTATTAATTAATACTGGAATTTGTAATCCAATCTTTTATAGTAAAATATCACCTATTAACATTAAAACTTTAAAAAACATTATTCCTTGTGAAAATAAAATAACTATTAAAACTACTACATTCCTAAAAAGTTTTTTAAGGGTTTTTATCAGGGAATTTTTTTCTCGATTTTTGAACTATAAGTTAGATTTTTCAATTATAAAAGTTTTTTACTATGTTTTGGGGTTTTGATGTAATACTATACGAAAGATACGCAAATAAAATTTAAGTTTGTAGAGATTAGATGTCCCTCAACTTAAAAGAATACCTTTTTAAAACAGAAACAAAATTATATCAAAGCTGTTTGATAAATTGAAAAAAAAACAAATATCATTGTTTGAATTTTTACCCCAAATAATACAAATATTTGAGAAAAAAAAACATTTTGATCTGATTAATGAAGTTAATTTGTCATCAGAAGATGATGAAATTAAGTTGCAATAAGTCCACATGCAGTTAATTCCACATAGGAATTTATTCCACATCAAGTGGGAAATACCTCCAAGCACCCTACAATAGACCATTGAAGAAGCTGATGAATTCGAAAGTAAATTAGTTGCTCGAAAAAAAGGATTACAACCAAGCGTTGTAGTAACTGGAGACATCACTAGTGGAAAATTACAATATCAGGAAAATTATTAGAGATATTCAAGTTACTATAATGAAAGGTAGAATTAATATATATGTATGAAGAAATGACTAATGATAAAACAGTTGATACTAAAAAAACATATATTCATAACAAGAAAACAACTAATAATTTATTAGAAGAAGTAAAAGGTGGATTTAGAAACTTCACAGATTTGTTTGTTCCTAACGAAGTTAAAACACTCCTTTCATTTGGACCTAAGTTTGCCATCCCCATCTGTAAAGAAAACTTTCCAACTTCTGATATCATCGAAAGCATCGACAATATCAGTGAATGTATTTCATATATCGAACCTCTATATTACACGCACATACATAGCAAACTTATAAAGGAAATAAATTCCTCCTTAAAGAAATCTATTAATCCCGGCAAAATTAATAAAAAAATTAACGACATGGTTAACATAACGAAAAGTTTTATTAATATACACAAAGAAAATGTAGTGATCGAGATAGAGGCTGATAAAGGTAAAATTACCTGCCTACTTCATAAAGAGGAATATAATTTAAAGATGGAAAAATTATCAACAAAGGAATAACTGATGGAACTTACAACAAATTACCTGCTGATGCAAAACAAGATAGACTGAAGATCAGTCTCAAGAATACATACAACTTTAGATGCAATTTAATTCTACAAAGTAAAAACATTGATAAAAAATTTAAACATTTACTTACACAAAAATTGGAATTCGAAATTCCTAGAATTTATGGAGTAATAAAAACACACAAAGATGAATTACCACTGAGACCCAACGTATCTACGGTTAATAACCTAGGTCAAGAAGTCATCAAATATATGGCCCAAAAAATGTGTTGCTTAAAAAACTTCAAATTAAACAGCAAAAACTCAGAAGAAACTTTGAACTTCATTCAAAATTTCAAAATAACTGAAGAGAACATCAGAATGGTAAAGTTTGATGTAGTAAATATGTTTACTAATATCCCTATGAATATAGTAGCACAAATTTTGCTAACAAAACATCAATCTAATCTAGAAAGAATTTTCAAATATAATGCTAAACTTATCATAAGTTTATTATTATTTTTCATCAAAGAGAACACTTAATTTCTATATAATGACAGTATCTACAAACAAAATAAAGGAATAGCGATGGGGTGTGGTCTAGTCCCCATCATAGCAGATATTTACATGGATTTTATTCTCGAAAAACTAGACAATATAATAGTAATATACAATATACAATTCTTCACCAAATATGTGGATGATAATTTGGTAATACTTCCATCACAAAACATTTCCAAGTTTAAAAAGATTCTAGAGAGAAATCTTAAATTGGAATTAACAGTCGATCACGAGGATCCATCACTAGGCCTAGACTATTTAGATTTCAATGTTGTGAGGAATATTGAAAACAATTGTTTCGAGACAAAATGGTTTCAAAAACCTTACTCGTCAAACAGACTTCTTAATAACTTATCTAATCACCATCCTGAACAAAAAGAATGTCATCTTTAAACACATAAAGAAAGTTATTTTGTTTACTCATTTAAAATTCGTTGCCAACACTTTCTCAGAAACCATCAACCGCATCAAAAACAATGGATACAGTACAAATTACATCAAAAACATCTTTTTATCAATTTTTTTCAAAAATAAAGAAATTATTGAAGAGGATAAACTGAGGATTATTACAGAAATACTGAAAATAAAAGAAAGTTCGCTTAGCATCCAAAGAAAATCTTCAAAAGGATCTATTGCTAGATATTTATGAACCTTTAGATATTAAAGTTAGATATTTATGAACCGTCATCAAATTTCGTATCCACTCCATACAACAATATTACTAATCCAATTTTCACTAAAGTGGCCAGCAAATTCAACCTGAAATTGGCTCATAAACGATAAACCAATTTCTCAAAGTAAAAACCTTTTTCACTCTAATAACAAGATGAAAATTGCAATTAACGACAATCTAAAATGTATATACATACATAAATAGTTGCAAAAATTTCAACACAGAATTTATATATTACTCGGGAAATTGGAACATCAAACAACATAGGAGAATGGTGGAAGCTAATCCTAATAGCTTAATAAAGAAACACACTTCATCAAAATGACATGTGATGGAAAAAGAAGTCAAAATCCTTGAAAAAGGAGTGAAAAATACATCATCCAATTTAAAAATAAGAATTCACTCAAAAATTATAAAATTAAAATTTAAAAAGGATATCATAATTGAACAATTTAATCATATATTCTTACATTCAAAATATGATAACAATTTTTCTTTTAAATAAATTTTGCTAATTCTTTTCATATTTTCTTTTATAAAATCAAAAAAATTTTTAAAGGGTGTTTAATATATATTTTTTCAAAAAAATTTTGAAAGGTTTTTGAAAGGATTTTTAACAATATCATATACTTAAAATGACCTCTTAATAGCAAAGCACCCATAGGATATATTCAAACAATCTCAAAATTATATTTGTTGGGGCTCATAAAAAATAATCCTTTTATTCCAAAGTTTTGAAAAGTTTTTTAAAAAAATAAGTTGGCTTTGGTCTTAAAACAGTTTTTTGTCAGTTGATAATTAATTTTTTAATATTTTATTTAAATTCTTAAATAGTTTAAATAGTTTAAATTCTTCTGAAAATATAAAATTATTAAGTTTTATATATAGACAATTTGAAAGGCCTATCTAACTAGGGAATTTATCATGAGCAATACACGGTCGAAAATTTAAGTTTTTTTTTAAACTATATGCAAAAAAATATGGTTTAAAACAATATTTTAAACGAAAAATTCATTAAATAAAACTTGGGAAAGTTTAATTCATATTTCTCAACATTTTTAGTTTAAAACTTAACTATTTAGGTTTATATAATAAATTTAAAATATTGCTGGTTATATTTTAAAACTTTAAAGTTTTTAATTCAAATTCCTAAACTCGCAGTTTGATTGTTAAACTTTAAATGTTTTAAATTTTAAACTTTTAGTTTACTTTTTAAACAAAACGGTTTAATATTACGCACCTGTTTAAACAAGTGCGTATATTTCTATTGCATTTTAACGAAGACCTTATCTGATCTCAATTGATGCCAAAACATTTAAGTGTAAACAAGTGAAAGTGAAGTGAGTACTAAAATAAAAAAAAATAATATTTCCAAAAATAATGAATTCCTTAAAATTGTAAACATATAAATAATATAAATACGGTTTCTGATAATAATATTTTAAGTAAAGATATTATTAATAACACTGTAAATATTGAAAATAATAAAGAACTCGTTAATAATAATTTACAAATTCAAAACAAATCAGATATAAATTTCGATAAAGTTAATATGAAAAGAAAATTTGAATCGATTAATAATGAATTAGATTTTTGTAATTTTTTTAATTTACTAAATTCTTTTAGTTCTTTCGAAGAAGTATTAAATAATATTTGGAATAAAATTGAAATAATTCTACAAAACAAAAACTCCAAAATCTGATATTTCCAAATTGTATTTTAATATCACGAGTGCATTAAAAAGTCAATCGTCTACTTTTAAAAGGCGGAAAATGTTGAAAAATGAAATGGAGTTTGTAGCTCCTATTGAAATAAGTTTAGGTACTCGTTGGGATAAAAAATTAAATAATAATACCAACATATATGATAATATCCAAAAACAATGTACCTTTCAATATATTTCAATAAAGAAAACTACTGAATCTTTATTTAAGAACGAACATTTCAAATCTATATACTTTAATTTTAATCATGAATGTGTTAATGGTACAATTTCTAGATTTTGTTGTGCTTCTAAGTTTCATAATAGTTCATTTTTTAAAAATTCACGTGAATTACAATTACAACTCTTCTATGATGACTTCGAAATTGTGTCACCTTTGGGAAGTAAAACAAGTATTCATAAGCTTGGCGGAATATATTTTAGTATTTTAAATTTATCGTCTTTTTATTATTCGAAATTGGAATATATACATCTCGTTTCACTTTTTTATGCAAATGATTTAAAAGACGAAAATATGATAAACAAAATTTTACAACCTATCTTTAATGATATCAGCAAATTAGAAACGCAGGGTTTAAATATTGACGGTAATGTTTTAAAAGGAACTTTAGTATCATTAACTCACGATAATTTAGGTGGAAATACTTTACTAGGTTTTGTACAGTCGTTCCGGAGTCATTTTTTTTGCCGCTTTTGTGAAGTATCACGAGATGAGACTAAATTTTTAACTAAAGAGCGTGTCGAATTATTAAGAACTAAAACATCATGTCAAACTTTACTACAAAAAAATATACTAAATGAAAGAAAAGGTTTAAAGTTTAACTGCATTTTAAATAATTTACAACATTATTCTGTTTGAAAATGGGACAGTAGATATAATGCACGATATTTTAGAAGGGGCAGTGCCATTTATATTAAAACACTTTTTAAATTTCTTAAAAGACAATAAGATACTTACGCTCACTAAAATTAATAATAGAATTCTCTCATATTCCTACGGTTTTTTAGATTCCAAAAATCGACCAACAACAGTATCTTTAAATAAAAAATCTGCCACTTCTATCGGATTAAACGCTTCTCAAAATTGGTGTCTAATTACTTTTATTCCGTTTAAATTTGCCGATTTAAAAGAAAAAATTAATAGTACTTTGTGGTCAGCAGTGACAAGTTTAATTAAGTTGATGCAAATTATATTTTCAGAAAATATATCTACTGAGTCTATTCAATGTCTTCCTCAATATATTGAACAACATTTATTATTGCTTTTAGAACTAAATTTAAATCTATTGCCAAAACATCACTTGATTACCCACTACCCCGGTATTCTGGCTCGAAGAGGTCCACTTGTTCATCATTGGACTATGCGATTGATCTCAGTATTATTCACGAAGTTAAAAATAAAATTAATACAATAAATGAACTACCAATTTATAGAAAAATTGTATCGATACCCCGAAGTTCATCGTGAGGAAGTTAATAAACAAATCAGTGAAATGCTTCAACAGGGTATTATAAGAAATAGTAATTCGCCATATTCCGCCCCTATATGGGTTGTACCAAAAAAACAAGATGCTTCAGGAAATGGATGAATACCTTTTTTAAGAACTGGCTTTAATTTTCTATTTTTTGTATTTAAAATTTTATATTTAATTTACACTTAATTATTATCTTCTTGTTACACATAATATAAACCTAAATTTATTTTTGAAATTCAAATAGCAATGAGCTTGTAATAGTCAAGGACTTTTACGAATATCGTTCATATTCTATATTCTCTTAGATAGAACCCAGATTTTCCTATTGCAGGACAGATTAAAGACATAATTGACATACTACCGTATATAGAATAAAACTACTACATTCCTAAAAAGTTTTTTAAGGGTTTTTATCAGGGAATTTTTTTCTCGATTTTTGAACTATAAGTTAGATTTTTCAATTATAAAAGTTTTTTACTATGTTTTGGGGTTTTGATGTAATACCACAGATAATAAATATACAGATGTCTCACGCCCATACAAAATTTGATGCCAATTCTTTCTATTAACCGACAGCTATAAACCGTCAAAAAGCTCTGCCTCAACCGACAAAAAAGCTTTTCTCTCAACCGACAAGTATCGTGCTTAAGCATTTGAGTATTAACCGACGGCCATACAGGAATATTTAAGAAAAAGCTTTTTGTGTTATTCAAAATTATATCACTATTTCTAATATTCTAATATTTCTAATTTAAGGAATTTAATTTTCAATTTTCGGCTTTTCATAGTATATAGATATTAGAATATTAGAAATAGTGACGCATAATAGAATAAATACATATGTGAATGTGTGTATTTTGTTACACACATTTTTGCATGTATTGAATATTTTTTCGTATTATTTTTTTGCTCTATTATATTATATGAATATGAGTAATATAATTTTGAGTAACGCAAAAAGCTTTTTCTTAAATATTCCTCTGTATGGCCGTCGGTTAAGACTAAAATAAGTAAGCAAGATACTGTCGGTTGAGAAAAAAACTTTTGGCGGTTAATAAAAATAGCTTTTTTTTTTGTTAAAAATCGTTTCTATACATCACTTTTTCCCATATACGTGAGACATCTGTATATTTATTATTTGTGGTAATACTATACGAAAGATACGCAAATAAAATTTAAGTTTGTAGAGATTAGATGTCCCTCAACTTAAAAGAATACCTTTTTAAAACAGAAACAAAATTATATCAAAGCTGTTTGATAAATTGAAAAAAAAACAAATATCATTGTTTGAATTTTTACCCCAAATAATACAAATATTTGAGAAAAAAAAACATTTTGATCTGATTAATGAAGTTAATTTGTCATCAGAAGATGATGAAATTAAGTTGCAATAAGTCCACATGCAGTTAATTCCACATAGGAATTTATTCCACATCAAGTGGGAAATACCTCCAAGCACCCTACAATAGACCATTGAAGAAGCTGATGAATTCGAAAGTAAATTAGTTGCTCGAAAAAAAGGATTACAACCAAGCGTTGTAGTAACTGGAGACATCACTAGTGGAAAATTACAATATCAGGTGTAATAATACTATTGTATTAGTGCAATAGTACTAAGATTAGAAAAATTATTAGAGATATTCAAGTTACCATAATGAAAGGTAGAATTAATATATATGTATGAAGAAATGACTAATGATAAAACAGTTGATACTAAAAAAACATATATTCATAACAAGAAAACAACTAATAATTTATTAGAAGAAGTAAAAGGTGGATTTAGAAACTTCACAGATTTGTTTGTTCCTAACGAAGTTAAAACACTCCTTTCATTTGGACCTAAGTTTGCCATCCCCATCTGTAAAGAAAACTTTCCAACTTCAGATATCATCGAAAGCATCGACAATATCAGTGAATGTATTTCATATATCGAACCTCTATATTACACGCACATACATAGCAAACTTATAAAGGAAATAAATTCCTCCTTAAAGAAATCTATTAATCCCGGCAAAATTAATAAAAAAATTAACGACATGGTTAACATAACGAAAAGTTTTATTAATATACACAAAGAAAATGTAGTGATCGAGATAGAGGCTGATAAAGGTAAAATTACCTGCCTACTTCATAAAGAGGAATATAATTTAAAGATGGAAAAATTATCAACAAAGGAATAACTGATGGAACTTACAACAAATTACCTGCTGATGCAAAACAAGATAGACTGAAGATCAGTCTCAAGAATACATACAACTTTAGATGCAATTTAATTCTACAAAGTAAAAACATTGATAAAAAATTTAAACATTTACGTACACAAAAATTGGAATTCGAAATTCCTAGAATTTATGGAGTAATAAAAACACACAAAGATGAATTACCACTGAGACCCAACGTATCTACAATTAATAACCTAGGTCAAGAAGTCATCAAATATATGGCCCAAAAAATGTGTTGCTTAAAAAATTTCAAAATAACTGAAGAGAACATCAGAATGGCTTTTTCTGATATATTCCTGTATGGCCGTCGGTTAATACTCAAATGCTTAAGCACGATACTTGTCGGTTGAGAGAAAAGCTTTTTTGTCGGTTGAGGCAGAGCTTTTTGTCGGTTTGATGTAGTAAATATGTTTACTAATATCCATATGAATATAGTAGCACAAATTTTGCTAACAAAACATCAATCTAATCTAGAAAGAATTTTCAAATATAATGCTAAGCTTATCATAAGTTTACTATTATTTTTCATCAAAGAGAACACTTATTTTCTATATAATGACAGTATCTACAAACAAAATAAAGGAATAGCGATGGGGTGTGGTCTAGCCCCCATCATAGCAGATATTTACATGGATTTTATTCTCGAAAAACTAGACAATATAATAGTAATATACAATATACAATTCTTCACCAAATATGTGGATGGTAATTTGGTAATACTTCCATCACAAAACATTTCCAAGATTAAAAAGATTCTAGAGAGAAATCTTAAATTGGAATTAACAGTCGATCACGAGGATCCATCACTAGGCCTAGACTATTTAGATTTCAATGTTGTGAGGAATATTGAAAACAATTGTTTCGAGACCAAATGGTTTCAAAAACCTTACTCGTCAAACAGACTTCTTAATAACTTATCTAATCACCATCCTGCACAAAAAAAGAATGTCATCTTTAAACACATAAAGAAAGTTATTTTGTTTACTCATTTAAAATTCTTTGCCAACACTTTCTCAGAAACCATCAACCGCATCAAAAACAATGGATACAGTACAAATTACATCAAAAACATCTTTTTATAAATTTTTTTCAAAAATAAAGAAATTATTGAAGAGGATAAACTGAGGATTATTACAGAAATACTGAAAATAAAAGAAAGTTCGCTTAGCATCCAAAGAAAATCTTCAAAAGGATCTATTGCTCAAAAGTTAGATATTTCTGAACCGTCATCAAATTTCGTATCCACTCCATACAACAATATTACTAATCCAATTTTCACTAAAGTAGCCAGCAAATTCAACCTGAAATTAGCTCATAAACGATAAACCAATTTCTCAAAGTAAAAACCTTTTTCACTCTAATAACAGATGAAAATTACAATTAACGACAATCTAAAATGTATATACATACCAGTGTTGCCAACCGTCCTCGCCTCGCGAGGATTGTCCTCGTTTAATAATTTTGTCATCGCGTCCTCATCGATCGCGAAAATTCCTCGTTTTACATTCTTTTATTTCTTTTTTTAAAATAAAATTTTAGTTACGGAAATAATTCCAAACAAAAAAAATATAGCTATTCAAATAATTGTTTGTAGGGAATTTGACATAATTAAAACTATCGAGTTCTTTATATCGATACTTTTTCACACCAATAATTAATGTTTTAAACTATTTGCCAAAAGATGTCTATAAAATATTTAGAAAATAACAGTCGTATTAATTGCATGAAGGGCAGTGATTTCTTTTACAATTCATGATAATGTCAAATTGATTTCCACTTTTATTTGTTATTGTTTTCAATTTTCATTTGCATTATAAAATTAATTGAAGTTTAAAAATAACCGTAAATTAATTATATTGCATTTTTTTGGAATAACTACAATATTATAAAATTTTTAGAGTCCCATGTCAAATAAACTAAAAAATTTAAAGAGGGGAACCAATTTCAATGATTCTTGGATACAGAAAAAAGCTGGTTACAAAAATGTTCAAATGAGAAAGGGTACTGTAAATTATGTAAGATAGAAATTTTAATTTCTAATAAAGGATTTCGTGCACTAGAAGACCACGAAAAGTCAAAAATTCATCAAACAAATATAACTGCTGTTAGTTGTAGTGCAGTTATCACTACATTTTTTAATAATAAAGATACTTTAGATGAAGATTTAACTGCAGCATCAGAACTTGCTCATATTTTTCACTGCATCAAACACAACCAGTCTTATAACTCTTTGGAATGTTGCATCAAATTAATAAAAAAAACTCATTTTGACTCCAATATTGGCAATAAAATGTATTGCGGCCGAACCAAAGCTGAAGCGATTGTTATGGAAGTATTAGCTCCTAAAGAAATAGAAAAAAATTTGTATAATATTAATTTAAAGAAAACTATCTTTTCTTAACAAGTTGACGCCTCAAATCATAAAAATAGAAAATTCTTTCCATTAATTTTGCAATATTATACTGTAGAAAATGGTATTGAAAATAAACTCATAGATTTTTTTGAGAATGCTAACAAAACAGCAGATGGTATGTTTGATGCAATAAAAAAGTCGATGAATTCTTTAGGTTTATCATTAGAGAATATTTCAGCTTTCAGTGCGGATAACACAAATGCTAATTTCGGCAACAGAAATTCAATATATTAAAAATTGAAAACTTTGAATCCTTATGTTTTGAAAGCCAATTGTTATTGCCATATTATCCACAACTGTTTAAAACGGGCGTTAAATATGCTGTCTGTAGATTTTGATAACATTATTTTAAAAATTTATAATTTTTTTGCAAAATCAGCAAAACGACGAGAAAATTTAATTTCTTTTCATGAATACTGCGATCTAGAATTTAGGGAATTAATTAAACACTGTCCAACTAGATGGGTTTCTTTACTACCGGCAGTAAGTCGAATCCTAAAATCATGGCAGGCTTTAAAAACATATTTTGAAGATCTAGCACGTCAGAATGAATTGCCAAAAGTGTACTACAACATTTTTAATATTAAAGACAACAAAATTGATGCTTCAATCGAAATATATATGTATTTTATTCTACATATTACAAATATATTTAAAGAAGCTACAAAAAAATTAGAATGTCAAAAAACTTCAATATTAAATTTGTTTAAAATTCTGTCGGATTTCATTACCCAACTGGAAGAGAGAAGGAACCAAAAATTTTATAGCTATGAAGTTCGAACGCTAATGATAAACCTGACTGATTTAAAATTAAAAAAGAAATTGGAAACTGATTTTAATGACTTTTTAAATGAGGCTATAGTTTATATTAATGAAAAAATTAATCAAAATATTTCAATGGATTTATTAAAAAAACTAAAAATATTTACTTTGGATGAAGAATTTCCTTCTATTGATTGTTTTATAGAATTGATTGAAACATTACAATTGAATAAAACCATTGACGTTAATATTAATGAACTATTTGCCGAAATTGTATCAGCTGAAACAATTTTTGATAACATGAAGATAGCTGGTAAATTTAAAAATTTTAGTTATGTTGAGATATGGTCAAGTTTGCTAAAAACAAGAGATTTTCCAAATTTATTTAATTTTATCTCATTTTTTTTTAGTATACCAAGTAGTTAATCTTATGCTGAACGCGTATTCAGCGTAATGAATATTAAATGGCGTGATGAGAGGAACAGGGCTCTTCCAGATCTAATCAAGTCTGAATTACTTATATATTTCAATAATAACTTAAGCTGCCATGAATTCTATAATTATATTAAAAATGATAAAATGATATTAAAATGTGCTAAATCGACCCAAAAATATATATTTAAAACCAAAAATATAACTTAATATGACGATTTAAGAAAACTGTGCAATGAATGCAAATTTTGTTACATTATTTTTATTTTATTATTAACTTTAGGAATAAAATTTAATTTTATGTTACATTATTTATATGTTTTTTTAAATTACTAGCCTGACTTAATTTAAGAAAATCTGGAAACAAAAACTTGTTCAATAATTTCTTTTCTATTGAAATTAAAAAAATTATTCTTGTCTTGAATAAATGTCCTCGCTGGTCATTTTGAAAAGTTGGCAACCCTGATACATACATAAATAGTTGCAAAAATTTCAACACAGAATTTATATATTACTCGGGAAATTGGAACATCAAACAACATAGGAGAATGGTGGAAGCTAATCCTAATAGCTTAATAAAGAAACACACTTCATCAAAATGACATGTGATGGAAAAAGAAGTCAAAATCCTTGAAAAAGGAGTGAAAAATACATCATCCAATTTAAAAATAAGAATTCACTCAAAAATTAGAAAATTAAAATTTAAAAAGGATATCATAATTGAACAATTTAAACCTATATTCTTACATTCAAAATATGATAACATTTTTTCTTTTAAATAAATTTTGCTAATTCTTTTCATATTTTCTTTTATAAAATCAAAAAAATTTTTAAAGGGTGTTTAATATATATAAGAATTTTTATTGTGGAGATTGCATCTCCCTAAAATTAATCTAAAATATCCCTATTGAACATTGTCAATAGGGTTTTTTCAAAAATTTTTTGAAAGGTTTTTGAAAGGATTTTTAACAATATCATATACTTATATTTATATAATATATAAATATAAGTATAAAATATATTTGCTGGCTTAACGTATATTTAAAAAAAAACTTTGTATATGAAAATTTTAAATCCTTCCTTATTATAGATGTAAGATTCTGTTTCTGAACTTAAAATCAAAAATAATAGATTTGCAGGTCCGAAACTAAAGGAGCAGCTACAGAATATGTTATTGCTGTTGACCCACATGCCACATGAAATAAAAATTTTATCCATTAGCAGCTTTCTATTGCTTGTGTCATTTTTTCTAGGTGTTTCAGTTTAGTCTATGATAAAAGTCTATGAATAAACAAAAATATTTGCGCTGCCGAACTTCAAAATTTAACTTTATGACGACTTATTAGACCTAGGTTCAACAGAAAACGCTATACCAAATTAATATTAAAAAAAAATAAAAAATAACAAAGCTAAAATAATAAGTTCATAAAATCCAATCCACAAGTGGTTTTTCTTTGTAGTTTAATATTAGAAGGCGAATATATTGTTTTTAATATTCCATTAATAATATTTAATATTAATATATTGACTTAGTATTCCAAGAAGAAAAATTAAAATTAAATCATTTTTAAAACTATATTACAATTATACAATTAAAAAACTATTTTAAACTTTATTAAAAATTCGAAATTATCAAAACAATAAATCAGTTATTAGTCATGTTACCCAGTGGTTTATTGTGTTCTTGTCTTGATTAACATATTTATTCTTTTCAATAATAAGTAAAATACTAAGTCAAAATTTCTGTAAGTCGTAATAAATTTCTTGTCCCTTGATATTTTGAGTTAGAGAGGGTTGGCTGTTATTATTTTTGATTAATAATAAAACTAATTGAAACCGTGTAAACATAATTAAAAATTCAATGATATTCTTTAGCTTTGTCACTTAGCTTGTTTTCAAACTGTTAAGAGATTTGCGGTTTGTATAATTTTATATTTATACACTTACATTTTTCAGATTGTTAATAATATTTTAATCTTATACTGATTCTACTTTCATCCTATTACCTGATATTCATACCTTAAGTTTATATTAATTTTCCCTTTACTGTTTTTCATCAACAGCTAACGCATGCTGATTCAAATCCGGTTCTCGTGCTATTTTAGTGTAGAAAATACTAGCACCTATTTCCAAACGGTTTTTTTTTAATTTATATGCAACTTGTAACAACCGGATTATATCCAAGTAATAATTCGGACCACATACAGAAAGAAAAAACCCAAAAAGTCACATAACTAAGGAGTAACGAGCCGCTTTCTTGTCTAGGGTCGTTAGGCTTACTTACGCTTACTATAAAGTACGATAAGGTAAGTTATTACATACTTATTACTAATTAAATTATATTATACAAATATCTTATTTATCTTGTGGGTATATTTCAGCCTTTTCAGGTTTTCCACATTCAAAACATTTTGCAAACATTGGACAAGAAATTATAAATGGAGCAAAATTATCAAATAATGAAATAAGATCCATATATAAGATCCATATTTGTTGAATAAGATCCATATATGGGCTATATTTCATTATTTAGGGGCTATATTTAATTTCCTTAAATTAATAAAATCATCAAACAAATTAAATAATAATAAAATAATAAAAACGAGCTTAAATTCAATTAGTTTTCGATCATGTAAAATAAAAATTACTATACAATTACTATTATATATAGTAATTGATTGCAACATTTAATTGGATTTTTTTTACCAAATCTCCTAGAACGCAGCTGGAGGTGATTGAAACATTTGGATGACTTTTGGTATATCAAAAGACGTAAATTCATCATATCCTTTTAATAAGGTATGTATCCAAGATGAAAAATTTTCATATTGCATCTTCATATCGTAAAGTTCGATAAATTTAATTAAATAATATATTGCTCCACTTAAAAGGAACTATTTGGTAGATGGTACTTTTAAAATAGTACCTCATGGATGTTTTAACCGAGTAACCAGCTGCGGCGGTCGCGTGATGGTTCGTGCTTAAATTTTATGTAAATTTGTTTTTTGTGTCTTAATGTTCTTAATTTATTTATTTTTCTAGATCTTTCCTATTATATTTCTATTCATGGATAGAAAAACTAAAAAGGCATATAATCATATATTCCAATATATTCATAAAAATTTTGTGAATTAGAGCCTAGAAGCTTTCTGACTGATTTTTAAGTAGCTTTACAAAGCTCTTTAAAATTAGTTTATCCTAATTCAAAATGTTATGGAAGTTGGTTCAATTTTTGACCAAACCGTGAGACGCAAAATAGCTCAAAAACATAATAAATATTGGCTAACTTTATTCGTTATGATAAACCTGCTTCGCTTTTTTACCACAAACTTTTATCATTACTTTGCTACCACCTAATTGTATTACATTAACATTTTACACGTTAAAAAAATAAATAAATGATTTTGACAATGATAGTAAATTTGCTGAATTTATTACTTATTATGAGAATCAATGGCTAAAAAAAGTAAACTATTGAATATTTGTTTGATTGGAAAATATAAATACAGGTTGGACCTGATAACTTTTCGGTTTTTAAATTATATACTAGAACAGAGATCGGTAACGCCCGCGTTGCAATTTTAAAGTGCCCGCCATTACATTCTAGATATTTAAACAACAAACACTCGTAGTTATAATGAACATTTTTAGTAAAAATTTTTATTTTGTCTTCGCCATTTTAACAATTCTACGAATTGTACAATTAAACTTTTGACAAAACTGAATTTTTAGCGACATCTAGTAAGTATTCTGTGATTGTATAAATTTAATTGTTTTTATTAATATTTATTATTATTGTAGCCGCCATGAAAAAAAAATAAGAAGCTACATCATTAGCAATGTTGAGTGGGGGGGAAGAACAGTTTTGTTTTATTTATTATAAAGAAAAAACTGTATGCTTATTATTGTGCAATTCAAGTGTAGCAATTGCTAAAAAATGTAACGTGGAGAGACATTTTCTCACTACTCATAAAAATATTAATATGAATTTTTCAATAAACTCTGAAATTATAAGAAAAAGTATTTCTGAGTTTAAACTTAACTTAACTGAACAGCAGAGTTTATTTACCAGAACAATTTCCCAATCAAGGAAAGAAGAATTTCTGAAAAATCTACCTTTAAAAGGACGTACAAGAGGCAACGATATTTATTCAACTTTTAAAAAGTATGTAGAGGAAAATAATATACCTTTAGAAAAATTGTCGGCAATTACAACAGAAAGGAAGAAATAACCCTGCAATGCAAGGAACAAATAACGTTTTCGTTGCGCTATGTAAGAAAGACCCGATATTTCCAAAATTTGCATCTTTTCATTGCATTATTCACCAATAAGTGTTATGCTCAAAAGTAATTCCATTTCAGCATATTATACAAACAGTAACCAGAGTGATAAATTCAATAAGAGCAGCGGCAATGCAACACAGATTGTTTAAATTACTTCTACAAGAAGATGGTGCATAATTTAAGGATCTTATAACATAAATAACCAAGTATTACTTCTACAAGTGAGATGGCTCAGTAGAGGAAAGGTACTTGAGCGGTTATTAAATTTATTACCACAGGTGAAAGAATTTCTATTATCCAGGAATGAAATTTGTTTAGAATTAGAGGAAACATTTTAGAATTAGAGGAAACAAATCAGGAGTTAAAATTTCTCCACGAACAGTTCGTAGGCGATTGTATTCAGCTGGATTAGTTGCTCGACGCCCTAGAAAAAAACCACCTTTGACCAAAGCAATGCAAATAAAGCGGTTAAATTTTGCAAAAACCTACGGTAATTGGACAAGTGAACAGTGGCATAACGTAATTTGGTCAGATGAATCACAATTTAATATGTTTGGAAATGATAGTCATCAGTTTGTACGTAGGAAGAAAGGCGATATTTGTAAATATTCAATATTCAATCTTGACGGAAAAATTTTTTTGGTTTGGTGGTGACTGTCAAAGTCAATTATTTTTGAGGATATTATATTGGCTTGGGAAGGCCAATATTTTGATAATACATCACATCACAGAGAACTAAGGAAGAAACCCGTGGATGTCATAGGATCACAGAAAGCTAACAGAGAGCTACTTCTGTGATGGGGAATTTTTATGTTGGGGAAAATAATTGGAAAAAGGATAATTTTGTGTTATTGTCCCGTCTCCTTTAGAGGACGACAATACTACTCACGGATCCACATATGAGGCAGACCTCTAGGGGTTGTGTGTGTCCTTCGGTTTGGTTTGATTTTCCTTTTCCTCTTGGCATTGATCTGGAACTTTTTCCAATATATGTGAAGGTCGGAAAAGGGCTATTTTTTAATATATATCCATCTTACTTTGTGAATCAAAATATTAAAAATCTTTTTAAATTTTTAGGTTATGTGATTAGCTTAAGATCAAGAGAATTGAAATAAGCAACAGAGGACTTATTTTGTGTTTGGACAGTGGATCAGCGAGATGATGAAAAGGGTAAGAAGGGTTATAAGATCGTGTTGTAGTTATTATCATGTTTCTTCAACTTTTACTCACTTTCTCCATATTGTATTCTGTTTTGTTAGGTTTTGGTAGGTTTTTTGAAAATTGGTGAACTTGAAAAGTTGAGATTTGTTGTGATAATATTGCAAATTGTGAATGTTCATGTGTTTTCTAATAATATTTCTGTTTGTTTTTTGTATGTGTGATTTGTATATGTTTTTCTGGGTATATATTCTTTGTAGTTGAAAAGAATTCTTTGGATAGTTTTGAAAATTCTGGATGTTCATTTTTATCCAATAAAATTAATGTTTGTTTTATGTATATATGATTTTATTATTAGGGTTGAAGAGAATTCTTTGATTGACGGAGTATTCTGGAATTGGGAAAATACATCATCCCAAAAGTTGAAAAAATTATTTATTCAAAGTTAAGTCCTATATTTCATATTGGGATGTCTTAACCACAAAAATATTTTAAAATTGGGTGTTGATTTTGTTATTCTCACTAAAAACTTTTTTATGGTCACAAAATTTTCTAATTACGTTAGTCCCAAGAAGATTTTAAATTACATTAATCCCAGAGAATCCCTTTGTATAGATTAAGCTTTTGGTGTTTCTTCTGGCAGATCAGTTGGACCTTCTAGTTCTGGAAGATCAGTCGTAATTTCATTTAATTGAAAAACAATTTGCAATACAAGAAAAATTGTACAGCAGTATTGAGACTGGTATCCAAAAGTGTCAAAAAAATTCATTAAGTAGTGCAAATAATTTAAGAAAAATTTATATATCTTCATATACACAATACGTTATGTTATTTTGAGCCACACAAATTTTTAAGAGAGATTTCAGAATAATATGTATAGGGGCACACACTAAACAATTTTCACTCAATTGATTGAAATTTCTGCACTCAAATCCGATTATTTTTCATTTTTACTCAAATTTTAGTGAAAATTTCAATCAAATTTTCAATAAATTAATAGAGTGAACCAAAATAAGTACATTTAGATAGATTTTCAATCATATTTTAGATTGAAGAAAGAAATCAATCAAACAAATTGATTTCCAAAAATACAAATAAGTGAAATATAATCCCATTTGAGTGAAATGTCATATAAATTAGGGATGTTCGATACATATCGATATTTTCGAATATCGATATTTTGGATTTAAAATATCGATATTTCGCATCGATACAAGACCCTCGTATCGTATCGGTGTATCGATACAAAATTTCAAATATCGGAAAAATTTAAAATGTTTTCCAAACCAAATTGACATAACAAAATTTTGCAGACTTCCGATAGAGAATGCATTCTTTTTCTTTCTTTCGTTCTCTTTCAATTTTGATTGATTGAAATACAGTTAAATTTTTGCCAATATTTTAAGTGAAACGTTATAAAAAAATATAAAAAAATCAAGGAAACCAAATTAATTTTTTTTGTTATTATAAACTTTCAGGTATGTACAATAAAGTTAAAACATTTTTTTAATAAAATTATTCTTTTATTAAATTATGTGTTAAAAAATGAAAATTGTTAAACATTGCTCATTCTAAAATTTACTTTTGTATTAGAAAAAATTTTCTATTAGGAAATTTAATGACGTACTATTTTTTTTAATAAAATTTAAAATTTTATCTAATAATGTATAATTTTGCAAAGATTTCGTTAAAGAAATATAATAATATTAAAATTTTCGAAAATCTGGTTTTTTAATATACGAAACGAATGTTAGTACATACAGCCATGGACATTTAAATAGCACAAATAATAATTTAATTTGTGTTGTTTGAGACCAAAATAATTTAATTTGTGTTGTTTGAGAAAAACAAAAAAAATGGACAAATACTTTTTATAATTACAGAACTTTTTGTAATTATAAAAAGAATATATCCGTTTTTTTTGTTATTCTAAAAAAGGACAAATTAAATTATTTTGTTTGAATTTGTGCTATTTATATGTCCATAGCTGTATCTCGCTTTTCTTTTAATAATTAATAGTTGGTCTGTTATATTAAATTGTTAATTGTTTAATAAAAAATTAAAATATTATTGGAAAAAAACATTAAAACATAATATCAATGTTTTTTTTATTTTTCGTTAAACAGAAATTTGGAGTGTTATTAGTCCGTTTGCTTTTATTACAAATTTTCTAGGATTATTTTCATATAAAATTAACCTAATTTTTAAAGTTTCAATTTCTAGAATATTTTAAAGAATTTTTTAAAGAAGAATTCAATATAAATATAACTTAATTATTAATAAATTTAGGTATTTAGTTAAGGCTAAGTAATTAATAAAAAAAATAGGATTAGACAAAACTTATTTAAGTCAATCTTATTTAATTTACTGCGAAAGTTAAATTTAAAAATTAGTTTTAAATCTTAAATTAAATTCTTAATTTCTTTTTCAATTAAAATTTAACAGATTTATTCTTAGGAATCTGTTACTTTTGAATGTAGTTTTTGCATAATGATTTTGCGTATGGTAGTATACAATTTTTAATTTCCTATTTCACAATGACATATTTTATATCCATTAAAATCAATTTGACACGATTATTGTAATATTTTCAATTCATGCAATTTTAAATTGTAATATAAAATATGGAACACAAAATCCAAATGTTTTTCAATTATAATTTTCCAATTTTGTCTATTTTAAAATTTACAAAAAGAATTACGAAATGTATAACGTTTAAATAGGATATTGGTATAAATTTCTTTTACATGTGCGCCTTTTTTGATGCTTTAAAACAAAACAAACAAACAAAAGCTAATATTAAAAAACATTTTTGTTTAAATCTTTGATATTTTTTTTTATTTACCTGACTGGTTTTTTTTTCTCGGGGAATCTGTCATAATTTTTTTTTAAAGTACACAGTCAAAATAATTAGTTTTGTAATGTTCAAATTTTTGTTTAAAAATCTGTTAAATTATATTATAGATCAATTTGGTTTGTTAAATTTGGAAAATTGAGTCAGTTTTCTGCCAAATTGAATCTTCTTTCTAGTCAGTTTATTTGGAAAAGGATGAATTTTACTTATCGAAAATTAGTTAAATTTGATTTGATAAAGGATCAATACGAATTACAAAAATTTTGATATATGATTCTCCTATCACCTCACTAATTTTTGTCAGCTTGAAAATATTTTGAATTTATTCCAATGGCTGAAAAAAATATTTGTTTCATTTTGATATATAAAGGTGCTTATAATAATATTGGAATTTGAAAAAAAATTATTCTTAATGAAATTAAATTAGTAAAAATATTATCTTTTCAATTAAATTTTTGTCAAATTATTGCATTTTTTAAAGATATTTTATTATATTTAAAAAAACGAAATCGCAAAACAAAAAATTTTGCTGATAACAATTGGTGTTGGAAATTGATAACAATTCGTGTTGGAAAGATAAAAAGGAGTATTTATAAAGTGCTACACTCAGAAAAATTATGGATTTGGCATACGGTTGTGGATACTTAATTGAGGCTATTATAATGGAATTGGTGTTACAAGAATATCAGTTACATTATGATAGCCAATGCTCGGCAATTATACCTATTACATCGGTCTCTAAGACCTATTTGTGTTTGTCGTGCCTATTACAATAAGATAAAAACGCACAAAAATAATTTTACGGCCATAACAACTTCATTAAATGTGATGTCACAACTTCATTACATATATTGTAGCCCCATTCACTCACGTCCAAGCTACAGTAACCTCCATACAGCTGCCAATACTCCAATCAGAATAATTGTAGCTGTCATAACCTATATTCTGAATTGTAACGGCCGTCATACTTCCAATTCATAAATTTTACGGTTGTCGTACATCCAATTTATAACTATTACAGCTGCCAATCAGATTTATAACTTTTATGGCTACCATACCTTCAATTTTTAACTAGTATGGCTGCAATACCTCCAATTAATAAGTATTACAGCTACCATTCCTCCAATTTCTAACAAATCAGTTATCAGAGCTCTAATTGATATTTATTACGGTTGCCGTACCTCCAATTCGTTTGTGATAGCGTAATCTCGGTTGTTATTTCTAGTACATGTGCGTAGGTGAAAATTATTGCATAAGCATTTGTAATTTGTGTAGTGTACAGTGAAAGAAGAAAGACGCTTTTATAAAAAGGCAATAAAAGTAAGTATAATTAATTAATATAATTTATTTAACTAACTTTAAAATGCATGTTAAGTGGTTTAGATGTTTTTTTTTTTAAATTAAGTTTTTTGCTAATAATTAGTTCTTTAGAAAATAAAGTATAAAATATAGTGATTAATTTTTTTGAGCTTGTTTGCAATTTTGCACTGAATTTTGTTAATTATGTTTTATTTCACTATATTTATAATGTATAATAGCGGGACATCTGAAACTGAAAATACAATATCAGAACCACAGGACGAGCACTATAGAGTTTATCGCACCATTTCTTATCACAACAAAGAAGATTTTTTGAATAACACATTATTACATTCTATTGTTAGAGATTTGTTTTCGTCTAATGATAGTATACGTAATTTGGATGACTTAGATGTTAAAATAATACTGAAAAATTACGAAAAGAATAATAAACTGGATAACAGTGAACGCATACAATTATCAAAAATAATAATCAAAACAATTTTGCAAAAAGATATTTCTGTCGAGTATGTTATTCGTCATTTACTTTAATTTTGATTTTCTTTGCTTTTACTTTTCAGGCTGAACCGAATAGATTTTCTATATTTAGCAGATTCAATTTCTGCATGTTTTACGAATGAAATTAATTTAACATATTATACAATAGGTTGTAAAGCTCAAAAACCGTCTGGTAAGCTTTACGATAGCTACTGTTTTTACCGAAAAAAGTTATCTGGATGTGGACTAGTACAAAGAAAAACTAGAAATTCAGTACCTTTAGTTTCATCAGAACTTACTTTGGATTCTCCTGGTAATTAATATAGCTTTGATAATTAGACCTCTTACAATTTTATATTTTCATTTTTCTATACTTTCTTTTACTTTAATTTTTTTAAATTTTAAATATTATTTTTATTTCTTTTCTTTCATTTTTAAACTTCCTACTATTTAGATAGTTCAGTTATCGACGATTTTGAATTTGTCAAAAACAATTCCGGTCCTTGGGAAGATATTAAATATAAATGGAAAAATTCTTTCCCAGAGAGACAGAAGCTATTAAAAAATAAAAATGGAGTTACTTTAGATTATATAAATTTGTTTCCGCTTTTAAAGAATGGAAATGATCCAAAAATAGCTGATCTTGTAATTTTGATTGAATTTGAAATTTCTTAAATATAATTTATTACAAGAATTTAACTATTTCAGTTTTTAATCGACATAAAGCTCTTGCATCCAAATGTTTTAGATTTGTCGGAGAAGTGGGGCTTTTACTATAAAAAAATTATAATTTTTGCCAGATCGTCAAAGCATCCAGTTGTAAAATCTTTTTGTAAGATACTGGATAATTGCGAAAACGGTAATTATAGTTTTATTCCTGTTATAAAAAAGTATAAATATAATTAATTTACAGAGCACTCAAAAAAAATTATTGCATTCCTAATATTACCATATACTTTTTGTTCTTCGAGAACAACAAAACCAACTTTTAATCAGTCATCATATAAATTTACAAAAATAGAAAGTCAAGAATATTTCGTGGCTTACTTCAAGGTAAATATCTATTGAATAGAACTTTTTATTTAAAATAAATTTGAACAAATATTTATAGCACATTTTAAAATTTTCTTTTAAAAATTTTGGAATGGGCTATATCTATTTTTTTCAAAAATAGAAATATATTTTGCCATTTTATGATATTATTTTTTATATGCAGACAATGCAAGAAGCAGATAATTTCGAAAAGAAGATCATTCATAATAAGAAAGGTTTGCAGCCAAGGGTAGTTATCATTGGAAATATAGAAACCGATGACACAACTTCGTACGTTACGTTGATAAACAAAAACTATCATTTCGAGGATCCAGTTAAAGCAATAAATACTTGCTTCCATACATTTTACGCATTGAATTTATCATATCCAGTAGAGTGTACATTCATCTGGATTTTTTTACAACTGCACGTATTTGGAATTTCGTCATCCACGGATAATATATCTCAACCAACTATATCAACAGTTGAGTCTGTTAACAACGATTTAAAGAAATTATCGTAAGATTACTTTTTGGTATTAAATTAAATTAAAATGAATTATATTTGTTCTTTTTGCTTAGAATCATGTGATTCTCCTTTTTTATATAAAAACCATTACAAGACTTGTCATCCTAATCATAACCGATTTGTTTGCAATAATAGTGACTGCGATCGAGTATTTTCAAATATCAATAAGCATATTCAACATATTAACCATAGTCACAACTTTAGAAATTACCAATTAGAATCACATGCAAATTTGAATCAAAATGTTATTTCAAATGATTTTCCAATAGAACCACTTGTACAATCAGATGTTATAGTCAACTTGTCAGAAATTTCCAAACACTTTTTAAAAATTATATTAAAAACATTAGCAAATGAACGTATACCTCGAACAACTATTTTTAAAATTCTTAAAGATCTTATGTCATTTTATGACAAATATATTAATATAGTTTTGGACAAAATTGAGGATAAAAATATATTTTCTGAAATTGTCACAATCTTAAGATCACTACTAACTCCTTCTTTTTCCACGTCTGAATTTATTTTGTTAAAAAAATTGAGCTTATGGAATTATTGTGTCGATTATGAAACCTATAATTTACCCACAGAAGAGTTTCATTGTTATTCAAAAAATAACGAAGTTATAACAACAAAAAACAATTTTTTCGTGAAAATTTTACCATTAAAAAAGTTTTTTAATATTCTTTTTTCAAACACTTCAATCTTGCAACAAATAACAGACTATATCATAGATATTCAGAATAGCCAATCATCAATTTGGAATATAATACAATCCTCATTTTGGAAGAGAAAGGTACAAAAATTTAATCCTTCCCATTCTGAAGAAATTTTACTATTGCCTTTGCTGGTCTATTTCGATGACTTTGAACCTTTAAATCCTTTAGGATCACATTCTGGAATGTTTAAACTAGGGTCAGTATATATTAAAATAATGTCGCTTCCTGACTATATTTCATCTAAACTGTCGCAAATATTCTTGGCAATGATATTTTTTTCTCAAGATAGGACTAAGTTTGGAAATGCTCTTATATTCAAACCATTAATAGAACAACTAAATAATTTACAATCTGAAGGTATAAGAATTAGTTTTGGAAAATATACTGTAGTAAAGCTCATTACCTGTGCTGTAACTGGTGATAATCTTGGAATCAATTCCATTTTAGGCTTTACAGAATCTTTCAGTTCAAAATTTTATTGCCGCTTTTGCAAAGAAGGCAAAGATGAATTGAAATATTGTTGTAGTGAAAATCCCAGCAACTTAAGAAACATTCAAAATTATTCGCAGGATTTGAGTGTAAATAATGTTTCGGAAACAGGATTGAAAGAAAATTCAGTGTGGAATAACTTATCAGATTTTCACGTTACTAATAATATGGCTGCTGATTGTTTTCATAATTAGCTTGAAGGCGTTTGCCATTATGATCTCCTGTGCATTTTAAATTTTTTTATAAGAAATAAAGTCTTTTCGCTAGAACATTTAAATCATAGAATTCAAATTTTTAATTTTGGTTTATATTGTAAAAATAAACCTCCTCTTTTTAATAGTGACTGTCTAACAAAAAATAAAATCCGACTATCCGGTTCTGAAATGCTTTCACTAATAATTTATTTACCACTGATTATTGGTGACATAATACCATACAATTCTAAAGAATGGAAATTATTTTTATATCTACGGGAAATTATTTCTATAGTTTTCAGAAATCATCACCATAAAAATTCTCCAAAATATTTACATAATCTTATTTGTGAACATAATTATCTCTATTTGAAAGTCTCTGGGACCCACTTAAAACCAAAATTTCATTTTTTACTTCACTATTGTTTAATAATTGAAAATATGGGTCCGATTATAGCATTAAGTTCAATAAGGTTTGAAGCTAAGCATCAGTCATTTAAGAAATCTCTATATGTATCTAACAATAGAATTAATATTCTTCAAACAGTAATTACAAAATACAAACTGAATATTTCTAATTTTTTAGTTAATTACGAAGAAAATTATAAAAATCCCATATAATTTTCGAAGATAATAAAAATACCTACAGATTTAAATATTAAATATAATTTTATATTTTCTGATTACGACTTCGAAGAAATTAAATCGCTCACTTTTTTTGGTGTATTTTTCCAAGTAGGAGCTGTTATTTCTATTGATTTGTATGATGATTCTGATCCAGTGTTTGCTTTAATTAAACATATTCTTATATATGACAATAATTTTTTTTTTTGCCTGCAATCTCTTAAAACTTTGTATTTTGACACGCATTACTTTGCGTATAGGGTTGAGAAAGATGAAAGTTTTTTTACACGACCGCTACAAACACTAATTTGCAAACAAACTTCGGAAATAAATTTAAATGCAGATAACAAAGAATTTGTAATTTGGGATAATTAAAAACTTTATATGTGAATAAAATTATTTAATTTTTAACTTAGATATTTTTATTTATTATAAGCGTCAAGAATTATAATTCGGTTCAGAGGTTATATTTTTATATATTGGTGTTTAATTATATTTACAGCCTTTTTACTTACCAATTTGAATAAATTTGTGCCTCGTTAATTAATTAGTACATTTGAAAAAAATTCATTTGAGCAACAGATAAAATTGTTTTTACAAATATTAAACAAGAAGATAAACAAATTATCTAATTGTCCTAATATTTGTAAAAATAATTTTATAAATTGTTAAAATGGATTTTTTTCAAATGTACTAATTAATTAACAAGCACAAATTTATTCAAATTTGTGGGTATAACAACCATTAAAACTCTTGTATAGCAGCCCTAAAGAAGGTTATAAGAACCTAACATATATTGCATAACAGCCCTAAAGAAGGTTATTAGAAGTTCCATCCTTTTATATAAAAGCCTCAATGAAGGTTATAAGTACTTCAATTCTTTTGTATAATACCCATGCAGTATGTTATGATAACCATGATTGTGATATTACAGCCTCAATTATGATATATTATAACCGTAAAGGTGGTTGTGACAATATTATTACATGTTCCGACCGACATAAAGTTCGTCTATCATACAAGAATTAGAGCACTCTTTACCTTCAATGAAATTCCTGATAGCCGCTAGGTAAGTTACAGCACCAAATTACGCGGTTCTGTGATCCTCTAAAGTTTGGGTTCACCATAACCGTGATATTGGAGATGGGCAAATTGATGTTATCACAGCCCGGCCCATTTTTCTGTGTGTAGGTAGTTATTTTCAAAAAAAAGCCCTTAATTATTACTATATACAGTAGTTGTGCTGCGCGGCATATTTTAATATAATATTTATTCTAACTTACAAGCTAATTTACAAATATATTTCAATTTTTTAAATATAAATTATTCTTTATATTTAGTGTATTTGCACCCGATAATTATAATATTGCGCCATTATAAGAACAAAAAAAATGTCATCATCATCATCATCTGTCCCAGGGCCAAGTAAAAAAAAATCGTTTGCTTGGAATTATTTTAACAAAAAGGATAAATCTGCATTATGCAAATTATGTAAAACCTCAGTCAAAACTTTAGGAAATACCACAAATTTAATTTTTCATCTAAACGGAAACATAAAGATATATATAATTTAGAAAGTTTGGCAGACTTATCTGGGCCCAAATCCGTTCCTGTTGTTAATGTTGAAGTTGATGACTCTTACGCTGATGGTGATGACAGTTTAATGACATCAACAATGGAAATACTTTCCGATGGAGATGAACCCTGTACTATTGTGCCAAATAATTTTTCGGTAAGTATTTTTTGTTTTCTTTATTAAAAACATAATTATTTTATAGGTTTTAAATAATTTTTTGTATTATGTATTACTTAAATTTTAGAATATTTCTAACTATTTTCAATATATAACAGCACCAGAAAGTGGAAGACCTAGGTCTTCTACTCCTAAGTCCGCTGATAGATCTTCTACCCCCAAAGAAAATGAATCAGGCGAAACTCGGTCATATACACCCAAAATTAAGGACTTCTTTTCAGATATGAAGAGTTTTGAAGCGGTAGGTATTAAAGCTGGTAAACTACCAAATGGCATATTATATATGATTGCTAAGAACAATATGCCTCTTAATACCTCCGAAAAAGATGGATTTAATTATTTAATGAAATTAGCTGCACCGTTATATAAAATTCCTGGAAGAAAAAGTATAACAAAATTATTGGATGAAAAATATGACATTTTGTCTAATATAATAAAAAAGAAAATTGAAGATGTTAAATATTTTTCGTTAACTACTGATATATGGACAGAAACCATGAACACTCAGAGTTTTATAGGCGTGACAGCACATTATTTATTGGAAAAACAATTCCGTTCATTAACAATTTGTGTAAAACCGTTGGATGAACGACATTCTTCAATTATAATATCAAATTGTTTGGAAAGTATTTGTGTCGAATGGAATATTACAAAAAGAAAAGTTGTTGCAGTAATCACGGATAATGCTGCTAATATGATTAAAGCAGTTAATGAGTCATTCGGCAAAGATAAACATTTACCATGCTTCGCACACACTCTTAATTTAGTTGCTAGCTGTGCATTTAATAACATTTCAGAATTAAAAAACCTTGTAGTTAAGGTAAAAGAAATAGTCAAGTTTTTTAAACATTGCGTCCCTGCAGCTGATGAGCTGAAAAAATTACAAAATGAAACAGCAGCATTAAAATTAATTCAAGAAGTGCCTACAAGATGGAATTCCACGTATCACATGTTGGACCGATTTGTTAATTTAGACAATAAAATTGGAACTGTGTTGTTACAGTTTCGTAAAGGTCCCGATATGTTAACAGGTAAAACATTAACTTAATGTTATAACAAGAAGAAAGTATTACTTAAATTTTTTAAATTTTTTTCATAGGTCAAGAGTTAGCAACAATTAAAGAAATGTTAAAAATTTTGAAACCATTGGAAAGAGTCACTTTAGAAATATGTGGCGACAAATATGTAACAAGTAGCAAAATAATACCGATGGTTTCTTGTTTGACGAACACCATATCAAAAATAGTACCCGAGTCAGAAATATCTAAGATGTTACAAGAACAACTTCTTCAACAAATTGATCTTAGATTTAAATATGTCGAACAAGTTAATCTCTTAGCAATTTCTACAATACTTGATCCGCGTTTAAAAAAAATTCATTTTAAGAATATTGGTACATGTGCTCAAATTATTAAAAAAATTGATATTCATTTAAAAAAGTCTATCCAGCAAGAAAATAATATTAGCTGTTCTCCGTTGATAGAAGAGAACAAAACTGCTGATTACGAAAATAATCTGTGGGGTTTCCACGAAGAATTGGCTGCAGCTAGTGTACATCAAGATTCAACATTAAATGTTACAGAAATGCATATGGGATTTAAACAGTATTTGACTTTACCAACCTTAGATCTCTATACTGATCCATTGGCATATTTAGGGTTTAACAATATTCGGGTTTCTCAAATATTCGAATATCAAATAATAAATTCTTAAATATTCGAATTATTCGAATATTTCGAATACTTACTTGACTATGTGATAAAAAGTTTTTGAAATAAAAGAGGAAAATTAAACAACTGTTTTTTATAATATTATTTATTAATGAGACTGAAACCAGCTCTTTAAAAACACAATAGCATAAATAGCTTCATCCCTCATTCTTGTTCGAAGTTTCGATACCACAATTCCGGATGCTGAAAATGCTCGTTCACTGTCGGTTGACGTTGGTTTAACTGTTAGAAGTGCATTATATAGTAAATCAAAATTTCGTGATCTTACTCCAGTGGCTTCTTAAATTTGGAATTCTTTGTTGAGTGAATTAAAATTATCACCATTAATTGGGATTGAAGGAGCTTGACTTTTTGTGATTGCTAAATTTAACTCATCGGCAATTGATGTAGGTTCAGGTTCAACACGAATGACTACAATTTCATGGCTTTCTTCACTGTTACTATGTTGCACATTCACTTCTTTTGGAAATAATCGTTGCATTAGTTCTTTGGCATATGCTAATGTGACGGTTCTAGGTGAATAAGAAAACCATTTTTTGTTTTCTTTTGATGCTGATAAATTATGCAGAAACCTCAATATTAATACCATTGCTTTATTTCTTCTCTCATTTATACGTTTCAGTAAAACTTCTTGAAATTTTATGCTTAATTCAGATTCTTCTTCCGTTAATTTATTAAGTAAAAATATAACTATCGTCTCACAAGTTAATAATGTAGCATCTTTTCTGCTTAGTGCTTGAACCGCAACTTTTAAAGGAGCTAGAATTGCTAACATATTTTTAAGAGTGGTAATATTGATTTCACAAATTTTATCGATAGCATTTAATTCAATTAAACTGGTTTTTATGCAGCTGTATAACATTAGAAATCTTTCGATCATTGCTTCAAGAGAATTCCATCTGGTTTTAATATCTCTTATCAAACTTATTTCTTTTTGAAATTCTTGTTTCACGTATCGCTGTAAAATGCTATTTTTGGTGGGTGACCTTCTAAAGAAATGCACGACCTTTCGAATTTCTGTTATTGCTTTTTGGTAATTGGGTAGAAGAATAATGCGGTGCTCTTGTTCAGTTTCAATTTCAACAAATATTTCACCATCATCAAATTCATCATATGATTCTGATTCTGAATCTAAAGTATATGGATCACATATTTCTTCATGATAAATATGTTTATCGTTATTCTTGTAGAACATATCCATCACAGCTAAATGAATAGCATGATTCATACATTGAACGTGGTGTGTTGGATTCTCACGCCCAAACTTACACATAACACTTGCACGCTTGCACCATCAGTGGTCGATGCAACAATATCTTTTGCAAATGTGATTCCAAATTCTTTTAAATGTTTGTCTACAATTCTTTGAGTTTCTATGGCATCACAACCTCCAATTATTCGAACCATGCCTAAATTGAAAAAAACTGATTCATTACAATGAATATTTATATTGAAATATCGTTTATTGGCTAGACTTGTCCATTCATCGAGCGTTAGACTGAATCTTTCACTACTTTTTACTCTTACATTTAACCTTTCAACTGTAATAATTTTTTGTTCTTTAAAATAAGAAATTAATAAATCCATTACTTTTGCCGGATTTTTCGGTAAAGTATATCGTTTATCAGAAATAGATTGTCTTATAAAAGAACTTTTTGTTATCCCATTTACTGTGAAACCATCTTCAGAAACTAATCTTGCTACAATTTCATTAAGTTGTTGTTTTTTCGTATTAACAAAATTTAAAATACTTGAACTGGTACATATTTTTTTTGAATTGGAATTGGAGCCGTCTTCTGTCAAGCGCTTGCCAGTAAGATCCAACATATGTTTCAACTTTAAATGATTTAACATGGGAGTTGTAGTAGATCCTTTGCAAGTTACCTTGTGTGGACACTTTGTACAAAAGGCCTGATCTCCATTTCTTTTAAAATAATTCCAAAACTCAGCCCTTACTCATGATTACTCATTATTTATTAAAAAGGGCTGAAAAATGTGAAATTTTTAATCCTTAAAATTATTTATTCTTAAGTAATTGTTACTATTCTGCCAATATGACAAAGTTCCTTTATATTAATGTTTTTATATTATTAAGTGAAAATAAAATAAAATTACCTTATATTTATGTTTATATATAGATGATTAGATCACGATTCTTAAAAAACAATTGATATAAATATACGTGACATTCTTTGTTTATTTCCTTATGTAATATTTAACTTTTTAACAACATTAACGGCCTACTACGTAAAACAATAAAATATTTGAAAATAATTAAAAAAATTAGCGACATATTTCTTTCATATTTCTTTTTGTAACCATATAAATATTAAACCAAATGAAATTAAAATTATAGAATTTTAAGCTAATTCAAGAACCATTAATTATTCGACGAATAATTAATAAAATATTCGAATATTGAATATCAAATGCTGCACAGATTATTCGAATAGTATTCGACGAATATATTCGTGTGTTAAACCCTGATTGGGATATACACCATCCAATACATCAAGATCTCAGCAATTTAGCTGAAAAACATTTAACAGTAGTTGGAACATCGGTTTCTGCTGAAAGATTATTTTCTAAAGCAGGCATAATTATGAATGAATCTAGGAACAAGCTACTGCCAGAAAGATTGAATAAATTGCTTTTTTTGAATTCTTTAGATTTTAAAGATTGGCATTTAAGCTAAATTTTTAATTAACAAATTGAGCACATGAACCAATATTCCCAAAAATTATTTAAATTTTTGTATCAAGAAAATGTTTCTTGCATTTAGACATTAGAATATTCTAAATTGAATAAGAATTTTAAAAAAATTAATTCCTTAGTTGCAACTTTAAAAAAATTAAATGTTCTTTTTAAAAAGTAATTTTTGTATAAAAAAATGTTTCTTGCATTTAGACATTAGAATATTCTAAATTGAAAAGAATTTTAAAAAAATTAATTACTTAGTTGCAACTTTAAAAAAATTAAATGTTCTTTTTAAAAAGTAATTTTTGTATAAAAAAATGTTTCTTGCATTTAGACATTAGAATATTCTAAATTGAATAAGAATTTTAAAAAAATTAATTACTTGGTTGCAACTTTAAAAAAATTAAATGTTCTTTTTAAAAAGTAATTTTTGTATAAAAAAATGTTTCTTGCATTTAGACATTAGAATATTCTAAATTGAATAAGAATTTTAAAAAAAGTAATTACTTAGTTGCAACTTTAAAAAAATAAATGTTCTTTTTAAAAAGTAATTTTGTATTGCATTAGAGATTAGACATTAGAAAATTCGAAGTTTGTGTTCACAATCAATTTACTTTTCCTTTATACTTACAGCTTACAGGATTGTGTGAAAAAACAACTTGACGGAAAAAAATGTTTTTACGTCAAGTTCTTTTTACACACAATTCTGTAAGCTGTAAGTATAAAAAGTAAATTGGTTGAGAACGCTATTCAATAAGAATTGAAAAAAAAAAATGAATTAAATAGTTGCAGTTGCAACTTTAAAAAATAATTAAAAGTTCTTATTATTCATCAAGGAATTATTAACCCATAAGTCACATTGCCGGCTCTCTGCTTTTTATAGTTGGATAATTATTTGAAATCCAAAATATAAATTTGGCCCAAAAATCGATATTAATCAAAAAGAAAATCGAAAAATAAAGCTTTTACTTTTTCTATTCCGGAAAAGAAATATTAAAGTTTTCTTATTGTTATACTCATAGTTTTTAATATATAAGAAATTACCACTTTCTTTCGATAAAAATAAAAGAAAATTCTAGATTTTTTTTAATTAAATTAAAATAATAAATTAAATTCCATCAATAAATTTTCTTATTGGTACCTTGTTTCATCGCAATTAGTTAAATTCAATTTGAAACTTATTAGTATTATATTAATAACAAATTTAAAATATTACAATATACAAAATAACAGAAATAATTCCTTTTTTTATTTGTTATCAAATTTTGATATAATATAAGATATAATTTTACATTTTTTTAAATAATGTTTCAAATTCAACATCATCGCCCTCGCTGTCGCTTCTGATGATTATAGTTTGGGCATCTTCCGTCTCTACAAAAAATATATCACTGTCCCTGCTGCTGTCTTGCTCAATTTCCATAATTCCTAATGTTATTATATATTACAATTATTATATTATTGTATAAATTTAAAAGTATACTATACCTTTGCTGTTTTCGTACTCTGAACAGAATGTTACATCGCTGTCGTACTCGTCTTCATGTTCATCGTCATTCCCATCTGCAGCTCCTTGTACTACTTCAACATAATCTAATGGGATATGGGTTGGGAGATCCAGCTCCAGCTCCAGTGTCAGCTTACGCAGTTCAATATTTTCTGTTAGAAAAATTTACATTAAACGAAAATCTATTTATATATTAATTGATCTCACCTTTTTTGTTTAAATTTGAATCCATTACATTGCCACAACAAACTATGATTTCCGTAATTCCGTTACTTTCTGACATGAGCTATTAAAAAAAATTTGTAAACGAAGAAAGAGGAAAAAAAGATGGAATAACTTATTTTCTTCCTCTTTCTTCGTTTACAATTTTTTTTTAATAGCTCATGTCAGAAAGTAACGTTTTTTTTTTCTTATCCAATATATTCAAAAAGTAAACCAGATAGGAGAGATGAGAGAAAATGGCGCTTAATCATATCAAATATCTTTGTGAACTATTGAAGTCTTGGATAGAAAGCACGTAAACTTTTGTTAACTTTTTCGATATTTTGTATCGATATTCACCGTATCGATATTTTTAGGGTCGATATTTTGTTATATCGATATTGCAGTCCCCGATACGTATCGATACGAAAAATCGATACATTTTTGAAATTGGAACATCCCTAATATAAATTGTATGAATTACTTTTATTTTTTTGAAGACAAAAATAATTATATTTAAATGAAAAATACACAATAATATCATAATCTCCGCCGGTTTTTTAAATTCAAATACATGTGTTACTTTTTATTCAGACACACGAGTTATAATGGTAACTAAATGTTGATTGAAGTTTAATCAATACAAAATTGATATTAAATAATATTAAGTTTTAATTTCAAATTAATTGGATCGGAATACAAAAATACATATTCAATCATATGTGTTCAATAATCGAAACCGAAATTCACTCAAAATTCGATTGAACTTGCTACTGGATTTTATTTATTTTCCTAAAAAAAAATTTGAATTAATATTAAGTTTAATTCAATCAATAGAACTTGAATTTTAATATTTCACAAATAACATAAAATATTGAAATTCGTTCGACCGAATATATATATATATACATATATATGCAGATATTTATTTATATATATATATGCAGATATTTATTTATTATATACATAGGTACATATGTATATAAAATTAAGTTACTTTTGAGTGAAATTTACTGCATAGAAATTGAATTGTAATATTTATCAAAAAAGTGCATATTGAAATTTACTTCAAAGAAAATATTATATAATATTAGTACAATTGGAGAATTTTCATTGATTGAAAATATACATGGTTTTCTTTACAGTTTGTATTTCAAGTTAAATTCGTGAGGTTTATATATGAAGACGTAGAGTTATATTTGAATTTATTTCAAATAAATTCTTCCAGTTTAAATTTTATATGTATATATATGTGCAGATAAATCAAATTTGTTTGAATTTCGCTCGAATTGAAGTAAATTTTTCAATCTGTACTTTTTTGAGAAATATTAGTATTCAATTTCTATGCAGTAAAATTCACTTAAAAGTAACTTAATTTTATATACCTACATATATAATAAATAAATATCCGCATATATATATATATATATATATATCTCAAAAATCTATATATATATATATATATATATAGATATATAGATATACATATATATATATATATATATATATATATATATATATATATATATATATATATATTACTTATAAATAACTAATTTTCTTCCAGTTTCAATTTTTTATTTGAAATAAGTTCAAATATACGAGTATAACTCTACGTCTTCACAATGGGCTTAAAATGTTTTATTTGCTTAAAAGATGATATAGGTAATATTAAAATATTACGAAATCATTTATGTTGTTCGCACTCAATCCGGTTTGGAAGATTTGGTGGATATAATAATTTTATCTGCAATAATGAGAGATGCCAATTACCTTTTAGTTTGTATAATTCGTATGTACGACATATTAACAAATCACATAGTCATTTATTTGAAATAATAGATTTACAAATACCTAATGGAGAGGACCTGACAAAAGATACTAATTCTTTGGAATGTTTGTTTATAGAAAAATCATGTGACTTAAATATGAGTGCTGGGAAATTAATACATTTCTTAAAATCAAATAAAACTTTAACTGGTGCAAATTTAAAATGTATGATAGAAGGAATGGAAAAAATTTTACTTAGTGTTAATTTGGATATCAACAATAAATTGCAAAAATTTTGCGAAGAAAATAATATTTCCGTTAATACACAAATTTACAAAGATTTTTTGAATAATATAAAATTTTCATCAATTTTTGAAAATCTTCATTCACCATATCAACAAAAAAAGTATATTATAGATAATTCGCAATATTATGTTGAACCTCAAGAAATTATTCTGGGTTACAGGATAGAAAATAAAAACGTAAATTCTACGACAGCAAAAAAACTATCCGTCGCTGACACTTACCAGTATATATCTTTAATTGATATACTAACTGTTCTACTAAAGAACCCAATCGTAAATAGAATGCTAAACAGTGAACATGGAAATGGCTGCCAAACTGAAATCTCATCTTTTTTGGATGGAAGGAAATATAAATCACATCCATTTTTTATTCAGTATCCAAATGCACTCCGTCTTCAACTCTATTATGATGACTTAGAAGTTGTTAATCCCCTAGGTTCAAAAACATCCATTCATAAAGTGGGAGCATTTTATATATCACTGCAAAATTTTCCTTTATATATAAAGCACAATTTAAAATTTATTTTTCCAGTTATCATGTGTTATACAGAAGATTTGAAGAAATATGGATTTTCAAAAATTTTGAAGCCATTTATGAAAGAGTTAAATACATTAGAAAGTACGGGAATTCCATATATCAATAATGAAATGTTACTGGGAACGCTCGCATGTATTTGTGCAGATGGATTAGCGTATCACGAATTATGTGGGTTGTTGAGCCCAGCATGTAACAAATTTTGTAGGAAGTGCTATATTTCAAGGATGGAGTTGAATGGGATGAACGAAGATAATAATTATACTGTGAGAAAAATAAAGAAATATGAAGATGATTTGAAATCTGGTGAACCATGAGCCAATTTTGGAATAAAAATCGAATGTATTCTTAATGAAAGTAAATTTTTTCATTGCATGGGTACTTTTACTTTCGACATTATGCATGATTTGCTCGAGGGTATTTGTGACTATGAAATTAAACTCGTACTGCATCATTTTGTATTCACTAAAAAATATTTTAATGTATCTTTCTTTAATAATAGAGTTGCAAGTTTTCAATACGGATATACAGAGGTAAAGAACAAACCAACACCAAATTTCAATGTGCAAATGCTAAAGAATTTACAAGATAAGACTCTTAGACAAAAAGCAATGCAAAGTTGGTGTTTAATTAGAGTGTTTCCTTTTTTTAAGATGAACCATATATGGAGCTCATTTTATTATTACTTCAAATTCTTGGCATAATATTTACACCAAAAATATCTATTGATATGGTGGCTTATTTAGATGCATTAATTATGGACCATAATAACCTCTTTAAACATCTTTTTCCAGAAAATAATAAAATAAATAAACACCACCACATGGAGCACTACGCATATACAATTATGGAAATGGGAGCGTTAATTCAATATTGGTGTATGCGTTATGAAGGCAAACACAATGAAATGAAAGAATGGGCCCATGTTCGTAAGAATTTTAAGAACATTGTTAAAAGCTTAGCTCAGAAACATCAAATAAGCTTAGCGTATCATTTAGATAATATTGAATCTTCGATAACTTATAATAATGGCGAAACTGTAAAAATTGATTCTCAAAAAATATTTCGTCTACTTGATTTTTCTCACAATGATGGTGTTTTGCTGAAAAAAGTGTTTATTTTCGGAACCGAATATAAATTAGGGCTTGTTATATGTATTGATTATACAGATATGCCAGTTTTTGGACGAATTGAGAATATTTTATTAGTGAATAAAATAATCCATTTTAAAGTTCGTTTATATGAAAATAAATTTTGGCATGTTAATTATAACGCTTTTGCACTGACTATTACGTCGGTCGGCTGGAAGAAGTGACCAAGTGAAAATTTATAGTTCGTGGCAAATGCGAATATACTTTTTCGCAAACTTAAAATGTAATTTAAATTATACAGACGTAGTCTAGTATAAAATACACTATGCTTAATGGTATATATTTTTACGGTTTTTAAGTAGACTTAATTTATTTTTTAAAAATATTTAGACTCTTATGGTTTTTGAAGAATTTAGGAGTTAGTCAATTCTTCGTGCAGAATTTTACTAGCTTTTGTTCTATTGGTCAAAAAAGATTGATAAACACACTAGACAAAATTAATTATATTAGCTTAAAAAATTACAATAAAGAAGATTTATTTAATAAACGGAATATTTTTTATTGAATTATAATGAAAAATTACAGAATTTCAATGAAAAATAATGTTTTTCCATACTAAAAAATAAAATAACATAATAAAAAATAATTAACACAATTTAGTTCATTTCGTATAAAATAATAACATAAAAATAAAGAAACATTGAATAATAAATAAAAATAATTAAATAAATATTTAATATTTGCTGGTAAAAAAACTGAATAATATATTTTATTCAGAGTCTTCGCTATCGGACTCAAAATGCGGCTCAGGAGCTCGATCTTTTTTGTTTTTCACGGCTGGTAAACCATAGTACCATGAATGAAATTCTTCGGGTATAGCACCTTTTTCACACAACTTAATTAGGTCAGATTTTTTTGCAGCAGATATTGGTAATTCAGCTTTATAAAGACCGCTTAGATTTGAAGGAATTTCTATTGTTGTTTTACGGGTTATTTTGTTACCAATTTCAAGTTTGGTAAAGTTTTTATCAGAATAATTGTATTTGTATAGTATTGTTCTTGGGGTTTGCTTTTCAAATCTCAAGCATTTAATTTTAAGCCATTGAATTTTATTGCCATGCTCGTCCACCGTTCTATTTTTTATCATATTTAGGGCTAACGCTTTCAGATCTAACATATCACAGAATTTTAGTTCGTGTACTTCATATGGATCTATTTCTTTATTTCTACCTCTTTTTGAACGAGCCATTTTAAAGATGTTAATCCAGTCATGCAAGGTATAAACTGCAACATATTTTTTAGCCCTCTCAATTGCACTGTGCATTGAATCAGCCTCCATATGCGAGTGACCTGACTCCATAAAATTATGCTGAATTGCATCGATATTTGGTAGTTTTTCTGTGATAAATAGAAATAAAGCTGCTATGTACTGGTTTCTATTTTGTCCACTACAGCTATCAGAAAACAGTGAAATGTTTTTTACTGTTTCTGGTAGTTTCTTAATCCAGTTATACAAAGCAGTGCCTATTTCGCAACTGCCGCGTTGTCCGTTAATCTCAGTCCAAGTAAAACAGTATGCTCTATTTGGTGTAGCAGCTTCATAGATGGTAAGATTATAGACGCATAGTTTTCGACTATAATACATAGGTGACACGTCTGAGGAAGGAATCTGCAAAACACTTTGCAAATCAAAAGTTGCTGAAACAAAGCTTTCATTTACACGTTCCTTATCAAATTGTTTAGCTTCATTAGCTTCATCTCTTCGTTTACGGTGAGCCAAATAATCAGCTTCGTTTTCTTTGGTTTTTCCAAACTTTTCGCAAATAAGACACAAGTCTTTTTTTGGCTTAAAAAAAGATAAATTGTAGTTATTGCAAAAGAACCGCCTATAAGTTGTTTCACTTGGAGCTTGATCTGATAGAAAGATTTGAATCCAAATATTTTCTTTGCGAGTACTTTCGACAGTAATGCGACTCGACAACTGGAAAACTTTCAATATGGGATTTCATAGCGTCCATTAAAAAAGTTGAAGTTTTATTTTTTGGCGCAAAGTGACCGCGATTATCATCTTTGATGCACATTCCAGTTTCACCCACATTTTTTAATGCATTATCTACGGGCCCATGGCTTATGGAAAGGGTTTTTAAATAAAAAGCTTTGCAAACCCTATGGTCACATAAAATGTATTGTCGAGATTTTCTTTCTAAAGTTACACCTACCGATGCTCTACGACGTTTAACAGGTACTTCATGTACACATTTTAATATAAAATCCTTTTGTCTGCTATAATCTAATTTCCAAAAATCACGACAAAGTTTTTCTCGATCTACTTCATTTATTTTGGTGTTACATTTAAAATGACATTTGCTGCAATCAATTGGCTTTGGTATTTTAGCCGGTCTTGCTGCACCTTTTTTCGAAATATATGGTAAACCAGATTTTTTTTTTTCTTTATTAACATTTTCTTTCCAATTTTTAAAATTGGGTATTTTCTTACGACGATTTTGTTTTCCAGTCGATTTATTGTTATCTTCACTTTCGCTAGAATCGGAGCTCTCATTAACTGGTGGTGGCAAATATTCATCGCTACTATTCGAAAAATCTGAAAAATCCAATTTAGCTTCTTCGGGCTGAGAAAATGATGTTGAGGGAGTTGGCTCTGCATTTATTTTATGTGATGCTAAAAATGTTTTTTTTGTTATATATAATGTAATTTATTAGGTTATTGTCGTACTTTCAATGTTAGCTTCTTCTGGTTTAGATAAAACTATGTTTGAAAATACTGCATCTTGCCGAACATCTTGATTTTCTTCATTATTTGCAGGCACTAAATTTTTTTACATAATTTTAATGTTGATGAATGGAAAAAAAATAAGGTCAAAAAAGGTATTTGCGGATTTAACAATGAAACCAGGCAACTAGCTCCCATTTTTCACCTTATTATACTATATTTAAATTTTTCATACTTACCGTTAGTTCCTATTTGTTTTTTAAGGCACAATTCTAATAATAATTTTCCTCTAGATAACGACATTGCACTACACTTATAATATTTAAAACTAAGAACGTCTGTATTCTACAAAAATAAAATTCACAGTAACTTTACATCCAAAAATTTCCCCGAAAAACATCAATAATAACTGCTTTCAAAAATCTTGTCAGAACATGCAAACGTTTTTAGGTGACTAAGTAACTTTCAATGAAAATAAAATTCAGGAAAAAGTGACCAAAGTACTTTGGTCAATTTTTCCTACAACAAAAAAGGAAGTAAATGGAGTTAGTAATTTTTGCCTTCTTAATTTTTATACTTTCTTTGTATAATGTGGACTTAGTATTATTTGCATGTTGAAGACTTTGAATTTTTTCCTACAAATATGATATAAACAGAAAAAAGCCATTTTGGCGCTTGGTCACTTCTTCCAGCCGACCGACGATTACTTCAAAATATGCGCAATGTACATATGATTCGCTCTATCAGTACCGTCCAAGTATTATATGGAAATCGTTCACTGACGATTTTCTTTACTTAAGTCCCAGAACTCTAATCATTTAGAAAATATTAATATGACTTCATCTCATTATTAAAAAAATATTAATATGAAAACAAATAGTCTCTACAAAATACAATATATACTTAAATTAATAAGCTCTGCTCTGAATACATGAATCAGAAATTTCGGATATAAGCACACATTTTTAATAAATAAACAAAAAAGGAAACACTGTAATATTAATGTTCACAAAAAAATTAGTAAGAATAAAATTATTTATGAGTTGAACGCTTACAGAAAATAGTGAGTACCAAAAGAAAATAATTAATTATGGTTTAGTGCTTATAATATGTTCTCTTTTCTATTATGTTTTATCTATTCTTTCATATTTTTTCAACTTACTTAAAATAACAACATTGCTTGAGAATTTCTGTTTTGGTATAATTATAAATTAAATTACTTATATTTATTAGTATAATGAATATTTTTTAGCACAATAAATATTTATTAACATTTTTGTACTATATTACCACTACACTGAAAAATTCTTAGCCCTCATACTAAATATATTTTAGATGAAGGAATTAATACTCTTGAAATAGCAGCAGCTTTGTCAACTTGGTGTTAAAAAAATGGGAGAACGCGTTGGCTTAAAACTTCAATTCCAGGAGAAATATAATCAAACTAAAATACAAAATGTAACCAAATGAATTAATATATAAATTAGTAGACTAATAAATAACTTTAAAAACAATTTTTTAGGAAGCTGAAAAATGTATAATGGACAAATTTTTAACAGAATTGGATACAATATCAACACTGGAAACTTCAAGTTTCGGATCGTCTGTTAAATCAACAAATAGCTATACTTTTCTTTATGGCAATGTATTCTAAAATAAAGTGATTTAAACTTTTATGTAATATAACTCCTCCAATAGGTAATAGATATAAAGCCCATCTTAAAAAAAACACCTCATGGTCAGCGTTTATTTATTTATTTATTTATTTCATTAAAGTACAACCAAAAAGCTATGAAGCTTATGTGAAGGTTTATAGACATTACAAATTAGCCGTTACAATAAACTTAAACTATATCATTAATAAAATACAATTTGATTATAAATTTGTTTCCAATTATCACATTATATAATTATTATTATTTTAACTATTATTATTTAATTACAAAAAAAGTACCATCCTAAAATCTAGATCTTTTATACAATTACTTGAAAACGATAATAATTTGTAATATTAAGTAATATTAAGTGTTCATGAACTGGTAAACTTAATTAAACTTTAACAGATATATGTATTATTTCTATTCATTATGCCTTTCAAACCTAGTATTCAATTTAAAACAAATTAGGTACATTACGCATTGTTACAGTACTAAATTTAATAAAAATTAATATACTGAATTTATACAATATTAAAGCAGTCATTTATTATGCAACTCAATGAGAATTAAATAAAATGTTAGTACGAATAATGGTTGACAGTCTTGTTGAAGATTGGGGTTCAGTGGAATACAACAAAAAATTGTAAGTTTATACAAATAATGAAGTTAATATAATATTAATAGCATGTTTCAGACATCCCAATACAAATTTTAAGGAAAATCTGGCTAAATCAATAATTGAAAAGTTTCCATGTCTAGGCTCAAAGAGGGAAGGAATTGAACCTCACGTATGTATAAAATATGCAATTACATATATTGGTTTTTGTTTGTTTCATATATTTAAAAAAAAAATCTATTGTTTAGAGTATATATTTCTCTCCGTGTGGCGGTGTAAATGAGACACCCAGTGGCTTGAATATAGATTATTGAATATAGATTAAAAACAATGCGCACAGCTTTCAAAGAAAAAAATCAGGCTAATAATTTAGCAGTACCAATGGTAGGAAAATCTAACAAACAACAAAACCAAATTGTGCAGCAATCAGATATTGTTGATGATGATTCAAATGAAAAAGTAATTTTTAATTTAGTTAATGCCTTTTCTAGCATGGGTCTTTTTAAATTTAAGATCTCAAACGTCTTGTAGAATCGCCCACTACGAAAGCAAAAATTACCTCTCTGATGAGTGAAACGTTTTTAAAAAGATGCAACTTTCGAGCGCAAAAAAAATCTATTACAGAAATATTAGATGAATTTCCACATCTTTTATTTTCAGGAGAATTGGTAACCAACGTTTTTGTAAATTCAGAAATACACCAATTGATCAATTAATATTTTTTTTAAGATTTTGCAAGAATTTAAAATATGATGCACTCAAAGATGAAAAAAATGGTAGGTGGTAACCTAGTATTAATTTATTATAAAAAAATAAACTTAATTAAATATCATAGTAGTAAGTAATAAATTAAATAATCTATTTTTTTCAGAAGATATTCGCTTTATTGCTACGTTAGCTAATTATTGGCCACCGGTACCCGTAAAATTAAAGAAAAAACCGGAAACGAAATCTATTTCGAAACCAATGCTAATAAACCCTTACTTTCTTCAGAGATTCGCTGTGAGTTTTTTATTTCAATTTTTATTTTTATTTATTTTATTTTATTTTTTTATCCATATTTAACCTTTCTTGATGTAGGAAAATGAAAATTTGGAAAACATCAAAAGTACAGTTATGACATCGCAGCCAGTTCTAATTCTTTTAAGAGGAAATGAGATAGAAAACTCTATCTTAAACTTGACAATGAATTTCTAAGCTGCGGGGAAAATTTTATTGAAGCAGTAGATCTTTTATACAAAAGCCATTTCGTATTTAATGTTTGTTATGCTGCTGAACTTAAACGATTTTTTAATTTTTTGGAAGTATTCATCTACCGATCACAATCAAGTGTAGCATTAAGTGCAGTTGAAAATTTGAATATTTATTTAAATTATTTTTTAAACAAATAAAATTTTGAATATTTATTTAAATTCTTTTTAAAAAAAATAAAATTTTGAATATTAATTTAAATTCTTTTTTAAAAAAGAAAAATTTTGAATATTTATTTAAATTCTTTTTAAAAAAAAATAAAATTTTGAATATTAATTTAAATTCTTTTTTAAAAAAGTAAAATTTTGATTATTTCCAATTGAAAATGTTAATATAATTTTGATCATAATTTGTTTAAGTAAATTTAAAAAGTATTAATAAATTTATTTTAAAAAATATTATGAAACAAAATGTATATTTTTCACTCATTTATTTCAGAAAGTATAGTGTGGCTATTACAATAAAAAAAGATTGACATTCATTCCAATATTACTGAAAATATTTATTTTTATATCAGTTACAAGCGAGTTATAAATATTTAAATTAATTGAATTATCAGTCCTAGGATAGATTATTATATCATAATAAATTTATTTATTTTCACTCAACTATTATTGACATATTTTACTTTAATATCAGTTAGAAATGAGTGATAAGTAATCAAATTGTCTGTTATGTAGGTCGCCTCCTCGTGGTACAGACTGGGTAACGCCAAAAGATCTACAAGATAGGGGGGATCAAGTCGAACAGCTTTTACTGTCGGCTCCGTATCCTATCTGAAACATATAGGGGGGATCAAGTCGAACAGCTTTAGCTGTCGGCTCCGTATCCTATATGCAAACATATAGGGGGGATAAAGTCGAACAGCTTATGCTGTCGGCTCCGTATCCTATATGTGGTCTTGGCGAATATGATAGGGGGGATCAAACCGAACGGCTAGCTGTCGGTTCCGTATCCTATCATATCATTGCAACCTTCGGTGGCTGGTCTGGTCATGTTTCAGGCAGTCATCAAAGTTTCAATGGTTACATAAGGGACTTATCCTGAATGAGATTCGCAAGTGTACGCGCTGCCTACAGGGTGACCACAAAAAGTGCGATGCTAGAGGAGTAAACCTTGGAAATAAAAATCCCCTAATCTATGGTGACACAGCATATGCCTAAAGATGAATGGTTAGTGGGTAACTAACCGCTAATATGCGGACTCTGGATACCAGGCGACCTCCAGTTTCAATCAGCCTTCCCCTGGTAATGCGGAGCTCTGCCAGGGGTGACCTTTCTTTCTCGCGCTACTCGTGGGTACAAAAAAATGGATCAAAATAAAGACAACAAAAAACAAAAGGAAGATGCTCCCTCAAAAGCACCACAAACGGCTGAAGCCGAAAAAGAGGTAGAAGTGGCTATGGACACAACCACTCCAAAACAAACGGTGCCAGATGTGTCTGAAAAGGTGAATCCCCAACAAACCGTCGGTACACCATTCTTTAGACCACCTCTAAATAAAGTCGAAAGGAAAATTTCCTTAAAAAAAGGGTTAGATGAAACCATGTTATCAGCAGAGCTGAAACAACTAACCCTAACAGAAAACAAAAAGACTTAGCGGCGCAGGCCGTCGTCGTTACTCATATCACCGAAATCACGGCAAGTCAATCATAGAGGCATACGACCTCGCATTTCTACCAATGCAAGATACGCTATCTCCAGCGCAAGAAAAGGCAGCGAAAAGGCTTAGAGCCTCATCGTCTACTCCACCTTCGACCAATAGCAGCAAAGATAGCAAAAGGCCTAAGATATCTGCAGCCAGAAGCATCGGAACTAAACCCGCAGCAGAGGCACAGCCCTCCACGTCGGGAATTAGTTACCGAAATGCAGTAGTAGGGACCAGAATTGGAATCATCCATACTGATCACCCTCACCAACTACTATCCCCCGAGCAGCTAGCTGCAATACAAAAAAGAATATTGGCAGAAATACCAAAAGCGGCAAAAGAGGGAACTAGCCCTCGATTTGGCGGATTGAGCCTAAAGCCAGGATGGATGTCAATCATCTGTCTTGACGATAAAACCGCTAAGTGGCTAGAAACGTCAGCCACACAAATGAAAGTTGATGATAACACCATCATCAAAGCCGTAAAGGAGGAAAATATCCCAAAACTAGAGCTAATCACGGGATATTTTTCTCAAGAAGAGGATTCAACAGAGGACATCCTCACGTTGATCGACTCGCAAAATGATGACCTAAGCGCTATAAATTGGAAGGTTCTAAAGCGAAGAGTCGAAGGTACATGTACCGTCATCACCTTCTCCATTGACAGCCAATCGATGGAGAACCTAAAGCAGAAAGGATACTAGATCTGCTATAAATTCTCCAGCATCAAGCTCCGTCCAAAATCAAAGGAGCCAGATAGCGGCAAGCCGCAACTCCCAGAAGATGCTGAGGGAAAAGAATAACCTAAAGGTTATTCAAGCGAATCTTCATAGAGCAGCAGCGGCGATGGACGTATTTGCTTGGAGATTCGCTAAAGAGGGTTTCCACATGGCTCTTCTACAAGAACCAAGAGCCATCAAGGGACAAATAATAGGTATTCCTCAAAACATAGGTAAGTTAATTTACGATAAAAATAGTGACAGGCCTAGAACTGCACTCTTAATTTCAAACGAGATTAACTTTCTAAATATACCTTTTTTCATACGTACAGATCTAGTAGCAGTACTGGTGAAACTACCAACATCGGCAGGTTTCCAAGAGGCGATCCTTGCCTCGGCCTACTTTCCTGGTGAGGAGCACGACGCTCCACCGCAAGAAATCAACGAACTTGTTGAATATGGCAAACGTCATAATCTACCAGTCATCCTGGGTTGTGACGCAAATGCCCACCACATAGTATGGGGCAGTAGTAATATAAATAAGAGAGGTGAGTCACTTTTAAATTTTCTTACTACTAACAACCTAGATATACTAAACAGAGGCAGTACCCCTACCTTTATTAACTCAATCAGGCAAGAAGTACTTGATTTAACCATTACAAGTCCCTGCATAATAGAGAAATGTGTCAATTGGCATGTTTCAAAAGAGGCCTCCCTATCAGACCACAGGCATATCTGTTCATGGAGCCAATATATCTGTGAAAACCAATAGCTAATTTTAATTAATTAATTGAAATAATTAATGTTTTGATATTATCAGGTAGATAAATTAATTTAGAAAACTTTATATGAAAATAATAATCCAAAAAAAGTTTTACTATGCTATTCGCTTTTTTATCATTCGCTTTTCGCAATTCGCGTCTCATGTGTAAGCACCTTAACAAAAATAAACACACTTGTAAAATGTTACGGTAAATTTGTGAAAAATAATGCGTTTGCATTTGGATATAACAATTTTTATTTCGCATTTCTTTTTCACGAATTTTCATTCTTTATGTCAATTTGGTTGAAAATGGTCGTCTTCAGTTTTAGTTTAGTTAGTACTTTTATCGTAATTTTGTGTCAATTATGTTAAAAATATAGTAGTTATTTAAAATAGTGAAAAAAATTTTAACAACATTAAAAAAATGAGTGAATTAAATAAAGAATATTTAGAAAAAGTGCTCGGTGAAATGAATATGCTTCAACATTTGAACAAGTTTATGGGTAAATTAATGTGAAAATTAGTGAAAATATATTGTAAAAGCAATAGCTTTATTTATAGAAGAAGAATTTGATCAATCTGCTTTCGAAAATTTAGATTTTCAAACATTAACAACAATAATAAAAAAAAGTGGTCCTAGAACAAACTTTTGGGTGGCATTTAGGAAAAAAAATTTAAATATAGTTGGTATTTTAATTTTTTTTTATTAAGTAGATACTAATAATTTTCATTTATTGTATTTTAGACAGCATCAACTGTAACAACATTATCAAATTATTCTTCCCAGTTGTCAAATCCATCTACTACAATTTTCCGCGAAGAATCAATCAATGAGGTATGTAAATAAATAAAAATATAATATGCTGAATTCAGATATGTATATATATACTATAATTTTTTGTGTTATAAATGTTCATATTTCCTGGCTGATATTTCTATATTATATATATAAATATATATATATATATTATAATATTCTATTTTGTCCATCCAAGTAAAAAATTTTTACACATTTTTAAGAATAAAAAACATATTGTATATATTTTCAATCAAGAAATATGAAAAAAAATATAACACAAGAAATTAATGAATATGCTTCAACATTTGAACAAGTTTATGGGTAAATTAATGTGAAAATTAGTGAAAATATATTTTAAAAGCAATAGCTTTATTTACAGAAGAAGAATTTGATCAATCTGCTTTCGAAAATTTAGATTTTCAAACATTAACAACAATAATTGATTGAAAATATATACAATATGTTTTTTATTCTTAAAAATGTATACAATTTTTTTACTTGGATGGACAAAATAGAATATTATAATATATAAAAAAAATGTATACAATTTTTTTACTTGGATGGACAAAATAGAATATTATAACACTGATAGAAAAAAAACGTTTGGGCCGTATTTACGACAAACAAACTTTATTTCCGGCAAAAGAAAACATTTAAAACAAAAATAGTAACATTTCCCCGAAAATAAAACGTTTCTATGTAATGTTGTCCATTAGTCCCAAATGTTTTTTTCTTTTCGGATACATATATTTAAATTGTATTTGTCACAAACGCATAAATTCATTTCACCCAAATAAAAACAAATTTTCTCTTTATTTTCTCTTGCACCAGAAATGTTTTTCATTTGGGCCAAATAAACTACTTAAAGAAAATTTACTGCTAAAACGAAAACATTTCTCTTAAAACCATATTTTTAAATTAAACTTCTACACGTTTCTCGTTTGAAAGAATAAAAATACACATACAAATACACCTACACTTAATCGTTTTCTGAAATAGAAAATTAGCAATTAGTTAAACATTTTGTTCTAGGGACATTCATTACAAAATTCATCACCACCGTAGTACTCATCGCAGATATCAAACTTTTTAAATTTATCATAGTTGATATGATCTGCGATGAAACGGTGGTGATAAATTTTGCAATGAATTTATTTACTCATCTTTGATAAATTTGTTTTGACAAAAGGCACCACCTATAAATGCACTAACGAAGTGAAAAGATGATTTTAATTGACATTTTGTTAAATTTGCGATTACCTATTTATAAAACCCATACATTTTTTATAGCAAGTAAATTATAATAAATGCGGTTAATTATTGGTGATGACTTTTCCCACCCAATGCTGCATATTTCGATATTGCGTTTTGTTTTTTTGATATTGCGTTTTTCCGATCATTACCCCTCAAACAAACGCGACGTAAAGGGCGCAACGGAGAGGGATTCAAATGTAAACAAAAAGTTTAAATGTATTGGAATATATGAAAGTGGGCAAAGTCACGAAGGGCGCGACGTAGACGACGAACGCAACGGATTAAATTCAGTCGATTTCAACTTTTCGACGGACGACGGATATGAAAACCATCATTGTTCATTGAAATTTTATTTCACTGGAACAAAATTAGTTTTTTATAATGTTAATTGATGTTAAATGCAATTATTTCATTTTATTCAAATCACAATTTATTTCACAAAAAAAAACTAGGATTGTTGTTACATTTTATAAACTGTCATTGACGGATTATTTTTTATCTGTCGGCATTGCCCGATACATTTATTTTTGCATTTCTTACCCGTCCGTCGCGTCCTTTGCGTCCGTCATCAGTCGTTTGTTTTGAACAATTTAGACAAAAATTTTGTGCGGATTGTCGGAAAATTATTTTATAAGAAAAAATTTCCGAAAATAAGAAAAATTTCCGAAAATCCGAACATTAAATTTTAAACCATGAAAAATAACATATTTTGTTATTTAGCGCCTCTAGTGGAAAAAATTTACTAGCATTATATTGCACTGATAATTACCTTTCCGAAGAGTACTCATCCCTCACCATTGGTGGACATTTACCATATTAAATTACAATTTTAAATGAAAAAACAGGTTTTGGAAAAATGCGAATTGCGCCGCCTCCCAGACAAAAAATGAAGTTCTGGAACCTATGATTTGTTTAAAATATTTCATGCTTTCCAACGCATGGTCAACCATATATTTATGTTAAGATTTACTATCTTAAATAACTGTTACAAAAAGTTTACATCGGACGGACAGACGGGCAGACGGACAGACGAACAGACGGATAGGAAAGCGCTAACATAAGGGATTTGTTTTTAAACTATCCCTAAAAATTTCAAAGTTTTTATCGTAAGTTAAATTCGTTTACGACAAAAATTTCAAGTTCATATTTTTTGTTACAAATGCATTCTGTTTACGGTAAATATTTTGAACTGTGTGTGTTTTTGTCGCAAGTTAAATTCGTTTGCGAGAAAAATATCATTATTCATTTACTCAAGATTTTTTTTTTTTACAGTTTTGTTAGGAGAAGGGATGGAGAAGAACAATTAATTCAGTAAAAAAGAGTATTTGAAACGGTTAAGACTTGAAGTTATTTAAAGTTAATTAGTGCGTGCTGAATAATTTATTGTGCTTTTGTGAAAATAAAAAAATTAATAAGAAATATATATGTATATAATATATTCATTGTTATTTTAAATAAATTAAAATAAGTGCATACATTTGGAAACTTTTGATTTAATTAAAAGTGTGTATAAAATGTAATATATTTTTCGTATAAAATTTGGTAATTACAGCAAAAAAAAACTGGGCCTAACAACAAACAATAAAATATTAGGAGTACTATTTATTATTATATCTCTGTAAAAGTAAGTTTTTTAAAAAATACTTTAGATTTTTTTAAATAAAATATTTAGAATATTTTGGAATTCAAATTTTTACTATTGGTAAAAGTTAGCCTGAAAAAATAGGAAAATTTTTTTACAATTATTTTTGTAAAATTTTGAATACCACCATTTTGTTTTTAAGAATTTATTACATTTATTACTAAAATGTATTAAACAATTTAAATTATAGTGTTGTGCGTCTAAAGTATATTTATATTTCTTTTGGCGAAATTATTTCAGCACAAGGGTTTTTTTTTCAATTAATTTAGTAAAATTTTAAATTCCATAATTTTCTTTTTGAATTTTACTACTAAGGGCGTGTGTCAAAGTGTTAAAAATAATTTGGTTAAAAAAAATCCCCACGAGGTTAAAAAAAATTTAACTGTGGGGTGTTTTTAAAAATTTTAACTGTTTGAATTGGTTAAAAATTTGACATATTAAAATTAATTGAAAATAATTCGAGATGAATGGAATATTTAAAATATATTCCCCATTAATTTTAACAAAATATGCAAAAATAAGACATTCTGACATGGAGATTTACCTAAGACGGTACCGAAGAAAAATAAGAGAGGTAATTCTGTTTACATAATTCTGCTAATAAGCTTTAATTCCCTATGCTAATATAGCCTATAGAGTATTTCCGTCTGCGTGTTAGATCAGAGGATATAGATATGATCCTCAATGGAAATGAATCAAAAACAAAGAGCATTTGAGAATAAATTATTCTACTTTTAGAAAAATTATAGATTTAATGCCAGAGAAACAACACGGATGGAGTAAAGAATATGAATTGATTGCTTTTTTGTACTGGATGGCATGTGGATGCAGCTACAGAGTTGCTGGCGGTTTCATTGGGATTAGCAGGTAGGACCACACATTTTATGTAGTGAATTTTTTTTAATAATTTTTTTCTTATTTTTAAACGCGATCAGATACACCGTGAAATCAATTATTCATAAAATGTTGGATTATTTTGTTGAAAATATGCGGAATTTAATAAGAGCAACAACATTACAAGAATATGAAGAAATTGGAGAGAAATTTTGTAGAAGGGCCAAATCAAATATATTTAAAAATGCAATTGGTGCTATAGATGGATGTCACATCCGAATTTCGTGCCCAATTAAGAAACATGACGAATACATTAATTATAAAAGTTTTTACTCCATTCAGTGCCAGGCAGTTGTAGACAGTAGTCACATGTTTAGAGATTTATTTGTGGGATTTCCTGGATCAGTACATGATACGCGAGTATTTAAAAACAGTCCACTATATAAAAGCAGCTCATATACACCAGAAGGATATTATTTACTTGGAGATAGCGGATATCCATGCATTCTAAAACCTTTAGCACTGATTACGCCATATAAGAATCCAAATATTTCACAAAAAAAATTTAATACTATTCATAGTAGGGCCCGGAATATTGTTGAGTGTGCTTTTGGATTACTAAAAATGAGATGGCGAAATATTTTCAATAAATCTTTGGAATTGCAAATAACAAATTGCATTAAAACAGTATTTGCTGATTGCGTACTGCATAATATATGCATATCAGGAGGAGATTTTGGTCCTATAGCCGAAGCTAACGCCATCCTTAATGCTGGAATGGATATTACTACTGCTTATCCAGAAAATATTGCAAACGACGACGAAGAAAATGATGCCCCAGATGCGGCATCTTTTAGAAATACTCTATTGCAAAACGTATAAATATTTTTGATAAAAAAAAACCATTAAAAATTTCAAATCAAAAATAACATTTTATTTGTTTTATTTCACAACAGATGTAATTAATGATAATAATTTTACTGCTCGAAGACGTAAATTAAAAAACAATTAATCAGAATCAGATTCAGTAATTATCAATGCATTTACATCAATTTCGGGATAATCTTGCTTTACAACTTGTCCGAATACACCCATCAACGCGCTCATTTGTCTGCTTAATTTTTTGTCCCGTTTAATTATGTGGGCCTCAAATTCAGTTAATTTGGATTTCTTATTAGTACTTGAACCAGATCCAGATGTTGATGGTGTTGACGTTATGAGTGGAGAAGTGTAAATGTCGGTTGATATTGAACAATTACTTTCATCAATTGTCAAATTATCCTCTTCAAAATTTATCGGTGGTATATTAGCTGCAGATGATATTGCACCCGAAGTGCTACTAATTAAAAACGGGGGGTGGTAATTATCCTTATTGGATGCATATTTATTTAAAATGTCATAAAATGGCCAATCTTTTTTTTCGGTTTTATCTTCAGGAGCATCATCACCTGCTCCTTCCCCAGTGTTAAGAACCGATAAACTCTGCAATAAAAACAAGAAAACAAAAGTTAAATTTTATAAACTAAATAATATGGTATAATAACTTTGTATTTTTTAAGTTGTCCATTCCATTGTTGTTTGCAATTCATATAAGTTTTGCCCTCTCCAAGTTCATTTGAAGCTGCAACTATTCTAATTAGATATTTATTTATTTAATGTTGAAGTTTTATTACCATTTTAAATTAAAATTATGTATATCTTACCTCCATCCTTCATTTTGATTTGCATTTTTCGATATAAACAATTCGTTGTGTTTTATTCGGCATTTAATTAATTCCATTTTTTCTGCAAAACTCCCTAATAAAACAATGCGATACATTTAATAAAATAACGACGTATGTATATATATAAAAGTATATTAAAGTGTAATAGTTACATGTAACGTATGGTTTATCCCTACGAATAAGAAATATATGGAAGTGGCATAAATGTTCCCTCTCTTTTTAACACATTAAAATTTTAATATATTGAAAAATTGTTTATGAAGCCACGATTTTGGTAGTTCTCTTTCCTTTTGCTCGCCGAAGTGTCAAATTAATAATATGAAAAATATTATAACAGCTGATTTTAGATTTACAGGGCTGGCTTATTTTTTTAAGTTTAAGAGTCTCAATATAAATTAACAATATTAACTAGCTAAACAAATTACTCTATTTTACTTTCCATTTGTATAATTATCGTTGCGCGACCTAAAATATTCCTTAGGATGATCTTTACTTGTATTTTTCAAAAAAAAAAAAAATTATCTCCTTAAAAATTGATGCCGGAATTAAAAAAAACCTAATCCGCCCCTAATTTCTCATTTTTATATTTTGACAATTCGGCTAGCAAAAAAAGAGACAACTATACCCGGCGTGGCTTCAAATTTTTATATTTATGCCCTATCCATATATCTTCTATATCGTTGGTTTATCCACTTTCCTTTTTTTAATTTCCATAATAATTTTTTTTTTCACAAATAATCAAATTACCAGATAAAATTTGTTATTAAATTTGAATTTCAATGAAAAATAATTCAAATAAAAAATTTAACTAAGGGTGCGTCTAAATTGGTTAAAAATTGGTTAAAATTTGAAATTTTGACATAGAAATTCGAATTTCTGACATTAATATTCACCTTTTACAGGCGCCGAAAATTTAACTTTTACGTCAAAATTTCATGACGGTCCAGACCGTCATGAAATTTTGACACAATAGTTAAATTTCAATCTAACCTAATAAAATACTATTCGCGAAAAACTCTTGTATATTCTTTTTTTTATTCATTCCAATAAAAAAAAAATATGTTACAAAGTAGCCATTCAAAAAAATTTAGGATTTTTGTATAAGAGTAGGCTAAAATTGATTTTGAATTAGTTATACAAAAACAAATATTTAATTTAAAAGTTACTTGTTCAGTTCAGGTACATATTATATTAGTAATATGTATGTGCTGGCTGTGCTGCAATTATAATAAAATTATAAAAAATGGCGTTTCAACAATATCAAGATATTGAGTTTGTGGTTGAAGAAGGTGAAGAACATCCAAAAAAACAAAGAAAAGTAGATAAATCATATGTCACATGTAATTGAATTTTTAACAAATATATTTTTATTTTACTAAATTTATTTTTTTAAAGGGAATACCGAAGAACGAAGTAATCTTTTAAAAAAAAGAATTGAATTAGACCATCTATTCACAAATAAAAATGCTAATTCAAATGAAGGGTGGAGGTAATTTTGCATAACATTATATTAATATGTATATGAACATATGAAATTTTATTTTATTTTATTTTTTAGGATGGTAGCATGTTCTGGAAATATAGGAGTTGGGAAAAATTATAAAAATTGTAAAACCCAATGGGCATCATTACTTAAGAAATATAAAGTATGTATTTATATAATTATATTATATTATTTAATATATGACATAATTTTTATTTATTTTAGACTTTTTGCGAAATAAGTACAGGTGAAGGTGTCGGAGATGATGCCTCAGAAAAAAAAGAAGCCAAAGAAAATTGGCCTTACTATAACATTTTACATGAATATGCATTAAAGAAACACAATTATCATCCACCATATTTACTAAGTAACTCAGAAGGAGCGCTTCAATCAAATAGCAATAGAATAGAAAGTGATATAATGGATGAAGAAAGTTTTTCATTATCATCTTCATTTCCTGGATCAACACCACCAACACCACCAACATCTAGTTTTAAAATTAATAATTTTTCTGCTTTTGAAAAGCATGTCATCAAAAGAGATAAAAAAATAACCAAAAATATTAGTGCATTAATGGCAGTTTTTGGTCAAGTTGTAAAAGAAGAACATCCAAATATTGACGTGAATGCACTAATTATTGGCTCTGATTCAGATTCTGATTAAAATAATAGTTGAATAATAAGTGGATTTGTGTTGATATAGCATCAGGAATTATTTTAAATGATAGGCCTATTCTGGACAGTCGTGTCGTCTTGTATCGACATTGTTGTATAGCAAATAACTGTGAACCTAAAATAGCTAACAGCAAATTTATAACCAAATAATTGTGTTTTTGGTGTCACAATTATTTGGTTAAAAATTTGCTGTTAGCTATTTTGGGTCCACAGTTATTTGGTATACAACAATGTTGATACAAGACGACACGAATGTCCAAAATAGGGGTATGAAAATATATGTGAAAATAAATATTATACAGAAAAATTTTAAATAAATAACACCTTTATTTTAATAACCATTATCGATTGTTAATTAAATTTTGTAATAAATTATTTCTAAATATTATAGCATCAGGTGAATCACTAACAATTTGGATGTGTTCATCATCATCATTAAAAAATTCAACTTCAGCATTTAGTAATGCTTCCACTTCATCTGCTGGTCCAAAATCACCTCCTGACACACAAATATTATGCAAAATACAAGCTACAAATACTGTTTTTATGGAGTTAGATATTTTCAGCTCTAATGATTTATTGAAAATATTCCTCCATCTAATTTTCATTAAACCAAAACTGCACTCCACAATATTTCTAGCTTTACTAAGAGCCGAGTTAAATTTTTTTTGAACAACAGTGGGATTTTTAAATGGTGTTATAACTGCCACTGGACTTAACTGACATGGATAGCCACTATCTCCTAATATATAATGATTATCAGGAGTAAATGTTCCATTTTTATAAAGTGGACTATTGCGAAACACGCGAGTATCATGAACAGAGCCAGGATAACCAACAAAAACATCACTGAACATATGATTACTATTTACCACTGCTTGACATTGTATGGAATAAAATTGTTTGTAATTAATATATTCGTCGTGTTTCTTTACGGGGCACGCAATTCGTATATGAGTACCATCAATTGCACCAATAACTTCTTTAAATATATTTGTTTTAGCTCTTTTACAAAATTTTTCAGCAATTTGGTCATATTCATCGATGGTTGGTGGTTTAATCATACATCTCATTTTGTTTATGAAATTGTCCAGCATTTTGTGAACTATAAAGTTGACAGTAGACCTAAATTGTTTTATGTAAAATTACAAAATTATGTTAAAAGAAAAATATAAATTTTTACTTGCTAATTCCAATAAACACACCAGCAACTCTGTAGCTGCACCCACTCGCCATCCAAAACAGGAAAACAATCAATTCATACTCATTTGACCAGCCATGACGTTTTAATGGTAACAGTTGAATGATTCTTCTGAAGCTATTAGAGGTTATTCTCAGATGTTTTTTCGTAATATCATCATTATAATTTAATATTTCAATAATATCCTCTGATATTACTCTTAAATGGCAATATGGCACAAGCTATATGTATGGGAAAAAATGGTATAAATTATTTAATTTATGATAATGGTACAATATAATTTTTACCTTTCTCTGTTTTTTTTTATAATTTTGTACTATAATATCTAAATCTCCATTAATTATTTTTAAATATTCCAATAAAATTGTTAATATTATTGGGAAATATATTTTGCAAATTGTATTCATTTTGAATAAAAATTTAAATTTAGCTGTCAAATTTTTAACCAATTTAGACGGCAAAATCGTTAAAAATACTTACCACGATTAAATTTCATTCACCACGGTCAAATTTATTTCACCTTTTTTTAAACCAAAAATCTTTTTAACCAATTTAGACGCACCCTAAAGTGTCAAAATTTATACTAGGTCCAGAGCAGATAAAATTTCGGCGCCTTCTTGTGGTGAATAAAACTTTCAAAAATTTTAATTTTACTGTCATAATTTTAATTTTTAACCAATTTTTAACCAATTCACACACAGTCTATGGGGTAAAAATATTAAAATTAAATAAAAAAAATTCATATTCATGACATTAACCAAAAAAAAAAAAAAATATTTTGATTTTGTGTGACATTTCGATGATTTTAGGAATTGTAGTTGGCTGTTTTATATTTTTTTTGTGTCCTTGCTAAAACTTTACTATGATAGACATAAATTTTATGATGCAAATGGAAATAACTTAACCTAATCATAAATTGTATGTTCAACATAGCTAAGATGTAGATTTATGATGTGAATCAGCAAATGGGCCTTAAAGAGTTAAGATTTATAAACTATTATACACCCTGATAAAAGTGCATAGTTAGCAAAAATAATAATAATATGGTAGCATTAATTTCTATGGACTTCTGGGATTGAAACGATTTTCGCATACGTAATGGGTATATTATATGGTTTCCTTGGTGAATTATGATAAAGTAAAAATTTTAATTTTGACAATTTTTAAATGGTTTCAGTTAATTCTTAACAATTTATGTCAAAAATTTATAAAACATTTTTCGGTTAAACTAAAATTTCGCATTTAAATTGATAAAAACGTGATAAATTATTTAGTTTTTATCCAATTTAATACATACATATTTAAGTTGATTATTTAAAAATTAGTTATGGATCTTCGAAATAATAAAATCAATGTTTTAAATTTAACCACTAACCTACAGAATAAATTCGTAAATGGTGTTTAAACTTTTCTATAATTTTTTTATAGAAATAATTTTCTATAATTTTTTTCTAGGCTTTACAGAATCAAAATGAAAATGAAGTAGGAATGAAAAATCACCGTGTACAGTGATCGACTAAAGTTAGTTTAGCATCACATTTTATATTAAAATATTTTTTTATAAACCAAAACTTAATTTTACTTTTTTCGAACACTGTAAATTATAACTAAAGTAATTAAACGAAGCCGTTTTGAAATATGCACCCATAAATGTTACGACTTTTTTGATATTACATAATATATTCTTTTTTTTCTTATATCAAGAAATTGTGTGAATGTATGTCGGTGCCGGTGTATGTATTAAGTTGCGTATTTTTATTTTGGAAATTTTCCAAAATAAAAATACGGAACTAAATATATTCACCGGCATAAATTTGATAGGGTTGCCATTCGTACCCCTTTGAGGGGTACAATACTCCACTTATATATTAAAATTGAATTATTGATATCAATAATTCTAACTGGGATACAGAAAATACCCTAAAACTGGGTTTAAAACATTTTAATTTTAGTGATTTTAATTAATTCGTGATATTTGTGACTAAATATATATATACAGTTTGTCAAGAAATTGTTTGCAAATTGAAAAAGTGTTTTCATTTTTGTATTTAGTGGGTTAACATCGATGAATTTCGCTTTTTTGAAGCAACGATTTTTCTCGACAAATACAAGTATTCGATTTCATAAAAAAAAATATTTAAAAAAGCTAAAACAAAAAAATATTCGCAAAAAAACAAAAAAACTATCTTAAATTTTTTGTCAAACAATTCTTTGCAATTAGTATAAAAATTCTACGTTTCAATAGACAATTATGTAAATAAAATGCATTATGCAAATAATACTTGTTTTTTTGCGAATATTTTTTTGTTTTGTGCGAGAAAAATCGTTGCTTCAAAAAAGCGAAATTCATCGATGTTAACCCACTAAATACAAAAATGAAAATATTTTTTCATATTTTTTCAAATTGCAAACAATTTCTTGAAAAACTGTATATATCACGAATTAATTAAAATCTCTAAAATTTAACAAAACCGAAAAGTACTTTACTTATTCAATTTTGTTATTAATTTATAATTGGTTGATTTTTATGTTTAGAGTATTTTTATATTTTGACCAAATGGAATTTTATTGGTTACTTAAGTTTTTGTTTTTTTAATAACTGCAATTTTTGTTAATTTGAATTAAAGCTAAGTAGCTGAATACTGTTTCTAAATTACGTATATTTGTATTTAAATTACATTAAATTTTATACGTATATTATAAAATCATTTTTTTTATAAAATTAAATTACTTTTTGTATATTTTTTAAAAAAAATCCTTAAAATATAAACGTAGCGTATCCCGAAATCAATAAAATCAATCTGGCCACCCTTGTTGATAGAAAAAAAACATGAAATATTAATTTTGTAATACAGTGTGAAACTGAACAAATATAGTTTTTGTTATATGATATAACTAACTTTCAGGTTTTTATACCAATTTCCGTTTTGTTGATTATTTTTAGGGCTTTTTAAAAAAAAAAAATTTTTATATTTTTTGAAAATTTCCGTTTCAAGTTATATTTAACACCAATTGAAAACGTTTTTGTTAGTAAAAAGTAACTTTTACGAGAAAAATATTTAACTTTTTAATTTTCTTTAGTTCATAAAGAAAAGTTCTGCTAACATTTTATTTAGAAGTGAAAAATATATATATCTACATATTAATAAAAATATATAAAATATATATATATATATATATGTATATTTAGAAGAGACAAAATATTTAAAAGTGAGTTATAAGTAAATAATTAAATTTTAAAACAAATTAAAATAGTTTGTGTGTTACAAAAAAAGAAGGTTAGATTGAATAATAGAGCATCGTGCTGCATCCATTGTTATATCTAATTTCTAATTCCAGTGATTATGGTTTTCTAATTACTTTAAATTATTGATTAAATGAGTTAACAATTTTATTTAAATATTTTTCTCGTAAAAGTTACTTTTTACTTACAAAAACGTTTTCAATTGGTGTAAAATATAACTTCAAACGTATCTTTTTTTCTGAAATACTATTTTTCATCGATTCTATATAAATATAAATTGGAACGAGTTCAGAAATAGGTATGTAATTGAAATTTAAGGTGCTTTTTAAAGTATATATTATAATACAAATAAAAACTAGTAATATTTTTCTGATTTCTGTTTTATATATATGGACCACACGTTTTTTATATATATAATTATATTATACAATTTTCAGTTTAAATTAGACGATTTCTAAAATATTTCAAACATGTTTCAAATTGAACTACAGATTTTTTAAAATATTTTGATCATTTTCCAAATTGAATAGAACGTTTTTCAATTTGAATTGCAAACATTTTTTAAATTAAATTAAACTTTAACTAATTTTTTTTTAAATATATACTCCTGAAATTAATTTGTGCATTAGTATAAACTAAATTTATTGGTGAAAAAAATAATTGAAAATGATAAATAAGTAATTTCCCCGAAATTACCACTAAAAGTAATAAAAAATATTCCTAAACTTTTTATTTTTATGTATTTAAAGAGAAAATTCTTAAATAAAATTTTATTTAGTATTCCTATGTATTCAATTTCAGCATTAAATTTAGTTTACTATATTGCACAAAATAATTTTAAGACTATATTTGAAAAAATCTAGTTAGGCTGTGTGCCAAAGGGTTTATATTTGTAGTTTAAAATTAAATTATGACACTAGCGTGGTGAATATAGAAAGTCAAAATTTAACGACCTTCCAGACCTCGTTAAATTTGACACTTCAGATTAAATTTTGATTTATTTAATATTCATATATCAGATTTTTTATTTACGAGGCCTATCTCATATGTATTGATACATTCCAATATTTTATGATTTTTTTAATGTTTTATAATAGAATTAATAATAAAAATAATTTTTTTTTTATACGAAATTTTAGAAATATTATTAATTATAAAAAAGGATTAAAAAAAATTTATATCAATTATAAAGTATTGTAATGGATCAATACATATGCGATAGGGCTCGTACATATTTATAATTTTATTTTAAAAAAAATTTTTAATTTTTTTAAAAAAATGAGAGAGCAAAAAAAAAGAAAAATTTCATCCATCTTTTTTTAAAAATTAAACCAATTGGCACAGCAAACTTGATAGTAAATATTAAAAAAACTCACCAGCAAAAAAAATTTAATTTTTTGTGTCAAAATTTAAAATTTAAACTCTTTGGCACACAGCCTTAAATTTTTTTAAAAATAAAATTATAAATATGTACGAGCCCTATCTCATATGTATTGATCCATTACAATACTTTATAATTGATATAACATTTTGTTTTAATCCTTTTTTATTATTATTAATATTTCTTTAATTTCTTGTAAAAAAATAAATTTATTTTTATTAATAATTCTATTATAAAACATTAAAAAAATCATAAAATATTGGAATGTATCAATACATATGAGATAGGCCTCGTAAATAAAAAATCTGATATATGAATATTAAATAAATCAAAATTTAATCTGAAGTGTCAAATTTAACGAGGTCTGGAAGGTCGTTAAATTTTGACTTTCTATATTCACCACGCTAGTGTCATAATTTAATTTCATCAGTCATAATTTAATTTTAAACTACAAATTTAAACCCTTTGGCACACAGCCTTAGTGTTAAATTTACATCAATTTCTTTTCAGAAATTTTTTTTCTACACCACACCATGGTGGGAATTGTCAAAAATCTGTGATGTGGGAAAGTGTAAGGTGTGAAAAAAACATACTTTTATTACACACTGACAAAATTCTTTATAATTTTAAATTGTTATACTTTTTTTCATAATTTGTGATTAAAACATTATTTAATTGACGAATAGTATATATTTCCACCTTAAAAAGTTAAAAAAAAAATTAATTAAATCTCCACTTTCTACACTTTCAAATTTTAGAGTGTAGAAAAGTGTACACTTTTTCTAGGCGCCGATTTAAAAAAGTGTAGAAAGTGTAGTCAAAAGAACGCAAAAATTTTCTACACCATGGAGGGTGTAAGAAAGTGTAGAAAAGTGTAAGAAAGTGTGTCTGAAAAGAAATTGATGTTAATTTGACAAATGTTTGCAATTTAATTTGAATTTTTTTTAATTCAGTTTGAAAAACTTTTCATTCAGTTTTAAAAATGTTTAAAATATTTTAAAAAAATGATTAATTCATTTTGAAAAACTTCTAATTTAATCTGAATTCTGAATATAGGTATAGATACTGCATATTGAATTATGTGACACACTAGATTGAAAATCATTTCATTTTCAAATATGTACTTGATTTTTGTATCGCATAAATTCTCAAGTAAAATCTATGGAATTCTCATAAATGATTTAGTTGTTTTATTGGCCGTCAAAAAGGCGAGCGTCGCCAAAGGCAATTCGGAATAGTTAGTTCCTTGTTTCGCCATCTCTGGTGGTATGCGCATAGTCGGTCATAGCTACAGCAATGAAGTTGGTTACTAGCAGTCCATATATTATATAGTCAAAGAAATTTGGTGATCCTTAGACCTCTCCCTAATACAGGACGTAAAAGATATATCAACAATACAAGATATATCTTATTCTAGATATTATGAAAATCAACCAATTAACAGTCATCCAGTCTATGATGAAAAGCTGTATATTTTAAATGAATGGGGATTAGCACATTGTTACGACGTGTTTCGAAGTAAAAACATTTTTAGTTACTTTAAAAAATTTAATAGTCGATGCAATAATAATTGTAATTTCATATAGTAAATGTCCAAAAAAAATTAAGTGTGACTACTCGTTGGAAGGCTAATTACGAGTATACCGAATCAAGTTAACATTTTTCAAATTTCTGATATTAGAGGCGGTGAAAACCAAGATATCTTAAATTTTGATATCTTACAGGGGTTTCCAATTTTATTGACACTCTTTTCCAATTTTATTGACACTCTTTTCCAATTTTATTGACACTCCTTTCCAATTTTATTGACACTCCTTTCCAATTTTATTGATAATTTTTTCCAATTTTATTGATACTTTCCAATTTTATTGATACTTCTTTCTATTTTTATTGATACTTGTTTCCAATTTTGTTGATACTTTTTTCAGATATTATTGATACTTTTTTCAGATTTTATTGATACTTCTTTCAAATTTTGTTGATACTTCTGCATGTTCGATAATGCAGACTGCGCTGCAAGCTGCAAGATCTAACTTAGAACTATAAAAAGTTTTTGCGCATTACTATATATAAGATTTGCTTTTGCAGTCAAAATGGATTGGACTGTGGTAAACACAATCAAATTAGTGGTCTGGATGAAATGGGAATGGCCATATTTTCAGCTGGGATTTTCTCTGGTACCTCTGGATGGATTGGCCTGATATTTGGTAAACACACTCATTATACTGTTCTATAGTTAACTATGCCAGTGCTCCTCCATTACTTGGAAGATGGTTATATGATGAAAACTTTATATGATGAAATTTCTGATATTTTGTAGGAAATAATGCAGGAGCACTGGCATAGTTAACTATAAAATAGTATAATGAGTATGTTTACCAAATATCAGGCCAATCCATCCAGAGGCACCAGAGAAAATCCCAGCTGAAAATATGGCCATTCAATAAAATTGGGAAAGGAGTGTCAATAAAATTAGAAAAGAGTGTCAATAAAATTGGAAAACCCTGTAAAATCATAGACCCTTTTTTCACAAGACTTTTTTCACGAATGCAAATTTGACGTTCGTGAAAAAGTCTCGTGAAAAACGGGTCATATGTAGAAATGACAAAAATCAAATATGCATAATACTAGCTTAGAGTATAGAAACAGGAGATGCAATAGTTATAAAAAAGTGTCCCTTTTTTTTGTGGGGGGAAAAGAGATTTTTTTTTGCAGTGACGGCTTTAAATTGCTATTGCCAGTGACAAAAGCTCTTTTTTAACTAAAACGCATTTTTTTATAAATGTTATTTGTATTTATTAAAAAATGTTAAATATTGATATTTTTTAATAAAATTAATTAAATGTTATTATTTTTACATATAACAATTACATTTACAATAAAAAAATTAAATATGTATTTCTTATTTCACTAATTTGTTGTTATATGAGGTTGTTTCTACCCATAATTTAGGTTAAAATCAACAAAATATAAATATAACATAACTAAAAAGTAATATAAATAAATCAATTAATTATTTTTTGATATTTTTCTTATATTTTTTAATATATGCTGCCTTTTTAATAATTATCCTGCCTACAGCACTGCCTAGAATATTGTAAAGCTTGAAAGCTTTGATAGAAAGCTTTCTTAATGACACTTTTTATTACAAAACAGCTGTTACAAGGAGATTTTGACAACTAACACCTGTTACAAGGAGATTTTGAGAACTAAATAGCTTTTATAAAAAGGGAAACAGCTTGTAGGGGCAAAAGTATAGTATTGCATCTCCAGTTTATATACTCTAATAATACTAGTAATTAAGAAAAATTATTATGAACTGCGCGACATATTTGTATTTTTGACAAAAAAATTTTGTCAAAAATTATTATTCTGAAAATTTAATTTTTATTTGACATCCAAGCATTGTCCATATGAAATCTACTAAGCAAATTAATTTGAAAATGTCCGTTCACGTCAATACTCAACATAAGCAAATTTAATATGTATATAAAAACAAATTTAACAAGAATTAAATTTACGAAAAGAAGTGAAGGTCCTTACTATTATTTAAATTTATAAATTTTTAACTACTATATAATATAGAACATAAATAAAAAATTAGTTGATAAATTATGTGTCACGAAAATACAAAATTAATTTTAGAAAATCACAATATATCATATATAATATAACTTAATTTATTAATCAGATAATGGAGTAGATTTTGAGACTCTTCAGTATTTGATTCCGCAAGATCTGGAGAAAGTATTCCCGAATAATCTTAAATTTTTATCATTAGCAAGATATAAGATATTGAAGTGGCAAAAAGACAATGTAAATATATTGTGCTTGCATTTTCGAGTTAAGATAGTATTTTTACAAAAATATATAGTATTTTTACATTTCAAATTAGTCTTTTTAAAAATCAAAATAGTATTTATTTTTCAAAATATTTTTTTTTCTTTTCAAAATAGTTTTTTTATATTATTATTCAAATGTAAAAAGACTATTTTGAAGAATAAAAGTTCTATTTTTAGTTTTAAAAACATTAATTTGATATGTAAAAAGACTATATATTTTTGTAAAAAGGGTATTTTAACTCGAAATGCTTTATATTAGAAAAAATATTTACTTCTTCTCATTTTTAAAACAAGGGATATTTGTGGAACCAATCTCTTATACTAGACTGGATAGGTACAAATAATGAAAGCGGAAAACCGGCGGTTCGAAGTCCAAGTCTATTTCTTTCAGAACAATCAGCCTCAACATTATCTAGTGCCAACTTTTCAACAATTGGTTTCAAAGGATGTGTAATATATTTTAAACTAAATAACTCTAGTGTAATAATGTATGCATTATTTATCCTTAGAATCTAGAGGAATATTTAGAATCTCCTAAAGGTTTAATACTTTACAAGGCATACGAACAGAATAATAAACTTTTGACCCCAAGCTTCAGAGACACGTTGATGGATGATATAGTTCGTAGCTATACAGAACATCTCGCTTTTATGAAAGATGCTGATCTATTTAGAATTACTGACGAAATTGTAAATTATTTTACCAATGAAAGAAAGATAATATATTTGAATTGAAAATTTACTCTTTTAACGTAAAACTGTTTTACAGGAATACTACTTTGATATAACCGATAACGGAAGAATTGGTCGTCTGTTACAAGGAGAGTCTGTTACAAGGAAGAGAAAAACAAATATAAAAATACTGTCGCTAATTTGCGAAAACGAGGTTTGGTTCCAACAGAAAATCAAAAAAAAAAGTGTCGAGTTTTGCCATCCGTGCCAGAGATTTATGAAGAAGAAAGTGATTATGCACAGTATGAAGAAGATAAGATATGGTTAAGTCATTATCTTGATCCTTGGTGTACCGTTGAAGAAAAGTGGAAGCTTACTTCGAAAATAAGAGTCAAAACTTTGGAAGAGAAAAATTGTAATCTTTTGAATATATTATTACAGTGGCCATCATATAAATGTTCGTACGGAGCTCGGCTGGTAAATTTGTCATCTTTTTTAATTGTTATTATTTTTAAGATATTTATTTCTTTCTGAATTATAGATTGACATTGACTTTAAAGCTAGTTTTAAGAATGGTTGCGGATTGGTTAGTGGCTGGGACGAATTCGTAACGCAAATTATTCCAATTTTTCAAAGAGATTTAAAAGATAATGTAATAGCTTTTCTTAAAATCGATACAGGTTAGTTAAAAAATACACAAAAAGAAGTTTAATTTGTATATAAATTAATTGTTTCATATAGATAAAAATAAAAAAAATATACAGATTGTTGAAGCACTTCATCATTTGATCCTTCCGACTGGAAAAACAAAGGAAAAGACAAATGAATTTGGAAGTACAGCATTTCTGATAGTCAGCACGGACTTCTTGAGCGAGTTTCTTCATTAGCTGATTTGGATAACGCAATTGCTCAACGAAAGCAAAAGTATTATATGTATCCAGATTTAAAATGCCAACCATATATTTTGGTTATTGACACAGATACGGATCTTCTTGGTATTTATACAGTATTTGATGACATTAAATATAAGTTCGAAAGTTTTGTTCACGCATTGTCATGTGGTTATTAAATATTTTTTGTTTTCGATCTAAAATATCAGGATGAATGTAAATTTGTCTGGCAGTTCATTCAAGCTTATTTTTTTAAAAATGAAAAAGATATTGCACCAAGTGTTTCTGGCGTATTAAGTTCCTTAGGAATTCCACTAAATAAGAAATAAAAACAAAAATTTATATGCACATGTATTTTACTTTCACTGTAAATGGTTTTAATAAGTATTATTTTAGAGATTAAGCTAAATATTTGTATTCACAAAACTAGATCTACATTTTTTCTTTGTACATATTGATAACAGTATGATTTGGCATATTTGTTTACAAAAATTTCAAACAACTAAGATGTTGTTCTCTCATTACAAATTTGTCCATACCTTGAAAAATATTAAACTTTTTAAATGTGTTCAAGGTAATTGCCCTCAAACATTTCCAACATTTTGTTCCTTTAAAAAACATATACGAAAATCCCGGAAAATGAAAATCTTTATAATTTAAATGAAATTATTAATAAATCGAGTCCACCGGTTATTACAGATGGTGCTGATTTGTGCAATGATAATGAATTTAGAAACGAGGAAATTATTTACAATGAATGTAATTGGCAACAGAATGTTTTGAGCATGGCCACAAGTTTTGTATTAAAACTAAATAAGCAAAGCCATTTAACTAATAAGCAAATTGAAGTTATCATAACAGATTTTTCTCAAATTTGGTCGTCTACATTTTCGTTCATTAAAGCAAATATTTTACTACAAATTTCTAAAGAAAAACATACGGAAGTCGTAAATATTTTTGATTTTTGCTCAGGAATATTTAAGGACATTGATACAGAACATAAACTTATAAAACATTTGTGTGGAAAAAATTTAATGAAACCACCTGAAAAGTTTCTAGTTTCTAATTCTGTTCATGAAGTTATGAAAAAAGAAGTTGCTTCTTTAGATTAAGTGAGTGCTACAGGCACAATTTTAGATATAGAATTTCAAATGAAATCATTTTTTGAAATTCCTGGTATGTTGCAAAACACTATTACTTATATGACTGATCTGTCACAACAATCTGCTGTTTTATCAAATTTCATTCAAGGTGAACTATGGAAATCGAAGATAGAAGCTTACGATGGGAAAATAACTATACCATATTTCTTATATAATGATGACTTCGAAGTAAATGATCCAATCGGAAACCATACTGGCACTCAATTAATTTCGGCTTTTTATTACAATTTTCCATCGATACCGAGGCAATATAGTTTCTCTTCGTTAGATAACATATTTGCCGCCATGTTTATTAAATCGAAATTAGTAAAAAAACTGGGAAATGATTCAGTTTTGTTTAAAATGATAGATGTTATTAAAAAGCTGGAAACTGATGGAGTAACTATAGAAACATCAAGCAGTCCAAAAAAAGTATATTTTATTCTGGGTCTGGTTATCGGTGATAATTTAGGTTTGAATAATATTTTAGGGATTTCGAGAAGTTTCAATCATGGTTTTTATTGTAGATTTTGTTTAACTCCAAAAAATGAAGCACAATCTCTAACCCAAGAAAATATAAAATATTTAAGAAATATTGAAAATTATACACGTCATGTTTCTACAAATGAATATATTGAAACTGGTATATATAAAAACTCAATTTTTAATTCTATGACGTCTTTTCATGTTGTTTCAAATTACTCGGTAGATTTCATGTACGATGCTCTTGAAGGTATAATTAAATATGGGCTTGTCAATTCTATAAATTATTTCATAGCAAATAACTTTTTTTCGTTGGAAGCTTTGAATTACCGTATCCGAAATTTTGCATATGGAGATTGATATTCGAAATAGATGTGAAGAAATTAAGGTACAGCACTTAAGAGCTAAGAAATTGCATTTCTCATCACATGAGTCATATACTTTTTTAAACTACTTTACGTATTTTGTCGGAGATTTTGTACCAAAATCAGACAGTGTGTGGAATTATGCCATTCTTTGGAGAAATTTATCATTAGAATTAAATATTTTGGGTCCTCCAGTAAAAGAACCGCCATTATGGAAAAAGGTTAGTTTATTTATATAATAGATTTGGGCACTACAGAAATACATAGTTTATTTATATAACATATATATATATATTCGAAAAATTAATAAACATATATATATATATTTGATCTAAGTGAAAAACAACTTACGTTACAAGCAAAATTATATAACAGCATAGATACCGGTATTCAAATATATATATATATACATATATATATATAATTACAAATTTATATATACTTTACCTATATATATATATGTATATACCTATATATATATAATTACAATTTTATATATACCTATACCTATCATATATACCTATATTTATATATATATATTTGTAATTAAATTTCCATTAATTTAATTCTGCATGGTTTTACCAGGTTTGGAGTGACTACAAGTCTAATTTAAAGAAAAAATTAGCTTTTAATAAAAAAGAAATCAATGCCACTGGTGGAGGTCCAAACAAGCAGGTTAAATTTAATGAAATTGAAGAAGATGTCATTCAATTGATCAATATAAATGAATCTGTTGAAGGAATTCCAAATACTAGATATTTTGGTGTTGAGAGACAGGTTGCACCTTCTGTTTCGGAAAGGACATTCCAAGCAGAAGATGAAAATGATTTTTTAGAACAAATCATGATTGAAGTTGACAACACTACAGAAATACTTTCATCAGCAGATCGTAATAACGAAAATATTGAAAATGAAAATTATGAAGCAATTGATTATGCGAATCCTAGAAAAAATAAAAAAGTAACGCAATGCAAAAAAAAACAACTTGCGTTACAAGAAAAATTATATAACAGCATAGAGACCGTTATTCAAAAATATCAAGAAACAGCATTAAGTAACACAAATAATTTAACAAAAATATACCGGTCAGTTGACTCCTTATACAATTTATTTGAAACAGATATGGAAGACAGGCGCAGACATAGACAAGATATAGAAAATCTAACCCGAAAAAAACTGGAGGTTAAAAACAAAATTTTAGAATTAGAATTAGAAAGATTAAATAATGATTCGCCGTAAATATTTTACTTAATTTTATTTTATTTATTGAATTAGAAAAATACTAATTTGAATTATAAATATATTTATTATATATATATAATAAATAGAAAATTTGAATTTTATAAAACGAATTTGGATTAGTATAGACATATATATATATATATATATATATATATATATATATATATATATATATATTATTTCATATATATATATATATATATATATATATATATATATGTATATATGTACTACAAATTAGTAGTTTTCTCATTTGATAATGGTTTCTTTCATTATCTTGACATTTTTGGATACCAGTCTCAATATATGTATATATATATATATAAAAAAATAATATGAATTGCACAATAAAATTTCATATACATACATATATAAAAAATAAAAATAAAAGAGTTTACACCTAATTCTGATTTTGCGCGCTTTTTTTACGCGCATTTGATTTAACGCGATTCCAAAAAATGTTTGTATTCTGTTTTTACGCGATTTGATTTGATTTAACGCGGTTTAATGACAAAAAATATTTAACAATTTTTAACAAAATTTAACAATATTTAACAGATTTAACAATTTTAATGACAAAAAATATGTATGTATATGTGTGCATGCTTTAACACGTTTGTAGAACGTGCATGCACGTGTTAAAACAGGCAAATCGTTGATACGAAAAATCTACGACACTCATATATAGGGGATTTCCAGTTATTTATTTCAAATAAATTTTTGTGAAAGTATAGTGCGGTTGAAAAGAATTATTATGAATTGTTTCTTTCCGTTATTTTTGGTTATTTTAAATAAAAAGTGTATATAAAGCACACGTAAGAACCATAAACTTGCATTCTACTTAATTCACCTTATTTTAGCTGATACATATTTAAAATGTGGAACCAATATATATATATATATATATATATATATATATATATACATATTTATTTTATTTCTTATTTTTGTTATATATATATATATATATATACATAGATATATGTATATATTTTAATTTGCATCATTAATTTCGTCATAATTTTCAATTTCGAGAGTCCTAGTTTTGGTATTAGGATCTGCTGATGAAAGTATTTATAATTCAAATTACTTTGGATCTCCACTAGTGGCATTGAGAAAAATATGTATATATACATATACTAATTCAAATTAGTATTTATCTTATTCACGTATTTTAAAATTCAAAATTTCATTTTATTTATTGAATTAGAAAAATCCTAATTTTAATTGGAAAAATATTTTAAATACTAAATATGAATTATTGAAAAAAATATACTGATTTGGACAGGAAATGTCTATAAAATATTTAATTTTTCCTTGAAGGATATTTAATTTTTTACACTGTCCATTTAATTGGTAATTTTTTTGTTAAAAATGAATATTTTTTTTTTATGATTTAAATAGTATTTATAAAAATAAAATTCCATTTAATTGGTAATTTTTTTGTTAAAAATGAATATTTTTTATTTTTTTATGATGTAATAGTATTTATAAAAATAAAATTATGTTTTTGAAAACATAAAATTATGTTTTTGAAAAATTTATATTTATTTTTTCTTTTGTAATTTAAAATGATAAAGAAATTTCATCTCTCCTTATTCTTGCAATTTCCCTTAATGAAGTGTTAACTGTTGGAGATTCGTTATCGTAGTTTTCATATTAATTGGTTCTATAAAATCTTCATTTGAAATTTTATAGTAAATGCATATGTTGTGAAGTGCACAACAAACATTTACTATCTGTGTGGATTTCTGTGGAGAGTAACGTAGACCACGTTCTACTCCTAATAAACATCTAAATCGGTTTTTCAACAAACCTATTGTTCTTTCTACTGCACTTCGAGCCTTAGAATGAACTTTGTTGTACCGGCTTTGTCGTGTTTCTACTTCTGTAGATCGGTAAGGAGTTATCAGCCAAGGTTCCAATGGATAACCAGCATCACCTGTATATAATAATTATCACTCAAATGTTTACTGAAAGAAAATATTAAATATATACCTAATACCCAACATCGTTCATTGTTATTTAAATGATATTTATTTCTTAAAAAATTTCTGGCTTCACTAAGATTCCAAATGTGTGAGTCGTGATTTGAACCTGGAAATCTTGCATCTACAAAGTGAATACGTAAGAGATGGTCGCACATCTGTGAAATGAAAATATGATTACATTTTGAAAAATTAAAATTGGGAACAAAAATATTTTCAAGATAATTTTTTTTATAAAAAATACTAAAGTCCCAAACTTTTTAACAATTTTCTTGATGTTAATTTGCATTTTAGAATTTTAGCATTTTTTTTGGCCATATACCAAATTTCAATACTTACGATCATTACATTTAAGCTAAAAAAATCCCTTTCTATTAACGAATAAATGTTTGGAATCGACAGGTGAAACAATTTTGATATGTGTCCCATCTACACACAATATTACTCCTGGAAATCCCGTTTTTTCAAAGAAATGTCTTTTTGCTTCTATTTTTTCTTGGTCGTCCATTTGCAGTTTTATCCACTCTGGACACAACTGATTTTCTAGAATATCTAAGCATTCTGTTAAAACCTTTGAAAACGTTGATTGTGCCATTGCACTGTCAAAATCTTTGCCAACACCGTGCTGATATCCTCCTTCTGCCAGAAACATTAATGTTGCAGCTAATTTAATATCTGGTGATACAGTGTACGATGTTACTGCTGGTTTCATTTTTTTTTAATTCGTTTAGAACGTTTTTGTTTAAACGAAAATTTTTAATAAATCTAAAAATTATTACAAAAAATGTTAAATTTGTTTAAAGAAAAAAATACGAAACTTGCGTTTTGTCTGATAATTTTAATGGGTCAGATGTATCCCTAAGCTCTTGTCGTTGTTGTTTTATTAATTTTTTGTGTTGCTCTTCTTCATCATCATTAAAATATATGGCTAAAGAATCCATCTTTAGCTTTAATTGAAAATTAAAATAATTTCTATACTGCATTTATTTATAATTTAAAAATATAAAACAATCTATTTTATTATTTCATTTATACTTACATTTATTGAAATTTATATACTTTATTAAAATACACTTTATTATTATTATTTTATTGAATTGTCAAATATTAAATTTAAAAATTTAAAAAAATATTTCATGTAAAAAACGTCAAAACGTCACAATTACTGTCGATAATGCAGTACGATAATACAGTTCTTCGATCGTTTTCCATAATAGCAAAATAATTCGAAAGTGAAACGCAGAAATGAACGTATTTCAAATACGCCGTTTTGTAGAATAACCCACATTAATTATATATATATTATATATACTGCTCACCCATTTACTAAATTAAATAAAATTCCAACAAATATAAATTTTCTATACAAAAACATTTTCCAAAAAAAACAACATTTTTGTAAATGTTACTCTATATAGTAATATTCTACATTTTTATTTAGTTTTTGGATACAGCAGTTTTGTCTTTACAATCAGAACATACTGAATGTAATTCGCCCAGTTCTAGTTCTAGCACTATAATAACAATTCCATTAAATGTATCTGAGAATCACCAAGCTTCAATTTCCCAGTATTTGAATAATGTCGATGGACTTTTAATAAAGAAAGCTTATGAAAAAGATAACATTTTAGACAGCTTTCACCGACATAAGCTAGCAAAACTTATAATACACAAAGAATTTGAATTGTTTGGTAGTGAAACTGAATTTAAGATACATTCTTCCAGATTTACATTACTTGCAATTTGCATTAATAGTTATTTTGCCAACGAAAAAAGTGAAATATATTTTAGTCCGTATAAATACGATCGTCCATCAAAACAAAAAACTGGACCAAGTGGAATGTTATATGAAGCATACTCACAACTACAAAAACAGTTAAATAACATTAAACCACCTCCAGATAAAATTAAACAAAATTTGCAGACCACTTTTGGAAAAGATATAACTGAAAAAGTTTCTTTTTTAAAACTAAATTTAGAACCATGGTATACCGTAAGAAAGTTTTGGACAGAAACTCATATGTTTCGTATGGAAAAAATTTATTGTATTGACAAAAAAGTAACTATCCATCAGTACTTTCAAAATTATCCAATTTTAAAAACACCAAAAGGTTATACTTTGTTGTGTGAGGATTTTTACATATTGAGAGAAATAAATTATAATAAGCTTTTCGTTAAATGGGACAATATAAATAAAAATATTATAACTTATATCAAAGAGAAGAAACCAAAGTTAATTAAATTTATACAAAACGACACAAATTTATGCGGTTTTATATTGCTCACCCATTTACTATCGTCATGTGAGTTGGAAATAAACGGTTAAAGCTCACCAATCAAGAAGTTCTTGATTCGTTTATTTTACTCGTTGAAGTAAGATTTTATTAAATTTAAAATTTATAAAATTTAATTTTTGCAGGATTCGAGGTATCTAAAAGAAAAAATTGACGATCGCCGTAAAACAACGATACCTTACAACCATTTGTTGCTGTTGTGGGAGATGATTTTGGTAAGAATCTATTATGTTAAAAGAATCTTTTTGGTAAAAATAGAATCTTTTTTTTTATGTCAGATTCCATCACAACATCATATGTTATAATCGATGGTTATGTCTAGATAATGTCATAAATGCAATTGACGTATGTTTTAAAAGTTTTTATGCGTTAGATGCTCAATATCCCGCATTGTGTACACCTGTTTGGCTATTTATGCAAATATACGTGTATGAAATAGTTACATGACACGACAAACAATTTACAACCCTCACTTCGCTGATAACGGATTTGGAACAAGTAGCTAAATCTTAGATATACATATATAAAAAGGTAAAAATAAATTACAAAAACAAATTACAAAAATAAATTGAACTAATTATTTTTTTTAGTGTTTTTTTGTATTATTAATTATATTTTTGTAGCATTTGTTGAACTAGCAGTAGGACTGTTTTGTTTTATTTAATTTGTTTTTTTGATAAAAACAATAACTCCAGTAAATAAATAGTACTGATATTTTTTATTAAAATATTTTTGATAAATATAATTAAAATAAAAATAAAATAAGAATATCTGGCAAAGTTCATTAGATATAAACAAACTCAAAACCAAAATTGATGAGGAAAATGTAAGTTTAGTAAAACAATTATACAAAACCCAAAAATTTGTCGGAAATCAGTTCAGGAAAGTATTTCCGTGATAAACTCTTATTTTTATAATAACATTTTTGCTAATGCTGAAGAAATTATAAGTAAAAATATTGAAAATAATACCATCGAAAATGTTAATAATGCTTCAATAATATCGTCAGTATTTTTCCTGCTTAATAATTGTTTTACTCCAATTCTTACTGAACATAAACGTAAAAATGTTTTACGAAGCAGTAAACAACTGAATGAGTATCAATCTGTTATTATAGGAGAACGAATTGACATGACAACGCAAAATAATGTACAACTATTGAAAACAATTGATGTTTCGGCTACATTCATATCAATTAAAATTACACTAAAAACATTTTTCGAGAGTCCAGACGTTTTTCGAAAAACTATGGACTATGTTAATAGTCTTAAAGAAAATAGTACAACAATTTGTAACATAATTCAGTCGAAACTTTGGAGAACTAAAATTTCAGGTCTTCCCATTATTTTATATTACGATGAATTTAACACTAATAATGTTCTCGGATCGAAAAGTGGCTTGGGAAGCATAGGTGCTGTTTACATTTCAGTTCCGTGTATACCGCCTGAATTTAATTCGAAGCTTAATACAATATTTTTAACAATGTTGTTAAATAGTATCGACAGAAAATCATTTGGAAATAGAATTTTTCAAAATGTTATAAATGAACTTATTGATTTAGAAACTAATGGTATAACAATATCTAATAAGACCATATTTTTTCTACTTGCAACTTGTATAGGAGATAACAAAGGGTTGAATTCCATGTTTGGATTCACAGAATGTTTTGTAGCAAACTATTTTTGCAGATTCTGTAAAATGCATCGTAATGATACCAAACATGCTGTAAAAGAACACATATTTTTATTGAGAAATACAGCCAATTATTTATATGACGTAGAATTGAATAATGTTACAGAAACTGGAGTAAACTCAGCATGTATATTTAACCAAATACCTAGTTTTGACGTTACCACAAACTATGCCGCAGATTTAATGCATGACCTTCTTGAAGGCGTGCTAAATCTAGAAATATCGCTTATAATATCAGATTTCGTATATGTTGAAAAATTTTTCACGTTAGAAGCTCTGAATGATAGAAATAAATTTGTTTGATTTTAGCTTTTACCAGCATATTAACAAACCTTCACAAATAATGGAAGAACATCTTAAAATAAAAAAACTTAGGTACTCATCATCAGAAATTTTTTGGTTAACAAAATACTTGGGAGTTCTAATTGGAGACTGGGTTCCAGAAAAAAATAAAAAATGGGAAGTATTTTTATTTATTAAAAAAATCACGTTCAAACTTTCCGAATCAATTGATGTAAATTTTATTTCTGATTTAGAGGAGTTAATTAGTTTTCATCACAGCATCTTTATGGAACGTTTTGATACTCATCTGCGACCAAAGCATCACTTCATGACTCACTACAGAACGATAATGAATCATAGTGGTCCTCTGATTCATTTGTGGTCAATGCGGCATGAAGGAAAGCATAAAATACTAAAAGATATTGCCAATTCAACCACTAGTCGCAAAAATATTTGTCGGACTATAGTTGAACGTTACCTACTGAGTGATAGTCATATGACTGAAAACAGATTAATTGACAGCGTAAATGAATACGGCCGTAAATTACTAACAGATTTAAATATAACTCAAAAATTTAATTTACCACAGGCTAAAAACAAATAAATTTTTGATAAATAATTAAAATTAAAATAAAAAAAAGAATATTTTTGATAAATAATTAAAATAAAAATTAAAAAAAAGAATATTTTTGATAAATAATTAAAATTAAAAAAAAAAAAAAATATTTGATAAATAATTAAAATAAAAATAAAAAAATAGAATATTTTTGATAAATAATTAAAATTAAAATAAAAAAAATCAATTTTTAATAAATAATTAAAATAAAACTTACAAAAAAGAATATTTTTGATAAATAATTAAAATTAAAATAAAAAAAAATAAATTTTTGATAGATAATTAAAATTAAAATAAAAACAAATACATTTTTGATAAATAATTAAAATTAAAATAAAAACAAATAAATTTTTGATAGATAATTAAAATTAAAATAAAAACAAATAAATTTTTGATAATAATTAAAATAAAAATAAAAAAATAGAATATTTTTGATAAATAATTAAAATTAAAATAAAAAAAAATAAAGTTGTGATAAATAATTAAAATAAAAATTACAAAAAAGAATATTTTGATAAATAATTAAAATTAAAATAAAAAAAAGAATATTTTTGATAAATAATTAAAATTAAAATAAAAAAAGAATATTTTTGATTAATGATTTAAACAAACCAGTCTATTTTAATTAATTTTGAAAGTAATTTATTTAACACACACAATATAAGGTCTAATTTGTATAATTTAATTCGATGGTTCCGAATACTACTATCGTAAGTCAAATAGCAACTGCATTGTACTTACGATAGTAGTATTCGCGGCCATCGAATTATTGAATAAAAATTACATGTTACAACTATAAATTTGACAAGAAGATTCTTCATTTCGTATATTCGAATATTGAAAATTTGATTTTTAAAAAATATCAACAAAGTGGGCAAATTTTTTTCAATCAATTCTAAATCATATTTTCCCCTTGCACTACATCGTTTTTTTATTCCTTTTATATCGAGTAGTACAGAGTAGGAATAAGAAAACTCAGCTATAATTATTCACAAAACATTCTGGATAATTTAACTATCTCCGAAGGGGAAGAGGATAGAGAAGAAAAAACTGAAACACGAAATCATACAGAAATCGAAATGGCGACATTTGATATAGCTGTACACAAATTAATCCTATAAAGGTGATACAAAGAAATTAAAATTTTTTTTAAATCTAATTGATTAATACATGAAACTCTAAAAGGCGATAATGAAAAGAAAAAATTGAGTTTGTAATAAGAACTAAAATTTCAGATAAAGTTCGAACAAAAATAAGTTCACAAGAGACACCACTACACTAATACAACTAAAAACTAATTTTAAAAGTATATTAAAAAAAATAGCACACCTCTGAGAATACAATCTGAATTAGCTAAAAATCAGACAAGTTAATAATGTAACAAATTTGGAAACAAAATTGGAAATTTAACTTCAGAACTCAATGCACTACAAATAGTAGAGCAAGGAGAAGAAAATAAAGCAGCCAGACCAAAAACTTTACAAGACGCTATACAATTGGAAACAGAAATAGAACAGACGCTATACAATTGACAACAGAAATAGAACAGCCTAATTATTCAGCACGTATTTACCAAAATATAATACAAGATGTCAACAGCGATATAATTCAAACAGAAATTATATTCAATGAAACAATTTCAATAATAGGAGCAGAGCAATTGGCAAAATATGGGTAGATATAATAATAACAACTTCACTAATAGAAATAATAATTTTAGCTACAGAAATAATAATAATAGGTATAGCAATAACAATAGAAATAACAAATTTTAATAGCAGAAATAATAATTCTAGTAATAATAGAAACAATAATACTTATACCAATCGGTATCAAAATCATCAATCGGGAAACGCGCAGACAGTGCCCGACGTCCAACCATCGAGGGACTTAAATTTAAGAATTGCCAATAATCAATAAAAATCTATAATTTAAATAAAAATTTAACAAATTATATAAGAATTTGTACTGATATTACTAAAGGAATAAAATCATTTTTAATAGATACTGTCGCTGATATATCAATCCTAAAATTAAGTGAAATATATCCTGATATTCAACTAACCGAAAATAAATGTAAGATAACAGGAGTTACAGAATCAGAAACACATTTAAGTACTGCACTAGTACTGCACAGAATCAGAAACACATTTAAGTACTGCAAACATAAATTTTGAGAAAGAAAATATAGACCAAGAATTTCACATGGTAAATAGTGGTTTTCCAATTTTAACAGATGGAATATTAGGTAGAGATTAAAAATATTTATATTCCGAGAATATATTAAGATCAGATGATGACTTTCGGAAAAAAACGACCTTGATCATCACACAAAACTTAATATTGCATTGGATAATGTACCAATTGGATGTGTAAAGCAATTTCCAATAGACTATATGCATTGCATATTGTTAGGGGTGATGCGTCAAATGTTAAATCTTTTAACAAAAATTAAAAACAGGAATTCTTTTTGAAAAGGAATGCAATTGATGCAATAAATGATAGTTTAAAAAAGATGAAGAAATGTATTCCTCAAGAATTTCAAAGAAGGCAACGAACCTTAAAAGACTGAGTATTGGAAGGCATGGCATCAGAATTTAGACTGGTTCTTAGTTATACTGGCATGATGTGCAATTAGAATATTGAGCCATCCAACTAACTGCAGAAATAATGATTGTGCCAGTAAATTGTTAAAGTAATTTTGTGAAAAATTTAGTATTTTGAATGGAAATCAGAATATGACATATAATGTGCATAGCCCTCTATGCACCATTCCGAGTAAATTTTTTGACACCACATTGAATTAATTTTGACTCCATAATTTTCAACTTTGATAACCCAAAACTTGAATGCACACAAATGCAAGCCCAACCACGTATACTTTCTATTTGTTTTAATTCATTTTTCGTTGTGAAATTGTTTTTATTTTAGTTATTTGCACGGAGAAAATGTATTTAATTTATTCAGGTTTCAATTTAAATTGAATTTAATATGAACAAAAAACTGTATTACGAAGTAAATATTAATTACAAAATTATACAAGAAGAGATATGAAATATTACAAAAATATTTAAGAGGAGATGAAAGCGCAGAATACATCAACCAACATAAATAGTTCGGTGTCGTCAATGTAAATTAATGTTCCGTATAAAACATCCGAGCAATTCGAGGAACTAGAAAATCCCATAAAAAACGATGACGATGCCAGTAAAAAATTGGTATAAGATTGTTAGTAAATTAATAGTAAATAATATAAATACGTATATATAAAATTCTCAGGAGCAAATAATAGAAAAAGTTTTAGACCAATCATTAGATAAATTCATTAAAAACTGCTTAAGTACTATTATGATTCATGATGTTTCAAAGTTGTATTCATGTTTTGGTACAAATGGTAAAATACCAGTAACAACCTACGAAATATTCCATATCAGTAAAGGTAATATTTTTAAATTTATTTAACTATTTTTTTGTAAAGTAACTTTTTTCAAAATCCTAGAAACAGGAATGAAAAAATTTCCAACGGCCAGACCATGCGACAGCTTAATTATAACAAAAAGATGGTTCAATTACACTAATGACAGGATGCGTAGAAATAATAATGAAAATGTGATCAATAATTAAATAATAAATTATGTGACCAATAATTAATTATTTTTTACAATAATTAAAAATGTACATATTTTTTTTTAAATATTGAAAATTTAATGTAGAGATAGAATTGAAATTCCTCGAATATCTCGAATAGAGGTAGAATTGAAATTCCTCATATATGTAAATATTTTTAAACTATAACTAAATAGAAATGTAAAGTGGTAGAATTTAAATTTCTGAAGTAACTAATTATTTGTGACTTTTAAAATATATATATAAACAAATATTGAAATAAAATATTTATATTAATTTTAAATTAAATTGATCTTTTCAAAAAATTGCTTTTATTTTACTTCTATTTTACATATATTTTGAAGAAATTTTCAGTCTTGCCTGTGAATCAGAATTTCGAGTCAAAATTGTTATATTTTTGCGAAGCAAAATTTACATAATTTTGTTACAAAAATAATGCTAAATTGGTATTACAATTGCGAGCTGAAATTGTTTCACAATTTTGATTAAAAATTGTTTTATAATTTCAAGTCAAAATTGTTTCACTTTTGCGGAACTAAATTGACATATTTAACGCGAGTTTACACAAATTTGAATTAACATTGACACACAAAGTTGAATCAAAATTGACGCCGTGCATATGTCGCTGAGTTCATTTTTGAGTTAATTTTGACTCGCCTTGCTTGAACGGAACTTACTTCATATAGCTGCAGATTTAAACGAATTTGGGCATCTGGATGGATACAGTGCTTTTAAATTCGAAAATTATATGCAACATTTAAAAAACCATGTTAAAAAAGCAACACAACCTTTGCAGCAAATAAACAATAGACTGAAACAAAACGACAAAAAGAAAATATTGAGAGATACTCTTTCAGTCCATTTTTTACTATTGGAATGAGTCCTCCCAATAATTATTTTTTGCATAAATAGTGAAATATTTAAAATTTATAAACAATGAAAATCAGGTTAAATGTACATTCCTTATTAATTTGAAAAAAAATTTCGGGCATCCAATTGCGTCTAGCCTTCTGAATATATATTACACAAATATAGAAGAATTATCACCAGAGAGCTTTGATTTCAACATAAATGCTATTTCAAATAAATTTATGAAATTAACAACGTACAATACATGTTTGTATATACTCTTACAACATTTATAATTGTATGAGTTAAATAATTTATTTAAAAAATGTAATCACTAATATATTATTAATTTTGGTCAGTAAAATAATACTTAAGCAGACAATTTAAAATTTATCATTTCGTGTGCATTATATTTTATATGTACTAACTTCCTTTTTACAGATATGAGTGATTCACAGGGTGTGTTTAATTATATAGAAGAAGAAGAGTTCAATGCAGACACAGAGACAAATTAAGACAACTTTTTAAAAATAAACCCGAATATTAATCCAGAAACTTCCACACAAAAAAAAAATTAATGACACAAATCAGCAATATAATAAGAAATCAACATCTCGTCCATAGACATTTCGTCGATCCGCAGCCCGTCCATCAACATCACGCGAAGAGCAGGCAGGTCTATCAGAAGAAAGTAGATCAAATACAATTATTTTAAGAGAAGTGCTGCGAGAGGTAAAACTTATGCGGCGAGAGTTGATAGCAGTACACATAGAAATATCTGCTTTGAAACATTGCACAGATGATGGAAATTTTAGAAAATTAATAATACCAGCCAAATCAATTGAAGATTTCAATCAATTGGAAGAGGAGATCAAGTGCGAAATTGAATTAATACGTTTAATTATACCCGTTTTGTTTTTAGATTAAACAATTCAAAACAATTAATGGCACATCACTAGAAAAATATATTCGTCAGTGTTTCACTATTATGCAAATTTTAAAAGGTATCTATAAAAAAATATTTACATTAAATTTGAATCAAAATTTAAATGCTTTTTAGAGGAAGCCTTGAAAAAATTCGCTGATTCGAGGACTCAAGATGCGGAAGCTATAATTAAAAAATTATTTCAGTATGACAAGGATCGGCACCGTGAGGCCACGGTGTAAAAAATTAAGTTTTAAGAATTGAAATTTGTTTTCTTGAAACAATTTTTATTCATTATTATTTTATATTAGGTAGAATTTAAATCCTATGTTTTTATATATTACAAGATTTTTTTAAAAAATTTATTTCATGTCATTAAGTTTAATGTGATTTTATTTTGAAGTAGAATTGAAATCCTTTATTCATTATTTTTTTATATTACAATTTTTATTCATTATTATTTTATATTAGGTAGAATTGAAATCCTATTTTTTTATATATTATAAGACTTTTTTTTAAATTAATTTCATGTCATTAATTAAGTTGAATGTGATTTTATTTTTATTTTTTTTAATTATTTTTTTTCATATTAAGAATATATTTTTAAATTAAAATAATTACCAAAAAACAATGTGATTTAATTTAACTTTATTATATATTAGGTAAATTGATTACCTATTTTTTTAGATATTAAGAAATCATTTTAAATTTTAAGATCATTACAAACAGAGAGTCGAACCGGATCTTATTCCGTTCTGGTTTACGGTTACGTTCTGTATTTGGTTTGGTTCCGGTTTACAATTCGGTTTTTAATATTTTTTCCGCCCCGGTTACGTTTTCGGTTCAAAACCGGTTCGGAACCGGTTTCTAATATAAATTAAATTTAAAGAAAAACAAACAGTAATATGTATATTATTACTTTATTCAATTATTTTCATATTATAGTAATATAGTAACTTGTAAAAAAAAAAAAATTGTTTTTCTAAAACCATGTTAAAAATAAACAAAATCAAAATGAACAAAAAAAAATTAACAAAAAAGAAATTAACCAATAAAAAAATTAACCAATAAAAAAAACTTTATAAAACAAACTTAATTTAGTTGAAGTCTTTATTTAATTTGCAAATTAATATGTTTTGCAAATTTTTTTCAGATAAATTTGTTCTTTTATCTCCCAGTATAATTTTCAACGCAGAAAAATTTCTCTCCACAAGGACCTGAGTTGCAGGCACGGCTAATATAATTTTAGCAAGTTCTGACAGTTCTGGCATGATAACTTTTTTTGAAAACCAATATTGTAATACGTCAGTATTATTAGTCTTACTAATAGGATTAAAATTATTAATTTGCTTTGATAATGCAATTAATTTTTCTTTATTACCATCAACATTACCAGCTGATAATGAATGTATAGAATTCAACTCTCTTTCTTTGTTTAATAGAAATTTTTCCAAATCGAACATACTCGAAGTTTCTATGTAATTCAAATTCAAGTTAAGTTCATCAGTAGATGTTGAAGAAGATTCTGGTATTGTTAAATGTCCAATTTTTAATAGCTGTTCACGTGCAATTTTATTTTGAGAATTAGTTAATAAAAAATTGTAGCGTGGATCCAAATACAATGCAGCCAAAACGTAATCCCTCTCCAATAAATTTTTTTCTCGTTTTTCAATTGCTTCTTTTAAAGATTTGCTGAGAGGTGTAATAATTTTTTCAATTTCAATTTTAATTTCTAACCATAATCCATAGAAATCTCCGAGAAGTAATTGTTCATTTTGTAATTTTAATGTTGCAGATTTTAACGGTTTGAAAACATTCACAAAATCCTCAACAAATTTCCATTCTTCATTTGTCTTAAGTAAAAAACTATAAGTACTCACCATCTGATCACAAAATGATTTTAACTCTAGAAGCCGTTAGAGCATGTCAAAAGCAGAATTCCATCTAATGGAACAGTCAATTTTAGGTTTTTTTAATTTCATTGCGGATATTAAAACCAAAATATTAGTGGTACGTAACTTTTTACAGACGAAACGACATTTTGATAGTTTTTTAGCAATTACTATTTCTTTTATGACATCATAAATGGCTAACTGTAAAGTATGTGCTGCACATCGTACTGCAGAAATAGCATTTAAATTAAAATTTTCTAATCTATTATCATCACATCTATTTAAAACAGATGCTACATTTGCGGCCAACATTTCCTCTTCGTTAATTATAGTTATATCGTCAACATTGTTTTCTTCGCTATCCTCATCGGTATTCTCTACCTGTGTAATATGCTGGTTAGATATTTCTAAATCGGAACATAGAAGTTTAACTGTTTTTACCATATTTGCACCATTATCAGTGGTTATGGTATAAATTTGGTTAATTTCAATATTAAACGATTTTAAAATTTCTATTAAACTTTCTTTAATATATTCAGCTGTATGTCGTTCTTTCATTTCCATCATTGATAATGTCCGTAACAGAAACTTATCACTCAGAATATATTGAGCATTTACACCTAACACCGACCTATCACATCTTGTGGCTATATCTAGTTTAATACCAATCATTTTATTTTGAACTTCTTTATTAATATTTTGTTTAATTTCTTCTGCAAGTATGTTAACATTTTTTCTAATATTTTCAGTATTAATTTTTAAATTTGAACCTAGTCCATTTAACAATGGTTTCAAAGTTTGTTGAAAACCTGAGCACGCAAACTGAAAGGACATCCATTTTTGGTGACTAACTGCACGCAAACACTTATCAATGTTGGTTCATCCATAACAACATTAATTGTTGTTTTTTTTACTGCTTGCATTTGAAATAAATTCTGTTGTTTTGTGCCTACTAGATTTTGTTTTTTCGGTGGTTGTGCCATCAATGCTTTTTCTTCTTGCAGAAGCGAATATTCATTAATATCAAAACATTCAACATGACGCTCATAATTAGCAGCATGAGTTCCAGCAATGCTTTCCCACAATCATCAATTTTGCATACTCCTTTATTTGCAGTTTGATCGATTTGGAAAAATTTCCTTACAGGATTTTCGTATTTTCGTCCCATTTATGGTATATACAAGAGCTTGAAAATATTAAGAATATAAATTTACGCTATATTTGCTTTAAAAAAAAACTAACCTTTTATATAAAATTTGTAAAAAAAAATATTTATTTATTTCCAAAGTTTTGTTTATTCCTGTTTTCAAATTTGAAATTTAAAATGCAAATGACATAAAACATATGATTGACTTGTCGTTTCATGAATTTTAATAAAAAGCGACTTGCCGTTGTATAAAAATAAACGTAAAGTACTTATTTTTACATTTTACTTCTAAAGTTGACCTAAAATAAATAAAACTTTTGAAATAAAAATAGTTAATTTGTGAGCCGTAAAAAACCGGTTTTAACCGCTTCTACCATTTGCTCCGGTTATGGTTACGGTACATTACATTTTTATTATTTCGGTTCGGTTACGTTTTTGGTTTCCTAAAAATAGCGGTTAATAGCGGTTTTCGGTTTTCGGTTCAGTTCCGGTTCGACTCTCTGATTACAAATATATAATTTATTTTTTATTTCTAATATAAAAGTAAAATATTTAAATTTGTGTTTTAATTATTAAATACAACTAAGGAAGAATTCTAGAAACGGCACGAATTACCAGTACGAATATGTCACATTAAATCACTACGAGAAAGTTACGCTAAATGTAAGAAAGTTACGAATACGTTACACTTAGACAGTACGGAAAAGTTACGCCAAATGTGTGCGATTACGTTATATGTATATAAACAGAATGGGAAAGTTACGCTAAATTTGTACGGAAAAGTTACGCTAAATATGTACGAATACATTCCACCTAAACTGTACGGAAACCTTACGCTTTTGCGAGGACTTATCGTATTAAACAAAGCAATTTTACTTTCTAAAACAATTTAAATAAAAAAACAATTTTAATTTAATTAAAAATGGTTTCTAGAAGAGATTTTGTAGATAGATTATTAAAATTGTAAGTTAATTTTCTTATTTTCTATTTAATTTCCAATGCAAATATAAATAATAAAAAAAAAACAGTTTAAATTAAAATAACCAAAACCGACTACAAAAAACAAAAGCAAAAGGAAATGTATTTTTAATGGCTCCCTGAATTTAGGCCGCGTGACTTTGGACCGCGATAAAAACTGACTTTAGACCGCGCGGCCTAAAGTCATTTTCGAAAATGACTTTCATTTTGTTCTACGCGGCCAAAAGTCACGCGGCCTAAAGTCTATGCCCCATTTTTAAAGATGAGCTGCAAAAAAAGTACTCCACATACTTTATTAATAGTGATGTTTGTTCAAAATCAGAGGCATATTGTAAACAATGCAATATTATTGTTTCTGTTTCGAACACCATCTTGGTTCTAAAAAACTACAAGTCTGCTTCATATGCCACTGAAAATTTGTATTTTCTAAGCAATCATTGTATAAACCTGCATAGGTTTTTGATGATATTAATAAATAAATAAAATAAATAAAATAAAATAAATGGATGGACATAATTAAGTTATATGAACTTGATTCTGGAATCGCTGGAATTCAAATGTTAAAAAAATTATTTTAGAAAATAAAATAATTTAGAAAATAAAATAAGGCATATTTTAGAAAATAAAATAAGGAAAATGAAAGTATATATTTCAGGTAAAGTATTTCAAAATTTCAAAATATATTTTAGGTAAGGACAGTAGTGCTGCAATATTATGCAAATTATACTGCTGCTTGTATCATATTTTTGGATCGTTTGTTTTATTCGATGAATGGAAGTGTTCGAATTCGAAGACCACAAAGAGGGAAGGAACTTCTAGAGCTATTTGGAAAGGAACATCAAAAATTTTGTGAAGAAGAAGCAAATCCACTTTTAAGATCAATGGTTGAAACCTTTAATCCGTCAAGTATCCAAAATTTAAAAAAAAATGGATAACTTCGAAATCGTTAATAAATTGCAGGAATTTTAACCAGGACCCACTGGACGATTTTTTTGGGTCTTTACGAGCACTGAATTATCGAAATGTCAACCCAAATAGATTCCAGCTTATAAGTAAATATATAACATTAATAATCATCCTGCAATTCCACGGCCATCTCCTAACCTTGCTGATGCTTTAATTCCACCAATTGTAAGTCTCACCAAAAGCTCAGCCGAACAAGGTGATGGTAGATACTTGCTCTCCCGGTTTAGAGATCATAGAATTTTCGAAAATTTGCGTTTATTTTTGGCTTATCTTCATGATCGTGCATCGATGGAAAAACTAAAACAAAAGTAATGATTTTAATCCAACAGGTCTCCCATAAAATCCTGCGGATGTGAGGATCATCTACGATTAATTAAAAAATCGAAAAACAAAGCTTATCGTAAATGGAAAAACTGGATTGCGATTTATTATGTTTCAACACTTTAAGTCTTGAGTTCCGGAATCATGAATCCAGATGTTATGTGAGTTTCATAGCAAAAAGTAGTTCAGACTTAAAAAACAATCCCCGAAATTTCTATTCATACGTAGACTATAAAAAGAAATAAAAAGGATTGCCAAGTAAAATGCATATGTCGGGTCAGCAATTTACTAACGAGTCCGATATTAGTAATAAGTTTGCTTTTTAAATCTGTATATACTGAGAAATTATCATATGACAATGACATGTTTGAGTATATTGATAACAATGGATGTAATTTGACACATTTAAAGATAAATCATTTAAAGTAAGCCATTTGGGACCACTTTTATTCCTTGTATTTATCAATGATATCACGCTTAAGTTTAAAAATTGCAAATTACTTCTATTTGCGGACGATTTGAAAATCTACGTTTCTATCCGGAATCCATTGGACCACAAAACATTTCACTTAAATATGGACATATTAATTAAGTGGTGCACAGACAATTGTATGGTATTAAACATTGATAAATGCTGCGTTATATCTTTTAGCCGCCGCCGTTGTTGTAACATTTATGATTACTTTTGTGGAATATCTAAACTGACCAGATCTGAATTAGTTAAGTCTTGGAGTCTTAATGAACGCTAAGCTATGTTTTAAACAGCTTTTGGACATGGTTTATCTTAAAACTAAATCTAGACTAGGCTTCGTTAAAAGGATGTCAAAAGAATTCAACGACCTGTATGTAACAAAATCTCTATTTTGCTCACTTGTACGTCCTATTTCAGAGTAATTTAGTGTTATTTGGTCACCTATGTATGATGTTAATATTGGCAGACTGGAATCTGTGCAAACACAATTTTTATTATTTTCATTAAGGAGCCTGACTTGGAGCAATGATAGTTACTAACGTCCCCCATATACAAGCCGTCTAAAGCTTCTAAATATGAAATCATTGCAAGGGAGAAGAGAACTCATGGACGCCCTGTTTACCTATGATCTCATCAATAACAATATTAACTCTGACCACATCTGTTGTAAAATCGTTAGAAATACTTCCACTAGATTCTTAAGAAATCCAAAATTTTTGGAAAAGCAATGCAGATGTAACTACAGTGCCAATGAGCCTTTTAACAGATGTTCTAGAACATTTAAAAGGTTCTCCAAATTTTACAACGCCGCTGTATCTAAATTATCCTTTAAGAATCTGAAAGTAGCCGAGGTGAAAAAAGTATTTGTATTTGTGTTATTATTTTTTTATTTAAGTTGAAAAAAAAATTGAATTAAATTCTGCAAGACTAATCTTTTGGTCAGAACCACCATGTCACTTTAAGAGTATGTCCGAAAATTAATTTAATTTAATTTTATTATTTGAGTTTTGAGACAAAAGATTTTTCTTTACTTAATTTTATTTTTCTATTTTTAGAATAACATGACTATTTGGTTTTTAACCCGATAGTGAGTAGTTTTGGCCAGAATCCCCAAGTGTTAGGTGGCGTCACTGTCACCTAAGACTACCATTGCTAATAGCTAGGTGGTCCAAAACAATTTATATGTGGATACTCATTTCTGTTTTTTCAAAAAATTGTTTGAGAGGTCAAACTCAATTTAAATTTATATCTAATTACACCTATCCCCCGATTTACACGGTACTTTTTTTGTACGTTTTCGCTTTTACACGGTTTCGAAAATTATAATTTTTTTTTAATTTCACTCTTATCAATACATATTTATAATAATAATATGCATATGTATACACATATTTATTTAAAAATAAAAATATAAGCATAAACAGGGAATTCCCCCATTTAAGTATTCGTGTTTTAACAAGTTATTATTGAAATTATTTTTTCAATTTCTGCGCATTACGTTCATTTGTTTTAAGTACGTGATAAGTAATACAAGTATAAATCATTTGTCCAGTTTGATTGATACAACAGTAGATTTGTGTAATAGTAATATTATTTTGATTTTGATTACACAATTTTCCATAACGGTAAGTATCCTATTAAGTAATAAAATTATTTTAATTATTACATACATATGTGATTTTAAAGGTCTTATAATGTCGAAAGAAATTCCGAAAAAAACAACAAAAAGAAAAGTTATATCGTTGGAAACAAAAATAAAAATATTAGATAGACTTAGCCATGGAGAAGGTTCATCAGCAGTTGGCAAATCATATGGTATGAATGAAGCTACTATTAGGTCAATAAAAAAAAATGAAAGCAATATTAGAAAGAGTGTATCCGCTGGAGTTTCTACCAGTAAGCAAATCTCTTCATATGTCAGAGATGTTGGAATTGTTAAGATGGAGAAAGCATTAATGATATGGATTGAAGATCAAACACAGAAAAGACTACCTATTGATACTAATGCAATTAAATATAAAGCTTTGAAAATCTTATCAAAAATAAAAGAACAACGATTAACATCTGACAACCAAAAACCTGATTTTGCAGCAAGCCATGGCTGGTTCGAAAGATTTAAGACTCGACATTGTTTACATAATCATAAAATAAAAGGTGAATTGGCATCTGGTGATGAAATTGCCGCAAAAGCGTATCCAGCCAAGGTTTCTGAAATTATTCAGGCTAACTCCTATCACCCAGTTCAAGTTTTTAATGCGGACGAGACGGGTTTATATTGGAAAAAAATGCCAAGTCGTACATTTTTGGCAAAATCTCAAAAAACAACTGGTGGACATAAAGCAGCAAAAGATCGCGTAACCTTCTTATTCTGTAGTAATGCATCAGGTGATAGAATAATGAAACCTTTGGTTATAAATAAAGCGTTAGCACCACGTGCATTTAAAGGAGTAAATGTGTCCACACTTCCAGTACATTGGATGGCCAATAAAAAGGCATGGGTTACCACGTCCATTTTTAGTGAATGGTTTCAGAAGTGTTTTGTACCTGAAGCAAAAAAATATTTAACAGAAAAAGGACTGCCTTTTAAAGTCCTTCTGCTGCTGGACAATGCGCCCGGCCATCCAAAAAGTTTAGAACATGAAAATGTACAGATTGCTTATTTGCCGCCAAATACGACGTGTTTAATCCAGCCATTGGATCAAGGCATAATTGCAACATTTAAAGCACTGTACATAAAACGTACTTTTAGATACATTTTAGAAAAAATGGACTGTGAAGAATCCTTAACAGTAACAGATGCTTGGAAAGATTTTTCAATTTTAAATTGCATCCAGCATGCAGCATTAGCATACACTGAAATAAAAAAATCAACACGGAATGCATGCTGGAAATCAATATGGCCAGAAGTTGTTGGAACAGGCAATATCGTTTCACCAGTAGAGACTGAATATACACAAATTATTGAATTAGCAAATACCTTGGGAGGGGAAGGATTCGAAGATTTAGCAATTGGTGATATTACAGAATTAGTCGTAGACCATGGTTTGGATGAAGATGATCTAGTAAACATGGTGGACTTAACCAATGATCCTGATCCTGATAGTACCACTGATAGTGTGGAAGAAACGTTAGAATTAACTTCAACAATTGTTCGGGAAGGTCTTGAATTAGGTAAAAAATTAGAAAACTATTTTTTAAATCATGATCCAGTTGTTGAGCGAGCTAATCAATTTCAAAGAGAACTCAATCAATGTTTGGCGAAATATCAAGAAATCTATAAAGATTTGACCAAAAATAGCGCTCAACTGTTAATTACATATTTTGTGACAAAGATCACACCGGAAGAAGTTCCTACACAGTCTATAAATGATTCAGAAATATCCATTTCAAGCGACGAAAGTGAAATTATTCCATTTCGAAAGAGAAGGCAGAACATTGAGGATTCTGATGATTAAAATTCAGTAACACTTTACTATGTTTTATAAAATGAATTATACCTTTTTATTTTATGTTTAAATTAATATAAATTTCTTTCTGTTTTGTTATAAACTCTGCATTTTTTTCATTTAAGCAGTTTTTTACCCAATGTTTCAGTTTCCATTGATTTATAGGTCCGATTTGCGAGTTTACTTCTTTGTTGGAACCAATCCCTTACAAATATCCTATATGTATGTCTTTGTCCCATTTACACGGTTTCGATTTACACGGAATTCTCAGGAACCAATCTACCGTGTAAATCGGGGGATAGGTGTATATGGTTGCTATCCTAGTTTTTAACCTATTGACCTTCTCTTTTTTATTTTTCAATCTGTTATTGTTATTATCATTTATTATATGTTGTTTATATTTATATTGTTTATTTTTTAATTTTAGTTATAAGAGTTGTTATATGTTCCTATTCGTATTATTTTATTAAAATTTTAATTGCATTTTTAGTGTATTGATTAACTTTTGGTATTAATCCTGTGTGTAGATTACCTATAAAGGCGATTTTATTTTTATATAAAAACACAAAAAAAAAATTTTTAAATTAGGACTATTTTATTTATTAATTTCTTTCTTTATAGTAGCTGTGTTTTTTTCAAATGGGTCTGGGTCAAGGTTTGAAAAAAACGATAAGGATCATTTATTCGGGTTTCATAAGTATAAACAGGTGGGACCGGTTTGACATCATTTTAATTTTATGTAGATATGATAATTTTTTTTATTCGTATATATGAATAGTTTTAAAAAAGGCTAATAACATATTAGCAACATATATTTTTAAATTTTTTTATATTTTTACAGTATTTTTAAAAAAATAAATCACTAAAAAAAGATTTTTTATCTAATTTTGTTTGCACCGCCATCTGTTTGTAAATTCCCACATTAAATCTATTCAGGTTTCAAAACCTTGAACCAGATAAATATTTGGGTTATGTGTTGTTGTTTTTCAGATAAAAATGAAAACCTTGAACCAGACCCGTTTGAAAAAAACACAGCTAGTATTTGAAAATTTTCCTGTTTATCTAGGGTACAAAATATTTTTCTTCTTTTTGTAAATTAATTTCATTGGTTGGATTTTATTATCAGTCAGTTCCTCAACATCAGTTTTCTTATATAATTCAGATACTTTATCTGTTGTTTTCCAATTATTTTAGCGGATAAAAATTGAAAATGTTCATCTATATGATTAATGCTTATTTATCTATCTTATCTACTATCTCGTTTTTTGAGAGGCTGAAAAATCAATTTTTTATATATATATAAAGAAAAGGTATTTTGTAGTTTTGTTATATATTTATTTTTATTTTTATTTATTATAATCGGTTCTGTCTGTTCCTGTTGTTATTAGGGCTTTTTTTTTTTAAAAAATCCCTTATGTTAACGCTTTTCTGTCCGTCCGTCTGTCCGATGTAAACAATAAAAAGCAGTTATTTCACATAGTTACTGTACACACAAGTTCATGATTGACCCACCGATGGAAAGCTTGATTTATTGAGAACCAGATGTAATTAATAGAATTTTAAAATTCGGCCGGTAGGTGGCGCTATTTGCATTTTGCCAAAACATCTTTTTCCGAATAAAAATGTAAATTTATATAGTAAATGTGCACCAAAAATAAAGTTTGACCAAAGTTTTAAAGTTTGATATTTAAGAGTAGAATACGATTTCAGTAACCGTCTTTCACATTTCTACCGCTAGAGGCGCTGAATACTAAAATATATAAAATGTTAATTTTTAAATGTGATTTCCAATAGTCAATAAGCCCCAAAATTTAGGTTTAATGTCGCAAATGAAAGGTACTAAGTAGTAGTATAAAATCGCAGTTGTTATATTTTCAGTATCTGCCACTAGAGGGTGCAACATAATACTCAAAATATGCATTTACAGTAGATAATTTAAAAAAAGCCCATGATTATAAAACTACTGATCAGTAGTTCGGCTGCGCGGTATTTTTGTTTTATATATTATTGTAGAATCATTTTGTTATATTTGGAGTGAACTGAGATGTGTTTCGTATTGTCTATTATCGTATTTTTCCCATGTTTGATCCTTCTTTTTCTCGTGAATAGGATCGAGGTTTTAATTGCGTAATGTGAATTTCTACAAGATGCGACTTCATTATTTTTATATCCCTATTTAGCATTATGACCTAGATGTGGCCCAGGAAAATCATTGATTATATATCCTGGGTACTATGAAATCTTTGGAGTGACTGTGCTCCGTCCAACCAATCCCCCGTACCAGAACAAAGTTCTGTACAAGAAATCAACTGTACTAAAACACTAAATTCCAATCCAAATTTTGTTCTCACTTATATTAATAATATTAGGTTGAACCTATTAATGAGTAGTTTTGGCCAGAAGCCCCAAGTGTTAGGTGGTGTCACTTTCAGCTAAGACTACTATTGCTAACATATAGGTATCTGGGCCAATATACTTTTATATATAGATACTCATTTTTGTTTTTTAATAATATTGTTTAAAAAGCTAAGACAATTTAAATTTTTAGTGTTTATTAGATTTTATGTCTAAGACCTGTCAATTAAACATGAGGTTTACACACAAAAAGGTTTTAGCATCTGATGCTTTTTGATAGAACCCAATGTTGATTCTGCAGCTAGGGTTCTAAAAATTGGTTCAAAGATCTTGGTTGTTTTCCTATCCTCCAATTGGAAACCAAAAAAATAGAGGAATGATATGATTTATGTATGTATATGTATATATATTATATACATACATAAATATAATATAACGGTGTAAGTGTAATATTATATTTATGTAATATAATGATATATAATGAACATTCACAACTGAAACCTTTCAAATATATAATTTTATCATTCTTAAATATCTTATATTTAAGAATGATAAAAAAAGAGGAAAACCAAAAAGGGGCTTTTGAAAAATTACTATATACCGTTATGGATAAATATATACATAAATTAATGCCATAATTAAAGGGTGTGCGGAGATGTGCATACACTTAACGTGTTGTAATTACTAATTACATTATAAATTAGTAAAGCAATAGTACATATTTGTGCTGTAATTTCAAAGCAAAACATTTGTTCTGTGTTTTCAAACGGATTCTTCTGATAGTTTCTGTAAAATAAAACAGTTCGGTAAACGGTAAACCTTTCGAAAAAGTGCCTATTTTTAGTGTCTTTTTTTTTGAAAAACGATGAATACGAGGAGAATTTTCGGAGTGGTATGTATATTTATATAATGTTAATGTTTGGTTTATAAAACATAATTTAGGAAATTCCGAAAACCAGAACTCTGTAGGTTTAGCTGAGTTCGTAAACGATGTTCTGGATTTAGTGCAGGGTTCGAAAGAAATAAATGTAACGTGCGATAATTTTTTTACCGGATACGAACTGGCACAAGAGCTTTTGAAAATAGATATAATAATTGTTGGTACAGTTCGTAATAACAAAACATTTTTACCTATTACTGGTACAGTTGGTGAACTACGGAAGCGATCTGTTTTATCCAGCAATTTTTATTTCTCAGATAAATTAACTCTTGTACAATATGTACCAAAAAAATATAAAAATGTCAATGTGCTCAGTACTTTCCATCCTCAACCTATAGTGAATAATAATGAAAAAAAACCTGAAATAATCGCGTTTTATAATGAAACGAAAGGTGGCATTGACACGGTTGATCAAATGGCTGGTCAAATGGCTGGTACATACACATGTAAGCGATGGCCAATGCCTATTTTTGGTAATATGATATATGTGGCGAACACAAATTGAATATTATATATTGTGAACAATGTTATATAAAATGATTAATTTATAACAATATTATTATTTTTATTGTTATTCTGAATAAAGATTTTGTTTCTATTAAATATATGTTGCATTTTCTTACAATATATATATAATAATCGCAAGGGTCACATGTGACCCTCAATACAGCGAACGTGGGCACGAATTCAATACAGGACAAGGGTTAAAGAATCGGGAACCGCAGACTACAAAAAGAGTCCTGGACGTTCGGCAAAGATTATGACCCCGAAAGTTATTGCAAGAGTACAGAAACTTTTTGAAAAGCATCCAAATATATCGGTGAGGCTAGCTGCTCAAAAACTGAAAATAGCAAAATCAACCGTGCATACAATTAAACTAAAAAAGTTAGGGATTAAAGGATATATTGCGTCACCTACCCTAAAATATACCGAAGTACAAAAACAGCGGGCAAAAAGGAATTGCCGAAAAATTTATGAAAACCGGCTCTGTTATGGTTCTTCAAAAATTTTTGTCATTGATGATGAAACATATTGTCCCATTGATCCTAATGATGTTCCTGGCAAAAAGTTTTATCATTGTTCAAAAAAAGAAAACGTAAACTCGAATATAAAATGTAAGCCAAAGGCAAAATTTGCTAAAAAATTCCTAGTATGGCAAGCCATTGATGAAAAGGCAATGTATCGGAGCCGTTTATTACAACAGGAACAATTAAAGCTGATATGTACTTAAAGGAGTGTATCCAAACTGCGCATTACGCTAGAAATGTCACGCAATTTTTAGACTCCGTTGGTTTGGAGTACATTGAGAAAGATAACAATGCTCCAAATATTCCACAGGCAAGACCCATTGAGAAATATTGGGCATTATGTAAAGCTAAATATAGCAAACGAAATAAAATGGCGATAAATCTGAATGGTTTCAAAAGAATATGGGCCCAAATTGCTTCTGAAGTTGCTAAAAAGTCTGGTCAACCACTTATGGCTAACATTAGGAGGAAATTACGAAATAGTGCATTTAGTTTGAATTTACAAATTTATTTTTTAATATATTAAATATTTAAATAATTTATAGTTTTTAAAAATTAATGAATAAATATGAATTTTATAAAGAAAATAAAAATGTTACTTTAATTTGGGGACACCCTTTATCTAAAAAAGAATACTAAAAATAAACTTAAAATTTCACAGAAGAAATTATATGAAAAATGTAATTTTTTTTAAAAAAATTCAAAAAAAAACCCCTTCTATAAATACAAAAAATAAAAATAATAGTGAGAACTAATAAAACTTGTTTTTTAAAAAAATAAATAACTTAAACAGACTTTTTGAGATTGTAATCTGTGGAGAATTTTTTAGATATTTGTGGAGACATTTTCTAGACATTTTTTTGGAGTATTGTGGCGTGGCGTGACACCACAAAGCTGTGGCACCGTGGTGGAAACTGGCATAGTGCGAATCTGGCCATAGCCATAGTAACAACGGGCGTACGAACGCCATTTAGTTCTGGTTGTCACTTTATAATCGAACGACCTATAGGAAAGACAACTACGCAGCAGTTATATAGTTTAGGTAATAATTAAAAAGTAAGAAAATATTGTGATAGTAATATTAATAAATAAACATTTTTATTATAACGTTAATATTACTATATTTGTTTTATTATCATTCGTATAAATTACAACGACAAATTAAGATATCTTTGATCAACGATATATACAAGGTAAGGTTTTTGTATTTTTAAGTGGTTCAGCAATAAATAACCACAATTGTTCTGGTTAAAGAATTTTTGGTCACATATGTTATTGTTGTTTTGATTGATAGATGTTTGTGTGTGTAATGTGTGATTGAAAACTTAATGTTGATTATTATTAAAATTGTTAAAAAATTGTGTTTATTATTTATCAAAATTACTATATATTGTTACGTCTCTACCAGAACGATCACCATTCCCATAACATTCTTCTAATGCACATGCCGGATGCAACCCTATACCTGTTTTTATTAAAATAAAGTAATTAATTTTTCCCACAATAAAATTATTAAACACAAAAACAACTATTAAGCTAATTTTGATAAACAAGCATTTTTTTTTTGAATTTATTTTGATTCCCACAAAATTAAATAGAAGATATTAAATAGAATTGTAATTTAAGTAAACATGTTTTTTTTTTGAATAATACAATTTAATTAAAGAAGTGAATTAAAATAATAAAAATAATTTAGTTTGGAATAAGCTCCGGTAATGAAAAGAAGTTTTTTAAACTACAAAGATAAGAAATAATTTTGTATTAAGAACATTTTATTTTTGTAAGAAGAATAGTAATTGAAAATAAAGTTAAGTTTTGTTTAATTAATGAACATTTTTCGTGTGTTTTTATTTTCGAATAATATTATTGGCGCAGTCGGTAGGATCTCAATTAAAGGGATCCAGTGATAAAGAAATATAAAAAATATACGCGAGTTCAAAACAAAAACCTGACAAAAAATTTCTGTTCTAAAATAAAAAAAAAAAAAAATAATAATAAAAATAATTTTATTATTTGAAAAATTAAAATAAAAACAATAATACAGACATTTCTTTTTTATAATTGTTCTACAATTTAATAAATAATCAACAACGAAAATGCCGGGAACGGAGCAACTACCATCAACACTTAGACAGCAAACACAAACTCAGCCATTGGTTCTATCATTAGATCCACTACAGTATATCAACAGTTTACCAGAATTTAATGGAAAAGATGAGGATTTATTTACGTTTTTAGAATTAGTTGATAATATTGTACCTTTAATATTAAAATATGAAACGGAAAGTCAAAACATTTTGTTAAATAGACTTAAGAGCAAACTAGTAGGCAAAGCAAGAGAAATAATTGAAATTAATAATAATGTACAAAATTGGTCTGAAATGAAATCTGTTTTACTTAATAATTTTGGTGATAAAAAATCAGCTCTTCAAATTTTTGATGAGTTAAGAAGTGTTCAATTTACCTCGGAATAGTGTTGAATTGTTGAAAGAAATTAAAAGTATTTTAAGGAGACTTAATAACAAAATTAAGTCTAATCCCGATGCTCACTTTACAACTAATGCTAATATTCAAACTGGCTTAGCAGTTTTTAAAGAAAAATTACCAGAACCTATGCGTTCAATTATATTTAGTAGAAATCCTCCAACGATCGAAAACGCTTTAGATATTTTGCATGAAAGTAATTATGCTTATTACACAGTTGCCAGATCGTGGGAAATTTCCCATATTATTTCACATAGATTGAAATATAGTGTTTTGATTGCGTAAACTATTGTTAGTAGAAAATTGATGTATTTTGGCAACATATAAATTTGGAATTGAAGTAAACACGAATAATCCGGTTTTCTGGAAGTAATTTATTTACATAACAGGATCATAGTAGAAATTGAATGCTTGGTAATGTATGTATGAGTAAGAAGTGTAAGTAATATATTGTTATTTAACGAATTTTTTAACAATTGTTGAGAAAAGAGATAATTTATAGTATGTCATGAATTATATATTTTAAAAGGCATAAAGAATTTTACTTAGTATACCTATGTTAAGAGCATTGTGTTTAACAAAATGTTTGTTGTATGGAAGATACGAATACTAAGTAAGTGAGAAAAATTGAGAATTAATAATAGAAAGAAAAGTAAAATAAAGGCTTAGTTCTGGGAACCAATTGCATGTTGGAGAAGACAAAGGAAAGAAGACATATTTGGTGTAAACCAAATTTGTTTTTTGGCTGTTGTTTTTTTTTTTTTAATGTTGAGAGCATTTTGTGTTTAACGAAATGTTTGTTTTAAGTGAGTAAGTGAGAAAAACTGAGAATTCATAATAGAAAGAAAGAAGTAAAATAAAGGCTTAGTTCTGGGAATTAATTGCATATTGGGGAAAAAAAACAAAGAAAGGAATACATGTTTGGTGTGTTTTTTTTGTGCTGTTGTTTTGGTTTTTTTTAAGTAAAGAGGCTACAGTAATAAAATGAATTTGGAAAAGTAAAACACGAAGAAACATGATTTAAACAAATATTGAGAAAAAATTTGTTTATGAAAATATTAAAATAGTTCTTTTGTTTGGAAATTGGAATGCAATAAAGTTCTTAACAAGTATATATGTTATGTTGGAATTGCGAACTAAATTATGACAGTATAGATAATGAAGATTATGTTATTGGTTTGTTTCTTTGTGTTTTGCTTGAGAAATATGATAAAATATTTTATTAGTTTTTTGAATAATGTTTTTTTTTTATTTCAGGCAAATTTATTCATATACATATGTATATATATAAATTAATATAAATACTATACAATACACAGACTATCGTATACTATATGACAATAAATTTATATTTACAAAGGTATAATTTAACGTTAATATTTTTATAAAATGGACATAAATAAATTTACAATAAAAGAACTTAAAGAAAAACTTAACAAATTAAATTGTACGAACTTGAAAGGGAATAAACGACAATTATATGAAAGGTTAAAATCATTAACGATGTCAAATTCTAATTCACGGTCGACAAGTCCAAATAGTAGTGTAGCTTTGGAACTGAGCAATGGGTAAAACGGGTAGATGCTCTAATGATGAATTATAATTGGGATCGAAATGTTGTATTCTTGGTTGTGGCTACTAAAGTGTTGGGACCAGCTAAGTGTTGGTATGATAGTGTGCAGGAAAATATTGTAAACTGGGAACGATTCAAAGAACAATTAATTTCAAGTTTCCCATCTTTAAATAATGAAGTAAATATTCATCAAATATTAGGTCAGAGAAAAAGAAAAGTTAAAGAAAGTGTAGATGCCTATTGTTATGAGATGAATACGATAGGGAAAAGAGCAAATTTGAGTGATGAGGCAATTTTTCAATACATAATAATGGGACAAAATGATTTTACAATGATAAGCAACTTGCCGGCTACTACATTTCCAAATCTTTGGCATTAATTAAACATATAAAGCAGTACGAGAACATTAAAAATTATTTACATAAAAAACCTTATATGTCTTTAAAAACAGATTCTATCAATACAGTCCGAAGGATAGTGGGGAAGGTAATAATGTAAATGACAAAAATGGAAGAATTTTAAAATGCTATATTTGCCAAAAACCTGGTCATTTTGCTAGAAATTGTTATTTAAGAAAAGAGAATGTTTTTGATAATAAATTAAATAAAGCGGTTGACAATCTAGTATATATAAATAAAATAAATGAAAAACCAATTGAAGATTGTTATTATGAATGTGTTAGAATAAATAACATAGCATTTAAAGGACTTATTGATTCTGAATGCACAAGATCTATCATATCGGAAGAAGATGTTTTAGATCATAATTTACCAATAAAAGATGGAAGAATTGGTCTTACAGGATTTGCTGGAGGAAAATGTATGAGTGTAGGTATTAGTCCTGTTATAATTGATATTGACGGGGTGAAAGCTAAAATAGATTTGGTAGTTGTGAAAGGTGAAATTCAAAAAGGTTATATGATTATTGGTAGAGAATATTTGAAGCAACCACACGTTAGAATTGTAGCACAAAATAGTGCTCTTAAAGTGGAAACTTCCAATGGAAATGTTGACAAAGAACAATTTATTAATGAGTATATTAATATAGGCAGTAGATTAAATATTGTTGAAAAGGAAGAAATTAGGAAAATATAACTTAAATATGAAGGACCATACATAATTAAAAAGGTGACCGATACGTAGTAGAAGACATACCGGGTACACAACGGACAGAAAGACATTTTTGTACCATTCAGGCTGCAGACCGTACGAAGAAGTGGGTACAACGTGATCAAGAATTGGATAATTTATATGCTAGTAAAATCGAGGACGATTTTCAAGTCAGGATGGACGAAGCTGTAACAACAAATAATATAACAAGTAATAACTAGTAATAACAGTTATTAGTTTTCGTGCAGGGGGGCTACTATGAAAAAAATGCGCGCGCCGCGCCTATCCAATATCGTATTTTGCTATTACGAAATAAAAATATTCGACGTCTGTCGAATTATCCGCCTTACCATGAACGTTAAATTGCCGCGCCTGCGCATTTTATGCGCGATCGAATATTTTTATTCGACAGCAAAATTGATGACGGATATTTATTTCCGGTAGTTATTTTAAAATGTAAGCATTTCTAAATTAAAAAATATATTTATTTAATGTGTAAATAAATTATATTAAATAAAAAAAACAATAAATGTAGTTTAAATAAAAGTAAGAAATTTTTTTAATTTTTTATTTTCGGGTTTCAACAAATTCGAAACAATTTGTTATTAGTGGAGTATTTATTTAATAAAAAATGACGACATCGCTAAAAAAATTTTAAATGCTCCTCGATATAAAGCAAAATGCAATAAATCCATTTTATACTTTTTTTTACTTTCTTTAGTTCAAAATTAAATTAATAACTTTAAGTTTACCAAAATAAACTATTTATAAATGTCAAAAATTATATTTTTAAACAATCAGCTGATCATTTTATTCTAAATACCCCAATAAAAATGGCAATGCGCCTATAAAAATTGGTAAAGCGCCAATGTTTTTTGTAAATGTGTCTCGGATAAAGTGTCAAAAAAGATGTACGATATCTAATTTTCATAGTAGGGTAATTCGACGCGGATCGCATTTTTATTTTGAGCATAATATTCTATATGCGCGGCGGTCGAATAGTTTCATAGTAGCCCCCCAGGATGTATTTCTTTTAAAATAAGTAATTTTGTTGTAACTTTTTTTTTTATTTAAAAAGTAAAAGTAAAATTAAATGTATTTAGAATTAAAATTTAAAGTAGACTAATATAAATATTTTTGTTTCGGATAATATTAAATATGGTTTTTGGATTATATTAAATGTGAAATAAAATAAACTATTTTATGAAATAAATAATTAAATAAATAGTAATATTTTCCAATGTTATAATATATATATTACAAAGTAGTTGTTATATATTACAAAGTAGTTTTAATTCCAAAATGTTTCCAGTCTGCAAGGTTATAGGCCTATAAGCTTGCTAAATATTTTGGTCAAAGTTTTTGAAAAATGCATAAATAATAGAATATATTCGTTTATAGAGAATAATAATATTATACCCCCAGTGCAAATGGGTTTCCGAAAAGGATATAGTACTAATCACCAACTAAGTAGAATAAAAGACATAATCAGTTCAAATTTAAGCCTTAAAAAAATCAATTGGTATGGTAGTTTTAGACGTAGAGAAAGCCTTTGATTCGTGGCTTGATGGACTTGTTCATAAAATATATGTTTTAAAATTCCCCACGTATTTAGTAAAAATAATCCAAAGCTTTTTATATGAAAGATACTTTTTCGTGTCCATTAATGGCATAACTTCTTCGGCTTACGGCATAAATGCTGGAGTCGCGCAAGGATTATCATTAAGTCCAAATTTATATAATATATTTACACACGACTTTCCTATACCTATTGAAACTTCTTTAGGACTATATGCAAATGATACAACCATTTTATCTACTTCCGAATCTGTTTCAAATATAACTAATAGCCTACAAAATGCATTCGAAGAAATTAAAATGTATTTCCATCGTTGGAAAATAAAGATAAATGATTCCAAAACAAAAGCTATTTTTTTAAAGTATTATATCCCATGGTCAATCGCAACTCATATTTGTCCATGGAAAATAAAATAATAATATACAAAATGATTTTTCAGAGCATAATGCTGTATGGTTCACCTGTTTGGGGTAGTTGCGCTAAGCTAAAGCTAAATCTCACATAAAAAATTTGCAAATAAAGCAAAACAAAATACTGAAAATGATGCTTAAATTTGCCTTTTAATTTTTCAACAAAATCATTACATAAACTGTCTGATACGATGACAATAACAGATAAAATCTCAAATTACACACTGAAATTTCAAAATAGCCAGTAAAGAGAACTGTTCGATCAATGATCATATATGTATGTATGTGTCGTCTAATTAGAATAAGTTTAAATTTAGAGTATAAGTTAGTTTAATTTTCTTATTCAGATTTAAACTATCAATTATTAATTAAATTAACTAATAAATGAAATAATATCGTCTGTGGATAAAAGTAAATTTTAAGCTGTTAAAGTTAATACTAATCTCTAGCATATAAGTTATTTTTTTTTATATATAAAGATTGAAATAAATAAATAATAATCATATATATACTAATGCATACTAATATTTATATATATACATATATATATGTTATATTTTTATATATTGTATTTTTTTATGTAATTAAATTTACGAAGTTGAAAAGTAATTTCATTCCAGGTTTAGAGTGAATATAAGTCAAATTTAAAAAAAAAAGTTGACCTTTAATAAAAAGGAATTACATGAGAAACCGAACAAGCAGATAAAATTAAATGAAACTGAAAAGGACGTCATTCATCTACTCAACCTAACTGAAACCGTTGATGGAATATCAAATTCTAGGGCTCTTGGTGTTTCTTCTGGGGGATCAGTTGGGCCTTCTAGAAAAATTTACATATCATTCATATACCCAATACGTTTTGACACACAAATTTTTAAGAGAGATTTCAGAATAATATGTATATGGGCATAGACTTTTGGCCGCGTAGAATAAATGAACGCGTTTAAAGTCATTTGGAAAACGCGGCTCCAATTTTAGTACCCCGGCTGTAACGTTTTATGGTCATCATTGATATCCGTTTCATATTGCGTATATTCATCGTAATTCGTATTCCTAGTTCCAGATGATTTATAAATTAAATTTATAAATTTAATTTTTGGACTTATATTAAATCCAAAATAACATATATCTAAGCCTTTTATAGACACTAAATGATACATGTTTTTATAGCTTAAATTCTGTTTTTACTTTTTGGAGGATCATGATATGTGAATTTGATTCAAGGCAAGCCAAAAAATTGTCGGAATTCTATAACCTCATATTACTGGAGAAAGATAAACTCTGTAGAGGGTCATTTCAAATTGTGGATAAATTATTTGAGAAGCAGTTTTTAACGCAATGATCCTGGACTGGGATATCTACTAAACAGGATTCTAAAGTTCCATTTAGATCATTTAAGAATTTTGTCAATTGCATTTTTGAAGCAGTACATGCAGCTGACTCTAACTATACATTAAGTGTTTTGGAAAATGTTGTTTCGATAGCTCTACGAAACGCAACATCAAGAGCTCAATCCGATGGGCCTCATAGTAGATGCATGCAGCGCATCCAAAAATCATCATCCAAAAAATTTAAAATATAAAAAACGGAACAAAGAAAGGATGAAATGATAGAATCCGAGATAAATAATATCGTTTATTAAGATTAAAAACTTTTTTTTTATTGAAATAATTACAAAATAAATTTTATTATATTATAACTTTTTTTGCAAATTGATTGTTGCAATTTACTGTCCTGAATATTTAATAAATTCTTATGAAAGGCATTAAGTTTTTTTTTAGAAATACATAATTTGTTTTTATTTTGAATAAGTATGAAGCAAGGGTATGAAAACAAATTTTGTATTTCAGTGGTACTAGTTTACATATATGTATTATTTGGCATACTTATGCATATTCATCTTTGTATTTCAGTGGTACTAGTTTACATTTAATATTTTATAAATTGTACATTTCTTTCTTTTGCCGCTTACAATTTGAAATATATATATTTAAATATAAAGTTTTAAAGGGGAAATCAAAAAAAAATCATTGTTTTCTAGATAAGCACCAAATTTTAATACATCATTTATATTATATGTAAAAAATTTATCACTTTAATTATATCATTTTCATGACCTAAAAACCATTGGTTTTGAAATTGCATACCACGATATATTTACCAATATGGACCAAAATTGCTGTTGAGTTGAGACCCTTTAAATAGTGGTAATCAATCAATATTAATGTTTATAAGAATATCTATTGATGTATCGATATTCCAAAATATTCTTGCCAAGCAATTTTCCAATTTTTGATGCCAATACATTTGTTCATGACCAATCATACGAATATCATCGATATTTTTAGATGTTTGAAGAAGCAAGGTTCGCGGGTCAATTGGAAGCTTTTCTGAAAAAGATATTTTATTCAGAATAAGGAATAATTTTTTCAATGCATTGTGGAAAATATTATAGTCTATTGTGAAACGCTGTAAATCTTCACGGATGACATCATCGTCTTCAGTATTAGTTTCATCACTAATATAATCGACATTTGCTTCATTACTTTCTTCAGTTAAATTTGGTTGATGAAACTATATATTATTTATATTTCCAATTGAAGTGTTTTCAATTTCAGACAAAACTTTTATATTAGAGGAACTTTTCACAGTATGTTCCGTACTTAATACTTCACGTATTTTATTTTTTTTCTATAAAAAGTACCACTTCGCTTGAATTTTCTCCAAAAAGAATTATTATTCATTTAGTAAATATATATTATAGTTGTTATATTGAAATATTTTAAAATATTGAATTACTAAATTTATTACGTACATATGTCCATATATTATACATATATATGTTATATATGATATACCTAGAGTTAAACAACGGGAATTCTCGTCTCGAGAATTCACGAAAAAACATTCACTTTCGAGAATCTCGATTCTCGAGAATTAAAAAAATTACTTTTCTCGAGATTCTCGAGAAAAAAATAAATTTTTTTAATTATTTCTGACCGAAAAATAATTACGTAATTCCTACAGGGAAACAATTAGGCATACCCCTTTCAGACCCCGCATACACGATTGTGTTATCTTAATTAAATAAATGCGTGTTAACTTATTTTTCAAATTTTGCTTTTAAACCGAAAAGCAGTCGGTGTGTTATGTGTTTTTTTCTGTTTTGTACTAAAAAACAAGTGATGAAATTATAATAATATTTTTTAAAAATTGTTATTTTCACTAAGTTCTTCATACTGGGTGAAAGCATGTCGTCTGGTAAGTACAAAAAAAAAATGTTTCTTGGAATTTTTTTTTTTTTTATTTTGTTCTTTTTATATGTATTATTTGGCATACTTATGCATATTCAATCGTGAACTTTGTTGATTCTTCTTTACTTTTTAAAACAAATTAAATTTGGATAACACGCTTGTGTTACTTAGGATTTAGTGCACTTTTTTATTGTAACTGACGTTTGTGTTATGTATTCTTTCTAGGTAAAAAACAATACGATTTAAACAAACCTGCTGATGTGGAAGCAGTTTTAGAATTATTAGAAAATTCAGATTTAGATTTCAGTGACGATGACGATGACAAAGATGAAACTTGGACACCAAATAACTGTATTTTTGAAGATAATGAGCTGGAGTCAGATGAAGGTTAGTTGAAATCAAAATAAATAATAAATGTTAAATATATTGTTATAAATTCTTAATTTTCTTTCATTTTTGTAGAAATATCTACTGTTTCAAATAATTTTCCAACAACTCCATCACCACCTTCAATTGAACCAACAATAACATCCGTAACATCCGTAATTTCATGTGCTTTAGTTTCATCAAAAACATCACGAACAACTGAATTAAATACACGAAATGAAATTTGGAAAGAAATTACGTTTCCAAATCATGAATTGCCCATTGTTTATGGATGCCAAAATAGTGTGAAACATGGTACACCAATGGAATATTTTAACAATTATTTTCCACAAAGTCATTATGAAGACACTGTATTTTTTACTAAAATGTATGTTCTTTCAAAATATGGTAACGAAATAACTTTAATACCAGAAGAAATAAAAAACTTTTATGGTTGCAGTATTATAATGGGCTGTCTAGGTTTACCACGAGTAAGAATGTATTGGGCTGAACATTTTCGTAATGAATTAATAACCAATTCAATGTCGAGAGACAAATTTATGAGGCTGAGAAATATAATTCATGTTGTTGATACAATCAAGGCCAGCACAACAAATAAATTATGGAGGATTCAGCCTATTATTGATTTGGTACGTAATCGATGTAATCAGTTGGCCACTGATATCAAGAGTTACTCAATTGATGAGCAGATGATACCATTTACTGGCAGAAAGTCCAGCACGTCAAGTTATTCGAACAAAACCTCGCCCTGTTGGATTAAAAAATCTTGTTTGTTCAACTTTCAATGGTATGATCGTAGATTTTGAAGTGTTTCAAGGTGCTGGTACGTTTTTAGATTGTGGTCTTGGACATGGTCCATCTATAATTCTTCGATTAACTAAGTTTTTACCAAAGGGCAGCCATATTTATTTTGATAGATTTTTCACAACTGTTCCACTTCTAGATCAATTGCTTGAAATGGGTTATAACGCCACAGGAACAATAATGAGCAATCGGTTAGGAAAAAGACTACATTTTCCTCTAGATAAAAATATGGAACGTGGTGACATAAAACAATTTGTTAAAAATGATAACATTGTGGCAGTAAAATGGTGTGACACAAAATGTGTTACAGTTATTTCAACCAAATGTGGTAAAGATCCAGTTGGAGAAGTTAATCGTTGGATTAAAAAATTAAAACGTCGTGCACCTGTTGCAATACCAGCTGTAATCCAGGATTACAATTCTTATATGGGCGGGGTTGATATCGGCGATCAAATGATAGAGTATTATCGAATCAAAATAAAAACAAAAAAATGGACAGTAAAAACATTGTTCCATTTTATTGATTTGGCTATATTCAATTCCTGGATGGAATATAAAAAAGATGCATCATTAGCTGGTATGCCAAGAAAAGACATCAAGGATTTTTTAAAATTTAAGCTTGATATTGGTATAGTATTATAAAAATATAAATCCGCAATTCCTGAACCAACTGATAATCAATTACCAGAAGGTTTTTATGGTTCTAAATATCGACCACATGATGCTCCAGAAGATATAAGATTCGACAGATACGATCATTGGCCTGAATATTTAGATGACACTGCAAAAAGATGTAGAAATAAAACATATGCTAGCCGTACCAGAGCAAGATGCCAAAAATGCAAGGTAAATCTTTGTATTATTAAAGTTAAAGACTGTTTTAAAGCTTATCATACAAATTAAAAATATTTATTTTTTTAATTTTCAAGCAAATTAATTCCTATTAAATTTAATTTTGTGTATTATTATTATTTAATTATATTATATTATTTGTTTTTTATTATACGGAAACGAATTGCAATATTATTTACTTTTTAAAATTGAATTATTTTATTATATCATTAATAAAAAACTAAAATTAAATATCAAAATATATTTTTTTTTATTACCCCTTATGACCTAAAGTACACCATCGTGCTATGTCCTTTTCTCAGAATTCTGTGAAGGATGTTTTTTTTTTAATATTTTTTTCAGACTCGCGATGTTCAAATAAAAAAGTGTGTAAATTTTCATACAAAAAGAAGTTGATTTTATGTAACCGGTCTGAAGGGGATACGCATACTATTAATTATTAATTCCTTATTTGCTTTAAGGGCAAATTGATGTTGTTTAACAAAAAAAAATTAAAGATTAAAATTCAGAATCCTTAAGACGAGGACTTAGTATAGTGTAAAGTAATTGCAAAATATTAGTATTCACATCCATTTAAAAAAATTGGTATTGTATCGTATTTGAAAAATAATTTTTTAAAACAAATAAAGTCTTATTGGTTTTTGAGATTAAAAAAAAATTAAAGATTAAAATTTGGTGTACCAATTTTATGTATTGCAAGGAATTTGTTCATTTTGAAATTTTATTTAAAATTTCCTTGGATTGAAAAAAAAAACTAAAACTTGAAAAAGTATGTAAATAATCTATGTAAATATGTAAATGTTAACATATAGTAATAATTTATTAACTAATTTAATTATATTTCAGTATTAACCCATATCAAAAAGATGAGCGAATACGAAAATATATGGGATAATTATGAAAAAAAATATATAGGTGTACAGCAACATGCAGGTGTACAGCAACATGTACAGTAACATGCAAGATTTGTAAAAAAGAATTGCAATGCAAATCATCTTCTACAACAGGCCATAGACATATGGAACACATACACAAAATGAAGCGAAAAGTTAAAAGTTCAGATTATGGAAATACAAAGATTTAAAAATTTACATAAATATTTTGATGCCAATGCAAACGAAAATAAAAGTGGTGGTAATCTTAAACGCATTGTTGAAGAATTAGTTGCAAAAGACGGTTTTACCGTAAATGCAATATGTAAAAGTGAATTTATTAGAAGCAGCCTCAGCTTAAGAAAAATGCATCTTCCTAAGAACACATCGCGTGTAATGGATTTGGTATATGAATATTACACAGAAATAAAAAATAATTTAATAATTAAAATTAATAAAATGAAGAGCGAAAATAAAAAATTTAGTTTATCCATTGACGAATGGACTAGTTTGCGCAAAAGATCACGAAAACATCAAAACTGTTTATGAATTTCAAATTGATCCATCTTGTGATGAGTATGTTGCAAACGATGGTGAAGACAATTATGATTTGACTACAGAAAGTGAGTACGAATTCATTTCTGATAATAATTATATGGAGAATTCAAATATTGCTTCGACAATAAAAAATATTAGGAAAGTTATAATATTTTTTAAAAACGCTCCTGTAAAAAATGGAATTTTACAAAATTATGTAAAATTAGAAGAAAATGAGTCAAAAATTTTTAAATAGACCACTTCACGGAATAATATATACATATAAAAAGAAATAGTAAAATACACCTACTTCTTCATACACCCCACACGTATATTATTAAATTTTATTAGTGTTATTTTTCTAAAACCACACGAACCCTCATAGGACTTCACACGGTACATCGAGTAGCCTTTAGGACACCGAAAAAATAAAAAATAAGCAGTTTTATTTTTTCCTAATACCATTATCGGAAGACCTACGTTCTAGTGCTGCTATGGAGATAAGCTCGGAGGGGGGAACCCGGAAAAATAAATAAGTATTTTTATTACTTTGAATCGGGAGAAGTCTATTTCCTACATGCGTTCTAGTGTTGCTATGGGATTAAGTTCTGCCCAGAACCACCATGGCACTCTTAGTGTTTACAAACAGAAAATCATGTGGGGTATCAAATGAAAGGTCTTGAAGAGTACATGTAAATGAGCGTATTCCGTAAAGGCACACTGGGTTACACGAGATTCCAAAAGGGGTCATGTGGGTCAACATGGCCTAAAATCATAAAAATATCGTGTAGGGTATCAAATGAAAGGTCTTGCAGAGTACATCTCGTTGCGTAGTGCGTGGGTCAAGTGGGCCCAAAATCTGATTCACCTGGGGCCCATCATACAAAATATTAGGTGGGGTATCAAATGGAAGTTCTTGAAGACTACATATCTTGGGGTAGTCCATGGGTCACCGTGGGTCAACTGGGGCCGAAAGGCGTAAAAAAATTATGCAAGGTATCAAATGAAAGGTCTTGAAGAAGACATCTTGTTGAGTACTCCGAGAGGTACTCTGGGTCTTGTGGGGCCCATAATACAAAAAGACATGAGAGGTATCAAATAAAAGGTATTGAAGAATACATCTCGTTGCGCAGTCCGTTGGGCTTCGTAATTCATGTTAGGGCCCAAAACCTGTGTCATGTGGGGGCCCATTATAAAAAAATCATGTGGGGCATCAAATGAAAGGTATTGAAGAGTAGTCCGGGCAGTCATGTGGAGCCAATTATACAAAAAAACATGTGGGGCACCGGGGGCCATGGAAGGCTCAAAACATCGGCCACATGTGGAATTCCAAATCGTGGGCCATGAGGAGCTCAAACAAATCATTCCCAAGTTGTCAAAGTATTTAAATATTTTTAGTCGGTCAAATGAATAAATATTTAACCGACTGAAAAGTGTAAAATAAAAAATATAAATAAAAAGTTTTTTAAAAATACTTTCCCTTAAAGAAATTTTCAACTAAAAAGTAATAAACAAGCAAATAATACCACATCAATGTACTTTCCCGTTGATTTTGAGCAACTGTCAGCAATAGTAAGGGAAAGTAGACCTTATCAGAATTAATGCCATTTATAAGGAGGTCTGCTTACCCTTACTATTGCTGACAGTTGCTCAAACTCAACGGGAAAGTACATTGATGTGGTATTTCTATTGCCACGTTTTGTTCCTTATCCATTATCATTGAAAATAATGATACTAATTAATAATAAATAATTGTACCGTTTGTTATTATATATCCCAAATACTCTATTTCCTGAGCTAAAAATACACATTTCTTCCAATTAATCTCCAAATTAAACTAAAAAAAAATCTTTTAAGTCAATTAACTGCGAATAATAATTTCTATAAGTTGAAATTTGAAAAATTAAAACCAAATTAAGAGAAATATATTTTCAAAAGTTCTTCTAAAGAACAAAATTTTGGAATTTTATTTTTGATGAGAACGATATTTTAGAACTTTATTAAAAGTGTTTAAAAAGAACGAAATTTTATATCTCAATAATTATTTGAGAAATAATTATTTATTTATATATAAAGTATTTAAAAATCTCAATAATTATTTGAGACTTTAGTCCCTTCGAATTGCATAACAGATGGAAACACATTAACATTTTTTTTTAAATTAATAAATTTATAGAAACTTCGAGGATCAGATTTTAACTGAGAACCAATCTTTTCCAGATATCTTTCATAGCATACTTTATCATATTCATCATATTGTTTTTTTCGAGTAATAATGATACGTTAATTCCTTAATTTCATATATATTCACATTCTGACTGGGGTGAATATAAACACAATCTATATATATATTTTTATTATATGGCTTTGATAAAATGTAACATAAAGATTAAAAAATAGATTTAACCGGAAGATAAATGAACGGTAAACTACAGATAAAAATATTGAGATAATTGCAGGGAAAGTCTGCGTATTTTCAAAAGGGTGGACAAAATTATTCGGGCGATAATATTTGCGAATAATATGCAACATTGCGAATATTCGCAATGAGAGTAGTCTGCGCATTATCTCACCATAATCCTCACTCTTGCTGGGTCTGTTTCTTATTATTTACGTTATACAATATAAGGATATAACCATTCATTTGGAAGCTCCATCTTTAAGATCAAGGACAGGATCTACTTTATCCATTACGTCTAGTTTTAATGAAGTAGTGGAAAATTTTAAGGAGGTAGATTGGTTAGATTAGGTTATACAATATTTTAAATTGTGTAAGATTTTAGTTTGCCGTTGAAACAACTTTAAACAGATCGATCAATGGAAAACAAATTTTAAAATATTATAAAGACAATAAAAACTTAAACCCAAAATACCGGAAATTACTTACTAACAAAGTAACAGAATATTTATTAAGGGTCGAGGAGCGCCAGAAAAAAGCCCGAATCGTGACGTCACGTCATACCAATGTTTTTTTCTGAAAAAGAGCTTTTATATTCTTTGTGTGTATGCGTTTGTAATACATTATTTGATGTTTTTATAGGAATGCGGCGTTGCCATATAATGTATAATTATATGTGATGATAAAATTATCCCACAAATTTTGATTTTTGAAAACGAGTTCATATTTCATAATATAATATATCAATACCGAATATGTAATATATCTATTATTGCTTGACCAGATATTTATGGGTAACGAAATTAATTTTACTTTCCCTTTATTGAATTTACAATTATTTTATATAATATAATATGTGAATATTATATGTATAATATTATCTGATCAGATATTATAATATTATATATGTACTAAATATAGTTATACTATATCCATATATTTATATAATATAAAATATTATATATATATATTATATAAAATTATTGTAAATTCTATAAAGGGAAAGTAAAATTAATTTCGTTACCCATAAATATCTGATCAGATATATTGTATTGGGGGTTATTCTACAAAGGGCGTATTTGAATGAAAACGGTCGTATTTAATTTTTTTAATGAAATATCAATATATGTATGTATATTATCCTGGAAGAAATGCTGAATGCCCATATTTTCATCTGGGACTTTCTCTGGCACCCCTGGATGGAATGGGCTCATATTTGGTAAACACATTTAAATTTGTGGTCTGGATGAAATGATGGGTGGCCATATTTTCATCTGGGATTTTCTCTAGCACCCCTGGATGGATTGGGCTGATATTTGGTAAACACATTCATTATATTGTTCTATAATTAACTATGCCAGTGCTCCTCCATTATTTCCCACAAAATATCAGAAATCACGTTTTAATCATATAACCATCTTCCAAGTAAAGCTAATGGAGGAGTTCTGGCATACTTAACAATAGATCACTATAATGAATGTGTTTACCAAATATCAGCCCAATCCATCCAGGGGTGCTAGAGAAAATCCCAGATGAAAATATGGCCACCCATCATTTCATCCAGACCACAAATTTAAATGTGTTTACCAAATATCAGCCCATTCCATCCAGGGGTGCTAGAGAAAATCCCAGATGAAAATATGGCCACTCATCATTTCATCCAGGATAATATATGTACTTATATTGATATTTCATTAAAAAAAATGAAATAATATCCTTCCTGAATTTTTTTTTAGATTTTACCTACTTCTTTTTAACTTCATTTACCTATAAAAATTGAGTATGTATATAAATTTGTAATTATTTTTACACTTTTATAAGCCTGATTCCAATTTTTGAAACAAATAAAAAAACTACACCTGAATCTAAAAATCCACCTTTTCTCATACATTTTAACTGAAAAAAAAAAATATAAAGAAAAGATGTAAACTAAAAATTATGTTATTGGTAATAAATATTTTCTATATACATCCATCCATATGTTATGTATTATTCATAAAAAAAATCAGAATTGCAAATAAAAAATAATTTGAAACACACACAAACAAAAAAAGAGCTTTCATTGACAATAAAACTGTTTAAAATTGACTTCAGCGCTCAAAGTTCCCTATCAGACACTAGCTACACTAAATTTCACACATTTTCTTCCAAAAAATTTTTGAAAAAAAGAGGTTTTTATATAAAAATTTAATTATTAGAAAAATGCTAACAAATATCAAAAATGTAAAACATACATCCGTGAAAAATATATTTAATCTTTATTCTGTAGAAAAAAAAATATCAAAATATGTAAGGGTTTACTCATAAAATGGGCAATAAAATGGTCCACTTTCAGGTGCGGGGACAGGTATATGGGGGGGGAAATTAAAAAAGTAAAACACCTATCCGTGAAATTAATATATTCTTGATATGTTATAAAATTTCGTGGAAGAAAATGTTCACTGGTTTTGTATAAAATGGGCAAAACAATTCCTCTATAAAACACTAAATGGCGCTCCGCGAGCCTTAAGCAATAATATAACACCTGGACTGATTAACAAAGTTAAACTGGATAAAAAAAGGAAAATATTAACATTTACACTTCATAATTTATAGTTTTATATGTATTATATATATATATAATATATTTTAACAAAAAAAAATTAAATTGCTGTGAAATTATATTTTCGAAAGTATGTCATTTAAGTTTAAAGCTTCTGGTAATTGTATATCCTCTAATTTAATATCACTGTTCTGTTCTGTGTTCTATAATTCTATATCCTCTAATTTAATATAAAATTTTTCATCTCGTTCCAGTTCCAATTGTTTTGCAATAGATACATTTTCCTCTTTTTCATTTATTATAGCTTTTAAATGTTTAGCTTCGTGTCCCAACGCCTTTTTAGTTTCCAATTGAAATTTCAAATCTGGAATTTCAAGAGTCTTTGTTGTTAAAGCTTTATTAGATTTATCAAGATCGTCAATTTTTTGCTGAAGAGATATAATTTTATTTTCATATCCTTTATTTGTGCCGTTGATTATGAAAGTGGTCAAAGTCCAGAATCCAAAAAAATACATTTTTTGCTTATTTTGCATAAAGAATATTATAATATTGTGAATCTAATAAAGCACAATCATCTGAAGCACAATCATAAAGATTTCGTAGAAAGCGAACCGTTAGCTTGTCTTAGTTTTTGATTCGTTTATCAAAATCGTATGTATTTTTCAATTTATCGAAACACAAATCTTTAAATATCTCGAAACGAAAAATATATGACTTATGCCTGAAATACATGTGCAGAATTATGCATGCAGAGCAGCAAAAATAATTTAGAATACACGGTTTTATATGGAACCAAATACATGGAATTCTGCACTGCATGCAGCGGATGCAAGTCGTCTCTATTTCTACTTTCGCTGCGCAGCGGCAGTGTTACCACAACACAAAACGTTCAGACTGATAACTTGCGAAAATAAAATTTAAAAATGACATTGAAATTTGACAATTTTATCTTGAAATTTGACAATTTTGACAATTTTAAATAAAATTTAAAAATGACATTGAAATTTGACAATTTTAAAAATAAAATAAAAGTGAAATATATATAAAATAAAATAAATTAAAGAAAGATAAAAATATTGAATGTTTAAATGTGTTATTTTATTTTTTTCTTTTAAATTATTTGACAGGACTCTATAAAATATTTAAAGAAAAAACATACAAATATTAAATAAAATTTATAAAAGAAAATAAGTTTTGTAAACATAAGTAAGTATACTTTAAATACGTAGTTAAAAAGTAAGTAAGTATATAAATTTAAAAATAATTACATTAAAGTTATTGGTTTAAATATTCTTTTAAAATTTCCCTTAAGGAGAAAGCATCCCGTGTTGCATTAAACCAAGTGAAAAACCTGCATTGGGATAATGGATCAACTTCTTGTCGCCACGTTCCTGCAACCATCTCATTTCGATCATTGTAGTGATCAACAAATCCTGTCGGACAATAGTTAGTGTCATTCATTTTAACAAAATTATGGAGTACTATCGTCGCTTTAACTATTTTTTCTGCGTTTGCCGGAAAACAATTTATAGAATTTAATAGTACCCTCCATTTCGCGGTTAAAATGCAAAAAGTATTTTCTATTCTCACACGAGCTCTGGAAAGTTTCTTGTTAAAATTTTGCTTTTCTTATGATAGTAATCTTCCCGGATATGGTCTCATAATATTTTTCTTCAATGGAAATGCAGCATCTCCCACAAAATAATATGGAAATTCCAGGTTGGAATTTGGTAGCTTCTTACTTTTTGGTATATTAATTTTTTCTTTTAAAATTTGACTACCAAAACCACTCATCTGCAATATACCACCATCGCTTTGACTCCCATAAGCACCTATAAAGTGAATATAAATAAAACATAATAAACAAGAAAAAAAAAGTAAGCACCTATATCCACAGCTGTGAACATGTAATTACTATCACAAGCAGCTAGCAAAGAAATACTAAAATATTCTTTGTAATTGAAATATAAAGTTCCAGAGTTTGGAGGACACTTTATTTGAATGTGCTTGCCATCAATTGCACCAACGACATTAGGCATTCCAGTTTTTTCATAAAATTCGTCGGCAATTTTTCCCATTCGGCTGTATTTCTGTATTTCGTCGGCAATTTTTCGCATTCGGCTGTAGCTCAACACATAAATCTCACTTAGTTCCTCCCAGATAGCATCACATGTTTCCAAAATGATCACACGAACAGTTGAAACTCCCACACGAAATGCCCATGACAACATCTGCCAACTAACTCCTTGAGCCAAATAACTAAAATTAAAACATTAGGTCTACAATATTCCAATTTTACTATGTAAATATTATAATATACTTACACCAATGTTATTGCTAAAGCTAAACGACACTCTGGTGGAATAGGATTTCTAACACAAGTTTGTTTTTCAATATGTTTTTCCATTAATTTGGACAGCAATTCAAATTGATTAATACCCATTCTTGTGGCTTTTCGAAAATGATCTTCATATTGATTTTTAATTATCAAGAAAAGGTTTGAAAAAAAACCATTCAATTCCCTTTCATTTTCAGTGAAAATAAATCTTGTCCAAACTCTTGGTTTTCTATTCCACTTTTTTTTATTATATTGATAATATAAATTTAATAAATTACAATATGCTGCATATGAACAACAAACCATCAATAATATTTGAAAATAATTATATTTAACAATATCCATAATTTATAAAATTCTTTAACACTAAACACTATTTTTGTATTTTGATATGTCAACAATAAATAAAAAAAAAACAAAGATGTCAAAAAAAAATTTCAATTATGTCAAAAAAAGCTGCACATGTATATTAAGTGCGTCGCTGCATGCAGCGCTGCGTGCAGAAATTCTGCACATGTATTTCAGCTATTAGACCACTGTCATAATCACCGGCATATTTAGTTTTTGACTATGTAAAATAGTTCTAGCTTCAGCCCGTAATTTTTTATACAACGTGCTAGAAACTCGGAAAACTGATTGCCATTTAGTAATGTTTTTCTGTTTTAATTTGAAGGTGAGTCGTGCTAATAACCACGACAATATCTTTGTATTTCAGTAGCTTTATAGTTGTTCAACAATTTAAAATATAGCAGAGGATTGATCGCTCTTCCAAAGCGTTGCATTTGGCATATACAATATTTTAATTTTTTAAATTGTTTTCGACATAGCCAACCTCGTACATATTGTTTGAATTATAATTGCAGCAAGTGTTTAACGTTAAAATTTTCTTATTGCGATCAATCCTCTGCTATATTTTTGAATACCTAAAGCAGTTTTATGCTGCAGCATAAAACGTTTTATATGAATACATTTTCTTACATTAGATTGAGCTTTAATTATATATTTTTTGCGAATATTGAAACGAGTCCGTTCAAGATATGCTACTTGACCTGATCTAAAAAATATTGAGTTTTCCCAAAAAGAAATTTATCAGTGTCAATAATACATTTTATAACAATATTTTTGGACGATGTTTTTATATCGCTCAACACAAGTTCAGAAATTTTGCATAAAATTTTATATCAATAATTAATAATTTGTATAAAAAATTAAGGGTTGAAGCTAGAACTATTTTACATATTCAAAAACTAAATAAAGGATATGGAAATAAAATATTCTTTGTTATGCGAAATTAATATTTTATTTATTTTGAACTTGTAGATTTATAAAAATGGTTGTTATGGTGAATTAAATCATGTTTTATCGTTGTACAATGATCATACTAAGTTTTATTGGGTTTATCAACCCAATAAATTTCTATTATATATTGCTCGTCATGCACCTAGAGTACCTAGGGTAGGGTAGAAGCACTGATAATAAATATACAGATGTAGCACGCCCATACAAAAATTTGGTACCAATTATATTAGAAACCACTAATATCATATGAAAATTATTATATTAGTAAACATTAATTTACTAATATCATATTGAACATTATAATAATACATATCTTTATATATTTCAAATGTTTCAAAGTCATATATATCTAATACACCAATGAAAGAATTTAAATTGTGTCCGATATTTAAGCCTTTGTTTATAACATAAACAATATATTGAAATGATTTAGAATATAATAAGTTACAAATACAACAAAATAAAATTATAAAAATGATGTTGGACCTACCCTGGCACTTTTCTACCATTTCGCAAACGCGATACAAATTTGATGTTGCGTTCCGGTTGAAGAAAAAACGGAACAGAACGCATCGTCGGACCTCGGAAATTGTGTTTTAAGCTTTATGACATGACAATTAGAAAACGTCAATCAAATCAATCGATGTGTTTAATTCATTCGCTTTCTTGAATTGTCCAGTATATGCTGTTTATCATGTTCATGTAATAAGTAATAAATAGGAAATTGCGATTTAATTTAATTCACTTTGTATTATTATTGTAAGTAATTATTATTATTATAAAAATATTTAATATTAAAATTGTAAGTTATTGCTTTAGTCACAATGAAAAACATAAATGAAAAGATAAGGAGTAAAGAAAAAGCTGTATACTTTACATCATTCCAGTCCAAGTGGTTGATAAATGACGACTATAGGAAATGGCTTTTAAAAGAAAATGAGTACACCGTAAAGTGTAAATTGTGCCAAATACTATATACAATTAAATATGATGGAGAAAAAGCTCTTAAAAGTCATGTTAAAACATATCGTCATCAAAATAATCTTAATGCTCAAACCTCTAGTCAACTTTTAAGTTCATTTTTTACCAAGGATAATTCGTCAGAGCAAATAGATACTTCTATTGCAGAACTAGCACTTGTATACCATGGTGTTAATCATCATTTAAGTTACGTAAGTACTGATTGTGGTATAAAATTAAATGCACTCGTATTTAAAGACTCCAAGCTTTCAAAGCAAATACACTGCGCAAAAACAAAAGCAGAAGCTATAGTGGATAATATTTTAGGGCCAAAGGCAGTAGAAATTCTTAACACACAACTCAAAAGACGGATTAAATAACAATAACCCACGATATTTTTCAATTGCAAGCGACGCTTCAAACAAAGGTAATGTGAAGCTTTTTCCGCTTACTGTAACGTATTTTTTAAAAGATAATGGAACTCAGAATAAAATTCTAGATTTTTATTGTGATGATTTTGAAAACGCTGCGTCTATTACGAATAAAATTATAGAATCTATTAATATGGCAGGATTATCTATCAACAATGTTGTGTCGTATACAGCTGATAATGCAAATGTAAATTATGGTGCTTATAATTCTGTATTTCAAAAATTGCTTTCAATGAATCCATCCATTGTAAAGAGTAATTGCAATTGCCATGTAGTACATAATGCTGCAAAATTTGCGTGTAAAAAGCTGTCGTATGATGTGGAAAGTTTTATAAACAAAATTTATTCTGAATTCTCATCCAGTACGACTAGAGTAAGAGAACTGAAATCTTGTTTTGAATATTTTGAACTCGAATTTTCTCAGATGCTAAAAAACATTTCTACTAGATGGATTAGCTTATCAAACGCCGTAGATAAAATTTTACTTTGTTATCCAGCAATTAAACAGTATTTTATAGAAAAAGGTGAAGATGATTGCGACCTATTAATTTGGAAATTTATAAAAGATCAAGAGAATGAAATAACTGATGATCTGACAAATCCTTCACTCCCGGAATTATATTTATACTTGGTTCAACATTTTCTACATATTATGAAACAAGTTGTATTAGTTTTACAAAAGTACGAGCTTACAAGCACTGAAGTACATGATGTAATGTTTACGCTCAAACTACAATTAGAAAAAAGATTAGAAGATAATTTTTTTGGTGCTAAAATACATACTTGTGTTAAAAATTTAAATAACTAAGAAAAAAAAAAGTTTTTAGCTGAAGCTGTTGACGTTTATAAACGGGCAATTTCATACATAAAATTGTGGTATGATTTCGAGAATTCTCCTCTACAATATCTTTCCGTACTAAATATAGTAAAAAACAGACTTGATTATTTCGGCATAATTAAAGCTACTGAAGTTTTGCACTGTATAGTTACGGTGACCATCCGTCCTTTATTTAAAAGGACAGTCCTTTATTTCTGGGTGCTGTCCTTTAGATTTATTTATTTTTGTAAAAGCCACTTTTGTCCTTTATTTCAAGTTTTGTCCTTTAAAAGTCCTATAAAAATTATAGATATATGTAAATATTAAAGAAAATCCCAGTGTAATATGTTAATTTTCTGCCGAAATTTAATATTTCGTATTCGGAAAATAGTCTATTCCATATTTCAGAATTCCTTGCCATTGAATTTCTATATCCCAGAATTTCTTACTGAAAAATCGAATCTCAAAGTAGAAACTGTATAGAAGCATTTGTTTTTACTAAATGCAACTTCGAGTTGTCTTGTGTAGAGTTTTATAATTATTTAAAAGATAAAGATGAAATTTAAAAAAAATTTGTTCTGAAGAAAAATATAATTAAATATTTGTTAATTCATTTAGTCATGAAGACTTTATAATTTTAATAAAATAATTGTTACGTTTTTTTATTTTATATTTTGTAAGAACCACATAACACTATTGAAAAAATAATAATAAAAATAAAAGTGGTTAATAGTCTTGAAGACATGTTTAATTTGTTACGTTTTTTTTTATTTATTTATGTATGTTGTATTTGTAATAAAACTGATAATAAAACTGATTTTTATTCTCAAACTAATAAAAAAACATATTTTCGAATTGTCCTTTATTTTTTTTTTTTTAATATGGTCACCGTATGTATAGTAGATAAAGATAATTTATATAACGAAATTGTTATAATAAACAATGAACTTGAAAAGATTGATAAAACAAAATTTTCTGTTCCGGATTTGTGGTGCCATATTTTTAAGTCGTCGGAAAACTTTTCCGAGATTTTTTTATTACTTCACTTTTTACAATTTACATAAAAAATTTTTTCATGTTCCTATAATTAATTTGTGATTTATTGATAATACTATTACAATAGTAATAAATGAACTTTGTTATTTTTTATTTATTTTTAAGGAACTTGAATTTAATAAAAAAAAAATTAAATTTTTTATTAAATATATATTTCTTTTAATTTTAAAAAAAAGTTGACTTTTTCCGGTGAGTTTTTAAAATATGTGGGGGTATAGTCCCCTATAATTTTTTTTCTCCGGATGGAGTAAGTTGAAGAGTTGGCATCCCTGTTAATCTCTATAATTAAATAGTGTGATATGTACATAAGTATAGCTTAGTTTTAGTTTAGTTTAAGATTTAGATTAAGTTTTACTTTAAAATAAAAATATATATAAGGTTTTTTAAAAAAAATTCCTTAGCTTAATTATTGTAAAACTTATTGGGTCGCGTGAATAAAAATGAAGTACATGCTAGAAGAGTACACTCTAATTCCAAATCTATTTTCCCATTGAATTCCCATGAGATATTTTACTAGGATTTTATTGGGATTGAGAGTAAAAACGAATTACTTTCTGTAGCAGTAAAACTTAATGATGTCCTAGTATATTCCGATTAATTTTTACTGGGATAGATTCAGTAAACTTATATTTTACTTGCTACATCAGTAAATTACACTATAAATGCAAACTGCGTAGTTTGTTAAGTAAAATTTACTTGTTCTAAGTAAATATTGTTTTGGGATAAAACAGTTGTTATATTAAATGGGCAAAAAAAGTTGTTATATTAAATGGGCAGGGTGCCCACACATATGCATTTCTCAGAGTAGTTCTTACCACTGACCACACGTATGCATTTCGCACTTTAAGATTTTGATGAATTTTTCAGTATATTGTCTGAACAAAAATTCTGTTATTGCAATCTTCCAATAAACAGTCACATATGATGGAATAAAGTTCCAAATTTTAATATAATTATAATAAAACTACTACGTAATTAGATACCACTATCTATATTGTAGAGTTTCCATGCACTTGGGATTGAGTTGGGATTGGATTGAAATGGGATTATCGTTAAGCAAAAAAATACCAATACAATCCGCGTCGTTTCCATGCTCATGGGGATTGAGTTGGGGTTTAGTGGACAGTTTTGATAAAAATTATATGACTTTTCTACCATTTCGCTTCACAAAAAAGCCAAAACAAAATTAGCTGTTGAAAAAATTAATAATTTGGTATATAAATTTAAGACAAATTGTTATTTATCAGATAGCCCAATAATAATTAATCTCCACGGTTGCCAACTGGGTTGTTTTCACCCGGAGACTCCGGGTTTTTATGTTGTTCTCCGGTCTCCGGGTTTTGACCTAAAATTCCCAGGTTTTCCAAAAAAAATCGAAATTGTATCGCAAACGCGATACAAATTTGATGTTGCGTTCCGGTTGAAGAAAAAACGGAACAGAACGCATCGTCGGACCTCGGAAATTGTGTTTTAAGCTTTATGACATGACAATTAGAAAACGTCAATCAAATCAATCGATGTGTTTAATTCATTCGCTTTCTTGAATTGTCCAGTATATGCTGTTTATCATGTTCATGTAATAAGTAATAAATAGGAAATTGCGATTTAATTTAATTCACTTTGTATTATTATTGTAAGTAATTATTATTATTAAAATTGTAAGTTATTGCTTTAGTCACAATGAAAAACATAAATGAAAAGATAAGGAGTAAAGAAAAAGCTGTATACTTTACATCATTCCAGTCCAAGTGGTTGATAAATGACGACTATAGGAAATGGCTTTTAAAAGAAAATGAGTACACCGTAAAGTGTAAATTGTGCCAAATACTATTTACAATTAAATATGATGGAGAAAAAGCTCTTAAAAGTCATGTTAAAACATATCGTCATCAAAATAATCTTAATGCTCAAACCTCTAGTCAACTTTTAAGTTCATTCTACGTGAGATCTGCACTAGTATTACAAATTCTGATGATGTATGGATTTTTGGTGATTTTAACCTACCTGGTTTGGAATGGGTACCATCGGACGACAATGAGTTCCTATATGATCCTGCCAACATATGTACTTCCCAACAATCAATAATCGTAGACTTTTTTTCAGAAATAGGTTTTAGTCAAGTATGTAATTTAAAAAACAATTTTAATAATGTCCTAGATTTAGTTTTTACTAATGTTATTGATAATTATATTTTAAACCAGACTGAATCTTTTATAAAAGATAAAACTAGTATATTTCATAAGACTATATGTTTAAGCAACTTTTATTCAGACAATCAACTATTTAGTTGTACAGAAAGTACTTTAAGCTATGACTTTTTAAATGCTAACTATGTAGAAATTAATGATTACATGCAAAATAATATTAACTGGTATTGTAGTAGTAATGATATTAATGATAAGACAGATTTTTTCTTAAAAATAATTTATTCTGTTTTTGAAATGTTTTTACCAAGAAGAATTAAGACGAGAAGTAATCATCCACCATGGTATGATAAAACATTAATTAATTTAAAAAATGTAAAAAATAGATCACATCGTAAATGGATTGCATCTAAGATTGAAAATGACTATGATTTATTTGTAATAAACAAATCGAAATTTGACAATTACGATAAAGTATGCTATAGCATGTATGTTTCTCTTACAGGTGCATCAATTAAAAGTGATCCAAAAAAATTTTATAAATTCATTAACTATAAAAGAAATGTAACTAACTTTCCATCTATGATGGCTTATGAAAATGAAGTTCTCTCAGATCCTATAAAGATCTGTGATAAATTTGCATCATTTTTTGAATCAGTTTATTGTGAGCCAATGAACTTTAATTCAAACGATTTTGACCATATTAGTCAAAACATATCTAATATAAGTTCAATTACTATTGGCAATTCTGAACTACTCTCGGCACTCAAATCACTTGATCATAATAAACCAACGGGGCCAGATAAAATTCCAACGATGTTTGTTAAATACACAGCTGAGTCCTTAGTGTCTCCTTTACTTGATATTTTCAATAGCTCTCTTGCAGCTGGTGTTTTTCCGAACATCTGGAAAAACTCTCATCTCTGCCCAATTTTCAAGAACGGAGATAAGTGTAACATTGAAAACTATCGTGGTATCGCAATTCTTTCATGTATCCCGAAGTTATTTGAAAAATAACTGATAAATTATATATGTTTTTTAAGGATATAATTAACAAACATCAACATGGCTTTGTCAAAGGTAAATCTACTGTGACAAACCTTTCAGACTACGCTAGCTTCATTCTTCAATCCATGGAAAAAGGTCTTCAGGTGGACTCCATTTACACAGATTTCAGTAAAGCTTTCGATAGAGTTGACCACAAACTATTAATTTTCAAACTTCAAAAATATGGTGTGTCAGGATCAGTTTTGGATTGGATTAAATCTTATCTCTCTTCAAGAACACAATTTGTCAAATTTAACAAATTTTTATCCCGTCACATAAACGTCAGATCAGGTGTACCCCAAGGTAGCCATCTTGGTCCACTTCTATTTATATTATTCTTAAATGATTTATCGTTATTATTCATTAATATCTATTTTTCGTTTTATGCTGATGATCTAAAACTATATAAGTGTATTAAAGATTACACTGACTGTTTGGTTTTACAAAATAGTTTTAATACTTTGAATAATTGGTGTTCAAAAAATGGAATGCTTCTTAATGTTAAAAAATGTTTCTCTATTAATTTTAGTAGGAAAAAATCTATCACAACATATAATTATAATATTAACTTAATTAATATTGAAAATAAAGATGTTGTGAAAGATCTTGGAGTACTTTTTGACAAAAAACTTACTTTTAAGCACCAAATTGACAAAGTGTGTTCTCACAGCAAACGAGTTTTGGGTTTCGTTAAGAGAAGAGCTAAAGAATTTGACGATCCTTTTGTCACCAAAAGCATTTACTGCAGCTTGGTTAGACCGATCCTAGAATACTGCCAAATTGTCTGGGCTCCACACTTCCAATGTGATATAGACAAAATTGAGTCTATTCAAAAACAATTTCTCTTATTTTCTTTAAGGCGGCGGTACCTACTTGAAGATACTTTCATTCTGCCTTCTTATTCAATAAGACTAAGAGAAATTAATTTACTCTCTTTAAATAATAGACGAGTTCTTGCTGAAGCTCTTTATGCTTACGATCTTTTACATAAAAATATCAGTTCACCAGATCTATGCTCTAAAATGCAATTAAATATTAATGTTAGATGTTTAAGACATACTAAATATTTGATTGAACATATTCACAATACCAGCTATGCTAATAATGAACCGTTTAATCGATGTGCTAAAGCTTTCAATAAGTTCTACCACTTATATGATGCTAATTTATCACGCGATACTTTTAAGGGTAAAATAATTAAATTTTTATGCAACTAAATACTTATTAGTTGTTTTTTACTTTTTTTAAATTAATTCACTATTGTATATTAATTTTTAATATATAATGTAAATTATGTTTGTAATTTTTTTTTGTAATATGTATTATGTATAAGTATAAATTGTAAAATGTAATTGTATATAATAATTTGCTGTCTTTTTTGACAAGAAAAAATAATAAATAAATAAATAAATAAATTTTTTACCAAGGATAATTCGTCAGAGCAAATAGATACTTCTATTGCAGAACTAGCACTTGTATACCATGGTGTTAATCATCATTTAAGTTACGTAAGTACTGATTGTGGTATAAAATTAAATGCACTCGTATTTAAAGACTCCAAGCTTTCAAAGCAAATACACTGCGCAAAAACAAAAGCAGAAGCTATAGTGGATAATATTTTAGGGCCAAAGGCAGTAGAAATTCTTAACACACAACTCAAAAGACGGATTAAATAACAATAACCCACGATATTTTTCAATTGCAAGCGACGCTTCAAACAAAGGTAATGTGAAGCTTTTTCCGCTTATTGTAACGTATTTTTTAAAAGATAATGGAACTCAGAATAAAATTCTAGATTTTTATTGTGATGATTTTGAAAACGCTGCGTCTATTACGAATAAAATTATAGAATCTATTAATATGGCAGGATTATCTATCAACAATGTTGTGTCGTATACAGCTGATAATGCAAATGTAAATTATGGTGCTTATAATTCTGTATTTCAAAAATTGCTTTCAATGAATCCATCCATTGTAAAGAGTAATTGCAATTGCCATGTAGTACATAATGCTGCAAAATTTGCGTGTAAAAAGCTGTCGTATGATGTGGAAAGTTTTATAAACAAAATTTATTCTGAATTCTCATCCAGTACGACTAGAGTAAGAGAACTGAAATCTTGTTTTGAATATTTTGAACTCGAATTTTCTCAGATGCTAAAAAACATTTCTACTAGATGGATTAGCTTATCAAACGCCGTAGATAAAATTTTACTTTGTTATCCAGCAATTAAACAGTATTTTATAGAAAAAGGTGAAGATGATTGCGACCTGTTAATTTGGAAATTTATAAAAGATCAAGAGAATGAAATAACTGATGATCTGACAAATCCTTCACTCCCGGAATTATATTTATACTTGGTTCAACATTTTCTACATATTATGAAACAAGTTGTATTAGTTTTACTAAAGTACGAGCTTACAAGCACTGAAGTACATGATGTAATGTTTACGCTCAAACTACAATTAGAAAAAAGATTAGAAGATAATTTTTTTGGTGCTAAAATACATACTTGTGTTAAAAATTTAAATAACTAAGAAAAAAAAAAGTTTTTAGCTGAAGCTGTTGACGTTTATAAACGGGCAATTTCATACATAAAATTGTGGTATGATTTCGAGAATTCTCCTCTACAATATCTTTCCGTACTAAATATAGTAAAAAACAGACTTGATTATTTCGGCATAATTAAAGCTACTGAAGTTTTGCACTGTATAGTAGATAAAGATAATTTATATAACGAAATTGTTATAATAAACAATGAACTTGAAAAGATTGATAAAACAAAATTTTCTGTTCCGGATTTGTGGTGCCATATTTTTAAGTCGTCGGAAAACTTTTCCGAGATTTTTTTATTACTTCACTTTTTACAATTTACATAAAAAATTTTTTCATGTTCCTATAATTAATTTGTGATTTATTGATAATACTATTACAATAGTAATAAATGAACTTTGTTATTTTTTATTTATTTTTAAGGAACTTGAATTTAATAAAAAAAAAATTAAATTTTTTATTAAATATATATTTCTTTTAATTTTAAAAAAAAGTTGACTTTTTCCGGTGAGTTTTTAAAATATGTGGGGGTATAGTCCCCTATAATTTTTTTTCTCCGGGTGGAGTAAGTTGAAGAGTTGGCATCCCTGTTAATCTCTATAATTAAATAGTGTGATATGTACATAAGTATAGCTTAGTTTTAGTTTAGTTTAAGATTTAGATTAAGTTTTACTTTAAAATAAAAATATATATAAGGTTTTTTAAAAAAAATTCCTTAGCTTAATTATTGTAAAACTTATTGGGTCGCGTGAATAAAAATGAAGTACATGCTAGAAGAGTACACTCTAATTCCAAATCTATTTTCCCATTGAATTCCCATGAGATATTTTACTAGGATTTTATTGGGATTGAGAGTAAAAACGAATTACTTTCTGTAGCAGTAAAACTTAATGATGTCCTAGTATATTCCGATTAATTTTTACTGGGATAGATTCAGTAAACTTATATTTTACTTGCTACATCAGTAAATTACACTATAAATGCAAACTGCGTAGTTTGTTAAGTAAAATTTACTTGTTCTAAGTAAATATTGTTTTGGGATAAAACAGTTGTTATATTAAATGGGCAAAAAAAGTTGTTATATTAAATGGGCAGGGTGCCCACACATATGCATTTCTCAGAGTAGTTCTTACCACTGACCACACGTATGCATTTCGCACTTTAAGATTTTGATGAATTTTTCAGTATATTGTCTGAACAAAAATTCTGTTATTGCAATCTTCCAATAAACAGTCACATATGATGGAATAAAGTTCCAAATTTTAATATAATTATAATAAAACTACTACGTAATTAGATACCACTATCTATATTGTAGAGTTTCCATGCACTTGGGATTGAGTTGGGATTGGATTGAAATGGGATTATCGTTAAGCAAAAAAATACCAATACAATCCGCGTCGTTTCCATGCTCATGGGGATTGAGTTGGGGTTTAGTGGACAGTTTTGATAAAAATTATATGACTTTTCTACCATTTCGCTTCACAAAAAAGCCAAAACAAAATTAGCTGTTGAAAAAATTAATAATTTGGTATATAAATTTAAGACAAATTGTTATTTATCAGATAGCCCAATAATAATTAATCTCCACGGTTGCCAACTGGGTTGTTTTCACCCGGAGACTCCGGGTTTTTATGTTGTTCTCCGGTCTCCGGGTTTTGACCTAAAATTCCCAGGTTTTCCAAAAAAAATCGAAATTGTATCGCAAACGCGATACAAATTTGATGTTGCGTTCCGGTTGAAGAAAAAACGGAACAGAACGCATCGTCGGACCTCGGAAATTGTGTTTTAAGCTTTATGACATGACAATTAGAAAACGTCAATCAAATCAATCGATGTGTTTAATTCATTCGCTTTCTTGAATTGTCCAGTATATGCTGTTTATCATGTTCATGTAATAAGTAATAAATAGGAAATTGCGATTTAATTTAATTCACTTTGTATTATTATTGTAAGTAATTATTATTATTATAAAAATATTTAATATTAAAATTGTAAGTTATTGCTTTAGTCACAATGAAAAACATAAATGAAAAGATAAGGAGTAAAGAAAAAGCTGTATACTTTACATCATTCCAGTCCAAGTGGTTGATAAATGACGACTATAGGAAATGGCTTTTAAAAGAAAATGAGTACACCGTAAAGTGTAAATTGTGCCAAATACTATATACAATTAAATATGATGGAGAAAAAGCTCTTAAAAGTCATGTTAAAACATATCGTCATCAAAATAATCTGAATGCTCAAACCTCTAGTCAACTTTTAAGTTCATTTTTTACCAAGGATAATTCGTCAGAGCAAATAGATACTTCTATTGCAGAACTAGCACTTGTATACCATGGTGTTAATCATCATTTAAGTTACGTAAGTACTGATTGTGGTATAAAATTAAATGCACTCGTATTTAAAGACTCCAAGCTTTCAAAGCAAATACACTGCGCAAAAACAAAAGCAGAAGCTATAGTGGATAATATTTTAGGGCCAAAGGCAGTAGAAATTCTTAACACACAACTCAAAAGACGGATTAAATAACAATAACCCACGATATTTTTCAATTGCAAGCGACGCTTCAAACAAAGGTAATGTGAAGCTTTTTCCGCTTACTGTAACGTATTTTTTAAAAGATAATGGAACTCAGAATAAAATTCTAGATTTTTATTGTGATGATTTTGAAAACGCTGCGTCTATTACGAATAAAATTATAGAATCTATTAATATGGCAGGATTATCTATCAACAATGTTGTGTCGTATACAGCTGATAATGCAAATGTAAATTATGGTGCTTATAATTCTGTATTTCAAAAATTGCTTTCAATGAATCCATCCATTGTAAAGAGTAATTGCAATTGCCATGTAGTACATAATGCTGCAAAATTTGCGTGTAAAAAGCTGTCGTATGATGTGGAAAGTTTTATAAACAAAATTTATTCTGAATTCTCATCCAGTACGACTAGAGTAAGAGAACTGAAATCTTGTTTTGAATATTTTGAACTCGAATTTTCTCAGATGCTAAAAAACATTTCTACTAGATGGATTAGCTTATCAAACGCCGTAGATAAAATTTTACTTTGTTATCCAGCAATTAAACAGTATTTTATAGAAAAAGGTGAAGATGATTGCGACCTATTAATTTGGAAATTTATAAAAGATCAAGAGAATGAAATAACTGATGATCTGACAAATCCTTCACTCCCGGAATTATATTTATACTTGGTTCAACATTTTCTACATATTATGAAACAAGTTGTATTAGTTTTACAAAAGTACGAGCTTACAAGCACTGAAGTACATGATGTAATGTTTACGCTCAAACTACAATTAGAAAAAAGATTAGAAGATAATTTTTTTGGTGCTAAAATACATACTTGTGTTAAAAATTTAAATAACTAAGAAAAAAAAAAGTTTTTAGCTGAAGCTGTTGACGTTTATAAACGGGCAATTTCATACATAAAATTGTGGTATGATTTCGAGAATTCTCCTCTACAATATCTTTCCGTACTAAATATAGTAAAAAACAGACTTGATTATTTCGGCATAATTAAAGCTACTGAAGTTTTGCACTGTATAGTTACGGTGACCATCCGTCCTTTATTTAAAAGGACAGTCCTTTATTTCTGGGTGCTGTCCTTTAGATTTATTTATTTTTGTAAAAGCCACTTTTGTCCTTTATTTCAAGTTTTGTCCTTTAAAAGTCCTATAAAAATTATAGATATATGTAAATATTAAAGAAAATCCCAGTGTAATATGTTAATTTTCTGCCGAAATTTAATATTTCGTATTCGGAAAATAGTCTATTCCATATTTCAGAATTCCTTGCCATTGAATTTCTATATCCCAGAATTTCTTACTGAAAAATCGAATCTCAAAGTAGAAACTGTATAGAAGCATTTGTTTTTACTAAATGCAACTTCGAGTTGTCTTGTGTAGAGTTTTATAATTATTTAAAAGATAAAGATGAAATTTAAAAAAAATTTGTTCTGAAGAAAAATATAATTAAATATTTGTTAATTCATTTAGTCATGAAGACTTTATAATTTTAATAAAATAATTGTTACGTTTTTTTATTTTATATTTTGTAAGAACCACATAACACTATTGAAAAAATAATAATAAAAATAAAAGTGGTTAATAGTCTTGAAGACATGTTTAATTTGTTACGTTTTTTTTTATTTATTTATGTATGTTGTATTTGTAATAAAACTGATAATAAAACTGATTTTTATTCTCAAACTAATAAAAAAACATATTTTCGAATTGTCCTTTATTTTTTTTTTTTTAATATGGTCACCGTATGTATAGTAGATAAAGATAATTTATATAACGAAATTGTTATAATAAACAATGAACTTGAAAAGATTGATAAAACAAAATTTTCTGTTCCGGATTTGTGGTGCCATATTTTTAAGTCGTCGGAAAACTTTTCCGAGATTTTTTTATTACTTCACTTTTTACAATTTACATAAAAAATTTTTTCATGTTCCTATAATTAATTTGTGATTTATTGATAATACTATTACAATAGTAATAAATGAACTTTGTTATTTTTTATTTATTTTTAAGGAACTTGAATTTAATAAAAAAAAAATTAAATTTTTTATTAAATATATATTTCTTTTAATTTTAAAAAAAAGTTGACTTTTTCCGGTGAGTTTTTAAAATATGTGGGGGTATAGTCCCCTATAATTTTTTTTCTCCGGGTGGAGTAAGTTGAAGAGTTGGCATCCCTGTTAATCTCTATAATTAAATAGTGTGATATGTACATAAGTATAGCTTAGTTTTAGTTTAGTTTAAGATTTAGATTAAGTTTTACTTTAAAATAAAAATATATATAAGGTTTTTTTAAAAAAATTCCTTAGCTTAATTATTGTAAAACTTGTTGGGTCGCGTGAATAAAAATGAAGTACATGCTAGAAGAGTACACTCTAATTCCAAATCTATTTTCCCATTGAATTCCCATGAGATATTTTACTAGGATTTTATTGGGATTGAGAGTAAAAACGAATTACTTTCTGTAGCAGTAAAACTTAATGATGTCCTAGTATATTCCGATTAATTTTTACTGGGATAGATTCAGTAAACTTATATTTTACTTGCTACATCACTAAATTACACTATAAATGCAAACTGCGTAGTTTGTTAAGTAAAATTTACTTGTTCTAAGTAAATATTGTTTTGGGATAAAACAGTTGTTATATTAAATGGGCAAAAAAAGTTGTTATATTAAATGGGCAGGGTGCCCACACATATGCATTTCTCAGAGTAGTTCTTACCACTGACCACACGTATGCATTTCGCACTTTAAGATTTTGATGAATTTTTCAGTATATTGTCTGAACAAAAATTCTGTTATTGCAATCTTCCAATAAACAGTCACATATGATGGAATAAAGTTCCAAATTTTAATATAATTATAATAAAACTACTACGTAATTAGATACCACTATCTATATTGTAGAGTTTCCATGCACTTGGGATTGAGTTGGGATTGGATTGAAATGGGATTATCGTTAAGCAAAAAAATACCAATACAATCTGCGTCGTTTCCATGCTCATGGGGATTGAGTTGGGGTTTAGTGGACAGTTTTGATAAAAATTATATGACTTTATAATAAAAAAAGAATTTTTCTACTGTATTTTCTACTGTATTTTTGGGGGTCGGGGTGGGGATTCTACAGGGTAGGCATTTGTATCCTAGGGTATAAATGTTGCAACTGTAGAAGTTCCTAGCCAAGTGCCTGCATTACCTCCTCGTGGTGGCCCCTGGAACTGTGTACATATTAAACATGCACACAGACCGAATATGCAGTGTGCGACCTAATGTCAGTGGTGGTGTGAGCGCCGTGCTGAGGACTGAAAGGCTGGGGGTCAAACCAGTCGCTAACGAGCTCCCTCCGATGCCCAGGCAAGGTCGGTTGTATTCAGTGCCTTATCATGGTAAGTCGGCTCTGCCATGATGGACTCTCATTTCCGGACAAACTCGTGGGAACAGCAATGAAGAAACTTAATAAAAAACAAAAACAACAACAACAACTAAAACCAAATCCAAATATCGGTTCATCCTCGGAGGATGAGCTCTTAGCCTCCAGCCAGGAGACTATTAAGGGTGACACGGTAAATGACAGTACCAGCTACGGTACACCAGCTTCGGACGTCACCGAAAGTACCAGCCATAGTACACCAATAACAACCAAACCTGTAGGTGTAGCAAGTACCAGTTATAGTACTACTACACTTACAAGCACAGATGGTACCAAGCCTGGTACTACTAAGAAATATAGAAGTTCTGGTACCCTCCTCAAACGTGAGTATTCCAAGGCAAAGTTTATTTTGAGCAAGATTGCCCGAAATGAAGCTGAGGGGAATACTCACGAAAACGATGCAGAGGATAAGCTAAAATACACTCAGATTGTGCAACGATTTGAGACACAGATCGCACAATCTGAAGTTCGGCCTGCTAACAAAAGATATAGATCTCAAGATGAGTCCTTAGCAGGTGCACGTATCAAGGTCGCCAAGATGGAGACCAGTGCCAAATCGAAGATGACAGCGAAAAAGCTAAGCGACATCGTCAGATGCCACTTGAATGTAGCTGTCATCAACGATAAGGATCCCAACAAAAAATTTTCATCCAAGCTCTGGAAATTGAGGCAAAACTGTCAGAGATGGTTATGGATCATTTACTTGCAAGCACTGGTGGGCCTATCCCGGGGTTCGATTCATCCGAGGTAGTCAGGGGCTACCGGGTGGTCAAGTGTGTCGATCAGTTTTCTCTGGATTTTCTTAGCAGCAGTGTCGCTAAGATTAGCGATGCCTGGGAGGATGCCAAGATTGGTCTAATCCCAGCTAAGGAGATTCCGAGGAGACCTAGAGCGCGCATTTGGCAGCCTAGGATGCAAATTGAGGGGGAGAAGCTTCTCCGGTGCTTGCAATTACACAATCCAGATGTCCCGATGGACAACTGGATGGTTATAAAAAACGAGGGGGATACTACGGAACTGCAGCAAGGCAGTTTGTCCTACCTCCTTTTGATTAACGAGGAAAGCCTGATGCCCCTCGCGAAGCTTGAGAATAAGCTTCGTTTCGGTATCCGTCAAGCGAAACTGAAGATATTCCAGGCGAATAGTGACGAGCTTGACGAGTTAGATGAGGCAAGCGACTTGCTGGAAGAGATGTCTCTAGCCAAAGAGACGGGGGTAGGTAGCTTGCCAGATGATACGGGTTGTCCAGGTTAATCTCCAGCATTCGAGATTCGCCTCGGATAACCTGATGATCTTCCTAAGGGAGGAAGACATCGACATAGCCCTAATTCAGGAACCCTGGATCAACACCTCCAGAATAAGAGGTCTGAATCACAGAGACTATACCCTATTCTACAAGTAGATGGTGCCAATGGTAAGCCACGAACGTGTATTCTAGTTAGAAAACACATAAGTGCACATTTTTGTTCTAATTTTAGCTATGAAGACATTACCGTGGTGAAGGTCGAGCAGAATTATGGCAAAGAATTATATATCAGCTCGGTATATATGCCTCATGACGAAACCAGATAGTCCTAGCCACTGGAAGTAACCTGCTTATTGGTTGTGATGCAAACGCCAGACATACCCTGTGGGGTAGCTCGGAAACAAATGAGAGAGGTGAGTCACTTTTTGATTTTATTTTAAATTCTAATTTAATGGTGTGTAATAGAGGCAGCACACCAACATTCACTTTTCCGAGCTCGGAAAGATTCCCTGGCTGGGAAGACGGGATTGATATTACCCTAATTAGCAACAATAATTCCCTGAAAGTAGAAAACTGGAGAGTATCAGAGAAAAGATCTTTCTCGGATCACAAGTGGATACTCTTCAATGTTAATTTAAACCCTGAAAGCCCAAAACCGTATAGAAACCCCAAAAACACAGACTGGTCCAAGTTTAGATCGGTGTTAAAAGGGAAGTTATCAGCCATAGATAACCAATCAGAAATAACGACCATTGATTCCCTAGAGGAAATGACGGACAAATTTACCAAGGCCATGCAGGTCTCATTCAAGGTATCATGTCCGATCAAGCGTAGTAAAAAATCTTTCCCTCCGTGGTGGGATGACAATTTAACTAAGTTACGAAAGGTGACTAGAGAAACCTACAACGTCTGCTACAGGCAGGGTACATGGCAACTCTACAAGGACCGTCTTCGTGAGTACAAAAAAGCAATTAACGAGGCAAAAAAAGGAATTGGCAAGAGTATTGCGAATCCATTGAAAGTACTAGGGATTCTGCCAGACTAAGTAGAATCCTAAGCAAAGAACATTCCAATCCGTCCTTCCTCAAGAGTGCGGAGGGTAGTTGGACAGAATCATCTGCAGAGACTCTGCAGCTGTTAGTAGACACACATTTCCCAGGTTGCACGGTGCAAGCTGAAGATGTAGCCCAGACAGGCGACTTAGGAAATACTGAGCCACAACGGGAGTGGCTAAACTCACTTATAACGGGAAAGAAAATTGCCTGGGCAATTGATAATTTCTCCCCCTATAAATCCTCTGGACCTGATGGAATCTTTCCAAAGATGCTACAGGAATCCATACAGCTAGTTATCCCTTGGATGACAAAACTTTTCATGGGCAGCCTCAGACTCGGCCACATACCACAGTGGTGGAGGCGAGTCAAGGTTGTCTTCATACCAAAAGCGGGAAAAAGAGGACACGAAATGGCCAAAGACTTCAGGCCAATTAGTCTCTCATCCTTCATGCTAAAAACCCTTGAGCGCATCCTTGACCAGGAGTTGAGAAGCGTTTTAGAAAGAACCCCATTGTGCAAATTCCAACATGCCTACTGCAAAGGTAAGTCTACTGAGACTGCACTGAACGAAGTTGTGCAAACGGTAGAAAAATCCATCCAGTATAAAGAATATACCCTAGCCACCTTCTTAGATATAGAAGGCGCTTTTAATAATATCCACGTGTCCGCTGTCCTAGAGTCTCTGGTGGAACTGGAGGTAGCAGTTCCACTTAGACGATGGATAGCCAACATGCTTCATACGCGGGAGGTGCAAGCAGACTTCGGTAACTCTCACATTACTAGGTATGTTAATAGAGGTACGCCACAGGGGGGTGTGCTGTCTCCACTATTATGGCTCCTTGTAATGAACAAAATCTTATCAAAACTTCAAGAGGAAGGAATAATGGCCGTCGCTTATGCGGACGACCTTGTAATACTGGTTTCTGGAAAATTCCTTAATATAATTAGCGGAATTATGGAACAAGCCTTACGTATGGTTAGCAACTGGGCCCGCAGCTGTGGTCTGAATGCCAACCCTAGCAAAACCGAAATGATGCTATTCACCACAAAAACCAAAATATCTGTGTTTTCTCGACCAAAATTGGACGGTATAACACTGAATCTATCCTCCAAAGTCAAATAATTGGGGTTGATTTTCGACCCGAAGTTGAACTGGAGGTGGAATATAGAGGAGAGAGTCAAGAAAGCCTACACGGCTTTGTACTCTTGCAAAAAAATGCTCGGAAAAAGTTGGGGATTAAAACCTCGTATGGTTTTATGGTTGTACACTGCTATAGTGAGACCTATCCTCACCTATGGTTCAATAGTATGGTGGCCTGCCCTAGATAGGGATTATGTCCGTACCATGCTAGGTAGGGTGCAGAGAAGTGCATGTATGTGCATCACAGGTGCGTTAAGGACAACGCCGGGGGATGCCCTGAATACAATTCTCCTCCTTCTCCCAACTGATCTCCACACCAAATACTTAGCCTCATGCAGCGCGCTCAGACTCTGAGAAAGTGGGTACTGGCGTGACAAACCTTACGGACATGCTGTATTCTTAGCTCGTTAGCTAGAGAACTGCTCCCCTTGTCCACGGACTATTCCATCCCCCAGTTAATACTTAATAAGAACTTCAAGGTTAAGATACCAACTCGCAGTGATTGGAAGGTAGCAGGCCTTCTGAATGGGTTCGACTCAGTACTGTTCACTGATGGTTCAAAGATGGACTGTGGTGTTGGCGCTGGTGTCTACTCAGAATCGCTGGAAATAGCCCTTTCCTATAGACTTCCGGATAGCTCTAGTGTTTTCCAGGCGGAAATGCTGGCTATCTGGAAAGCCTGCTTACTTGTCAAGAACCACCCATCCCCTAAGCGCAGGGTGGCTATAGTCACGGATAGCCATGCTGCTATCCTAGCCTTAAAATCTCCTTATATTTCATCTAAGCTGGTCAAAGCATGCTCAGTAAAGCTAGCGCATATAAGTAACCGGTTCGAGGTCACGTTACTTTGGGTTCCAGGTCATAGGAATATTGTAGGTAACGAGAAAGCCGATGAACTAGCACGCACGGGTTCCGGCCTAGACGCATTGCTTGCGGAAGAGGTGAACCCTCCAATCAATAGTATAAAACGGAATATCCTCCTTCACTCCCAATTGCTAGCTAACCTTAGGTGGGTGAACTTAGCAACATGTAAAACATCCAAAAAAACATGGCCCGGTATTCAAGTAGTAGAACAGCTGATCTCCTGAACTACTCGCACAAAAACATTGCCAGAATACTAGCGGTGTTTACTGGGCATTGGCCAATCGGTGAACATGCAGCCAGACTAGGCATCCCCTTCCACCTATCCTGCCGTAGCTGTCAAGAGCCGGACAAGAGGGAAACTGTAATGCACTACACTTGTAAGTGCCCAGCGCTAGCCAGAGCTAGATACTGTTTTCTGGGCAGTCCTTTTCTTGACAATCGTAGCCTAGCCACAATACTACCAACAGATATGGTACATTTCCTAAATGCCACAGGGTGGCTTTAATCTACCTTCTCTCCTTCCATACTTGAAATTGGTGGTTCACGAGGCCAGTGGTAGCAAAACGCCGCTATAGCGTTAATTGGAGCCTCTTGAACAGCCGGGTCAAGAGGCTCGCCACTTAAACCAACCAACCAACTGTATTTTCAATATTTCTTTTCTTCTAAATGTTTGATTAAACAAATTAAATAAATTAATTATCATGTTCTATAATTTTTTTAAATAAGTTTACTTCTTCCTTCCTCAAAATATATTTATTTTACCATTGTTAATATTTTTACCATTGTTAATATTTACATACAAATTCCATTTACATATACAATCAAACATTTCATTCCAATCCGACTAGTTTCGTGGAGTTGAAATGGATTTAACGAAAAGTCAACCCAATCCGTTTTCATGCACACTAATCCGGATTGAACTCGAGTTGAATCCGCATGGAAACTACTATATGATACAAACCCGGTCACCCATAACATATATAGAATTATTGCACACCATCTCCACCAGCACCGTACAAAAACAAAATATTCGACGCATTTAAATAATAGCGAGAGATAGAGAATAATTATATTTTTACGATTGCAATGCCTCTAATAAACGTGCGTTGTTCTGAAAGCGTTGCAGCAAATGAAATTTAGAACATCGATTTTGTATGTAACTTATTATATAGGGAATGTCGCAATGCGTTACGCTGACGCATGATATCTCTATTTATAATTTTAAGGCGATGTTACAACAAAAGTTAAGTATCTCCAAAACCATGGAGGCTTTTATTTACATGGCGCCTTTCCCGCGGTTTTTTGGCTTTTTACCGCGCGAAAAAAACGCTGTCGACAAAACTTTTACCGTGGCAACTGCGGTTTCCGCATTGAAATGTCAAAAAACAATTATATGAAAATTGAAAACTAAATATTAACGGCGTGGAGGGATTTTTATTTGTAATATTCTTTTTTTTTCTTTTTAGTTATGAAATTTTTTTTACGTGGCGGTTTTAACCGCTTTGGTGTGGTCACATGAGCATTTTCCGCGCAGAATTTGCTCCAGGTTTTTACCGATGCCCCAGCGCAAAAAAACGCGTTGGCTTGGGAGATCCTTAAAAAAATGTCTCAGGCATCTAAAAAACAATTTTTTGACATTTCACTGAATTCACTGAATTGTAAGCAATAGAAGAAAAAATTATTGAGTTTTATTACAACTTTTAGTATAATGTCCGCTACATATTTGTTTATATCAGCGTGCCAAAATATCTACTTTTTACAGAAACGTGCATGTTTCTTATGCTTCGACGCATGCTGTGACGCATCCAAAACAGCGCACGTGTATTTGATGCATAAAAAACAATTAAATAAATTTTCCTTTGCTACAAAAAACATTTGTATAATGAAGCACAAAAAAGTGTATAATAAATGTGCGGTTACCATATGTACATATTTTTTTATTGACCAAAACTGAATATCCCCAAAATTTTCATGTTTCTTATATTTTATTTGCCTTCATAAAAGAAAGTAAATATAAATAATTTTTATTTTCCGATAACTTTAGGTACGAATAATTTTCTTATCAGCAAATTTCCAATTGTTTTCTATAACTAAAATTAAGATGTTATATGTTGGAATTTAATATCTTACTTCTAAATTTATTGAAATATATGGATATAAGTTGAGAGGAAACTATCCTCTACAAACTCATCCCAAACACCTATCTCCATTTCCAAGTTTAATTAAATTTTTTTAAAAATTTAATTAATCGATTTTAAAATTAAATAACTAAACGACTATCAAAATAAATAAATTTAATGCACGCTAGGAAAATACCTTTGGAAGTGTAAATCTCTCGCGATATAATAAAACTAAAAAAAAAATAACTTTTTTGAAAGTATTGTAAAAAAAATTTTTTTGCTTATGCGGAAGAGCTTTACATTTAGAACTGTAGTTTCTTAAAAACGATTAATTCTATTTCAAAAATGATTAAATTATTCTAAAAATTTACTAATTTTCTAAACCCATTTTTGTTAAATTTATTTCATAATGAATTTAAGCCTGGTCACCTTAAAATAAATTTTGTTATTGCATGCATATATAGCGTTTCCATGAATAGGAATGGACTTTGGATTGGATTGAAATATGGGATTATCTTCAACTAAAAAATATAAAAATTCCATCCGCATCGTTTCTAATTAAGTTGAAATTGAGTTGACGGATTAAGATGGGATTGAATTGACATTTTTGACAAAAGTATATGACATTTATAAATAAAACAAAAAAAAGTTCTACTATATTTTGAATATTTCTTCCCTTCAAAATATTTCATGTTTATTAAATATTATTAATTTTCATCTTGTATTTTAAGAAATTGACTTCTTCTTTACTCAAAATATTCTTGTCGCCACGCCGACATATTTTACCATTTTACATAAAAAATCAAACATTTCAATGACTATGTTCGTGTAGTTGAAATGGATTTAACGTTAACGACAACTAAACTCAATCCCAATTCAATCCCTGCTTCCTTGCATACTAATCCGGATTAAACTCGAGTTCAATTCGCATGATCGCATGGAAACGTAATAATAGTTCAAATTGTCAATTGTAAAAAAAAAACTATGTACATTTTTTGTCATTGTCACACTTCAAGAGAAATTAGCGGTCCGATAACAGTAAAACTTTGTTTTCGCTATCATTTTGATTTTGAGAACGCACAAAGCACAAAGTATATGGCGTGAAAATATATATAGTAAGTGTTCCATGCTGTGAAAATTAAAAAAATTAAAAAGTATTATTTATTACTGTGAAAATTTAAGTGTTAAAAAGTATTTATATTTTTGAATTATATACATAAATATATAATACATTTATATAAAAAAACTAAAACTACAAAAGAGAATATTAAAAGTAATTATGGACGAAAACTCAAAAGTTGAAGAACTAAAAAAAATTTTTTATGCCAAAGGACTAAGGGAAGACCTAATAGACAAATTTGCAGGTATGAAAAAAACAAATTTTTATATATATTATATACAGCATAGCTATATATTTTTAATTTTATAAATAAATTATATACATTCATATACATACAGTTTATGTTCAAACAGTTTCAGAAATTAAATTTTTGAAATATTCGGGAACTTTTTTGCGAAACTATTAACAGTTAACATTCCCTCCAACTTACAGCTAGTTTTTCTTTGTGCAACTATTGCTAACAATATATAATTATATGTAGTATTTTGGATACCAACAATATGGTAAATAAGCCAGTGCATCGAATTTGTATTAAATTTTGTGTTAAAAATAATTAAATCCGCTGTCCGCTGATTCATTCATTAAATCCGCTGATACTAAAAACTTTTCAGAATATTTCAAAAATTAAATTCTGAATCTTTTTGAACACATATATTATTATACAATATTTATTTATAAAATTAAAAAAAAATAAAAATATATCTTTATATAGGTATTTATATATATATACCTATATCCCATATATAAATATATATATATATTTGTACATAAATATATACATATATATATATTAAGATAAATTTTTAATTTTTTTTAATTTTATAAATAAATATTGTATAATAATATATGTGTTCAAAAAGATTCAGAATTTAATTTTTGAAATATTCTGAAAGGGTTTTTTTGACGCAACTATTAACTGTTAAGATACCCTCCAATTTTAAATATATAATATATGTACATAATATATATGTACATATATTATGTACATATATATTATGTACATATAACGATCCAAATTTTGAACGAAGTTTGAAATTCCAAAACGATCTAAAATTCTGTATGGCACGTTATAAAGAATTATTAAAAGACTTAAGCAAAAGTGCATCTAATAATACGGCAATGGAAAAAAAATCTCTTGACTCATGCACTTCATTAACTTCACCGTTTATGCATTATAATACTGAGCTTAATATTTCAAGTGATGAAACTGAAAATGAAGTAAATTTTAAACCAATTTCAAGAAAACGCATACGTATTTCTTCAGATACCGACAGTGATTGAAAGATTTTTATTATTATTAAATTGTTAATTCTCATTTACTTTGTTTATTATGCATATACATTTAAATATGTACTTATTTGTTATTATTAAATAAATAAACTTGTTAACTCCTCTGTTATTGAATTTAACCTACGAAACGCTTTATTCCTTTCGTTGCAAGTATTTTTCATACACAATTTTTTAAGGTTTTTATTCATATTAACACGGTGTTTTTTAAACGTTTTGTTTATATTAACACGGTTTTTTTTAAACGTTTTGTTTATATTAACACGGTTTTTTTTTACACGTTTTTTCTTTAACACGGTACCTATCTACCGTGTAAAAATAGATCTGGGTGTATATTATATATATATACACTCAGAAAAAAGTATGAAATAATATCAAAGAAATAATTTCCTTGATTTGCAAAAATTGTATTTTTCATTGAGACAAAGTAAAATTATTTACAGTGAAGAAAATATCTTTGTTGTATATAAAATTTTATCAAATCAAATTAATTTCTTTGGTTTGAAATAATGAAAATTTATTTGATTCAAAAAAATAATTTTACTTAATTAAATAAATATATTATCTAAAATTGATCATAGAATTTTATTGTATTGAAGAAAACATTAATTAAATTTATGAAAATATTCTTTAATTGTATGAAAAAAATGAGTTTTTTATTTCTACGAAAATATTTCTTGATTCAATGTTATTACAAAATTGCAATATGGAATTTATGTAAAATATCTTTGAATCGAAGTAAAAATTTTATTGAGTGGACAAAAATTAATCGAGATAAGTGGTCTGCCATTTATTCGAAACGTGTTCTTAGTCAAAGCACAATGTCCAACGCAGTAAATGAAAGTATTGAAGCTAAAACTGTAGAAAATAACGAAAATTTTAATTGTGATGAAATTGATAGAAGATTAGTGACTCTCGGATCAGACGGAAATTATTATTATAATTCTACCACTGAAGTGGAAGAATTAGAAGAAGTAGCAGAAGTAGATGAGGAATTGGTTAATTTGTTACAAAATTTAAATGGTGAAATTTTTTACGACGTATTTTTGAGTAAGTATTTTTTTAAATTATACAATTACAGATTTTCACAACAAAACAATTTGTGTAAACTAAAAGAATTTTTAAATTAAACATTTTACATTTGTATCCTGTCTATTATAAAATATGGGTGTAGGCTGTGGACAATTCACTGTGGACGCAATTCACTGTGCTCAATTTGATGTATACCAATTATTTTGCAGATTTCTGGATAAATAGAAACCAATTCTTTTGTGAATTGTGCACAGAGAATTGTGTACAGTGAATTAACCGGCTACGATAAAATATACAGTAAAAAAAACTATTGTTTATAGACATTTTTTCCTGATTTTTTATTATTCTGAAAATCATTGTTTTAGTTATTACATTGTTCTAGTCTAGTTATTACATATTGAAAAAAAAAAATATTTTTACAAATTTTGTAAACAAAATTATTAAGTATAACTTCTTTTTATGAAGAGCATGGAATAACTCTTGATAGTTTGAAATTAATGAAAAGTCACCACTTAAGTGAAATTTGTCCAAAAGAGCATTACGGACAACGCATAATTTTTGAAAGTAAATTGATTACTTGGCAAAAAAAAAAATCAGAAAAATCAGTAAATTTTTTTATTCACAACAAATCTATAGAAATGTAATTACTTAAAATTTCGTGAAAAAGCAGGAAGCAGCAACACTGTCTATGACGTCATCTGTTGAACGTTGGTGTGAAAATTCTAATTTTTCGGCATCAAATTCATCGTGTGATGATGTATATTTTATAAATCTTTATATAATACAAAATATTTATTTAATATGTACCTAGATTTTCAGTTTTTAAATATTGAAGAGTTATTGAAGGAGCAGGGAGAAATAGTTTTAAATTTTTACAAAATAAATAAAGGATTAAACTCTAAATATAGACATAGTTTGGCAGATATTATAATCAAATAATTAATAAAAAAAAAAGTAATAGCAACACCAAAATATTTCAATTTAATTGCTGACAAAATTGTAATTTTATTTCCCACTGAGAATAAGGTATGTCAACATTAGTTTCTATAATATAGTGATTATAAGTTATATTTTTAGGATATATATTTCATGCACATTCCTAAAAAAAGACCAGGTGGACTAGATACCACAATGCTAGATACCACAACGTAATTTCAAAACTTAGGGCAGAAGGGCTTTACCCAAAATCGGTTAATAAAAAATCCAAGTCTTTACCATCAACTTCGCACACACCGTACATTATCGCACGTCATTTTTGTTTTTAATTTTTTATAATTTTAGATAAAAACTGAAAGCATATAATTTTAGATGAGGAAATATTAAATGAAATGAAATGGCTCCAATTTAATGCTGGTCCCTTGGATAGTATTATCGATAAGTGGAAGACAACTGCGGAATACAGGCGAGCATTAATTATTCAATCAGGCTCCACTTTAGAGTTGACATTAAATACTTGGCCTCTGCTGCGACAATCGTTCGGTTATTCTTTAGTAAGTATACATATAAAAGTATTATGAAAAAATTTAAAATAATTTATTTCTTAATATGTATTTCAGTAAAATAATTTATTTATTAATATTTAATATTTTGATTAAAATTTATTTATTTTGTACACTTAATAAACTTAAATTTAAATTAGTAGTAAATAATTAAAGTAACTTATTCGATAAATACGAAGATTTTTCAGTTAAGATCGTAAATTTTTATAAAAAAGATGTTAAAGACAGCAATAGCAAAGAAATATTAGAATTGTTGTGTTCCGAAAGTATTTCAAAAGGTATACATATTTAATTTTATTTTAAAATTCATATTATAATAATTTATTTTCAGAAACCGAAGGTGTTCTAATATTTTTGCTCTTGCATGCGCTTTTAGTGCCAACATCAAGAACATATAAATACAATAAAGATACAAATAAACGAAAATTAACGAAATCATCTATCAATGATTCTCGCAGTAAGTTTTTTAGGCATTCCAAAACAACGAATGATTTGAAAAATTCAATAGAAATATTGACGCAAGAGTGCTTAAAATCCAAAACTACTCTGCAGCCAACAATTTTTGTCGTAGGACGTGACTTATCTAGCTTAACAGATTTTTACGTATACTATTATAATATTTCCTACAAATTGCCCAATTTTCTAAAAGCATTGGATATCTGCTTCAAAACTTTTCAAGCTCTTTATTTGGAATATCCTAAAGAAGCTGTTCTTGTATGGTGTTTTATACAAAAGTATTTATACGATATTCATATTCAGTGTGACATTAAATCGCCTGCCATCTCTGCACTAATATCAGATCTTTCTAATTGTTGAATACAAAATTAATAATATTTACTTTTATTATTATTCTTATTAGATTTTAGTTTTCTTAATACTAACATATAATATACAAAAAAGCTTGAAGCTAAAATAATACTATTTTTTAAGCTTTTATATGTAAGCACTGAAGCTATTTTTATTTTTTTTAATGAATTTAATATGTTTTATATGCAAAAAAATAAATACTTCTTTAGAACAATTATTTGTTCACCTAAAATTTTTTCATCGTTTAAAACCAAATAGTTTATATCATTGCTGTGTCTCTAGCTGTGAACAAAGTTTTACATCGTTTCGATCATTTTCAAAGCATATGAGAATTGAAGTGAATAGATTGAAAAATTATATTAATTTTAATCAACAAAAAGATGTTCAAATAAATCAATCTAAGCAAACTAATGATTCACAACTTACATCATAGGAATCGAATAATTTATTTTTTAATGAAGAGTTGCAAAATTGTACAATTAAAATTAATACTATATTAAAACATTCAATGATATGACACTGGGCTTTACTTGCAAATATTTTAGCAAATTCTGTTATGCGCGAAAAGATGTTCTGGAAATCCAAGATAACATTAAACTCATGATAACTAACCCTATTGCAAATATAATTAAAAGTATTTTAAACAATGATAGCATATTGACAAACCCTACTAAAAAGCAGTTAGAAGATATTTTCCAATTTTGCATGGAACCATTCAAACATTTTGACACTGAGTACAAATTTTTACAATTTTTGGAACAACAAAATTTATATAAACAACCAACACAAATTATTCTAAATAACTCTATTAGTAATGTTGTTATAAATGGAAAGCAAAAAATTGCAGAAAGTGTATGTAAAGGTGTTATTTTACCTATCGAATTTCAGTTTAAAAGATATTTTGAAATTCCAGGAGTTTTGGAATGTTTTCTTGAAAATATGGAAAATATTAGAAATCAAAATTATATTGACAATTTCACAAAGGGCAGTTTATGGTTAGAAAAAATAAAAAAGTTTGAAGGAAAACTTGTAATGCCATATTTTTTATATTTTGACGATTTTGAGGTGAACAACCCTTTGGGGTCACACTCTTCTTCAATTTTAGGTGTATATTATTCTTTTCCGACTGCACCAGACTTTTTAGTATCGAAAATTGATAGCCTTTTCGTATCAGGATTTTTTAATTCAAAAGATGTTAAAACTATTGGAAATAATATTTGCTTTTCCAGTTTGGTGCAAAAAATTAATAATTTAGAAGAAAATGGATTAATTATAAATACATCTACTAGAGGTTTATTCAAGATTCACTTTATCCTAGGATTAATTCTAGGAGATAATCTGGCATTAAACAATATATTAGGATTCTCGAAATCTTTTTCAGCGTTGCATTTTTGTCGATTTTGCCAGAGTGAAAAATATAAAACACACACTATGTGCGAAGAAGACATAACAAGTGTAAGAACCGTAGAAAACTATGATATAGATGTTATAAAGCAACAGAACGGTGTTAACGAATATTCAGTTTTTAATTCCATTAACTCTTTCCACGTTATTCAAAACTACGCAGTGGATGTCATGCACGATTTGTTTGAAGGTGTATGTGTGTATGACATATCCCACATAATCCGCCAGTGCATTATCAAGAAATACTTCACATTAGAGATTCTAAATAGTCGTACACAAAGTTTTGAATACGGCGAAAATGAGTTGGGGAATATTTCGCGACCTATAACGAAGCCTCAACTTAATAAATCAAATTTGAAAATGTCAGCAAGAGAAATGTTAACTTTCTTGCATTTTTTGCCCTTAATTATCGGGGATTTAGTACCAGAACATGATGAAGTATGGGAATTTTTACTGATATTAATTGAAATCGTTGACATTTGTTTACTTTCTCAATTTGATTCAGAAAAAAATAATTTGCTTAAAGAAAAAATTAAACTTCATAATGCTAAATATACTAATTTATTTAAAGACACGCTTAAGCCTAAGCACCATTTTTTGGTTCATTATTCCAATATTATTCAGAAATCCGGCCCCTTGAAATATTTGTGGACATTCAAATTTGAATCAAAACATAGAGTTTTGAAAAGTTACCTAAAAAATATGTATTCAAGAATAAATGTTCCATTATCGTTAGCAGTAAAGTATGGAATGATTTTTGCTGAACAAATTATATGTTACAAAATAGAAAAGTGGCATCCATTAAAAAAAGGAACTAAACTAAAAAATTCTCTGTGCTTTGAAAATATTAATAAAACTATTGGTAATTCCAATATTATAACTGATGACAACTTATGTTTTGATAAAATAAGTTACGCAGGCACTATATATAAAAAAACAAATGTGTTGCCTGTAATTAAAGAAAATGTATTTGCTTACGAAATTTTAGAAATTGTGCTAATTAATTCAGATATATATTTGTTTTGTCAACAACTAGAAATCATATATAAAAAACATATACCGTAAAACGGGGTTAGATTGGCCCTTGCAGGGTGACTTTGGCCGAATAAAACAAAAAATTTGTAACTTAGTACAATTCTGTTGCACAATACCGCGCCTTACTTTTGCACATCTTTTCTTGGAACCATTATTTCCACGAACGCACAAGTTTCGACTTGTGTATTGCCAAAAAAGAGTCATTTGTACAGTGTTTAATGTGACTAGTTCAAAGTAACACGTACTGTGTTAGTGAAAAAATCTGTGTGTATCGAAAACATCAGTGAACCGAATTACTTGGTAAGTACATTATTTTTTTCATATAATTTTGTAGTTTTTAATAAGATAATTATGTTTTTTTTAAATGTCGCATCTTGTCCGTAATTAATTTTTTATTAAGTCAACCTCTTTTTGTAATTTTTTAGGGGTGAGTTTGTCTGGTTGAAGTGACCCCAAGAAAATTTTTTGGGTGTCTTTGGCCGCACAATCTAGCCCCAACAAAAATTTTAAATTCATATATAGATTAAATTTAATTTTTTGTAGAACTTCAAATTCTATATAATTTATCAGTAGTAATGACGCGCATTTACAAACGCAAGATTGGATCACGGCAATATGCCAACTACACGCAAGAAATTTTAGACAAATGTCTAAAAGATGTTAAAAATAAAATATTGTCTCAACGTGCTGCAGCTGAATTATACAAAATCCCGAGGTCGACTATAAAAAATAAGTTACTTTGTTTAGCCCCAAAGAAAATTGGTGGACAAACAGTTTTTTCAATTGAAGAGGAAAAATCTTTTGCATGTCAGATAATAACGATGAGTGAGTTTGGTTTTCCGCTCACTGAAATAGATTTTAGGAAAATCGTACAGCTATATCTATCCACTAAAGGATTAACCATAAAAAAATTTAAAAATAATTTGCCCGGAACTGATTGGATAAAGGTTTTTTAAAGCGGCATCCTACTGTGTCCATTCGATTACCATCTAATATTAAAAGAGCAAGAGCTGCAGTGTCGGAGCAAATGTTAACCGAATATGTGCAAAATTTGGAGGCCGTTGTTAAAGATGTTCCACCAGAAAATATATGGAACTACGACGAAACCAATCTCTCCGATAATCCTGGAAATAAAAAGGTGCTTTGCAAACGTGGTTGTAAATATCCAGAAAATATAGTGAACAGCAGCAAGATTTCATTTTCAATCATGTTTTGTGGAAATGCAGCGGGCTTGTTATTATCGCCGTATATTGTATATAAAGCTGAACATATGTGGTCTTCATGGAAAGATAATGGACCTTCGGAAGCTCGATATAACCGCACAAAGCACGGGTGGTTTGACAGTCACACATTCGAGGATTGGTTTGTCGAACACATGCTACCAACTTTAAAAAAACAGACAGGTAAGATGAATTTATATAAACCAAACTAGTTGAAAATATTTTCCTAATCTTTGCAGGTAAAAAAGTTTTAATTGGGGATAATCTGTCATCTCACATAAGCCTGAACGTACTAAGACTTTGTTCTCAATATGATATCAGTTTTGTGTGTCTACCTCCTAATTCCACTCATTTAACGCAGCCGCTAGATGTCGCATTTTTCGGACCTATGAAAAAATACTGGCGTAATATTTTGACATCGTGGAGGGAATCTTCAGAAGGCAGGCATTATAGCACAATTCCGAAAGATAAATTCCCAAGTCTCTTGAAAAAACTTATTCATAAAATGTCTTCAACCGCAAGTCTCAATATGAAGTCTGGCTTTAGAAAATGCGGAATTTTTCCTATCAATAAACAGCAACTCCTAAATAGATTACCTGGAAGTAGTAATCACCAAGATGTTGAAATGGTCGGTGAAGTATTTTTGCGAAAAATGATAGAAAAGCGAGCTGATTTAATCACAACCCCTAAGGTGGTGCGGCGAAAAAAGTTAAACATTGCTCCCGGAAAAAGCATATGTCCAGAGGATTTGACAATGGAAGGGTCATCTCAGTCCACTCAACATCAGCCATCTACTTCAGGAGTTTCAGTAAAGCAAACAACTTTGGGAAAGAAACTTAAGAGATGCTCCAAAAAAGTGATTTTGAGCAGTGACGACTCCAGCAGCGATAAGGATGAATTTAGCCTTGCTAGTTCCTTAGATACAATTGATGCTTTTGGCTTAAGAGATGATGAATCCCCCGAAGAGACTACTGCAGTAAGTCCAGTTGAAGATGATTCTTCTGAATTGATGGTAGGTAATTTTGTTCTCGTTCGTTACAATCAATCTATATACCCAGGAGTAATCTTGAAAATTGCTGACGAGGATGCAGAAATTGATTGCATGGAAAAAGCAGGACGCCACTGGAAGTGGCCAACTCGCAAAGATGTGTGCTCCTATGCCATTGTCGATATTTTGACAAAGATTGCTCCACCTAAACCAATCAATAAAAGAGGCTTTTTTTCAGTAAATGAAATCAATAAATTCTGATCCTTTTTACTTTCCCTTTTATGAATTCACACTTCCAGTATATATGTCGGTATATTTATATATATATATATATCTCCTCACCTGACCATAACTCTTAAACGGCTTGACCGATTGAGCTCAAATTTGGAAGTTGAGCTCGTGTCATCAATGGCTTGGTACCATATAAATTTGGGACCTTTTTGATTATAGGGAAGGGGGCGCGGAGGGCTGTTTAATTTTTGAATGTACCAAAAAACCATGTGGGGTATCAAATGAAAGGTCTTGACGAGTACATCTCATTGGACGGTGGTCCGGGGGGCGCCGTGGGTCATGTCGGGCGCAAATCGGGGCAATGTAGGGCCCCATAATACAAAAAATCATGTGGGGTATCAAATGAAAGGTCTTGACGAGTACATCTCATTGAGCGGTAGTCCGGGGGGCGCCGTGGGTCATGTCGGGTCCAAAACGGGGGCAATGTTGGGCTCCATAATACAAAAAATCATCTGGGGTATCAAATGAAAGGTCTTGACGAATACATCTCATTGAGCGGTACTCCGGTGGGCGCCGTGGGTCATGTCAGGCGCAAATCGGGTCAATGTGGGGTCCATAATACAAAGAAACATGTGGGGTATCAAATGAATGGTCTTGACGAGTACATCTCATTGAGCGGTAGTCTGAGGGCGGCGTGGGTCATGTCGCCCAAAACGGGGGCAATGTTGGGCTCCATAATACAAAAAATCATGTGGGGTATCAAATGAAAGCGTTGACGAGTACATCTCATTGAGCGGTAGTCCGGGGGGCGCCGTGGGTCATGTCGCCCAAAACGGGGGCAAAGTTGGGCTCCATAATACAAAAAATCATGTGGGGTATCAAATGAAAGGTCTTGACGAGTACATCTCATTGAACGGTAGTCCGGGGGGCGCCATGGGTCATGTCGGGTCCAAAGCGGGGGCAATGTTGGGCTCCATAATACAAAAAATCATGTGGGGTATCAAATGAAAGGTCTTCAAGAGTACATCTCAATGGGGGTAGTCGGGGGGACGAGGGTCATGCTGGGGCCCAAAACGGGGGCCATGTTGGACCCCATATTACAAAAAATCGTGAGGGGTATCAAATGTGAGGTTTTGAAGTGTACATCTCAACGGGGTGTATTTCGTGGGGCGCCGTGTGTCATGTAGGGGCTAAAATGGGGGCAATGTGGGGCTCCATCATACAAAAATCATGTGGGGTATCAAATAAAAGGTCTTGAAGAGTACATATCGTTGGGTGGTCCATTGGGCACCGTGGGTCAAGTGGGCCTAAAATAAAAAAAAATCATGTTGGGTAGCATATGGAAGGTCATGAAGAGTACATCTTAGGTCAAACGGGTCCAAGACCAGTTAACGGGCCCAAGACCAGTTAACAGAAAATGAAAATGTTAAATGTTGAAATTAACAGAAAATGTAAATTTAACAGAAAATGTAAAATTTAACAGAAAATGTGGAATTTAACAGAAAATGTAAAATTTAACAGAAAAATGAAAATTTAATAGAAAGTGTCAAATTTAACAGAAAAATATAAAATTTAACAGAAATTGTAAAATTTAATAGCAGATGTAAATTTAACAGAAATTGTAAAATTTAACAGAAGAAGTAAATTTAACAGAAAATGCAAATTTAACAGAAAATGTAAAATTTTAAAAGAAATGTAAAATATATTGCAAAATGCAAAATTTAACAGAAAATTAAAAATTTTACAAAAAATGTAAAATTTATTACTTTCCCTTCTATGAATTCACACTTCCAGTATATTTATTACTTGCCCTTTTATGAATTAACACTTCCAGTATGTCGGTATTTCGGTATCTCCTCACCTGGGCATTTTTGATTAGGGGGAAGGGGGCGCGGAGGGCTGTTTAATTTTTGAATGTACCAAAGAAACCGTGTGGGGTATCAAATTAAAGGTCTTGACGAGTACATCTCATTGGACGGTGGTCCGGGGGTCGCCGTGGGTCATGTCGGGCGCAAATCGGGGCAATGTGGGGCCCCATAATACAAAAAATCATGTGGGGTATCAAATGAAAGGTCTTGAGGAGTACATCTCATTAAGCGGTAGTCCGGGGGGCGCCGTGGATCATGTCGGGCTCAAAACGGGGCAATGTTGGGCCCTATAATACAAAAAATCATGTGGGGTATCAAATGAAAGGTCTTGAAGAGTACATCTCGATGAGGGTAGTCCGTGGGGCACATTCGATTATACGGGGGCCCAAATGTGGGTCATGTGGGCTCATTATACAAAAATCATGTGGGGTATTAAATGAAAGGTCTTGAAGAGTATATTTTAATGAGCGTAGTCCGTAAAGGCACACTGGGTTACACGAGGTTCCAAAAGGGGGTCATGTGGGTCAACAAGGCCTTAAATCATAAAAATATCGTGTAGGGTATCAAATGAAAGGTCGTGCAGAGTACATCTCGTTTCGTAGTGCGTGGGTCAAGTGGGCCCAAAATCTGTTCCGAGAGGTACTCTGGCTCTTGTGGGGCCCATAATGCAAAAAGACATGAGAGGTACCAAATAAAAGGTATTGAAAAATACATCTCGTTGCGCAGTCCGTGGAGCTTCATAATTCATGTTAGGGTCCAAAACCTGTGTCATGTGGAGGCCCATAATAAAAAAATCATGTGGAGCATCAAATGAATGGTCTTGAAGAGTAGTCCGAGCAGTACCCTGGGTCATGTGGAGCCAGTTATACAAAAAAAAATATGTGGAGCACCGGGGGCCATGGAAGGCCCAAAACATCGGCCACATGTGGAATTCCAAATAGTGGGCCATGAGGAGCTCAAACAAATCATTCCCAAGTTGTCAAAGTATTTAAATATTTTTAGTCGGTCAAATTAATAAATATTTGACCGACTAAAAAATGTAAAATAAAAAATATAAATAAAAAAAAGTTTTTTAAAAATACTTTCCCTTAAAGAAATATTCAACTAAAAAGTAATAAACAAGCAAATAATACCACATCAATGTACTTTCCCGTTGAGTTTAAGCCACTGTCAGCAGTAGTAAGGGAAAGTAGATCTTATCAGAATTAAGGCCATTATAAGGAGGTCTACTTACCCTTACTACTGCTGACAGTGGCTTAAACTCAACGGGAAAGTACATTGATGTGGTATTATTTGCTTGTTTATTACTTTTTAGTTGAATATTTCTTTAAGGGAAAGTATTTTTAAAAAACTTTTTTTTATTTATATTTTTTTTCAGGATAATATTTACTATTTGCATGTACGAATCCTTTTATTTCATTTTTTTCCTTTTAAATCATCAGAAGTGTGATATTTATTTTTAGTCTCGTTTTTAAAACCACCTGAAATGTGTTCATTTTTATTTATTTTTGTTATTGTCAAAGAATCTTGTAATTTTTTCAAAATACAATAAAAAACATTTTTAAAACTGATATAAACATTATTTCTTTAAGGTGTTTGATAAACAAAATATCAGAAAAATCGTCTCTAAAATATCTGTAATCCAATCAAGTGGCGACTTTATCCACTTGAAATTTTTGCTAAGAAATATAAGGAAATATACACAACTGGACAAAGTCACCCCAACCCCTGGGTGACTTTGGCCCAGGCTCAAAAAGCTCTCTACAACTAAGAATACAACAAATTCATAGTATATTTTTAGTTTATTATGTTAAGAAAGACATAACCGAAGCATGTATTCACACAAAACTAACATGTTGCCTGAAAAATAAAAAAATAAAATAAAAAATACTGTTCAAACAATTTTTTTTTGACCAAAGACACCCCGTTTTACGGTAATCAGTTATATTGTCTTAAATAAAACAGAAAACTATATTTTTTGTAAACTTAACGATTTTTGTAAACCACCAGTTGAAATAGTAACATTGCCAACTGGTCACAATGTATTTAGAATTAAAAATAATTTTTGATTAAAAATAAATTACATTAAAAATATATGTTAAGGAAGATATGTACATGTATAAAAAAAATGAATAAATTTATTTAAATATTATTTTACATTAATAATGACAAATTTGTATTTTTATTTACTACAGATAAAGAAATTCTTGTAAGAATTTAATGAAAATATTATCCTTAAAATAATGAAATTCATCAAATTCATTTACTTAATTCTTAAAAAAATATTTACTCCTCTCAAAGCAAACTATTTTTAATTTAATAAATTTCTAACTTTCGTTCTAAACGTTAGATTTAATTGTATCAAATAAATTTTTCATTATGTCAAGCATATCCATTTTATTTGTCAAAGAAAATGCAACATTAAAACAATAAAATTTTCATTAAATAAAAGAACAAAGTTTTCTTCAAAATTAGTAAAGTTACTTTGCAGCAAGAATGTAAAGAATTAATACGATGGAAATAATTATTCTAATTTCAAAGTAATCGTGTTCTTCAAATCAAAAGTAAATTTCATAGGCTCGAAACCATAGCCATTTTTCATTGATTTAAATGTATTTTTTCATTAAGATGATAACATTTTTTTCTGAGTGTATATATGGTAAATAAACCAGTGCATCCATATATATATATATATATACAGTTGCTCACAAAAGTATCCGGCCACCCTACTTGGTTCAAAATATTTAATGTTTTTCACTTCATTTTCAATTAAGTATTTTTTTTAATATTGGCTATAAAAAACCTTTACTAATGCACTTTATAATACTAGAAAAACATATGAGAAAAATGAATTAATTATAAGAAAAACTTACATAGCTGTCCGAACTCATAAAACAATTGACACTAAAGTCGGCCACTAAGTGTGTATGCATACGGGGGACTTCCCCAAAGTAAGTTTAGTGCGTCATTCGAGAAAAAGTGCATTTCCGAATTATGTACTTAATTGTTTGGTTGTCGATTTTTTCTGAAGTATATTTAATTTTGATATTTCTATGATTGGATTATAAATTACAAGACTAAATAATGTCACAAAATAATAATTATTTGTTTTCTGATATTTAAAACTTAACGCCTAAGATTAATTCTACTGAATAAAAGAAGTGGCCGGATACTTTTGTGAGCAACTGTATATATATATATATATAAAACCCCCCCTACTAATCTAAATTTAGAAATAGTGATATTAAATAGTAATTAGAAAGGAAAATAAATCGTACACTTTCACAAGTTTATATATACATATATATAGTTTTTTAAATGAATTATGTTCGAATTCAAATTAAAAGCAATAGTATTCTTAATTACATATTTTTACTATTAAACAGTTATTTTGATTAAACAAGCGATTAACATAATAGATGAAATATTTAAAATAAATGGGTGTTGTCAAATTGAATAAACTATTGTCAATTCAAAGAATTCTATAATGATTGCTTGCACAGTGGAAAAGTTTCAAATTAAGTTTTTACTTTCAAATTGAATGCAATCTCATTCAGTTTAAATAATCATAATTCAATATAAATAATTTTCCTCAAAAAAAATCAAAAATTTATATTAATTACGGTAACTATTTTTTTTATTCAAAATCGTTTAGCGCAAAATTTAGTTCAAAGAATTCTAAAAAAAAACTGTGATTTGAATTCAGTGGAAAATTTTCTATTCCTTCAAATTGAATGTTATATATGCAAGCAAACAGAAAAATATGCTGCTTTTCCAACAATTTCAATTTGAACACTTAAATATAAGAACTAATGTAAAAACTAAAAAAACTAAAAAACATACATATGTGCTTAAAAACTTTTGTTCCTTATTAAAAATAATAATAAAAATTTGAATTAAATTAATTTTTTGTTTTATTTATTTAAAAAAGGGTAATGTTATATTAAAGGTAATGTATTTAAAATAAAGACGATATTATTCAAAAAAATCAATCATAATAAATATTTTATATATTTCAACCAAATATTTTGCGATTGATATCTATTGTTATTTTGAATGTAAATTTATTCGAAATTATAAAGGAAAGCGTTCAAAATAAGCTTTTAGAATGAATATGACTGTATTCAAAATAATGGATAAACAATTAACATTCTTTATTATTTCAAAGAACATTTCAAAAAGAATGCTTTCTCATTTAAAACACACTGTTAACTTAAATACTTGAACTTTTGAAATTGAACTTTTTTTTTGATTGATTAAATATTTTATATTCAAATCCAAAATTTGTAGTTCGGGTCAACTTTAAATGTGTTTTTTAATCAAATAGAATGTGTTTTTGGTAGTTCTGAATGTATCTTTTCTCCGAGTGTATATTTTTCTTAAATTATTTTTTTTAAATTTTAGTTCATATATTTTTCTTAAATGATTTTTTAGAAATTTAATTTTTTTACATTAATTAACAAAACATATTCTTTTTAAAATTGTTAATTAATGTAAAAAAATTAAATTTCTAAAAAATAATTTAAGAAAAATATATGAACTTAAATTAAAAAAAGGTTGCTGTATGTTTTTTTTTATGTATCTATATATATCTATATATATATTATATACATAAACTATAAAAGTTTGCTGTATGTTTATGTAGTGTATATATATATATATATATATATATATATATATATATATGTATATATAATATATATTATTTATATTATATATTATATATACATATATCAAGATATGTGTTCAAATAGTTTCAGAAATTAAATTTTTGATATATTCTGAAACTTTTTTTCCACAAATGTAAACATTCCCTCCAATTTTCAGCTGGAATTTGTTTGTACAACTATAGTTAAATCAATAAAATAATAATAAATTTTTATTAGAAATCTTGAAATTTAGCAGCAGAAACAAATAATATAATTTCTTTATCATACTAGGAAAATAAATCGTACACTTTCACAAGTCTATATATTGCAATATATATATATATATATATATATAATTATGATCTTAAATTTTCTTAATATTTATTACATGATTATATTTGAATTCGTAGGTGATTTTTGTGTATAAAAGAATAACAATTATGAACATTTGCTGTTTTATATGCAAAACTAATGTAGCAAACATTCCTGCATTAAAATTGCATTTGAAAACATACCATCATTTAAAACATTGGAAACATAAAAAAATTAATTGTGCTCAACTAAATTGTGATCGACTTTTTTCATACTATTCAAAATATATTCATCATTTACAAAATTATCATTTAAAAAAACAAGATATTAATTATTCTCTTTCAAGCTGTAGTGAAGAAGCAACTCGACATAACTATTATGAGCAGATTTGTGAAAATATTGAGAGTGAACCTAATGGGATAAGCCAAATAAATCTAACAAATATGTTTCACAATATTGGCCTAAAATTTGTACAACGCTTAAGGTCAAAGCCATCTATAAATGGTTCCATAATTCATGAAGCTATGAATGCTTGCGAAAATATTTTAGGCGAATATGCATGCTATATGAAACATGAAACTATTGCTTTTTTGGAAAAAGTAGGTGTGGATTTAGTGACCAGCCAAACTTCGGAATTTTTAAAAAAATTTGAAATAAGTGAACCGTTTTCAGGCCTAAAAACTAGAAAAATGCAAAATAAATGCTTGGAAGGAAACAATAATTTTGTACCTTTGAAGGAAGTTTTTTTAGGAAATAGATTGGAAAACATTTCAAATGATAATATTTTAATGCACGGACATAATAAGTCGGTTCCTGCAACTTTCCAATACATAAGCATTATAAGTTCTCTTTAATGATGAAAAGTTTCGAAGTATGATTAATCACAAAGAGTTGCGAAATTCATACCCTAATTATTTGGAAGATTTCAGTGATGGAACGTTATATAAAAACTCACCTTTTTTTCAATTGCATCCAAATGCAATAAGGTTGAATATATATTATGATGACTTAGAAGTAGCAAACCCTTTAGGATCAAAACATTCTATTCACAAAATTGGGGCATTTTATTACACAATAAATAACTTAAATCAAAAATATTTATCCAAATTAAAAAATATAAATATATTTCAATTGTGTTATACGCAAGATATTAAAACATATGGTTTTGCTAAAATTTTGCGGCCTTTTGTGGAAGAAATAAAAACGTTAGAAGAAGGAATATTATTTGATTATAACGGGATTAAGCACACAGTCTTTGGAACTATTTGTTGTGTTTTGCAGATACAGAAGCAGCGCATAGTATATTTGGATTACTTAGTCCATCATGCGATTCATTTTGCAGATTATGCTTAATAAAACGTTCTTCCTTAAAAAAACTTCAAAGAAACTCTACTTATGAACAACGAAATAAGATTAATTATGCTCAACAATTGCATATGATTACAAATGGAGAAACCGTTCCCAAAGAATTTGGAATTCGAACTTGTACTATATTAAATGAGCTAAAATATTTTCATATAACAGAAAACTATTCCTTATGCCGGTATGACAATGGCTTGACAAAATCCAAAAAAAAACTAAAAAATGTCTCTTTGTGCGACTGAAACACAAATATTTTTCAATGAGAGACAATTATAGTGTCGTATTGATGATGTCAAATATATTGTTTTTGTTTTTTAATTTGTCAAAAATATATTGTAAAATTATAAAATTAAAATTTAAAAATTAAAATTTATAAATTAAAATTTTATTATGGCGGCAAAAAATATTTGGAGTGATGAAAAAACCAATTTTTTACTTGAAAAAGTGAGAGAAAATGAATTATTATGGAACCAAAGCTGCGTAGCTTTTAAAAATAAAGGAAAAAAACAATTAGTTTGGTGTGATATAGTAGATAAGTTAAAAAAAGAGTTCAGTGAAGGAAGCGAGTTTTTAACATATAGTAAGTTTTTAGATTTAATATTTATTCATACATAATAATCATAATTATTATTATAGGCGAAGTTCTAAAAAAATGGAAGAATATGAAAAGCTACTATAGTAGTGAAAATCAGAAAAAATTTAAAATAAAAAAAAGTGGTGCTGGGACAGAAGATATTGAAAATTATTCACAATGGAAATATTATGAGAAAATGGATTTTCTTAAAGAAACAGTTGAGCCAATGCCATCTGTAAATAATTTTAATAAAAGAAGTTTAGAGGTAAAAACAAGTTACATCAACAGCGATTGTGAATAATTGAAAAAATAAATAAATAATTATAATTTTCTTTCAGATATTGACCAACGATCAAAATGTTTATGAAGAAGATATTTTAAATGATTCGATTGATGAATTCATGAGTGAATTTCTAAATGCATCCTCTTCGTCTACAACAGCAGCACCATCATCAGGCAGCCGAATTAAAGTTATTTCAAATGAAGTAGTATCATCACCAGAACCATCATGTTCATTTTCTTCATCAACTTCAACATGTACAAGTAAAAAACCGACTCACTGCCAAAGAAAAATTAGAAGTGCTAGTGCAAATAAGCAATATAATTTAAGTTTATTGGGTGAGAAACTTGTAGAATCAAATAATCAACTGCAGCAAGTTTTATCGAGCAATTGTTCGGAACGAAACTCTTCAATCCATTTTTGCCGAATTTATTGCAGGTGAAATGGAAAAATTAGACTCAGATTTTAGAATAGATGCCAAAAATGATATACTGAAATATAATAAAGATCAAAGAGAAAGAATAAAAAAGATATATGTATAAAATTAACTTATGTATTTAATTTATTTCTTTTCTACATTTTTTTTTTAAATAAAAATTACAATTTTTATAAGAAATTTTTGTTATTTCAATAAAAAATCTTTATTAAAAATTTCAAAATATTCTTGCAGTGTTAATCTAATTTCATGTGCTGATTTGTTGTACGTTCCAACTCCAGTAGTTGTGTTGTTGTTGCTTGATGAGTAATTTTCATGTATAAGATGATCAACTTCATTTTCGTCAATAACATCATAATTACTACCATTATTTAAGTTATCTGTTCTTAGAAAATTATGTAAACATATACATGCTAAAACTACTTTTATAGCTTCCACTGGCTCTCTATAAACTGGTGAAAATAAAACTTGAAAACGATTTGCCAGGATGCCAAAGGCATTTTCAACGACACGACGATTTCTGGACAGCATATAATTAAATCTCAATTGATTTAAACTCAAATTTTTATGCGAAAATGGTTTCATATTGTATTCTGTCAGAGAAAATGCATCATCAGAAAGAAATGTATATGGTGACGGCGTCACCGTAGAAGGCAAGTTTGCTGATTGCGGAATACATACTTCTTTTTTTTCAATAGCATATTTCAAATCTGACTTCAACCATATTCCGTCATCACCAATACGACCATTTACACCAACGTCTGCATATATAAATCTGTAATTTGCGTCAGCAATAGCCATCAAAACAAACGAGTATTCTCCTTTGTAACACCAATAATTAGACCCAACTTTTTTCATAGGCTTCATTTTACAATGTTTACCTAAAATTTACAAATGTTGGGTATTAATTACATAAATGAATTTCTTTATATTAAAAATAAATAAAATAAATATTAAACGGCAGTAAATGTTTTTCATTATTACAAAAAACAATTAAACATACCATCAATTGCTCCAATGCAGTTAGGAAAACCCCACATTTTGTAAAAATCATCTGATATTTTAAACCAATCTTCCTCTTTTGATGGAAACTTTAAAAATTCTTCATTTAAAGTGTTATACAAAACTGGAATGGTTTCTTTTAAAATTTTAGAAATAGTACTTTGCTGAATTCTAAACGGCAATTGCAAAGATGTCTGTGTTTCACCTTAAAACAATAAAATAATGTATTTATTTAAACACAAAAAAAAACAATTAAATTACCAGTAGCTAAATATCTTAAAGTAACTTGCAGTCTTTCAGCAGGTCCTATACAGTTTCGTAAAACAGTGTTTTGTTTTGTGATGTAAGGCTTTACTTTGTCTAAAATATTTTCAAACTGTATTGGTGTCATTCTTAAAATCCTCTTATATCATTTTGTATCCTAATCCAAAATTTCTTTAATTAATTTATGAGTAAAACCCTCGGATTCTCTTCTTAAAAGCCATTTTGAACTATATTTTTTCTTCACTTTTAAATTGTTTTTATCTGTTTCATATTTTAACGCAAAAAAAATTAATTTAAAATATTTAAATGATTATTCACTGCAATTAAAACTTCACTATTGTTCATTATAAAAAAAAAAGTTGAATATTATAATAACAAAAATGCTTGCCCTTTATGCAAAATTCCGGCTCCATTTTTCTGAGTCCACTCTGATATAGAATGGAGATGGAATTTCTAGTTCGTAAATATCTCCATTTCGTTTCGCGAAAACTGAATCAGACTTACGTCTCAGAAATGTCTCAGTTTTGTTTCGCTAAAAACGAAGAACATTTAATCTAACAGTTCCGATTCGCAAATGTCTCCATTTCGTTTCGCTAATTCGGAATCCATTATTCCGTTTCGTTTATGTCTCCATTCCATTTCGCTAAATCTGAGTCCAAAATTCCACTTCGTTTTCGCATAAGTATGGATACGCAAAAAACGAAACTTGAGGTAGTGACGTGTACATTTATTTTAACCTGTTTAAATCATAGCTATCTAGCTTTATAGATAGTTTTTCATTGTTTTGTCATTGTTCTGATAACACGTGGATTTTTTCTTTAATTTGTTTTAAAATAAAAAGTAAGTATATTTTTGTTATCAATTTAATTAGTGTGATTGAAGGTTAAAGAAGAAAATGGATAGGAAAGGATATTACGAAATTAATTCAGAAATAAAAAATAAATATGACTATTCTGTAGTGCAAAGAGTACAGCCAACTTGTGATAATATTGAAGATATTGATATTAATATTGATCAAGAAAATATTAATATTGACGGAAATATGTGTGAGAATATTAATAATGATGAAAATATTGTGTTTGAAGAAAGTATTGATGAAGATTATATTGAAAGAAGCAGTTACGAAAGTGATTCATCAGACATCAGTTTTCAGTTAAATGATTTACAAATAAATAATATAAGCTGTGATATTGCAAAATGGAGTGTTGAGCACAATATTACTAACGAAGCAGCTAATGCTTTGCTTAAAGTGTTACAAAAATATCACAATCAATTACCTAAGGATATAAGAACAATAAAAAAAACTGAAGCAAGAAGTGCTAGTATTATTCCCTTAGGTCAAGGGTTTTACTCCCACTTAGGACTTAAAAAAAACATAATAAATTTCTTAAAATGTAATAATGGATTTAAAAACCAATTAATTGAAGTTGATATTGGTATAGATGGAGTACCTTTAACAAAGAGCTCTAATAATCAATTGTGGCCTATCCTTGGTAATATTATACCATTCAATGATGTGTTTATTATTGGAATTTTTCATGGATATAAGAAACCACATTGTGCTAACAAGTTACAAAATTTCCCATAGACTACATGCATTGCGTGTTGCTTGGTGTTACAAGACAAATACTAAACTTGATGATTAAAACCAGAAAACGTCCATTTTCATTAAAGAAAAACGCAATAACTGAAATTAATTGCAACTTAAAAAAATTGGTAAAATGTTTACCTAAAGATTTCGGAAGAAAACAAAGAACTTTAGATGAACTAGAACATTGGAAGGCCACAGAGTTTAAAATGTTCTTATGTTATACTGGACCAGCATGTTTGGAAGGAATACTAGAAAAAAAATACTACGACCATTTTTTATTATTAGTATGCAGCATAAGAATACTAAGTAATCCAAAAGATTGCTATAAAAACAACGAATGCGCTGACGAATTACTAAATGAATTTGTAAACCAGTTTTCCGCATTGTATGGAACAGAGAATGTGTCATATAATGTACACAGCTTACGTCATCTAGCTAAAGATGTTACAGAATATGGGCATATTAATAATTACAGCGCATTCAAATTCAAAAATTTTATGCAACAAATTAAAAAAATGGTGAAAAAAAGGCTCTTTTCCTATTCAGCAAATCATTAATAGATTAAATGAGAGAGACAAATTTAATAAAAAATCATCGGAACTATTATATTCAGAGGTTTTTTCAATTTCACAAGAATATCCAAATAATTACTGTTTGGTGAATAATAAAGTTTTTAAGATTAAAACTATAACCGATGACGTCATAACCGGAAACTTTCTCGAGAATTTGCAACATTTTTTCGAATATCCTATCCCATCCATAAATTTAAAAATATACAGATGCAACACAGAATTATGTTGCACTGTTGATTTACAATATAATGTAAAAGAAATTCAAAAAAAAATTGTTAAGCTCCCTGTGAGAATTTTTTTTGTATATTTAACTTAACATTACAACATTAAAAAATATAATCAAAATACTGTGATTTAATATTTACAGAAATGACTGATACCGATTCTGATGATAATGTAAATTGTAAGTAACCTTTATATTATGTAAATCATATGCTAATTATAATTCCTTATTTGCAGATGAAGTGGACTATATAATGACAGATGGAATATCAGATTATAATAATTTTTTGAAAATTAGTCAGCAGAACTTTCCAAGTACTAGTACTCAGCTGCCACAGTCACAAAAGAAATTCCAATATAAAACAGCCAGGAGTTCAACTCCCAAATCACCAAACGTAACAATCTCTCTTTTAAGCAAATCACCACCAACAAGAAGAGAGTCATTAATATTAACTTGCCAAGTCCACAACACAATAAAAAAAAATGTTCATGTGGACTTATTCAAGAAAGAGAACGTGAGAGGGACGAAAGGGAATCTGCAAGAGACGAAAGAGAAAGGCAAAGGGATGAAAGAGAAAGGCAAAGGGATGAAAGAGAAAAACAAAGGGATGAAATGTTGAAGTCACTATACAAGGAAATAAAATACTGTCGGCGGGAAATTCAAGTTGAACACCAAAACACCAGGACAACCCGGTCGTCAACAAGTATCGCACCACTTGATTTGCCATGTTCATCAGCTGACAGCTTTGTAAAATTTGAGGAAAATATAAAATCCGATGCATCTCATGCCGCAGCTCTGCTTATTTTGTATTTTTATACGTTAATATTGCATTTAATAATTTAGTGTTTATTTACAAAATAGGAAAAAGTTTTTGGTAAAATTGTACACCAGGCTCTTGACAAATACGTGCGTACTTGTTTAAAAGATTTGCTGAATGACGAAGCTGCCGCACATTTTTCCTGGCATGGTAAACACAAAAATATTCCAGTTAAAGGATATGAAACCATGGACATAATTAAAGGTAAAAATATGAAATATGCACTATTATAATATATATGTATAACAAAAAAAATATCTCATTTTAGAATGCGCTTTGAAAAAATTTCCTAGTGCAAGACCATCTGAAATAATAATAATAATTCAAAAATGGTTTAATTATGCAAAGGATCGCATTAAAAAGCAACCACCACAGAAAATATCAGCGAATGTAGAGGAAGGATGTTAAACATTTTATTAAAATTTGTTTATTAAAGGCAGAATTAAGTCCTGTGAATATTACGTTTTGTAGTAATAAATATTATATTTATTAAATTATTAAAATTTAAAATGAGGCAGAATTAAGTCCTGTGAATATTACGTTTTGTAGTAATAAATATTATATTTATTAAATTATTAAAATTTCAAATGAGGCAGAATTAAGTCCTCTTAATATTACGTTTTGAAGTAATAAATATTATATTTATTAAATTATTACAATTTAAAATGAGGCAGAATTAAGTCCTGTGAATATTACGTTTTGTAGTAATAAATATTATATTTATTAAATTATTAAAATTTAAAATGAGACAGAATTAAGTCCTCTTAATATTACGTTTTGAAGTAATAAATATTATATTTATTAAATTATTAAAATTTAAAATGAGGCAGAATTAAGTCCTGTGAATATTACGTTTTGAAGTAATAAATATTATATTTATTAAATTATTAAAATTTAAAATGAGGCAGAATTAAGTCCTCTTAATATTACGTTTTGAAGTAATAAATATTATATTTATTAAATTATTAAAATTTAAAATGAGGCAGAATTAAGTCCTCTGAATATTACGTTTTGAAGTAATAAATATTATATTTATTAAATTATTAAAATTTAAAATCAATTCAGAGGCAGAATTAAGTCCTCTTAAAGTTATTTTTACTAAGTAAGACTGATGAAAAATATTACCTTTATTAAAGGGATATTAAAATATGTGATATTTATTGAATGTTAAGTTAGAGGAACTATTTATGTGATATTAATTATACCTTATGTGATTTGCAATTTTTAATATATTTATTAAAACATAAAATATATTAAAATAATATATAATAGTTATTTTTTAATATATTGAAGACTGACATATGTTACTGTTATTTGAAAACCAAATGTAATAAAAAATGTAAATATTTTATATATTCTTGATTAAAATAACATAATATTTTTTTAAATAAATGGTTTTTATTTGTACCAAAAAAAGCCGATTCGTATAAGGAACACCAATCTCGTCTCAGAAACGTTTCGCTTTTTCTGATACGTTTCTGATACTACTTTTTTGATTCGTATAGGAAACGCTAATACCAGCTCAGAAACGTTTCGCTTTTTCTGATACGTTTCTGAAACTACTTTTTTGATTCGTAAACGACTCAAATTTATGGACTCAAAAACGAAGAATCCAGTTCAATCTACATACGCCGGATGACTCCATTTTACATCGTTTTTGAGACTCATTTGCGAATCAGAAACGAAGTTCGCCATATATAAGTTACTTCTTTTCTGAGTCAAAATGGAGTCAGTTTGCATAAAGGGTGAATATTGAAAAAAATCATGAATGTCAAAAAATATAAAAAAAAAATCCAAAAAAATTTCGATTTTTTTTGATAGAAATGGTTTTGTTGCTGCTACACAGTGACAAATCATTAGCGACATGGATTTTTTTGGGATTTTTTTTTACTTTCAGGATTTTTTTCAATATAGCGTGTTACTCGCACTCATATCTTTTTCTCATATAAGAAATATTACCTCTCCCTCTAAATGGATAGTTTCTGAAAAATTGAAATTTTCAAGCCATTGTCGGCATTAGATGTGATGCATGATTTGCTGGAAGGAGTTGTACCGAGAGATATCAAACTTGTGTTAAGATATTTCATTAACCAAAAATATATTAGTATTGAGGAGCTGAATTTTAGAGTAAAAAATTTTAATTATGGAATTAAAGAAAAAAAAATAAACCTACATCATTACAAGGTAGCGACAATAATATAAAACAGAGTGCTTCTCAGACATGGCTGCTATTACGAGTTCTTCCTTTTATTCTAGCCGATAAAATTTCAACATTCGAAAACGATCATTTAGTACTTGTATCTCTATTATTAGAAATTTGTTCGTTGGTATTCTCTACAAAAATATCAGAAGATATTTTGCAAAACTTGCAATATGCAATTCAAGAGCATCACGATCTCCTTACATATTTATATAAAGACAAAAATTTGATAAATAAAGATCACCATATAGAGCATTACGTTAACTGTATAAAAAAAGTTGGTCCACTAACTCAATTTTGGTGTATGCGCTATGAATCCAAGCATTGTGAGTTAAAGAAGCAAACAAATATTTGCAAAAACTTTCGAAATTTACCGAAATCCTTAGCTTTTCGGTATCAAGTATCCTTTGCAGAATATCCAATTGATTTAAATAATCGAATAGAATATAAAAAAATTAGAATCGCCACTAAAGTTGAATGTGAAGAAAATGCAATTTTAATGTTCGACAAAGATGTATATCTTTGCTTTTCATTGTTAATAGAAAACACAGAGTTCAGAAAATTGTCAATAATATGTTACGAATTTAATGATATTCCGCAGTTTGGCCAAATTGAAAAATTTTTTTATGTATCCGATAGTAACATAATTTTTAAAATCAAACAATTCTCGACACTATATTTTTCTAAGGAGCTATTTGCATATGCAGTTAGCAGTAATGAATTTTATAGTTCCATAAATATTAATCAATTGTATAGTAGGACCATATTTTCTATTTGGAAAAAATACTGAAGTGATTCACTTTTTGTTCCAATTAAGAAATATTTTTTCTAAATAATATTTATCATATTACCCTTTTTTGGAAAATAATTATAATTAATTTTTATAATACCCGAATAATATAAGGTATAACTACTAAATTATAAACATATTAAAATATATATATATTTTTTGTTTAAAATATGTTTTAGAAAACAAAATTACAAAGGATGAATTTGTAGAATTTACTAGAGAGGAACTGAAAGAAATTGGCATTCCGGCACTGAAAGATTATCTAATATTGAAACAAGTTATAAGCAAAGTAGCTAACACAAATGCTGTAAGTTTGTTTTAAATATATTTATTTTTCTTATATTTTACTTTTATCCTATAAGGAAAAATTAAAAATTTAACAATATGTACTGTATTTATCAAATAAATCCAAATTTTCTTTGGTAACGATCAAAGTAAAATATAAGAAAAATAAATATATTTAAAACAAACTTACATAAGGAAAAATTTTTCAATCAGGGAATTGATGCCAGTTTCTTTGGACATTCTAGTTCCAAATCAGATAATTCTGTGGTATTTCAGAATAGTGAAATCATCGACTTGAACAATGAAGGCAATTCTTCGTGTATTTTTCAAAATAGAGCACTACGAAATTTATTTACAGGAAATATCCAAATAGAAAATTCTGAAGAAATTTTACTATCGTCGGTGCTGTACCATTCAGTAAGTATTGTTTTATATATATTGTTATTTTAATTTATTATTCAGTTTTATATATATTGTTATTTTAATTTATTATTTCCGAAGGTTATAGATTTGAAAATATTTTTGAAAGGAAGATTGAAAGAGCTTTCTGATATTTATGTCAATGTGGGAAATTTTGATTGGAGACAAAAAAACGATTTATTAAATCTTCTTATGACTGACTTTGTTAATAAACATGGATAGTAAGTTAAATATCAGCAATTATATTTTATTAATAGTATTTAATGTTTTTCTTTATAGTTATAACAATTTAGACTATCTAGAAAATCTTGCAAAATCAATTATATTATCCTGGCCTAAATTAGGTCAACAAAAAATTGAAAATGGAGTTGAATATTGGGATAGTGTAATTATTATTATATTTAATGTGCTTAATTATTTTCGTTTCTTTTTTTCTTTTTCAGTCTTGTTTGTTTTCGAGACATGCTGGAATAAAAAGTCGGTCATATGGAACTTTGTACTTCAAAATGGAATACTTGCGGCAGAAGCTTCTTCCAGAAAAAAGAAAAATTCAACATAAAAACACTTCAAATATAGGTAAAAAATACCACAACGTGGAAAATTCGCCTTTAAAAACACCAGAAAAGGCTACACAAATTCGTTTGGTAAAAATTTAAATTTATAATGTAATGTAATTTACGGACTGGTTCTTCTTCTCAAAGGAAACTGAAATTTATCAGACCCCGCCACTAAAGGACAAAAAAAAAAGAAATAATGGAAAAAATGAGCAGAAGTTTTAAGTTAAGAAAACAATTTTGTATGACAGAAAATATTTCTGATATTTTTGAAAAATATCCTCATTACAAATCATACGAAGGCGAATTGGTACATTTAATACAAATATTTTTAACAATCAACATTACTAATACATTGTATTTTTTTTAAAGATTTCAATGGATTTTGAGCTGTTTTTCAAAAAAAATAAAAAATTTCAAGAAATTGAAAATTACAAAAATTTCTTTTTGAGCCAACATCCAAATTGTTGTGAAGAAGTTTATGACGGTAATTTTTTAATTCCGTGAAAATAATATTATATTAATTTATTTAATATGTTATAGATGAATTAAAGTTAGTATACCATCTCGCATTTCACTTTAAAAACCACAACATAAGAAACACAGAAAAAATCAAAAAATCAAAAAGAAATTACGATTTAAATCCGCAACTTATCTCGATTTGCAGTGTAAGTTTCCTAATATTTTTTAGTGTGCTAATATATTTTTATAATACAGCATACTTTTCGTTTATTTCCAGAAAGATTTGAGTATTGAAGAAATTATAAATGGCAATGAAAACAACCAGCCGTACTTAGTTTATATGGGAAGTTTAGGAATTGGTGGATTTTATTATCTAATAATTCAAAAGAATTTCATTTTTTTGGGACAAATTTGTGCTCTCAAAGCAGTTGGTATATTGTTTAAATCTCATTATATATTCTCATTACAATATCATGAATCTTGTTCAAAATTTTTCAATTTTATTGAATTAGCGTTTTTTGATTTTAAAACTAACGTAATTGCTCCGAAAATTTCGAAATTATTAGTGGAATTTGAAAAAATTAAAAAGATTTAATCTATAAACTAATATTATATAATTAACCACTTTTAATATATCATTTTTCGAAAAATTTATCTGATCAAATTTTGAACAAGATTCATGATATTGTAATGAGAACATATAATTTAATCTTGTTGAAAATTTTTCAATTTTATTGAATTAGCGTTTTTTGATTTTAAAACTAACGTAATTGCTCCGAAAATTTCGAAATTATTAGTGGAATTTGAAAAAATTAAAAAGATTTAATCTATAAACTAATATTACCGTAAAACGGGGTTAGATTGGCCCTTGCAGGGTGACTTTGGCCGAATAAAACAAAAAATTTGTAAGTTAGTACAACTCTGTTGCACAATACCGCGCCTTACTTTTGCACATCTTTTCTTGGAACCATTATTTCCACGAACGTACAAGTCTCGATACAAAATCCCGAGGTCGACTATAAAAAATAAGTTACTTTGTTTAGCCCCAAAGAAAATTGGTGGACAAACAGTTTTTTTCAATTGAAGAGGAAAAATATTTTGCATGTCACATAATAACGATGAGTGAGTTTGGTGTTCCGCCAACTGAAATAGATTTTAGGAAAATCGTACAGCTATATCTATCCACTAAAGGATTAACCATTAAAAATAAAATTTAAAAATAATTTGCCCGGAACTGATTGGATAAAAGGTTTTTTAAAGCGGCATCCTACTGTGTCCATTCGATTAGCATCTAATATTAAAAGAGCAAGAGCTGCAGTGTCGGAGCAAATGTTAACCGAATATGTGCAAAATTTGGAGGCCGTTGTTAAAGATGTTCCACCAGAAAATATATGGAACTACGACGAAACCAATCTCTCCGATAATCCTGGAAATAAAAAGGTGCTTTGCAAACGTGGTTGTAAATATCCAGAAAATATAGTGAACAGCAGCAAGATTTCATTTTCAATCATGTTTTGTGGAAATGCAGCGGGCTCGTTATTATCGCCGTATATTGTATATAAAGCTGAACATATGTGGTCTTCATGGAAAGATAATGGACCTTTGGGAGCTCGATATAACCGCACAAAGCACGGGTGGTTTGACAGTCACACATTCGAGGATTGGTTTATCGAACACATGCTACCAACTTTAAAAAAACAGACAGGTAAGATGAATTTATATAAACCAAACTAGTTAAAAATATTTTCTTAATCTTTGCAGGTAAAAAAGTTTTAATTGGGGATAATCTGTGATCTCACATAAGCCTGAACGTACTAAGACTTTGTTCTCAATATGATATCAGTTTTGTGTGTCTACCTCCTAATTCCACTCATTTAACGCAGCCGCTAGATGTCGCATTTTTCGGACCTATGAAAAAATACTGGCGTAATATTTTGACATCGTGGAGGGAATCTTCAGAAGGCAGGCATTATAGCACAATTCCGAAAGATAAATTCCCAAGTCTCTTGAAAAAACTTATTCATAAAATGTCTTCAACCGCAAGTCTCAATATGAAGTCTGGCTTTAAAAAATGCGGAATTTTTCCTATCAATAAACAGCAACTCCTAAATAGATTACCTGGAAGTAGTAATCACCAAGATGTTGAAATGGTCGGTGAAGTATTTTTGCGAAAAATGATAGAAAAGCGAGCTGATTTAATCACAACCCCTAAGGTGCGGCGAAAAAAGTTAAACATTGCTCCCGGAAAAAGCATCTGTCCAGAGGATTTGACAATGGAAGGGTCATCTCAGTCTACTCAACATCAGCCATCTACTTCAGGAGTTTCAGTAAAGCAAACAACTTTGGGAAAGAAACTTAAGAGATGCTCCAAAAAGTGAGATTTTGAGCAGTGACGACTCCAGCAGCGATAAGGATGAATTTAGCCTTGCTAGTTCCTTAGATACAATTGATGATTTTGGGTTAAGAGATGATGAATCCCCCGAAGAGACTACTGCAGTAAGTCCAGTTGAAGATGATTCTTCTGAATTGATGGTAGGTAATTTTGTTCTCGTTCGTTACAATCAATCTATATACCCAGGAGTAATCTTGAAAATTGCTGACGAGGATGCAGAAATTGATTGCATGGAAAAAACAGGACGCCACTGGAAGTGGCTAACTCGCAAAGATGTGTGCTCCTATGCCATTGTCGATATTTTGACAAAGATTGCTCCACCTAAACCAATCAATAAAAGAGGCTTTTTTTCAGTAAATGAAATCACTAAATTCTGATCCTTTTTCAGGATAATATTTACTATTTGCATGTACGAATCCTTTTATTTCATTTTTTTCCTTTTAAATCATCAGAAGTGTGATATTTATTTTTAGTTTCGTTTTTAAAACCACCTGAAGTGTGTTCATTTTTATTTATTTTTGTTATTGTCAAAGAATCTTGTAATTTTTTCAAAATACAATAAAAAACATTTTTAAAACTGATATAAACATTATTTCTTTAAGGTGTTTGATAAACAAAATATCAGAAAAATCGTCTCTAAAATATCTGTAATCCAATCAAGTGGCGACTTTATCCACTTGAAATTTTTGCTAAGAAATATAAGGAAATATACACAACTGGACAAAGGCACCCCAACCCCTGGGTGACTTTGGCCCAGGCTCAAAAAGCTCTCTACAACTAAGAATACAACAAATTCATAGTATATTTTTAGTTTATTATGTTAAGAAAGACATAACCGAAGCATGTATTAACAAAATACTAACATGTTGCCTGAAAAATAAAAAAATAAAATAAAAAATACTGTTCAAACAATTTTTTTTTACCAAAGACACCCCGTTTTACGGTATATAATTTAACCACTTTTAATATATCATTTTTCGAAAAATTTATCTGATCAAATTTTGAACAAGAGTCATATTATTGTAATGAGAATATATAATTTAATCTTGTTCAAAAATTTTCAATTTTATTGAATTAGCGTTTTTTTATTTTAAAACTAACGTAATTGCTCCGAAAATTTCGAAATTATTAGTGGAATTTGAAAAAATTAAAAAGATTTAATCTATAAACTAATATTATATAATTTAACCACTTTTAATATATCATTATTCGAAAAATTTATCTGATCAAATTTTGAACAAGAGTCATATTATTGTAATGAGAATATATAATTTAATCTTGGTCAAAAATTTTCAATTTTATTGAATTAGCGTTTTTTGATTTTAAAACTAACGTAATTGCTTCGAAAATTCCGAAATTATTAGTGGAATTTGAAAAAATTAAAAAGATTTAATCTATAAACTAATATTATATAATTTAACCACTTTTAATATATCATTTTTCGAAAAATTTATATGATCAAATTTTGAACAAGAGTCATATTATTGTAATGAGAATATATAATTTAATCACTTGTGACATTTAAAAAAAAGTGGTATTTTGTAAATTTGTGACATTTAAAAAAAAGTGGTATTTTGTAAGAAAAAATAAGTATTTAATATTGTACTTAAAAATATAATAAAAAAAATTTCATTGTGAAAATAATGTTGTTTATTAATGAAAATTATCATTTTTTAATATTTTTTATAAATAAATCAATTATTTTTCTTTGCAGGAAGGATTCTTGTCTGTTCTTTACAGACAGTAAGCCAGGAACAGGATTTTAGAGGATTTCCTTCCTAACAAACCCCCAATTTTTCTGGATTAATAATTATATGTATACACTTTTAATTGGAAAAAAAGTAAATATTAATGCTGTCCAAGTATATACTGCAATATTTTAATGATTTCCCAGCATAATTTATAAAGCAAGTTATTTTTAATTTTATTTGGAAAAAAGTAAAATTTTATGTTTTGCCAGTAAATATTGCTCGGTAATTCCCTATAATATTTACTGAAAAAACATGAAATTTTGCTTATTTCCAATTAAAATTATTTACTTGGACAACATTAAAAGTTACTTTTTTCCAAGTTAAATATTACTCGGTAATGCCTAGTAAATATTTGCTATACGTACAGTATTAATTATTGGAATTGTTAGTAATAAAATATAATGGGAATATAAGTAAATGTAATTTACTGTTTTACCCAAGTGAAATTTACTTGGATAAGCAGTGGTTCACTTTTTACTAGGATCCCGTTAATTTTGGAATTAGAGTGTACTATAAAGTACGATAAGGTAAGTTATTACATACTTATTACTAATTATATTATACAAATATCTTATTTATCTTGTGGGTATATTTCAGCCTTTTCAGGTTTTCCTCATTCAAAACATTTTGCAAACATTGGACAAGAAATTATAAATGGAGCAAAATTATCAAATAATGAAATAAGATCCATATATAAGATCCATATTTGTTGAATAAGATCCATATATGGGCTATATTTCATTATTTAGGGGCTATATTTAATTTCCTTAAATTAATAAAATCATCAAACAAATTAAATAATAATAAAATAATAAAAACGAGCTTAAATTCAATTAGTTTTCGATCATTTAAAATAAAAATTACTATACAATTACTATTATATATAGTAATTGATTGCAACATTTAGTTGGATTTTTTTTACCAAATCTCCTAGAACGAAGCTGGAGGTGATTGAAACATTTGGATGACTTTTGGTATATCAAAAGACGTAAATTCATCATATCCTTTTTATAAGGTATGTATATAAGATGAAAAATTTTCATATTGCATCTTCATATCGTAAAGTTCGATAAATTTAATTAAATAATATATTGCTCCACTTAAAAGGAACTATTTGGTAGATGGTACTTTTAAAATAGTACCTCATGGATGTTTTAACCGAGTAACCCAGCCGCGGTGGTCGCGTGATGGTTCGTGCTTAAATTTTATGTAAATTTGTTTTTTGTGTCTTAATGTTCTTAATTTATTTATTTTTCTAGATCTTTCCTATTATATTTCTATTCATGGATAGAAAAACTAAAAAGGCATATAATCATATATTCCAATATATTCATAAAAATTTTGTGAATTAGAGCCTAGAAGCTTTCTGACTGATTTTTAAGTAGCTTTACAAAGCCACAAACTTTTATCATTACTTTGCTACCACCTAATTGTATTACATTAACATTTTACACGTTAAAAAAATAAATAAATAAATGATTTTGACAATGATAGTAAATTTGCTGAATTTATTACTTATTATGAGAATCAATGGCTAAAAAAAGTAAACTATTGAATATTTGTTTGATTGGAAAATATAAATACAGGTTGGACTTGATAACTTTTCGGTTTTTAAATTATATACTAGAACAGAGATCGGTAACGCCCGCGTTGCAATTTTAAAGTGCCCGCCATTACATTCTAGATATTTAAACAACAAACACTCGTAGTTATAATGAACATTTTTAGTAAAAATTCTTATTTTGTCTTCGCCATTTTAACAATTCTACGAATTGTACAATTAAACTTTTGACAAAACTGAATTTTAGCGACATCTAGATAACACTAGATTAGATTAATGGATTTTCGACTACTAGAGCTATCTGATTATCTCATTGGTAACCTCTGTTCATACATAAACTTGTAATTTTATGATTTTGTATTTCGAGTAGTAAGTATTCTGTGATTGTATAAATTTAATTGTTTTTATTAATATTTATTATTATTGTAGCCGCCATGAAAAAAAAATAAGAAGCTACATCATTAGCAATGTTGAGTGGGGGGAAGAACAGTTTTGTTTTATTTATTATAAAGAAAAAACTGTATGCTTATTATTGTGCAATTCAAGTGTAGCAATTGCTAAAAAATGTAACGTGGAGAGACATTTTCTCACTACTCATTAATATGAATTTTTCAATAAACTCTAAATTTTAGGAAAAAGAATTTCTGACTTAAAACTTAACTTAACTGAACAGCAGAGTTTATTTACCAGAACAATTTCCCAATCAAGGAAAGAAGAATTTCTGAAAAATCTACCTTTAAAAGGACGTACAAGAGGCAACGATATTTATTCAACTTTTAAAAAGTATGTAGAGGAAAATAATATACCTTTAGAAAACTTGTCGGCAATTACAACAGAAAGGAAGAAATAACCCTGCAATGCAAGGAACAAATAACGTTTTCGTTGCGCTATGTAAGAAAGACCCGATATTTCCAAAATTTGCATCTTTTCATTGCATTATTCACCAATAAGTGTTATGCTCAAAAGTAATTCCATTTCAGCATATTATACAAACAGTAACCAGAGTGATAAATTCAATAAGAGCAGCGGCAATGCAACACAGATTGTTTAAATTACTTCTACAAGAAGATGGTGCATAATTTAAGGATCTTATAACATAAATAATAAGTATTACTTCTACAAGTGAGATGGCTCAGTAGAGGAAAGGTACTTGAGCGGTTATTAAATTTATTACCACAGGTGAAAGAATTTCTATTATCCAGGAATGAAATTTGTTTAGAATTAGAGGAAACATTTGGATTCCTTATTCGGAGAATTTAATACTAGATTTGAAGAAAGCGCTATTATAACTCGTCGCGCTACATGTAGTTGGTAGCTGTGATTGTGGTTGTGGTGGTAGTACAATTATAACCAGCCCATAAGATTATGTTTTTGCAATTTGTGTTTTATTTTTGAATTTATGAATTAAAGTATTATTTTCAATAAAATTTATGTCGCATTAATATTTTCATGTTTAAATATTACCCTTTCCTCCTCTTCATCATACGGTGCCCACGGAACTTTCGCATTTCTGAAATATGCCTTCCAATTAAAAAAGGTTGCCGACCCCTGTACTAGAACCACATCTGCCTTAGAAGGATATAATGGTATTTTAAATAAATTACAGATCTGGCCATATGAACCGTAACACGGTTTTTATTAGCGAAAAATCAACTTTAGATATTTCAAAAACTATAAAAATAATTGAAACTTATTGTTTTAAATTTATAATAATGGATTATTTTAAAGACAATATAATGAGACAGTTACAGTATTTTGTTTAAAATAATTCATTATTGAAGTATTTTTCGTACCAGATAGTTAATTATGGCAAATTATAATTAACTTATGAAAAAAAAAGTTTTTACTTAAATATTTAAGTTTAAAAGTTTAAATATAGCTATCGTGAAATGGGAGATCGCTGCTACCACTACCACTGTAAGCAATTTTTTTTTAAATTACAAACTCAATAAAATTTTGGAGCGTCGAAAAACCGGGCGACCGAAATTTGGAACTACTGAAAGCGAAAACCAAAAATTATTGAATATTTCTCTACGAAATCGATTTACAACTTCACGAGTGATTCAGAAAATCTTCAAAGATAAATCAGGAGTTAAAATTTCTCCACGAACAGTTCGTAGACGATTGTATTCAGCTGGAGTAGTTGCTCGACGCCCTAGAAAAAAACCACCTTTGACCAAAGCAATGCAAATAAAGCGGTTAAATTTTGCAAAAACCTACGATAATTGGACAAGTGAACAGTGGCATAACGTAATTTGGTCAGATGAATCAAAATTTAATATGTTTGGAAATGATGGTCATCAGTTTGTATGTAGGAAGAAAGGCGAGCAATATAATAAAAATTGTATATTAACTGATCCTAAGTATCTTGTCAGTGTAATGGTTTGGGGATGTTTTCGTGGCTGGGATTTAGGAAAAATGGAGTTTGAAGGTCATGTGAATGCTGAAAAATATATTTCTATTTTGAAAAACTCGTTATTTCCAACAATTGAAGAGTTATTTGCAGCCAATGAAGAATTCGTTTTTCAACAGGATAGTGCACCCCGTAATACGGCAAAAAAGGTTTTTTGTTGATTTGAATTTTTTATATCAATCTTACCTTACATTAAAAAATCATTAACATCCCTATACAATTACTTATTCTCTTTTAGATAGGCAATTCTTTTTGGACAATGGAATTTTTGAAATGGACTGGTCAGGGAATAGTCCTGATTTAAATCCAATAGAGCATTTATGGCATAAGATGAAGGTAAAAATAGCTAATGAAAAGTTTACAAATAAAGACGAGCTCAAAAATGTCATTCAAAATGTTTGGAAAAATGACATATCTGAAGAATATTTGTTGAATCTAGTAGATTCAATGCCTAGAAGAGTTGCAGCTGTTATTAGGGCCAAAGGAGGTGCAACAAAATATTAATAGCTTTTAATAATAGTGTAAAGCTGGTTTAAAATCACTCGAAAGTGTAATTGCTGTTGTTACAAAGATTATAAATTTTATATCAGCTCGTGCACTATCGATTATTTGATTATATAATCGATTATTTAGTAAACTTTTAGACGAAGTTGAGTCGCAGTATTCTGGTCTATTAATGTACAACAGCGTTCGATGGTTAAGCCGTGGTCAAGTACTCAATCGTTTTGTTCAACTAATAGAATAAATAAAATTGTTCTTAACTGAAAAAGAATAAAATTATCCCGAACTTACTGATTTAAATTGGTTAAGTGATTTATCATTTTTTGCTGAATTTGAAACTCAACATTTTAATGAATTAAACATTAAGCTTCAAGGCCGTGGTCAGATTGTATTGCAATTGTTTAAAAATATAAAAATTTTTGAGCAAAGTATTTTTGGAAGATGTTCAAACACAAAAATTCAAGTATTTTCCAAAGTTCATTTAAAAGCTCATTTAAAAAACACTTGTTATTTCAAAGACACTCAAGACAAAACTGAAATTATTAAAAAATATTGTTTATGCCTGTATGACAATGGCTTGAAAATTTCAATTTTTCAGAAACTATCCATTTAGAGGGAGAGGTAATATTTCTTATATGAGAAAAAGATATGAGAGCGAGTAACACGCTATATTGAAAAAAATCCTGAAAGTAAAAAAAAAACAAAAATAAATCCAAAAAAAATCCATGTCGCTAATGCGGGTATGACAATGGCTTGAAAATTTCAATTTTTCAGAAACTATCCATTTAGAGGGAGAGGTAATATTTTTATATGAGAAAAAGATATGAGTGCGAGTAACACGCTATATTGAAAAAAATCCTGAAAGTAAAAAAAAATCAAAAAAAAATCCATGTCGCTAATGATTTGTCACTGTGTAGCAGCAACAGAACCATTTCTGTCAAAAAAAATCGAAATTTTTTTGGATTTTTTTTGTATATTTTTTGACATTCATGATTTTTTTCAATATTCAAGCATTTTTTTTATTATTTTATTACAAATCGCCGCTTGAATACTTGTTTGCTTCATACGCCATTTTAGAGTTTTTTGAGTTAGGACCATATCTGTAGTGTTTGGGAGATTCTCTTTTTAAAACTGCAATTCGTTTTTTCTTATCTCTAATAGTTACTGAGATATCGAGTAGCAGTTTTGCTCCACAGCCACTTCTTTTTTTTTCAATGCTTGCTTGCCTCATTTCTCAAAAATCAGAAAAAAGGTAGCACGTAGAGCAACTTTTCTATACATTTTTCAAGTTATTTTTATTAAATGTTTTTTTGCTCTATATAAATGAGCAATGTACATGAAACATTAACATTAATATTAAATTATTTTTTTTGCTCCATATCCATTGCTCATTGATATAGAACTTTAATGCCAAATTTTTTTTTTTACTTTTGCCTTATATCCATAGTAATTTTCATAGTCATTATATTATAAGATGGACATGGAGCCATGCCAGTTATCTTCGGGACCCGTCTTGAAACTCGGACCAAGAAGTCTAACATGTGTAAATTGTAAGTTGCAAATTTAGGGTGGATATGGAGCAAAGTGAAAATGTCAGAGGCGTATGAAGCAAACAAGTATTCGAGCAGCGAAATATCTTTGACAGATTAAAAAACAAAAACAATATATTTGACAGCATCAATACGACACTATAGTTGTCTCTCATTGAAAAATATTTGTGTTTCAGTCGCACAAAGAGACATTTTTTAGTTTTTTTTTGGATTTTGTCAAGCCATTGTCATACGGCCATTATGATTTGTCACTGTGTAGCAGCAACAAAACCATTTCTGTCAAAAAAAATCGAAATTTTTTTGGATTTTTTTTGTATATTTTTTGACATTCATGATTTTTTTCAATATTCAAGCATTTTTTTTATTATTTTATTACAAATCGCCGCTTGAATACTTGTTTGCTTCATACGCCATTTTAGAGTTTTTTGAGTTAGGACCATATCTGTAGTGTTTGGGAGATTCTCTTTTTAAAACTGCAATTCGTTTTTTCTTATCTCTAATAGTTACTGAGATATCGAGTAGCAGTTTTGCTCCACAGCCACTTCTTTTTTTTTCAATGCTTGCTTGCCTCATTTCTCAAAAATCAGAAAAAAGGTAGCACGTAGAGCAACTTTTCTATACATTTTTCAAGTTATTTTTATTAAATGTTTTTTTGCTCTATATAAATGAGCAATGTACATGAAACATTAACATTAATATTAAATTAATTTTTTTGCTCCATATCCATTGCTCATTGATATAGAACTTTAATGCCAAATTTTTTTTTTTTTACGTTTGCCTTATATCCATAGTAATTTTCATAGTCATTATATTATAAGATGGACATGAAGCCGTGACAGTTATCTTCGGGACCCGTCTTGAAACACGGACCAAGAAGTCTAACATGTGTAAATTGTAAGTTGCAAATTTAGGGTGGATATGGAGCAAAGTGAAAATGTCAGAGGCGTATGAAGCAAACAAGTATTCGAGCAGCGAAATATCTTTGACAGATTAAAAAACAAAAACAATATATTTGACAGCATCAATACGACACTATAGTTGTCTCTCATTGAAAAATATTTGTGTTTCAGTCGCACAAAGAGACATTTTTTAGTTTTTTTTTGGATTTTGTCAAGCCATTGTCATACCGGCATAATTGAAAATACAAAGGAAATTGTGAACGAAAGATTCTCTCAATTTCGACATTACGAAGAAACATTCCAATTTCTTATTTATCCACATACAACTAAATATATTAATTTACAAATCGAACAGTTTAAGTGGTTAAATATTGATCGTCTGGAAATGGAATTAATTGAATTTCAGCAGAGTTTTGTGTGGAAAAACAAGTTTATTAATTTAAATCTACAGTTAGAAAAAATTTATAGCAATATTGAAATGGAAACACCGCTAAATGAAACGAAAATTGAAAATTTAATATTAATAGAGTGGAATTCGTTGCCAGAGCAATTTTGCAGGTTTTTAAGAGGGAAAAACCATATAATGAATATTTTATGTATTGGAATTTATAGCTTTGAAAAGTGACTTTTAAAGGGGAAATTTCTTTGGAGTCAATAGGTGGTGTGGAGAAAAAATTTTCATAATGGATATTTGTAAATATTCAATCTTGACGGCAAAAATTTTTTTGGTTTGGTGGTGACTGTCAAAGTCAATTATTTTTGAGGATATTATATTGGCTTGGGAAGGCCAATATTTTGATAATACATCACAGAGAACTAAGGAAGAAACCCGTGGATGTCATAGGATCACAGAAAGCTAACACAGAGCTATTCTGTGATGGGGAATTTTTATGTTGGGGAAAAAAATTGGAAAAAGGATAATTTTGTGTTATTGTCCCGTCTCCTTTAGAGGACGACAATCCTACTCAAGGATCCACATATGAGGCAGACCTCTAGGGGTTGTGTGTGTCCTTCGGTTTGGTTTGATTTTCCTTTTCCTCTTGGCATTGATCTGGAACTTTTTCCAATATATGTGAAGGTCGGAAAAATCAAGAGAATTGAAATAAGCAACAGAGGACTTATTTTGTGTTTGGATAGTGGATCAGCGAGATGATGAAAAGGGTAAGAAGGGTTATAAGATCGTGTTGTAGTTATTATCATGTTTCTTCAACTTTTACTCAGTTTCTCCATATTGTATTCTGTTTTGTTAGGTTTTGGTAGGTTTTTTGAAAATTGGTGAACTTGAAAAGTTGAGATTTGTTGTGATAATATTGCAAATTGTGAATGTTCATGTGTTTTCTAATAATATTTATGTTTGTTTTTTGTATGTGTGATTTGTATATGTATTTCTGGGTATATATTTTTTGGAGTTGAAAAGAATTCTTTGGATAGTTTTGAAAATTCTGGATGTTCATTTTTATCCAATAAAATTAATGTTTGTTTTATGTATATATGATTTTATTATTAGGGTTGAAGAGAATTCTTTGATTGACTTAGTATTCTGGAATTGGGAAAATACATCATCCCAAAAGTTGAAAAAATTATTTATTCAAAATTATTTATTCAAAGTTAAGTCCTATATTTCATATTGGGATGTCCTGTATTTCATATTGGGATGTCTTAACCACAAAAATATTTTAAAATTGGGTGTTGATTTTGTTATTCTCACTAAAAACTTTTTTATGGTCACAAAATTTTCTAATTACGTTAGTCCCAAGAAGATTTTAAATTACATTAATCCCAGAGAATCCCTTTGTATAGATTAAGCTTTTGGTGTTTCTTCTGGGAGATCAGTTGGACCTTCTAGTTCTGGAAGATCAGTCGTAATTTCATTTAATTGAAAAACAATTTGCAATACAAGAAAAATTTTACAGCAGTATTGACACTGGTATCCAAAAGTGTCAAGTAAATTCATTAAGTAGTGCAAATAATTTAAGAAAAATTTACATATCTTCATATACACAATAAGTTATGTTATTTTGAGCCACACAAATTTTTAAGAGAGATTTCAGAATAATATGTATAGGGGCATAGACTTTTGGCCGCGTAGAATAAATGATCGCGGTCTGAAATCATTTGGAAAACGCGGCACCAATTTTAGTACCCCGGCTGTAACGTTTTATGGTCATCATTGATATCCGTTTCACATTGCGCTATTATATGTATATCCACATCGTAATTCGTATTTCTAGTTCCAGATGATTTTTTTTGTGCTTTATGAAAAAAACATGCGATTAATAATTATTGAAATAATTTGGGGCCATGCAATAATAATTATTGAAATTACTATTATTACTTAATAGGACTTAATTTAAAAATAATTAAATTTAATTAAATTTGTTTTCTAATCAACTTATAAAAAGGTACGATTTTTGATTTGCTAATAAATATCTTCTTTGTAATGTAAAAAAAGTGCTAATAACATTTTTTTTTTAAAAAAAAATTTCAAATTATTTCGTCAGCCAAAATTTTAAATTGAAAATGTCAAGAAATACAGCTGGTAATTTTTTTTTGGCATAATTCAATTGATTATGAATTAATTTCGGGAAAACGCCGTGCTAAATTTATTTTGCATTCAACTATTGGTCCATTGCATATACATGTAGAGAGAAGCTTTGTAAATCACGTGTATAAATTAATAATGGCACGTGTTACTTTTCGGACCCGTTTATTGTGCATTGCCATGCAACGAAAGAGAAGGAAATATTCGAAATGAAAGTGTTGTCACAAATAAAAAAATGATTGTGCTAATGTCCAGCCCTCTTCACAAACTACATCGCAAATCTGAAATATTCGAGAAATTTTTGATGCAGCCATGGTTAAGTAAGTATTTTGCTTACATTTTTCTAGTTTCATTCTATGTATATCTCTCTCTTATATGTACAAATTTCTTGCATGTTAAATTTAAGAAATCAAGATTCTCTGCTAAATTTTAATATAGCAGTGATTTATAATATACTAGTGAATTTTGATATCTTGATTTCTTGGTTTTACTAAATCTAACATCACTTTTAACTTTTGTTTTACTATTAAACATTTAAGTCATAAGCTATACAAAGTTTTCTGTAAAATGGTTTATTAATTTCAGGATGTAATATTTATTTATTTTTTAGCTATTAAATCAGCTGACATTGAATACATTACATAAGTCAGAAATCAGAAGGATTAGTGATGGAATATGGAATATGAAAACGGAATTTGGAATCAAAATTTGGAATGGAAATTGGTAATTTTTTTCTCAAAATGAATTTCATTTTTTAGAACTATATATATATTTTTTAGAACCATATATTTAGAACCAATATCGTGACCCGCATAGAAAAATTTAAATTTTCGCATTTCTTCTACATGCGACTTCTTTATAATTTTTTTCTCAAAATGAATTTCATTTTTTAGAACTATATATATATTTTTTAGAACCATATATTTAGAACCAATAGACCCGCATAGAAAAATTTAAATTTTCGTATTTCTTCTACATGCGAAAATTGCATTGATAAAATATTCTTTGATAAAAGTTTAAACGAGTTGTGGTTGTCATCAAAAGGATGTTTAGATTCTGAAAATATACCAGAAAAACCATTAGCCAACGAAAATAAAATTAATTTAGAAGATTCTTTTTGGTTCAAATAGCAAAATATAGTCAATCTCATGGTTGTGGAGGATGGTTCAACAACTATTGCCACAAAAAAGAGAATTTTCCAGAAATTGAAATACCAAAGATGACAAAGGCAAATATAGAAGCAAATATATAAGAAAAATATTAATAATAAAGATTTTCCAACCCATTTAAAAAAAAAGCTTTATTTTGGCCTCAACCTGATGTAAAACCTTCCAAAAAAAAAGGTGAAACCAGTTGTTGCTACATCACAGGAATTTTTATCCTATCTTCGAAATCAGAATATCGAAAAAGAGATCAAATAAAAGGAAAAAACTGATAAAAGGATTAAAAGAAATTTAAGATTTGATGAAAAGCAAAAGGAACTTTGTACCAGTATAAAAAAGAAAAAAGTTGAATTGGCAAAAGAAAGATATAAAATTGATGAACAAATAGAAGAAAATGCTATTATGTCGGATATTATATGGATTATGTGAATTTTTATTTGCATCTGAGGGAAAAACTCCTGAAAATGTCAAAAAATGCGATAAATTCTGTTCTGACAATCCCCCAACCAACGAATATAAACAACTTGAGAATCAACTAATGTACGATAACCTTCTTGCAGATCTTTTTTGGATGCATTTCTAAAAAAACACGAACAAATTGTTTTTTGTACTCGTACAATATTTTGCCAGCCGAAACTACATCTCATTTATGACGATCCATTATACCTAATAATTGTTTACGTACATCTTGATCACTTTTATTGTACGTATTTGTAAAAAAATTTCATAACACCATGCATTTGAGAATTTATTATTTTTCCAAATATTATAAACAGCTAATAATTTTAAATGATCACCTTCAATTTGACTAAATTTAGCTTTTTTCTGATCTGCTTTGACTGTTTATCTTTTGGACGATAAAACACATTTTGAACACTTAACATTGATATAATTGTTAATATTTCATCTGAACATTGTAATACAGCTGACATAATTAACATTTTTGATACATTTGGTTCTAAAGGAAATTCAGCCATTCGTCGTCCTAAACGTGTTAATAAACCTTCATCATCTAATGCCGAAAGTGAATGTAATTGTTCTAATGCCATTACTAATGACTCAACTGGGGGTGCATCCATAAAATCAAAATGTAATAAATCATTTATTCCCATTGTTTTTAATTGTAATACAGTTGTAGCTAAATTTCTGCGTTGAATTTCTGCTACTGGTGTTGGTAACATTTCGTCACGATAAGCACGTTCGGTATACAATCTATAAGTTTTGCCTGGTCCAGTACGTCCGGCACGACCAGCACGCTGTTTTGCAGCTGCTGGTCAAATTGGTGTAATTACTAAAGAATCCCTACCAGTTTTTGAATTATAAACTTTTTGCTTAACAAATCCTGGATCTACTACATAAAATATTCCATCAATTGTTAATGATGTTTCAGCAAGATTTGTAGCAATAACAACTTTACGAGTACCAGCTGGTGCTGGATCAAAAATTCCTGTTTGCATTTCAGATGGCAGTGCGGAATATACAGGTAGTATGATTAATTCAGGAACATCAGGTCCTAAGCTTTTCATAGGTTCATACAAAATTTCACAGGCAGTATAAATTATCAATAATAATCAATCTCGCCACACAAAAATTCGTTTAGTAAATAAAGTGAATATAGCGTAAAATTTTTTTTTGCTTACTATATATATAAATCATATTAAAAAAATTATTATATTAAACATATACATATAGAAAAATAAATAAATTTTTATTTTCAGAAAATTAATTATATATTTTAATTAAAATTAAGTTAAGTTTAAAAAAAGTTAACATATTATTTTGGTAAGTATATTTAAAGAAGTGAACATATTTATTTTATTTCAAGTTAGAATTAATTTAAAACAAAAAGAGGAATTAATAAATTTAGTTGTTGAGACTTATTACTTATTATTTGGATCTCTTGTAAGTTCCGAGGCTACCCACGATAGATAAAAAATGGGATGAAATAACTTATAAATTAAATGTATTACACCAAACAAAAAAAAAAGTATTTATTTAAAAATTTCAAAATTACTTATAATAATATTTTTTCAATATGAAAAGAGCTGGGATGACGTTAAAAGAGGAATAAAAGAAAAATATAAAAAAATCCGACAACATCGCAGCAGGACAGCTGGAGATCCGCAAACAATGTTATGATCGAAAAAAAGGTTAGATAGAGCATTGACAATGATGATAGCTGTAGATTGTCAACCATTCACAATTGTAACTAATGAAGGATTTAAAAAATTTGTCAACTTGCTAGACCCTAGGTACGTTACTATTTTTTAAGATTCAATAATGTGTATAGAGTGCTTTAGTATATTTCCATACCTTATTTTATTCTTGTTCTAATTATTTTTTTAAACAATTTTAATTTTAGGTATATATTACCCAGTAAAACCTCATTGAGGTAATTGCACATGAAATCGGTTTTTGTCGAGGCTCTTGCTAAATTAAGTTATATTGAAAATGAAGTGCAATGTGTGGCGGTTACTTGCGCTAGTTGGACATCACGCGTACAAGAGTCATATTTCACTGTATCTATTCACTTTATTGCTGATGATTATACATTAACACATGCTGTTTTGTCTACGAACCTGGTAGGCTTAAACCATAGCTGCAACATTAAGATAAATTTTTATTCATTGGAATATTGAAGAAAAAATCACATGCATTGTGACTGATATGCAGCAAACATGATCAAAGCATGTGACATTTTAAAAATACCACATCTAGGCTGTTTCGCGCATACTTTGAATTTAGTTGTGCAAGATGGACTTAAAATTCCACAAATTGTAAAAATATTGAGCAAATGCAAGGAAATTGTTCGTTACTTTCAAGTACTATAGCAATGGAAATGTATAAAAAATCTCAAAATAGCTGCAATCCTTATAAGCTATTACAAGAGGTACCGACTCGTTGGAATAGCAGTTTACATATGGTACAAAGAATTTTATTAACGAATGATGCTATTTCGACGTCGCTTTTGAAACTGGGAAAAGCTCCAATACCATGAAGTGTTGATGAAATTAGTATTCCTACAGATTTACAAAAAGTGTTAGTTGTGTTTGACGATGCTGCTAAAAGTGCCTCGACCGCCGCAGCAGTTAGTGTTTCATTGATTATTCCGTTGAGTTTTGGAACTTTTGAAAGTCTTTCAAGTTCTTTCGCCGAATTGATAACTATAGAAGCAAAAAATCTTTGTCAAACATTAATAGATTCTATAAGAAAAATATTGTTTACCTATGAAATCAGATTAATAACTAGGATTGCAATATTGATTGATCCCAGATTCAAAAATGAGGGCTTTAGAGTGATTGACAACGCAAACCAAGAAAGCATTTTAGAGAGAGATTACGAAGCGGCAATATCAGGAGAAACCGAATGCAGCTAATAATACAGATCCTCTAATGTTTTGCAAAGTATATACATTAAAAAATTATAAAATATATAAAGCAATATATACAAAATAAATCTAAAACTATAAAAACGTTGAAATAAAATCCCAAGTGAAGGACTTCAAGATATTGATGAAACTCATCAGGGAAAGATTGATTATATAAATGAAAATTTACCTAAGTTAAATAGAAAATCTAAGGAGTGGATAGGGAATACTATCTTTAAGAGAAGGAAATAATTATAACAGAGCTTCTGGCGGAATGCACAATGCATCCTCTACAAGCTAAAATAACTTCTGTTAGTTTACACAAATTAGAATTAAACTGCATTGGGCAGTAGCAAAAATTAGGTTGGTAATTTCAAATGTTCGTAGTTTATATAGGATAAAGAGAAGAGATAGGATGGACAAAGGAATAAATGAGAACATTATTGTGCTTTCTGATGGTGGCCTAATCCATGGAACAGTAGTAATTGTCCTTTAGAGGAGACTTGCTTGAAAGAAACCTTCGTTGCAAGTTAGGACGATACAAAATATTTGTTTAAATTAGATATGCAGACAATCATTTTAGAGGGTAACCCAAGGAAGAAGTCACTTGGAACAAAGAAAAAGATAAAAATATTTGTGGAAGCTGTAAGATATGAATGGCTTACTGGTGAATGTACTAAAGTATATTGCCCCAAGGACAAGAAATGAAAAACATAACTGAAATTACCAGGAAAGCCGAAAAAATTTTGGAAGAAAATTCTAGGGTATTGTAATATAATATTGGTAGTAGTAAATTTTAAGATAATTTATTAAATAATTTTTTTAATATGATTTTATTTTAATAAGGTGATGTGTCAAATGAATATGGAGTGTCAAGTGCGGCTTACCTATACTAGTGACTCAGGCAATTCTTCTGCAGAGAAATAGAGCAAAGCGCAATGTGATATATTTGATAAATATAGCGAAGATTTATTCAAGCAAGAAAATGATAAAATTAATAAAATAGAAAAAACTTGCGTAGAACATTAAATGAACAAAATATCAAAATTATCGATGAAGTAATACTGAGTGGTGTACCGCCGTCATTTGCATCATATAGTAGTAATGATCCATCAGAATTACAACTAACACCACCTAATGTGGAACAATCTTTGAATTTTTATCCCACACAAGAATCAGAACCCGAATTACATTCCAATATTATAATGCTATCCCATAATTATCAAGTAATTATGAACGAATTGACAGCTTTAAGCCAAAATATTCTTAAAATATCTATCCAAAATGAAGTTATAATGAAAATGATGATATAAATGCATATGCAGAAGCCTATCGCATCATCATTCAAATAATTTGTGGCTTAAAAACTAAAGCAGATTTAAATAATTTAGAAGCCAAGCTCGAAAATGAAGAATTAGAACAAATGTTGTAAAATATAATATTTAAATTTTATATTTTTGAAGAGTAATTTTCAATTTATGGTAGGCCCAATATACTTGGAAGGGAGATTCAAAGAAGGAAATAAATGGTTTTGTTAAATCTATAATTTAGAAATTGTTTGACCACCAATTTTTGCAAACAGTATTATCGTATGGGGAGTGTTTTCCTCTTACGGAAAATTGAATCTGTGTTTCCTATCTACAAGGATGAATTCTGAACTGTATTCTAAAATGCTGGAAGCAACTTTACTTCTATTTTTGGAAGATACAGTTGGTAAAAATGCTGTAATTTTCCAACAAGATAATGCTGCTATCCATGTTTCGAAAATTTTAAGGCAATGGTTCCAAGAAGGAAATATTATTATAATGGATTGGTCAGCCCATAGCCCTGATCTTAATCCCATAGAAAATTTATGGGTTATAATGAGCAGGGAAATTTATGCAAATGGTCAGCAATATGGGACTGTTCGAGAATTAAGAACAGGCATACTAAATTGTTGGAACGGAATTAAAAATACGACTACTTAAAGTCTAATTGCATCTATGCCCAATAGGATTTTCGAAGTAATTCAAAATAAAGGTGGTAACATAAAATATTAAGAGAAATTCAATAGCATTTTACCTAATTTTTTTACGATTTCATAATCATAAAGTCTATGTTAAACATTTACGATTAATTCATTCCTTAGTTGATTCAAATGTTAGAAATTTGCCTTGTGGTTAAATATTATAAAATTTTTTATTTGAAACTTTTAGGGGCTTAGCTAAACATTTTAATAGCAAATATTTTTTTTATTTAGATTTTTATTATAACATAAAACTATTAATTGTTTTAAAACAAAATTTTAAAACAATTAATAAATATGAATAAAAATTCATATGATATAATTTGTCATAATAAGATCAAAAAAAGTATTACACACTTACAGAAACTGTTTATAACAATGAATTGAATTATAATAGGCTTGAAGAGCAATTTTGTCACAAATTAATGAAATTGAATTTAGGTTATACACTGGGAAAATTAATTTGTGAAATTTGGGCACTCAAATCAAAAATATGTTTTGCGATACCTTAATATTGGCAAGCGAACCCAAAACTTTGATTATATACACAAGACGAGTCGATTGTACCCAATCCAGTATTATTTTAAATCTATTAGTTGATACGATACCCAACAAATTATATAGTTAAGCCTTAATAGTACGTGCCTGGTATAATAACTGTTCATCCAAGCTATAACACCCGTTAAGTTCGAGTGCAAGAGCTACAACAGCCAATCGTTTTATAGTAATAATCGTTATGCGGATATGCTAGCTCTGTATTAGTTATAACAGTTCTTTTTGTGGTATGCTTGCTCTCTTTTGGCTATCAGATCCTGGAATACAGTCGCATATTATTGAATATTGTATTGTTCAGATAAAACGTGTAAAGTTTAGTGAAGTTGAAGTGGAAAAATCAAATTTGCAGAAAAGGTATTTAAATATATTATAAAACTACGAATTTTTAATTATTATACTTAATCTAATATTAAAGTTTATAATAAGCTAATTTAACATTTCTTAGTACTGTTTTTTCTTTACTTTAATTGTTTTTAATAGAGGTAAAAATTAATATGGCGATGTTTATTAATTCTATGTATGGAGATAAGAAATTATTATTAAAAATTGATATAAGTGGTGAAAATTTCGCGATAGAAGATTTTCGGAAAGCCGATATATTGCTTAAATTATTTATAAAATTGTGCAATAAAAGCAATTCCTTGTGATATACCCTAGAGTGTAAATCAAATAAACAATGCCCATTGTACAATATATTGTATTGACATTCACATTTAATGTATTTCTACTTTGTACAATTTTCACGTAAAAAAATCGTTTTGAAAGTATGATGTACAAAATCTTCTTCTTATATATACTCTAGTCTAGGGTAGTATCCGATTAAATTAAGTCGCAAATTTTAAATTAAGTCGTAATTTAAAATTTTAGTATATCAGCATAATCAGCATATCATCAGCATAATTGAAATATTGTAATCTTGAACCTGATTCCACTTTTTTTTTATATTGGCTCAGCTGTACAAATTCCAGATGAATTTTTAATTGAATACATTATGTAAAAAATCCTAAAACACCAGATTGGGTTTTGGGGAATTTCAAAAATGTGCATGAAAATGTTATATTGCAAGGTTTTATATATTTATTTTTATTTGAATCCGCTTTATAACAAAAAAATCTTAAATATTGTAAAAACATAAAGTTACACAAATTTAATAATTCTAAATTATTTTTTGTATCAGAAGAAATAAGTGTTCAACAGTAACAGATACAGAGTGAAGAAAATTCCGAATTCAAGGAATTTTTTATCTAAATAACGTTGAACATAGTGTGGATTTTTCAGCTAGTGCTACTACTTCTGCTAAGCAAGTATATGTTATATGTAATAAATATTTTACGAAACAAATTAACACATGTAAGACATGTAGGTGATTTTGCTAGGAACATACATACCTTTATTAAATAATTTAAAAATTTCAATACATTATAGTTTTGTGAATCATGCATTATGATATTTTAGAAATTGTTAAAAGAGATTTTTAGGTTATAAATAATCCACCTTTCTCGACAATTCTTCTTAACTCAGCCTGTACATTGTGTCCTTGATAGTACCGTATAGTTAAAGGAATGATAGTATATTTAATTCACAGTGAAGTATCTGATATAACATATTGTTCTTTGAGTCACAAAATCAATAATTGTTGTAAGAATTGGAATCTGATTGGCGGAAAGTTTAGAACGTGTTGCTCAAAAAGAAATAATACTGTTTTAAATATATTTGATTTAGGAACGAAAAATAAATGTGCCCTTTGACGCATGGGTAATATGAACAAATGTTTGAAAAATAATATTTCAAACTCTAAAAAATTATATATCAATCGAAAAAAAGGTCAAAATATTATTCGAAAAAGTACAGGTATTTTAAATTTAAACGATATTTCAGATTCAAGAAAATATTCATATTTTTCAAATTTTATTGATGAAAGTACCTACATGTAGCAATTGTGTGTTTAAATTAAATTTCTGCTGCAAAAGAACTACTAATAGAATAGATCAATAGATAATTTAATACGTGAAATAAATCATTATTTTTACAACAGATCTACAAGGAAAGCTGATTCTTCAATTCCAAGAACAATCCCAAGCATAACGTTTTGGTCACAAAGGGTCGCAAAGTAGACACTGAGACCAAAATTGAGTTATGATGGTCTCTTTGGGGGAATATGTAGATATTTACCCATAATCAGGCTATCCACCCAAGTCTTGATATGGCACCAAGTGGGGAATCCGTTTGGGACATTATTGTGTGGTAAATGTTACACACAATTGTTACTATTTATCTGAAATATTATAGTCTAATTGCCTCTTATAATGTTGTTTTGTAACCCTCAAGTAATGCTACTATAAAATAACTGAAATTTGCAGTCCATTTGTCTGTATATTATAACAGCATTGTCACCGAAAATTTTAGTAACTTTTTAGATGCAGCAGTGGCCACAGTGACGTGTAATTAAACATTTTTAAGCATAATTTATATATTATTTGTTACTCCCACTTTTGTAATTGAAATTTTTTATTATTAATATTTATTATTAATATTTATTATTAATATAATGTATTAAGTAGAGGCCAACAATAAATTCACCCTGTCTTTTATATTGGATACGTATTTGAAACTTTTGAGCGTTTTTTATGCTTTGAAATTAATTTTTTTTAATGCATTATTTGGAAAAAAAATTTGACTTGGATATTTGGTCTAGAACTTTAGTTCAGTATATGTTATGGTGATTTTTTGTAGGTAACAAGTTTTCTTAACAATTAAAAAAATCTTTTTGTAAAAACAATCAAGTGACATAAAGTGAATATTTACTTAAGTACATATTTTTTAAACAAACAAAATTTTGTATACAACATCACATAAGATCTTTCCATTCGAACTGTGAAAAAATTATGCAAAAATAAAAAATTATGGTTAGTGTTAGTTGGTCACATTTTTGTAAAATACGAAAATTACAAAAAATAAAACCTTTTTCATATCATAATTCGGGAATGGGTCTAATTTTAACGAACACATTAGTGTCACTATTTTGTGTCACTAATCTCTATACCAGGGTTCAATATGTGACTTTACTAACACAATTGTGTAAAATAATTTATAGCTGTACCTATGTTAGACCAGGTAAGAAAATATAAAAAAGCTTAATACAACTTACAGACTAAAATAAGTATATAGTCATCGATAACAGCGTATACTCGGTAGGGATGGCATATACTAGCGTATACGTATACTATGGTATGGAAGATACATAAGCAAATTCAAAAACATGCTAATTCTAATAGAAACGAAGATTTGAACATAAACACATAAATAAATCTTTATAAAAACGAAATTGCTGACATGTCATTGGATCCATTGGAATATTAGAAAACCGATGGGTTAAAGTACCCTAGAATTCGAAATGTTGCTGCTGATTATTTTCTTATTCTAGCTGCATCCGTCCCGAGTGAAAGACTTTTGTCAAAAGCTGGGCAAATTTTAAACGAAAAAAGATCCAGGATAAAACCTAAAGATCTTGAAAAATTACTTTTTTTGAACAATTTAAGTGAATCATTCTGGATTCAATAATATTTGATTTTTTTGTAGCATTGGTTAGTATGTTTTCATTCTGTTACTTTGTAGTACCCTTCCCGCTTCTCTTGTTTTGGACTGCAATACGTAATGTAAGTTTGTAATAAAGAATGTGTCATTATGAAAACAAATCGGTAAACACGACTTTAACAAACACTATTTGTGTTAAAGAATGTGTCACTATCATATCAACACAAATTAGTTAATGTAACTTTAATCACACAAATCACGATAAAATAACAGTAACATTTTAAGTGGCAAAATAAGAGTTATATGCGAAATCAGTTAATTAAAAACAACAAATAAATAATAATATGGCATTAAAAGTTGTTACAACCAAAGAGAAAGACGGATCCATACCAGTTCTGGCAGTTCCATCTGATTGGGAACGAGATGGATACCTGTATTGGCCAAATGAGTCAGGTGCATCTGTGAGAAAATTACAGAGAAAGTGTACTTCAAAACCGGAAAAAACATGCCTCAAAAAGCCATGCACCATAAAATCCTTATGCTGATAACTTTGCAGAGGAGTCTAAGCTGGAAAATTTAACTTTTAATGAAACTGTAGATGAAGACATTTTTGGTAGAACAAAAAGTAATTGTCCTAGACCAAATTATATTCAACAACAAACTAAAAACAACATCAAAGCCACAAATTGTCTCCAATACAGAGAGCTTGGAAAACGATCGCAATAAATAAAGTTAGATTAAGAATGCTGTTGTAACTCCAGTATCTATATATAAAAACTGATTATTTTTCAGAAATGGAAACTAGAATTCTTGACTATACACGGAAAAAAAAATCACAAGTAAATCGCCAAATTTTTTACAAACCAATTCCTTAAAAAAACAAATAATAATCCTAAAATTTCTAACACCAAAAACTGAAAAACTTTCTATGACAATTTCGGCTACATACTACATACAAAATATCATGTTTATTATCTAAATTTTCTTGATTTTAAATAATTAGTTTTATTACATTCGTTAAATAATTTCTTTAATGCTCCGATATAAGTTTTATCTTGTTTGCTAAAAAAATAATTAGCTTTACAAACAAATAAATGGATTACACCCAAAAGCTACGACACATAAGATTAATAATTTTACAATTATTCTTCTTCTTTGTTTAATCGTTTTCTGAAAGCATGTATTATTAATTATTATGTACTTTAAGTTTTTTTTAAGAATAGAAAATTAGCAATTAGTTAAACATTTTGTTCTAGGGACATTCATTACAAAATTCATCACCACCGTAGTACTCATCGCAGATATCAAACTTTTTAAATTTATCATAGTTGATATGATCTGCGATGAAACGGTGCTGATAAATTTTGCAATGAATTTATTTTCTCATCTTTGATAAATTTGTTTTGACAAAAGGCACCACCTATAAATGCACTAACGAAGTGAAAAGATGATTTTAATTGACATTTTGTTAAATTTGCGATTACCTATTTATAAAACCCATACATTTTTTATAGCAAGTAAATTATAATAAATGCGGTTAATTATTGGTGATGACTTTTCCCACCCAATGCTGCATATTTCGATATTGCGTTTTGTTTTTTTGATTTTGCGTTTTTCCGATCATTACCCCTCAAACAAACGCGACGTGACGGGCGCAACGGAGAGGGATTCAAATGTAAACAAAAAGTTTAAATGTATTGGAATATATGAAAGTGGGCAAAGTCACGAAGGGCGCGACGTAGACGACGAACGCAACGGATTAAATTCAGTCGATTTCAACTTTTCGACGGACGACGGATATGAAAACCATCATTGTTCATTGAAATTTTATTTCACTGGAACAAAATTAGTTTTTTATAATGTTAATTGATGTTAAATGCAATTATTTCATTTTATTCAAATCACAATTTATTTCACAAAAAAAAACTAGGATTGTTGTTACATTTTATAAACTGTCATTGACGGATTATTTTTTATCTGTCGGCATTGCCCGATACATTTATTTTTGCATTTCTTACCCGTCCGTCGTGTCCTTTGCGTCCGTCATCAGTCGTTTGTTTTGAACAATTTAGACAAAAATTTTGTGCGGATTGTCGGAAAATTATTTTATAAGAAAAAATTTCCGAAAATAACAAAAATTTCCGAAAATCCGAAAATTAAATTTTAAACCATGAAAAATAACATATTTTGTTATTTAGCGCCTCTAGTGGAAAAAATTTACTAGCATTATATTGCACTGATAATTACCTTTCCGAAGAGTACTCATCCCTCACCATTGGTGGACATTTACCATATTAAATTACAATTTTAAATGAAAAAACACGTTTTGGAAAAATGCGAATTGCGCCGCCTCCCAGACAAAAAATGAAGTTCTGGAACCTATGATTTGTTTAAAATATTTCATGCTTTCCAACGCATGGTCAACCATATATTTATGTTAAGATTTACTATCTTAAATAACTGTTACAAAAAGTTTACATCGGACGGACAGACGGGCAGACGGACAGTTCATATTTTCAAGTTCATATTTTTTGTTACAAATGCATTCTGTTTACGGTAAATATTTTGAACTGTGTGTGTTTTTGTCGCAAGTTAAATTCATTTGCGAGAAAAATATCATTATTCATTTACTCAAGATTTTTTTTTTTTACAGTTTTGTTAGGAGAAGGGATGGAGAAGAACAATTAATTCAGTAAAAAAGAGTATTTGAAACGGTTAAGACGAAGTTATTTAAAGTTAATTAGTGCGTGCTGAATAATTTATTGTGCTTTTGTGAAAATAAAAAAATTAATAAGAAATATATATGTATATAATATATTCATTGTTATTTTAAATAAATTAAAATAAGTGCATACATTTCGAAACTTTTGATTTAATTAAAAGTGTGTATAAAATCTAATATATTTTTCGTATAAAATTTGGTAATTACACCAAAAAAAAACTGGGCCTAACAACAAACAATAAAATATTAGGAGTACTATTTATTATTATATCTCTGTAAAAGTAAGTTTTTTAAAAAATACTTTAGATTTTTTTAAATAAAATATTTAGAATATTTTGGAATTAAAATTTTTACTATTGGTAAAAGTTAGCCTGAAAAAATAGGAAAATTTTTTTACAATTATTTTTGTAAAATTTTGAATACCACCATTTTGTTTTTAAGAATTTATTACATTTATTACTAAAATGTATTAAACAATTTAAATTATAGTGTTGTGCGTCTAAAGTATATTTATATTTCTTTTGGCGAAATTATTTCAGCACAAAGGTTTTTTTTTCAATTAATTTAGTAAAATTTTAAATTCCATAATTTTCTTTTTGAATTTTACTACTAAGGGCGTGTGTCAAAGTGTTAAAAATAATTTGGTTAAAAAAAAATCCCCACGAGGTTAAAAAAAATTTAACTGTGGGGTGTTTTTAAAAATTTTAACTCTGTGAATTGGTTAAAAATTTGACATATTAAAATTAATTGAAAATAATTCGAGATGAATGGAATATTTAAAATATATTCCCCATTAATTTTAACAAAATATGCAAAAATAAGACATTCTGACATGGAGATTTACCTAAGACGGTACCGAAGAAAAATAAGAGAGGTAATTCTGTTTACATAATTCTGCTAATAAGCTTTAATTCCCTATGCTAATATAGCCTATAGAGTATTGCCGTCTGCGTGTTAGATCAGAGGATATAGATATGATCCTCAATGGAAATGAATCAAAAACCAAAGAGCATTTGAGAATAAATTATTCTACTTTTAGAAAAATTATAGATTTAATGCCAGAGAAACAACACGGATGGAGTAAAGAATATGAATTGATTGCTTTTTTGTACTGGATGGCATGTAGATGCAGCTACAGAGTTGCTGGCGGTTTCATTGGGATTAGCAGGTAGGACCACACATTTTATATAGTGAATTTTTTTTAATAATTTTTTTCTTATTTTTAAACGCGATCAGATACACCGTGAAATCAATTATTCATAAAATGTTGGATTATTTTGTTGAAAATATGCGGAATTTAATAAGAGCAACAACATTACAAGAATATGAAGAAATTGGAGAGAAATTTTGTAGAAGGGCCAAATCAAATATATTTAAAAATGCAATTGGTGCTATAGATGGATGTCACATCCGAATTTCGTGCCCAATTAAGAAACATGACGAATACATTAATTATAAAAGTTTTTACTCCATTCAGTGCCAGGCAGTTGTAGACAGTAGTCACATGTTTAGAGATTTATTTGTGGGATTTCCTGGATCAGTACATGATACGCGAGTATTTAAAAACAGTCCACTATATAAAAGCAGCTCATATACACCAGAAGGATATTATTTACTTGGAGATAGCGGATATCCATGCATTCTAAAACCTTTAGCACTGATTACGCCATATAAGAATCCAAATATTTCACAAAAAAAATTTAATACTATTCATAGTAGGGCCCGGAATATTGTTGAGTGTGGTTTTGGATTACTAAAAATGAGATGGCGAAATATTTTCAATAAATCTTTGGAATTGCAAATAACAAATTGCATTAAAACAGTATTTGCTGCTTGCGTACTGCATAATATATGCATATCAGGAGGAGATTTTGGTCCTATAGCCGAAGCTAACGCCATCCTTAATGCTGGAATGGATATTACTACTGCTTATCCAGAAAATATTGCAAACGACGACGAAGAAAATGATGCCCCAGATGCGGCATCTTTTAGAAATACTCTATTGCAAAACGTATAAATATTTTTGATAAAAAAAAACCATTAAAAATTTCAAATCAAAAATAACATTTTATTTGTTTTATTTCACAACAGATGTAATTAATGATAATAATTTTACTGCTCGAAGACGTAAATTAAAAAAACAATTAATCAGAATCAGATTCAGTAATTATCAATGCATTTACATCAATTTCGGGATAATCTTGCTTTACAACTTGTCCGAATACACCCATCAACGCGCTCATTTGTCTGCTTAATTTTTTGTCCCGTTTAATTATGTGGGCCTCAAATTCAGTTAATTTGGATTTCTTATTAGTACTTGAACCAGATCCAGATGTTGATGGTGTTGACGTTATGAGTGGAGAAGTGTAAATGTCGGTTGATATTGAACAATTACTTTCATCAATTGTCAAATTATCCTCTTCAAAATTTATCGGTGGTATATTAGCTGCAGATGATATTGCACCCGAAGTGCTACTCATTAAAAACGGGGGGTGGTAATTATCCTTATTGGATGCATATTTATTTAAAATGTCATAAAATGGCCAATCTTTTTTTTCGGTTTTATCTTCAGGAGCATCATCACCTGCTCCTTCCCCAGTGTTAAGAACCGATAAACTCTGCAATAAAAACAACAAAACAAAAGTTAAATTTTATAAACTAAATAATATGGTATAATAACTTTGTATTTTTTAAGTTGTCCATTTCATTGTTGTTTGCAATTCATATAAGTTTTGCCCTCTCCAAGTTCATTTGAAGCTGCAACTATTCTAATTAGATATTTATTTATTTAATGTTGAAGTTTTATTACCATTTTAAATTAAAATTATGTATATCTTACCTCCATCCTTCATTTTGATTTGCATTTTTCGATATAAACAATTCGTTGTGTTTTATTCAGCATTTAATTAATTCCATTTTTTCTGCAAAACTCCCTAATAAAACAATGCGATACATTTAATAAAATAACGACGTATGTATATATATAAAAGTATATTAAAGTGTAATAGTTACATGTAACGTATGGTTTATCCACTTTCCTTTTTTTAATTTCCATAATAATTTTTTTTTTCACAAATAATCAAATTACCAGATAAAATTTGTTATTAAATTTGAATTTCAATGAAAAATAATTCAAATAAAAAATTTAACTAAAGTGTCAAAATTTATACTAGGTCCAGAGCAGATAAAATTTCGGCGCCTTCTTGTGGTGAATAAAACTTTCAAAAATTTTAATTTTACTGTCATAATTTTAATTTTTAACCAATTTTTAACCAATTCACACACAGCCTATGGGGTAAAAATATTAAAATTAAGGGTGCGTCTAAATTGGTTAAAAATTGGTTAAAATTTGAAATTTTGACATAGAAATTCGAATTTCTGACATTAATATTCACCTTTTACAGGCGCCGAAAATTTAACTTTTACGTCAAAATTTCATGACGGTCCAGACCGTCATGAAATTTCGACACAATAGTTAAATTTCAATGTAACCTAATAAAATACTATTCGCGAAAAACTCTTGTATATTCTTTTTTTTTATTCATTCCAATAAAAAAAAAATATGTTACAAAGTAGCCACTCAAAAAAATTTAGGATTTTTGTATAAGTGTAGGCTAAAATTGATTTTGAAATACATAGTTATACAAAAACAAATATTTAATTTAAAAGTTACTTGTTCAGGTACATATTAGTAATATTTATGTGCTGTGCTGCAATTATTATAATAAAATAATAAAAAATGGCTATAAAATCTAAATCTCCATTAATTATTTTTAAATATTTCAATAAAATTGTTAATATTATTGGGAAATTTATTTTACAAATTGTATTCATTTTGAATAAAAATTTAAATTTAGCTGTCAAATTTTTAACCAATTTAGACGGCAAAATCGTTAAAAATACTTACCACGATTAAATTTCATTCACCACGGTCAAATTTATTTCACCTTTTTTTAAACCAAAAATCTTTTTAACCAATTTAGACGCACCCTAAATAAAAAAATTTCATATTCATGACATTAACCAAAAAAAAAAAAATATTTTGATTTTGTGTGACATTTCGATGATTTTCGGAATTGTAGTTGGCTGTTTTATATTTTTTTTGTGTCCTTGCTAAAACTTTACTATGATAGACATAAATTTTATGATGCAAATGGAAATAACTTAACCTAATCATAAATTGTATGTTCAACATAGCTAAGATGTAGATTTATTATGTGAATCAGCAAATGGGCCTTAAAGAGTTAAGATTTATATACTATTATACACCCTGATAAAAGTGCATAGTTAGCAAAAATAATAATATGGTAGCATTAATTTCTATGGACTTCTGGGATTGAAACGATTTTCGCATACGTAATGGGTATATTATATGGTTTCCTTGGTGAATTATGATAAAGTAAAAATTTTAATTTTGACAATTTTTAAATGGTTTCAGTTAATTCTTAACAATTTATGTCAAAAATTTATAAAACATTTTTCGGTTAAACTAAAATTTCGCATTTAAATTGATAAAAACGTGATAAATTATTTAATTTTTATCCAATTTAATACATACATATTTAAGTTGATTATTTAAAAATTAGTTATGGATCTTCGAAATAATAAAATCAATGTTTTAAATTTAACCACTAACCTACAGAATAAATTCGTAAACGGTGTTTAAACTTTTCTATAATTTTTTTATAGAAATAATTTTCTATAATTTTTTTGTAGGCTTTACAGAATCAAAATGAAAATGAAGTAGGAATGAAAAATCACCGTGTACAGTGATCGACTAAAGTTAGTTTAGCATCACATTTTATATTAAAATATTTTTTTATAAACCAAAACTTAATTTTACTTTTTTCGAACACTGTAAATTATAACTAAAGTAATCGTTTAATTATAACTAAAGTAATCGTTTAAGCCGATTTGAAATATGCACCCATAAATGTTACGACTTTTTTGATATTACATAATATATTCTTTTTTTTCTTATATCAAGAAATTGTGTGAATGTATGTCGGTGCCGGTGTATGTATTAAGTTGCGTATTTTTATTTTGGAAATTTTTCAAAATAAAAATACGGAACTAAATATATTCACCGGCATAAATTTGATAGGGTTGCCATTCGTACCCCTTTGAGGGGTACAATACTCCACTTATATATTAAAATTGAATTATTGATATCAATAATTCTAACTGGGATACAGAAAATACCCTAAAACTGGGTTTAAAAACATTTTAATTTTAGTGATTTTAATTAATTCGTGATATTTTTGACTAAATATATATATACAGTTTGTCAAGAAATTGTTTGCAAATTGAAAAAGTGTTTTCATTTTTGTATTTAGTGGGTTAACATCGATGAATTTCGCTTTTTTGAAGCAACGATTTTTCTCGCACAAAACAAAAAAATATTCGCAAAAAAACAAAAAAACTATCTTAAATTTTTTGTCAAACAATTCTTTGCAATTAGTATAAAAATTCTACGTTTCAATAGACAATTATGTAAATAAAATGCATTATGCAAATAATACTTAGTATATTAAAATTAATTATTATGTAAATAGTACCTAGGATTAATGTTAAGTTAAATTTTTAAATATTTCATTGATCAAGGACGAATAAAATAAGTATGTCCGGTCAAAAAGTAGACTGTAATACAATAGAACTAGTTTATTAATACAATAATAGAGTTAGTTTTTTAATATACTAAGTATTACTTGCATAATGCGTTTTATTTACATAATTGTCTATTGAAACGTAGAATTTTTATCATTGCTTCAAAAAAGCGAAATTCATCGATGTTAACCCACTAAATACAAAATTGAAAATATTTTTTCATATTTTTTCAAATTGCAAACAATTTCTTGAAAAACTGTATATATCACGAATTAATTAAAATCTCTAAAATTTAACAAAACCGAAAAGTACTTTACTTATTCAATTTTGTTATTAATTTATAATTGGTTGATTTTTATGTTTAGAGTATTTTTATATATTGACCAAATGGAATTTTATTGGTTACTTAAGTTTTTGTTTTTTTAATAACTGCAATTTTTGTTAATTTGAATTAAAGCTAAGTAGCTGAATACTGTTTCTAAATTACGTATATTTGTATTTAAATTACATTAAATTTTATACGTATATTATAAAATCATTTTTTTTATAAAATTAAATTACTTTTTGTATATTTTTTAAAAAAAATCCCTAAAATATAAACATAGCGTATCCCGAAATCAATAAAATCAATCTGGCCACCCTTGTTGATAGAAAAAAAACATGAAATATTAATTTTGTAATACAGGGTGAAACTGAACAAATATAGTTTTTGTTATATGATATAACTAACTTTCAGGTTTTTATACCAATTTTCGTTTTGTTGATTATTTTTAGGGCTTTTTTTAAAAAAAAATCCTTTATGCTAACGCTTTTGTCCGTCTGTCTGTCCGTCTGTCCGTCCGGTGTAAACAATAAAAACCAGTTATTTCACATGGTTAATGTACACTCAGGTATATGATAGATAAACCGATGGAAAGCTTGATTTATTGAGAACGAGATGCAATTGATAGAATTTCAAAATTCGGCCGGTAGGTGGCGCAATTCGCATTTTGCCAAAACCTCTTTTCCGAATAAAAATTATAATTTTATATAGTAAATGTGCACCAAAAATGACGTGTGACTACTCGTTGGAAAGGTAGTTAAGAGTAGAATACGATGCCGTTAACTTTATTTCCAATTTCTACCGCTAGAGGCGCCAAATACTAAAATATGGAAAAAGAGTTTTCAAAATGTGTTTTCCAATTGTGAATAAGCTCCAAAAAATAGGTTTAATGTCGCATCTGAAATTTAGTAAGTAGTAGTATAAAATCACGAATAACAACATATACTCCAAATATGCATTTAGAGTAGTTGAATTTAAAAAAAGCCCGTAATTATAAAACTACTGATCAGTAGTTCGGCTGCGCGGCATTTTTTTTACTATTTTTAATTTATTGCAATTTTACCCATCAGCATTTGTTACCATATGCATATGCTAAAACATTTTTCTTACTCATAATAAATTTTGCATTCATTCCAGGGACGAAGCTTTCTGATTCACCTTATATGTTGTAAAAATTAAAAAAAAACGATGATTATTGTAGTCGAGTTTTTTTCATTTATCAAATTTTTAAAGAAAAATTTCAAAAACATGAATTGAGAAAAACAACCGCTACATTCCTAGGAATATTTCTTAATTTGAGAAACAAGTGATAAAAAAAATGCGCGCGCGCGGGCGGGTAAAATTGTTCCAATTTGGTATCGTTTCATTTTCTTTAGTTCCTTTCTTGTTCTAGAAGTTCTGTTCACATTATTTATTCTTGATTGATATTTATTAAGTGAATATGTATTTTTTTATTGCAATTTTCCGGGCTTTGTAAATTTATTTAATCGGCCATAAAATATTGAAAAAATGCCGCGCAGCCGAACTACTGATCAGTAGTTTTATAATTACGGGCTTTTTTTAAATTCAACTACTCTAAATGCATATTTGGAGTATATGTTGTTATTCGTGATTTTATACTACTACTTACTAAATTTCAGATGCGTCATTAAACCTATTTTTTGGAGCTTATTCACAATTGGAAAACACATTTTGAAAACTCTTTTTCCATATTTTAGTATTTGGCACCTCTAGCGGTAGAAATTGGAAATACAGTTAACGGCATCGTATTCTACTCTTAACTAGCTTTCCAACGAGTAGTCACACTTCATATTTTTTTACTATATTAAATTACAACTTATTACTTGTATTTTACTGCCCTCTAGTGGCAAAAAATCAGATTATGAGTATGTCTGATTTATTTTAGTTTATATTAGCTTTCCAGCGCTTGCTTTCCCTTCATTTTTGGTAAAGATTCACCAAGTTGAATAACATTTTTAAAAAACAATATAATTTATATGTTTCACCCCCAATGGTAGAATTTAAAATTTTAACAACTGTGGTTTTATATTACTACTTACTACCTTTCAGTTGCAACATTAAACCTAATTTTTGGGGCTTATTGACTATTGAAAATCACATTTTAAAAATTAACATTTTATATATTTTAGTTTTCAACGCCTCTAGCGGTAGAAATTTGAAATACGGTTACTGGCATAATATTCTACTCTTAAATACCTTTCCAACGAGTGGTCAAACTTCATTTTTGGTGCACATTTACTATATAAAATTATAATTTTTATTCGGAAAAGAGGTTTTGGCAAAATGCGAATTGCGCCACCTACCGGCCAAATTTTTAAATTATATCAATTACATCTGGTTCTAAATAAATCAAGCTTTCTATTGGTGGGTCAGTCATGAACTTGTGTGTACAGTAACTATGTGAAATAATGTTCTGTTCACATTATTTATTCTTGATTGATATTTATTAAGTGAATATGTATTTTTTTATTGCAATTTTCCGGGCTTTGTAAATTTATTTAATCGGCCGTAAAATATTGAAAAAAGTATATATATTAATAAAAATATATAAAATATATATATATATTTAGAAGTGACAAATTATTTAAAAGTGAATTATAAGTAAATGATTAAATTGTAAAACAAATTAAAATAGTTTGTGTGTTACAAAAAAAGAAGGTTAGATTGAATAATGGAGCATCGTACTGCATCCATTGTTATATCTAATTGATTATGGTTTCTAATTACTTTTAAATTAATTGATTAAATGAGTTAACAATAAGAGTTAACAATTTTATTTAAATATTTTTCTGGTAAAAGTAACTTTTTACTAACAAAAATGTTTTCAATTGGTGTAAAGTATAACTTCAAATGGAAATTTTTTTTCCAAAAAATTTTTTTTTTGTGGATTATTTTTTTTTCAGTGATTCTTATATCGTACAATAGAAAACACTACATAAAATTATTCCACAAAAAGAAAATTTCCGTTTCAAGTTATATTTAACACCAATTTAACGTTTTTGTTAGTAAAAAGTAACTTTTACGAGAAAAATATTTAACTTTTTAATTTTCTTTAGTTCATAAAGAAAAGTTCTGCTAACATTTTATTTAGAAGTGAAAAATATATATATCTACATATTAATAAAAATATATAATATATATATATATATACATATATGTATATTTAGAAGAGACAAAATATTTAAAAGTGAATTATAAGTAAATACTTAAATTTTAAAACAAATTAAAATAGTTTGTGTGTTACAAAAAAAAGAGGTTAAATTGAATAATAGAGCATCGTGCTGCATCCATTGTTATATCTAATTTCTAATTCCAGTGATTATGGTTTTCTAATTACTTTAAATTATTGATTAAATGAGTTAACAATTTTATTTAAATATTTTTCTCGTAAAAGTTACTTTTTACTTACAAAAACGTGTTCAATTGGTGTAAAATATAACTTCAAACGTATCTTTTTTTCTGAAATACTATTTTTCATCGATTCTATATAAATATAAATTGGAACGAGTTCAGAAATAGGTATGTAATTGAAATTTAAGGTGCTTTTTAAAGTATATATTATAATACAAATAAAAACTAGTAATATTTTTCTGATTTCTGTTTTATATATATGGACCACACGTTTTTTATATACATATATAATTATGTTATACAATTTTCAGTTTAAATTAGACGTTTTCTAAAATATTTCAAACATGTTTCAAATTGAACTACAGATTTTTTTAAATATTTTGATCATTTTCCAAATTGAATAGAACGTTTTTCAATTTGAATTGCAAACATTTTTTAAATTAAATTAAACTTTAACTAATTTTTTTTTAAATAAATACTCCTGAAATTAATTTGTGCATTAGTATAAACTAAATTTATTGGTGAAAAAAATAATTGAAAATGATAAATAAGTAATTTCCCCGAAATTACCACTAAAAGTAAAAAAAAATATTCCTAAACTTTTTATTTGTATGTATTTAAAGAGAAAATTCTTAAATAAAATTTTAAAGGGGGCAAAGGTTGGTATTGGCCCTAGACAGAGTATATTCCTAACGTATGCTCTGGTAAAAACTAGGAAAAGCCTTCTGATTTACATCTACAGATCTGCCAACAAATCCTACTTCTCACCTCCCAGAAGGTAGGTAACATAGTTATCTGCCGGGTGCCTCCTGGAAACTTACTTAGTAAGGCTGACGAGAGAGGGTGCATGCGAGAACTTGGCGCAATAACTAAGTAATCCGTATATCGGTTAGGCTCGTCGGGCGTGGAGTGGACAACAGTCTACGAAGGGTGCGTACGAAACTATCGGTAAGGTTGGGCGGAGACGGAAACTCCGGGAGAAATGACAAAACAAAAAAATGATAGATGGATCAAAAAAATTTATCAACTCGAGTTGGGATATCAACTCAAACGTCAGGAGTAGTAGCCGCGGCTCCTGGCGGGCTTGGTTATACGAACCCCCATGCTAGTATAACTAAGTCGCCAGCGGGAAAAACTGGAAACGAACAAGGAACGATTATGGACAATGCAAAAACTACAAACGAAAATATATTGAAAAAAGGCGAGGTTATGGATGCTAAAAATATTCATAATCCATTTAAAAAAGGGGGCGGGGTCATGAGATCGCCACCTAAATCGGACAACACTAAAAAAGCTCCAAGTCAGAAAATAATAGCGGTGAGTTCAGGATCAAGATCAAGATCACAAGAGAATAGCAACCAAGCGAAAAGAGAAAAAATGCTAATAGAGGAATTGGAAAAGGCTAATAGCAGAAACCAACAGCTTACTGCAATCATAGATAAAATGAGTATCCAAATTTCGGAACTACAAAAAGAAATGAAATTAATAAAAACAAGAGATACAAACTGTAGCGTAAAAGTAAGCAACAAAATGGAAGTAATTGAAATACACGAAGATAATATGGAAAGCGCAGAAGAGCCAGCACAGGAAACACAATGGATTCTGAAAACTAAAAGGCCGAGTAAAAAAAGGAGGGCTGAATCTTCACCTGAAGCACTGGTAGTCAATCCAAGAAAAGAAAATAAACAAAGCAAACCGGAGAAAATCAAGGAAGAGAAAAATGCCATAACTAAAGTGATTAGCGAAAAAAGGCAAATGCCACCGCCGGTAATTTTAAGTAATGTTAAGGATTACCCACTGGTAAACGGTTTGTTGAGTGAAGGAAAGATGAAATATAAGGTAAATATGCTAAACAACAACCAGCTAAAAGTAAATGTGGAATCAGAAGCTGAATACAGAGAACTAACTAAAACTATTAGCAAAGCCAATGTGGAGTGGCACACATATGAAAATAAGCTCACAAGACCATTAAAGGTAATGGCCAGGAATTTACATCCCACATGTAATCCGGAGGATATAAAAAATGAGCTAATCGAAAGAGGCTTTAAAATAATAGAAGTTATAAACAAATATAAAAAACAGAATAAAAATGGTGAAGCCAACGCTATTAAACTACCATTATTTATGCTAGTGTTCGAAAACACCGAGGATAGTAAAAAAATTTTTGATATCCAGTTCATCCAACACATGAAAGTGAAGATAGAAGCGCTAAGGAATAGCAAATCGGTCCCACAGTGTAAAAGATGCCAGAGATTCGGACATACACAGAAATTTTGTCAAAGATGCCCCATATGTGTAAAGTGTGCAGGCAATCATTTAACAATCGAATGTACAAAGGACAGAGCAACCAAACCTAAATGCGCAAACTGCCAAGAAGAACATCCGGCAAGCTACAGAGGCTGTCTCGTTGCCAAGGAGCTGCAAAAACGTCGAGACAAAACTAATGTACCGAAGAATGTACCTGACAAGACAAAAATCTCTTTCGCGTCAGCAACAGTAAAAAAAGGGATACCCTACGCACAGGTAGCACGAACACACAGCGAAGACAAAAAGTATACGAACGCCACGGAACGAAACTTAACGAAAAACATGGAACAAAGCTCGTCGAACGAAACAATTATCCACTTGCTACAAAACATGCATAACAGGATGGACGAGATCTCAGGTAGACTTTACAAGCTAGAAACGGGAAATAATTACCAACTGACGTCAAGAAAACACCATGACTAATTACATCAAAGAATTAAAAATAGCGACATGGAACGCAAACGGCATAATCAACAAGAAAACTGACTTGGAGGTGTTTCTTAAAGTGCAAAATGTGGACGTCTGCTTTATAACGGAATCACACTTATCAGAACATACCTCAACTACTATTAGAGACTATAAACTTTACAAAACGGACCATCCCTCAAACAAGGCGAGGGGGGGAAGCGCAATACTAGTTAAGGACAGTTATAAACATTACGAAGTTGGATTCTGGCAAACAGACGAAGCCCAACTGATAATTATTAAATTTGAATCCATCAAGCAACACATTAATATGGGCTCGCTTTACTGTCCACCAGGTTGCAAAATAGATCAACAGACATTTAAAACAATTATAGACCTACTGGGCGACAGATTCATACTGGGGGGCGACTTCAATGCAAAACACACTGACTGGGGTTCGAGACTCACGTTAACAAGAGGTAGACAACTACGTAAAGCCATCATGGAGACAGGATGTCAGTTTATATCCGCAGGGGAACCAACGTACTGGCCTACAGACGGTGCAAAAAAACCGGACCTACTGGACTTCTTTATTTTTAGAAAAGTTTCGGACAATTACATGACAATAGAAAATAACTATGACATGGAAGGAGACCACTCACCAGTAATCCTAAAACTGTACGAGAAAATAGTCAAGAAACAGAACCAACCAAAACTAGTTAATAGTACTACGGACTGGAATTCATTTAGTATCGAAATACAAAACAAAGTCGACTTAGAGACTACAATAATTAATGAGGACCAACTAGAAGAAGAAGCTGAAAAATTCAATAAAATAATACAAGAAGCTGCTTGGAACAACACAACTATAATGGAAAAACAAAACAAAAGCATAACATATCCTGAGGAAATAGTAAGTATAGTTAAACAAAAAAGGAAGGACAGAAGAAGATGGCAAATAACAAGAGACCCAATGGACAAAACTATACTGAATAACAGAACTCAACAATTAAAAAGAGCCATACAAAAATTTAAAGAAGACTCTATCAACAAATACGTGAGTAATCTGACGGCTACTAAGGAGACCAATTACTCACTATGGAAAGCAACTAAAAAAATAAGAAGACCAACTACACACATTGGACCAATTAAAAAGCAAAATGGAACATGGGCCAGAAACAATAAAGAAAAAACAGAAACGTTTGCGGACCACTTACAGGAGATTTTCAAACCAAACGACATCGAATCAGTGGACCAACTCGAAAATTACATAAACGTAGAACTAGAAGATATTCCGGCAATAACTACAGACGAAACAGAACAGATAATTAAAACAGCCATTAAAGCGAAGAAAGCTCCAGGTTTTGACCTAATAACAGGTGAAATCCTTCAGCACCTACCTCGAGTAGGACTTAGCAAGCTCACTCAGATCATCAATGCAGTATTTAAACTAAGGTGTGTACCTAGAATATGGAAAGTCGCTGAAATCATCATGCTGCAAAAACCAGGTAAGGACGCAACTGAAACAAAGTCTTACAGACCAATCTCGCTTCTACCGACAATATCAAAGGTTTTCGAAAAACTATTGTTGAAAAGACTAAAGCCTATCATTGAAAGAAAAGGAATAATACCAAAATTCCAATTTGGTTTTAGAGAAAAACATTCAACCATCGAGCAAGTACATAGAATTACAACAATCATCGAAAAAGCGCTAGAAGAAAAACAAATTTGCTCTACAGTCTTCCTAGATGTAGCGCAAGCCTTTGATAAAGTCTGGCATGAGGGGCTCATCAACAAAATAAACCGCATGTTACCAAAAAAATATGTTGAGCTCATAACAGCATACCTAGGTGATAGGTATTTTAGAGTCAAACAGGAGGACGAATATTCCTCACTGAGAGAAATTAACGCCGGAGTGCCTCAGGGGAGTATCCTTGGCCCAATACTGTATTTACTGTACACCAGCGATCTCCCGGATTTTGAAAATGTTACAGTGGCAACGTTCGCGGACGACACAGCACTAATTTCTCTAGGTAAGGACATAAAAGAGTCAACTAATAATCTCCAAGAGGCAACTAATAAATTTACTAGATGGACTAAAAAATGGAAAATCAAGTTAAATGAGATTAAATCGGTACATGTTAACTTCACCAATAGAAAAATCGAGAGCTCCCAAGCGATAACAATTAATGAGGTAAGCATTCCGCATGAAAATACTGCTAAGTACCTAGGAATGACACTGGATGTCAAGCTTAAATGGAACGAACACGTTAAAAAGAAAAAAAGCGAGATGGAGTGTAGGTACAGAGAGATGAACTGGATTATTGGAAGATATTCTAAACTGTCGATCCACTGTAAAGTGCTTTTATATAATCAGATGCTGAAACCTATGTGGTTATATGGAATTCAATTATGGGGTTGTGCCAAAAAGACACATATAAACAAAATTCAAACATTTCAAAATAAGGTCCTGCGAAACATAGTCAACGCACCTTGGTATGTTCGTAATAGTGATATCCATAGAGATCTAAAGATCCCGTACGTATTGGATGAGGTAAAACGTTTCGCAGTGAAGCATCAGATTCGTCTAGAAAACCACGTTAACAGTGAAGCACTAAAGCTGGTGGACAACACTAATTTAACAAGGCGCTTGAGCAGAACCAAGCCGTTTGAATTAGCAACAGACACATCGACAAGACGGTAACTTCATAAAAGCCAAAGTGAGCTAAAAATTAATGGTTAGTCCTAGTGACTAGTTTTAATGTCGCGTGTTAAGGAGGTGTTTTTAGTGGGTTAAAGTCCCACACTACTGACACACGGGCGCGGTGTTAGTGTCCATGAGATTTTCACCTTCTTCGCAAAAAAAAAAAAAAAAAAAAAAAAAAAAATTTTATTTAGTATTCCTATGTATTCAATTTCAGCATTAAATTTAGTTTACTATATTGCACAAAATAATTTTAAGACTATATTTGAAAAAATCTAGTTAGGCTGTGTGCCAAAGGGTTTATATTTGTAGTTTAAAATTAAATTATGACTGATGAAATTAAATTATGACACTAGCGTGGTGAATATAAAAAGTCAAAATTTAACGACCTTCCAGACCTCGTTAAATTTGACACTTCAGATTAAATTTTGATTTATTTAATATTCATATATCAGATTTTTTATTTACGAGGCCTATCTCATATGTATTGATACATTCCATTATTTTATGATTTTTTTAATGTTTTATAATAGAATTAATAATAAAAATAATTTTTTTTTTATACGAAATTTTAGAAATATTATTAATAATAAAAAAGGATTAAAAAAATTTTATATCAATTATAAAGTATTGTAATGGATCAATACATATGCGATAGGGCTCGTACATATTTATAATTTTATTTTAAAAAAAATTTTTAAATTTTTTTAAAAAAATGAGAGAGCAAAAAAAAAGAAAAATTTCATCCATCTTTTTTTAAAAATTAAACCAATTGGCACAGCAAACTTGATAGTAAATATTAAAAAAACTCACCAGCAAAAAAAATTTAATTTTTTGTGTCAAAATTTAAAATTTAAACTCTTTGGCACACAGCCTTAGTGTTAAATTTACATCAATTTCTTTTCAGAATTTTTTTTTCTACACCACACCATGGTGGGAATTGTCAAAAATCTGTGATGTAGGAAAGTGTAAGGTGTGAAAAAAACATACTTTTATTACACACTGACAAAATTCTTTATAATTTTAAATTGTTATACTTTTTTTCTTAATTTGTGATTAAAACATTATTTAATTGACGAATAGTATATATTTCCACCTTAAAAAGTTAAAAAAAAAATGAATTAAATCTCCACTTTCTACACTTTCAAATTTTAGAGTGTAGAAAAGTGTACACTTTTTCTAGGCGCTGATTTAAAAAAGTGTAGAAAGTGTAGTCAAAAGAACGCAAAAATTTTCTACACCATGGAGGGTGTAAGAAAGTGTAGAAAAGTGTAAGAAAGTGTGTCTGAAAAGAAATTGATGTTAATTTGAAAAATGTTTGCAATTTAATTTGAATTTTTTTTAATTCAGTTTGAAAAACTTTTCATTCAGTTTTAAAAATGTTTAAAATATTTTAAAAAATGATTAATTCATTTTGAAAAACTTCTAATTTAATCTGAATTCTGAATATAGGTATAGATACTGCATATTGAATTATGTGACACACTAAAAAAAATCATTTCATTTTCAAATATGTACTTGATTTTTGTATCGCATAAATTTGGCTTTGACTATATAATATATGGACTTCTAATCGCTTATAATTTCCTTTGCTGTCAAAGAAAAAAATACTATTATGACTGGTAGCGCATAGCACCAGAGATGGCCAATAAAAGAACTAAAGTTATGGAATTCTGAATTAAATCCAGTAGAATTCTCAAGTAAAATCTATGGAATTCTCATAAATGATTTAGTTGTTTTATTGGCCGTCAAAAAGGCGAGCGTCGCCAAAGGCAATTCGGAATAGTTAGTTCCTTATTTCGCCATCTCTGGTGGTATGCGCATAGTCGGTCATAACTACAGCAGTGAAGTTGGTTACTAGCAGTCCATATATTATATAGTCAAAGAAATTTGGTAATCCTTAGACCTCTCCCTAATACAGGACGTACGGCATACGGCGTCTGTCAAAATCGTTTCATGCACATACATTTTGTATGAGAGCTCCCGAAATACGCGGCGTACGAACGCCGACAATTCGAATTTCCAATTTTGACGGGCGTATAAAAATTTTTAATTTGATTTTTGAAATTTAACAAAAAGAAACATCGATCAAAAAATTTTTAATGTATAAATGTGGCGTTTTAAATGTGATTTTTGAAATTTAACAAAAAGAAACATCGATCAAAAATTTTTTAATGTATATAAATGTGGCGTTTATTTCGGGATACGCTGGCGTATCAGCGTATCGACGTATATACGTCATACGCTGTACGTCCTGTATTAGGGAGAGCTCTTACACTTATTTACAAAAAAAGAATATACGGTATATATATATTAACTCATTTTCTATATTAGTAATGTATAGTAAATTAACAATTTTAATTTTTCGTCCAACTAAAAATCTATTGAGTTTTTCGAATTACAATCAAAACAGTTTTACCAAATCCATTCTTTTCTACAATTTATGTTTAGATAAATGGAAAATAATCAACAAACAAAAGATATATCAACAATACAAGATATATCTTATTCTAGATATTATGAAAATCAACCAATTAACAGTCATCCAGTCTATGATGAAAAGCTGTATATTTTAAATGAATGGGGATTAGCACATTGTTACGACGTGTTTCGAATTTCTGATATTAGAGGCGGTGAAAACCAAGATATCTTAAATTTTGATATCTTACAGGGGTTTCCAATTTTATTGTCCAATTTTATTGACACTCTTTTCCAATTTTATTGACACTCCTTTCCAATTTTATTGATAATTTTTTCCAATTTTATTGATACTTTCCAATTTTATTGATACTTCTTTCTATTTTTATTGATACTTGTTTCCAATTTTGTTGATACTTTTTTCAGATATTATTGATACTTTTTTCAGATTTTATTGATACTTCTTTCAAATTTTGTTGATACTTCTGCATGTTCGATAATGCAGACTACGCTGCAAGCTGCAAGATCTAACTTAGAACTATAAAAAGTTTTTGCGCATTACTATATATAAGATTTTCTTTTGCAGTCAAAATGGATTGGACTGATATTTGGTAAACACAATCAAATTAGTGGTCTGGATGAAATGGTGAATGGCCATATTTTCAGCTGGGATTTTCTCTGGTACCTCTGGATGGATTGGCCTGATATTTGGTAAACACACTCATTATACTGTTCTATAGTTAACTATGCCAGTGCTCCTTCATTACTTGGAAGATGGTTATATGATGAAAACTTTATATGATGAAATTTCTGATATTTTGTGGGAAATAATGCAGGAGCACTGGCATAGTTAACTATAGAACAGTATAATGAGTGTGTTTACCAAATATCAGGCCAATCCATCCAGAGGTACCAGAGAAAATCCCAGCTGAAAATGTTTACCAAATATCAGGCCAATCCATCCAGAGGCACCAGAGAAAATCCCAGCTGAAAATATGGCCATTCAATAAAATTGGGAAAGGAGTGTCAATAAAATTAGAAAAGAGTGTCAATAAAATTGGAAAACCCTGTAAAATCATAGACCCTTTTTTCACAAGACTTTTTTCACGAATGCAAATTTGACGTTCGTGAAAAAAAGTCTCGTGAAAAACGGGTCATATGTAGCAATGACAAAAATCAAATATGCATAATACTAGCTTAGAGTATAGAAACAGGAGATGCAATAGTTATAAAAAAGTGTCCCTTTTTTTTGTGGGGGGAAAAGAGATTTTTTTTTGCAGTGACGGCTTTAAATTGCTATTGCCAGTGACAAAAGCTCTTTTTTAACTAAAACGCATTTTTTTATAAATGTTATTTATATTTATTAAAAAATGTTAAATATTGATATTTTTTAATAAAATTAATTAAATGTTATTATTTTTACATATAACAATTACATTTACAATAAAAAAATTAAATATGTATTTCTTATTTCACTAATTTGTTGTTATATGAGGTTGTTTCTACCCATAATTTAGGTTAAAATCAACAAAATATAAATATAACATAACTAAAAAGTAATATAAACAGTGCCGGAGCTAGAGATTTTTGCTCCTGGTGCACTTTCTAAAAAAACCGCCCTACAAAACCGTTTCCACATCAGCCAAGAAGTAGGTCTTTCTATGCATTTTTTTTATGAGGTGTCCCAAAGAGGTATATTCCTCAAAAAATATAAATATTTAAAATTAAAACAAAATAACATTAATTACAAAGAACGTACTAATACATACTATAGACTTATAAAATGAATTAAAATTGAGTTATGCATATTATATTTCAAAATAAATATAAGTAACTATTTTTAAAAAGTACAAAATTAAATTTTTATTGCGTAAACTTTCAAAACAAAAGAAGAAGAAAGTACGTTACAGAATAAACGATATCCCGATCGCTTGTTCTGTTAAAATATAGTTACCCAGGCTGTTTTATTTAAAAAAATTGAAACTTTTCTTTGAAAATAATTATTTCAATCAATTACAGCTTCATTAATTGTTGCGGTAACTAAGATTTACTTTGGTTTTATTAATTAATTAAATTTGGCCAATTGATAATTTGGAATTATATATTTTATAACGCTCCAACAACACAATATAAAATTCTTCTTCCTTTTTATTTATGAAATATTTATAGAAATCCCTTATAACAGACTTACTTTTAGTTATTTTTATTTAAACTCTTTTTATTTCTTAACTAACCAAACCGAAAAAAACGTTTTCCTCTCTATACTATACATATACTTTGTGTATACCATAATACTATAACTATAATCTATAAATACTATTATATGAATGACTATATAACTTTTTTCTCTATATATATACATATATTTCGTTTATGGAGCAGAAGTTTGAAACTGCACCATTTTCATATTGAAGAAAATTTTTAAGTTTGATGAAATATAATTATTTTGTATGGCTATCGAACATTTCATGGCGCGGAAGTTTGATTTTGCACCAAAAATATATAGAAAAATTTTTTTAGTTTGATAAAATTTGGTGCGGTTTTGTTTGAATTGGGGCGGCAGTTGGATATTGCACCATTTTCATATAGAAGATTATTTTTTAGTTTGAAGAATTATAATTATTTTGTGTGGATAGCAAACATTGAATGGTGCATAGTTTTTTCATTGACCCAAGAAATATATATATTATTTATGCATATGATATCTTTTTTTAATGAACTATTTAGCTTAATTTAATGTTTGCTGGAAATTTATATAAAAAAGAAATTCGTTATGTTATAATATTTTTTTAATACATAAAATTTTGAAAAAATTTATTTTAGAAAAAAATAAAATATTTTTTTAATTTTTTTTTAAATATTTTATGAAAATGTAATCTATTTATTCCGCCCTTAAATTTTGGCGCCCTGTGCAAGTGTTCCTTCTGCACCTATGGTAGCTCCGGCCCTGAATATAAATAAATCAATTAATTATTTTTTGATATTTTTCTTATATTTTTTAATATATGCTGCCTTTTTAATAATTATCCTGCCTACAGCACTGCCTAGAATATTGTAAAGCTTGAAAGCTTTGATAGAAAGCTTTCTTAATGACACTTTATTACAAAACAGCTGTTACAAGGAGATTTTGACAACTAACACCTGTTACAAGGAGATTTTGAGAACTAAATAGCTTTTATAAAAAGGGAAACAGCTTGTAGGGGCAAAAGTATACTATTGCATCTCCAGTTTATATACTCTAAGAATACTAGTAATTAAGAAAAATTATTATGAACTGCGCGACATATTTGTATTTTTGACAAAAAATTTTTGTCAAAAATTATTATTCTGAAAATTTAATTTTTATTTGACATCCAAGCATTGTCCATATGAAATCTACTAAGCAAATTAATTTGAAAATGTCCGTTCACGTCAATACTCAACATAAGCAAATTTAATATATAAAAACAAATTTAACAAGAATTAAATTTACGAAAAGAAGTGAAGGTCCTTACTATTATTTAAATTTATAAATTTTTAACTACTATATAATATAGAACATAAATAAAAAATTAGTTGATAAATTATGTGTCACGAAAATACAAAATTAATTTTAGAAAATCATAATATATCATATATAATATAACTTAATTTATTAATCAGATAATGGAGTAGATTTTGAGACTCTTCAGTATTTGATTCCGCAAGATCTGGAGAAAGTATTCCCGAATAATCTTAAATTTTTATCATTAGCAAGATATAAGATATTGAAGTGGCAAAAAGACAATGTAAACATATTGTGTACTTGCATTTTCGAGTTAAGATAGTATTTTTACAAAAATATATAGTATTTTTACATTTCAAATTAGTCTTTTTAAAAATCAAAATAGTATTTATTTTTCAAAATATTTTTTTTTCTTTTCAAAATAGTTTTTTTATATTATTATTCAAATGTAAGAAGACTATTTTGAAGAATAAAAGTTCTATTTTTAGTTTTAAAAACATTAATTTGATATGTAAAAAGACTATATATTTTTGTAAAAAGGGTATTTTAACTCGAAATGCTTTATATTAGAAAAAATATTTACTTCATCTCATTTTTAAAACAAGGGATATTTGTGGAACCAATCTCTTATACTAGACTGGATAGGTACAAATAATGAAAGCGGAAAACCGGCGGTTCGAAGTCCAAGTCTATTTCTTTCAGAACAATCAGCCTCAACATTATCTAGTGCCAACTTTTCAACAATTGGTTTCAAAGGATGTGTAATATATTTTAAACTAAATAACTCTAGTGTAATAATGTATGCATTATTTATCCTTAGAATCTAGAGGAATATTTAGAATCACCTAAAGGTTTAATACTTTACAAGGCATACGAACAGAATAATAAGCTTTTGACCCCAAGCTTCAGAGACACGTTGACGGATGATATAGTTCGTAGCTATACAGAACATCTCGCTTTTATGAAAGATGCTGACCTATTTAGAATTACTGACGAAATTGTAAATTATTTTACCAATGAAAGAAAGGTAATATATTTGAATTGAAAATTTACTCTTTTAACGTAAAACTGTTTTACAGGAATACTACTTTGATATAACCGATAACGGAAGAATTGGTCGTCTTTATCACAAATATAAAAATACTGTCGCTAATTTGCGAAAACGAGGTTTGTTTCCAACAGAAAATCAAAAAAAAAAGTGTCGAGTTTTGCCATCCGTGCCAGAGATTTATGAAGAAGAAAGTGATTATGCACAGTATGAAGAAGATAAGATATGGTTAAGTCATTATCTTGATCCTTAGTGTACCGTTGAAGAAAAGTGGAAGCTTACTTCGAAAATAAGAGTCAAAACTTTGAAAGAGAAAAATTGTAATCTTTTGAATATATTATTACAGTGGCCATCATATAAATGTTCGTACGGAGCTCGGCTGGTAAATTTGTCATCTTTTTTAATTGTTATTATTTTTAAGATGTCAATCTATATTTCTTTCTGAAATATAGATTGACATTGACTTTAAAGCTAGTTTTAAGAATGGTTGCGGATTGGTTAGTGGCTGGGACGAATTCGTAACGCAAATTATTCCAATTTTTCAAACAGATTTAAAAGATAATGTAATAGCTTTTCTTAAAATCGATACAGGTTAGTTAAAATACACAAAAAGAAGTTTAATTTGTATATAAATTAATTGTTTCATATAGATAAAAATAAAAAAAATGTACAGATTGTTGAAGCACTTCATCATTTGATGTTCCGACTGGAAAAACCAAAGGAAAAGACAAAAGAATTTGGAAGTACAGCATTTCTGATAGTCAGCACGGACTTCTTGAGCGAGTTTCTTCATTAGCTGATTTGGATAACGCAATTGCTCAACGAAAGCAAAAGTATTATATGTATCCCGATTTAAAATGCCAACCATATATTTTGGTTATTGACACAGATACGGATCTTCTTGGTATTTATACAGTATTTGATGACATTAAATATAAGTTTGAAAGTTTTGTTCACGCATTGTCATGTGGTTATTAAATATTTTTTGTTTTCGATCTAAAATATCAGGATGAATGTAAATTTGTCTGGCAGTTCATTCAAGCTTATTTTTTTAAAAATGAAAAAGATATTGCACCAAGTGTTTCTGGCGTATTAAGTTCCTTAGGAATTCCACTAAATAAGAAATAAAAACAAAAATTTATATGCACATGTATTTTACTTTCACTGTAAATGGTTTTAATAAGTATTATTCTAGAGATTAAGCTAAATATTTGTATTCACAAAACTAGATCTACATTTTTTCTTTGTACATATTGATAACAGTATGATTTGCCATATTTGTTTACAAAAATTTCAAACAACTGAGATGTTGTTCTCTCATTACAAATTTGTCCATACCTTGAAAAATATTAAACTTTTTAAATGTGTTCAAGGTAATTGCCCTCAAACATTTCCAACATTTTGTTCCTTTAAAAAACATATACGAAAATCCCGGAAAATGAAAATCTTTATAATTTAAATGAAATTATTAATAAATCGAGTCCACCGGTTATTACAGATGGTGCTGATTTGTGCAATGATAATGAATTTAGAAACGAGGAAATTATTTACAATGAATGTAATTGGCAACAGAATGTTTTGAGCATGGCCACAAGTTTTGTATTAAAACTAAATAAGCAAAGCCATTTAACTAATAAGCAAATTGAAGCTATCATAACAGATTTTTCTCAAATTTGGTCGTCTACATTTTCGTTCATTAAAGCAAATATTTTACTAAAAATTTCTAAAGAAAAACATACGGAAGTCGTAAATATTTTTGATTTTTGCTCAGGAATATTTAAGGACATTGATACAGAACATAAACTTATAAAACATTTGTGTGGAAAAAATTTAATGAAACCACCTGAAAAGTTTCTAGTTTCTAATTCTGTTCATGAAGTTATGAAAAAAGCAGTTGCTTCTTTAGATTAAGTGAGTTCTTCAGGCACAATTTTAGATATAGAATTTCAAATGAAATCATTTTTTGAAATTCCTGGTATGTTGCAACACACTATTACTTATATGACTGATCTGTCACAACAATCTGCTGTTTTATCAAATTTCATTCAAGGTGAACTATGGAAATCGAAGATAGAAGCTTACGATGGGAAAATAACTATACCATATTTCTTATATAATGATGACTTCGAAGTAAATGATCCAATCGGAAACCATGCTGGCACTCAATTAATTTCGGCTTTTTATTACAATTTTCCATCGATACCGGAGCAATATAGTTTCTCTTCGTTAGATAACATATTTGCCGCCATGTTTATTAAATCGAAATTAGTAAAAAAACTGGGAAATGATTCAGTTTTGTTTAAAATGATAGATGTTATTAAAAAGCTGGAAACTGATGGAGTAACTATAGAAACATCAAGCAGTCCAAAAAAAGTATATTTTATTCTGGGTCTGGTTATCGGTGATAATTTAGGTTTGAATAATATTTTAGGGATTTCGAGAAGTTTCAATCATGGTTTTTATTGTAGATTTTGTTTGACTCCAAAAAATGAAGCACAATCTCTAACCCAAGAAAATATAAAATATTTAAGAAATATTGAAAATTATACACGTCATGTTTCTACAAATGAATATATTGAAACTGGTATATATAAAAACTCAATTTTTAATTCTATGACGTCTTTTCATGTTGTTTCAAATTACTCGGTAGATTTCATGCACGATGCTCTTGAAGGTATAATTAAATATGGGCTTGTCAATTCTATAAATTATTTCATAGCAAATAACTTTTTTTCGTTGGAAGCTTTGAATTACCGTATCCGAAATTTTGCATATGGAGATTGATATTCGAAATAGATGTGAAGAAATTAAGGTACAGCACTTAAGAGCTAACAAAATTGCATTTCTCATCACATGAGTCATATACTTTTTTAAACTACTTTACGTATTTTGTCGGAGATTTTGTACCAAAATCACACTGTCTGTGGAATTATGCCATTCTCTTGGAATTATTAGTGCAGTCTTTGTTGTCTGAATCATTTTCGGAAAACGATATACATAATTTGAATTTAAAAATTAAAGAACACCATTTAAAATATAAATCTTTATTTAACGATACACTTAAACCGAAGCACCATTTTTTGGTGCATTATGGCACTATTATAAAACAATCAGGTCCTGTTAGACGATTATGGTGTATGAGATTCGAATCTAAAAATAGAGAAATGAAAAATTATACCAATACAACATCATCCAGGAGAAATTCGTCATTATCTTTAGCAAAAAAGTGTGCAATGAAATTTAGTCATTATCTATTGGAGTTACAAAATCATCAACATAATGATTTAATTATTTATAATCAAAGTTTGTGTATTGATATCCAAGATTCTGCTTTTTATAATTTAATTTCATTCCCTTTTGATGTGAAGAAAGAAAAAGTTTATAATGCAAATAAAATAAATTATAAAGGAACAGATTACAAACCTAACTTTAATTTACTAATATCTGAAAATATTTTTAAAATATGTAAAATAATTATACACGAACGATACTCATATTTTATATTGGTTCAAATTCTAATTAAATCACATGATAATCATTTTTGTTGTGAAATTATTGGAAATTAAACTGCCAACTATCAAATAATAAATGTTAAAAATGTATTATCAAAACCTTTCCTAATAAATATATTACCTGATGGCAGGAAAGCTTTTAAGAAAAGAAATATGTAAAACAAATACTTTGTGATTTAAAAATGTAGAAAAAATATGTATAAAAAATAAATATGTAATATGTAAAACATATATGTATGTAAAAAACAAATATTCAATATTAAATTACTAATATCTGAAAATATATCTGGAAAAATTACTAATATCTGAAAATATTTTTAAAATGTGTAAAATAATTATACAATATGTAAAATAATTATGTAAAACAATTAAGTTTGTAAAATACTTTGTGAATTAAAAATGTAGAAAAAATACAGCCTTGGCCAAAAGTATTAGGCATCCTATAAAATTGTTAATATCAATTTTAAATGAAATCAAAGTAAGCAGATATGATAAATAAATAGTTTTATGCAACATTATTAATATCTGATTGGGTCGCATTTGGCTGTTATGACAGCAGCTATCCTGTTAGGAATAGAGCTAACTAGCTTGCGGTACTCATCGGAAGAAATAGCACACCACAATTGCTGTAACACATTTTTAAGTGTTTCTTTCGTTGTAATTGAGTTCTCCTTGATCCTACGCTTCAGAATACCGCATATATACATGTTCTATGAGGTATTCTGAAGCGTAGGATCCAGGAGTCCTCTATTACATCGAAAGAAAAACACTTAAAAATGTGTTACAGCAAGACTGGAGAGCTAGTGTTAGCTCTATGCCTAAGAGGATCGCTGCTGTCATAAAACCCAAATATTAATTATGACCAAAAAAAAAAAACCAAATATTAATTATGTTTAATAAATATTATGTTTATCATATCTGTTTACTTTGATTTCATTTAAAATTTTGCTTTTTAAAGATATTAACAATTTTATAGGGTGCCTAATACTTTTGGCATGTATATATATATTTATATGTTATAATATTCTATTTTGTCCATCCAAGTAAAAACATTGTATACATATTTAAGAATAAAAAATTATATTGGGGGTTATTCTACAAAACGGCGTATTTGAAATACGGTCGTATTTCAATTTTTGCTATTCTGCAAAACGCAATTACGTTTAAAGGGAAACTGCATTATCATGACAGATTTTATTGCTATTCTGAATTATCATGACAGATTTTATTGCTATTCTAGAATACTTTTGAATCGAAACATGAAACGTTTTTCCACATATTTGTCATTCGCAAATAAATAGTCGCGTTATTATGGTCATTGTGGATGAAAATATAAATTTATTACTATTTATTTTAATGAAATTATTAGAAATCCAAAAATAAAATGTAAGTATTAAAAATTTTTTTAATGAAATATATTTATATATATATTTTGTTTTTATATAACAAAAAAAATTCTAATTTAGGAAAAAAACTACAAATAAAGAGCAATTCGAAAGATTAGTAGTAGTAATGAAAAAAAATAGGGATATAGCACGAGCTTATACTAACCGGCCTGCAGAAGAAATACAGAAATTTTGGAGAAATTTATCATTAGAATTAAATATTTTGGGTCCTCCAGTAAAAGAACCGCCATTATGGAAAAAGGTTAGTTTATTTATATAATAGATTTGGGCACTACAGAAATACATAGTTTATTTATATAACATATATATATATATTCGAAAAATTAATAAACATATATATATATATTTGATCTAAGTGAAAAACAACTTACGTTACAAGCAAAATTATATAACAGCATAGATACCGGTATTCAAATATATATATATATATACATATATATATATAATTACAAATTTATATATACCTTACCTATATATATATATGTATATACCTATATATATATAATTACAATTTTATATATACCTATACCTATCATATATACCTATATTTATATATATATTTGTAATTAAATTTCCATTAATTTAATTCTGCATTTTGGTATTAGGATCTACTGATTACAGTATTTATAATTCAAATTACTTTGGATCTCCACTAGTGGCATTGAGAAAAATATGTATATATACATATACTAATTCAAATTAGTATTTATCTTATTCACGTATTTTAAAATTCAAAATTTCATTTTATTTATTGAATTAGAAAAATCCTAATTTTAATTGGAAAAATATTTTAAATACTAAATATGAATTATTGAAAAAAATATACTGATTTGGACAGGAAATGTCTATAAAATATTTAATTTTTCCTTGAAGGATATTTAATTTTTTACACTGTCCATTTAATTGGTAATTTTTTTGTTAAAAATGAATATTTTTTTTTTATGATTTAAATAGTATTTATAAAAATAAAATTCCATTTAATTGGTAATTTTTTTGTTAAAAATGAATATTTTTTATTTTTTTATGATGTAATAGTATTTATAAAAATAAAATTATGTTTTTGAAAACAAATAGAACTAACTATTTATATTTATTTTTTCTTTTGTAATTTAAAATGATAAAGAAATTTCATCTCTCCTTATTCTTGCAATTTCCCTTAATGAAGTGTTAACTGTTGGAGATTCGTTATCGTAGTTTTCATATTAATTGGTTCTATAAAATCTTCATTTGAAATTTTATAGTAAATGCATATGTTGTGAAGTGCACAACAAACATTTACTATCTGTGTGGATTTCTGTGGAGAGTAACGTAGACCACGTTCTACTCCTAATAAACATCTAAATCGGTTTTTCAACAAACCTATTGTTCTTTCTACTGCACTTCGAGCCTTAGAATGAACTTTGTTGTACCGGCTTTGTCGTGTTTCTACTTCTGTAGATCGGTAAGGAGTTATCAGCCAAGGTTCCAATGGATAACCAGCATCACCTGTATATAATAATTATCACTCAAATGTTTACTGAAAGAAAATATTAAATATATACCTAATACCCAACATCGTTCATTGTTATTTAAATGATATTTATTTCTTAAAAAATTTCTGGCTTCACTAAGATTCCAAATGTGTGAGTCGTGATTTGAACCTGGAAATCTTGCATCTACAAAGTGAATACGTAAGAGATGGTCGCACATCTGTGAAATGAAAATATGATTACATTTTGAAAAATTAAAATTGGGAACAAAAATATTTTCAAGATAATTTTTTTTATAAAAAATACTAAAGTGCCAAACTTTTTAACAACTTTCTTGATGTTAATTTGCATTTTAGAATTTAAGCATTTTTTTTGGCCATATACCAAATTTCAATACTTACGATCATTACATTTAAGCTAAAAAAATCCCTTTCTATTAACGAATAAATGTTTGGAATCGACAGGTGAAACAATTTTGATATGTGTCCCATCTACACACAATATTACTCCTGGAAATCCCGTTTTTTCAAAGAAATGTCTTTTTGCTTCTATTTTTTCTTGGTCGTCCATTTGCAGTTTTATCCACTCTGGACACAACTGATTTTCTAGAATATCTAAGCATTCTGTTAAAACCTTTGAAAACGTTGATTGTGCCATTGCACTGTCAAAATCTTTGCCAACACCGTGCTGATATCCTCCTTCTGCCAGAAACATTAATGTTGCAGCTAATTTAATATCTGGTGATACAGTGTACGATGTTACTGCTGGTTTCATTTTTTTTTTAATTCGTTTAGAACGTTTTTGTTTAAACGAAAATTTTTAATAAATCTAAAAATTATTACAAAAAATTTTAAATTTGTTTAAAGAAAAAAATACGAAACTTGCGTTTTGTCTGATAATTTTAATGGGTCAGATGTATCCCTAAGCTCTTGTCGTTGTTGTTTTATTAATTTTTTTTGTTGCTCTTCTTCATCATCATTAAAATATATGGCTAAAGAATCCATCTTTAGCTTTAATTGAAAATTAAAATAATTTCTATACTGCATTTATTTATAATTTAAAAATATAAAACAATCTATTTTATTATTTCATTTATACTTACATTTATTGAAATTTATATACTTTATTAAAATACACTTTATTATTATTATTTTATTGAATTGTCCAATATTAAATTTAAAAATTTAAAAAAATATTTCATGTAAAAAACGTCAAAACGTCACAATTACTGTCGATAATGCAGTACGATAATACAGTTCTTCGATCGTTTTCCATAATAGCAAAATAATTCGAAAGTGAAACGCAGAAATGAACGTATTTCAAATACGCCGTTTTGTAGAATAACCCACATTAATTATATATATATTATATATACTGCTCACCCATTTACTAAATTAAATAAAATTCCAACAAATATAAATTTTCTATACAAAAACATTTTCCAAAAAAAACAACATTTTTGTAAATGTTACTCTATATAGTAATATTCTACATTTTTATTTAGTTTTTGGATACAGCAGTTTTGTCTTTACAATCAGAACATACTGAATGTAATTCGCCCAGTTCTAGTTCTAGCACTATAATAACAATTCCATTAAATGTATCTGAGAATCACCAAGCTTCAATTTCCCAGTATTTGAATAATGTCGATGGACTTTTAATAAAGAAAGCTTATGAAAAAGATAACATTTTAGACAGCTATCACCGACATAAGCTAGCAAAACTTATAATACACACAGAATTTGCATTAATAGTTATTTTGCCAACGAAAAAAGTGAAATATATTTTAGTCCGTATAAATACGATCGTCCATCAAAACAAAAAACTGGACCAAGTGGAATGTTATATGAAGCATACTCACAACTAAAAAAACAGTTAAATAACATTAAACCACCTCCAGATAAAATTAAACAAAATTTGCAGACCACTTTTGGAAAAGATATAACTGAAAAAGTTTCTTTTTTAAAACTAAATTTAGAACCATGGTATACCGTAAGAAAGTTTTGGACAGAAACTCATATGTTTCGTATGGAAAAAATTTATTGTATTGACAAAAAAGTAACTATCCATCAGTACTTTCAAAATTATCCAATTTTAAAAACACCAAAAGGTTATACTTTGTTGTGTGAGGATTTTTACATATTGAGAGAAATAAATTATAATAAGCTTTTCGTTAAATGGGACAATATAATTAAAAATATTATAACTTATATCAAAGAGAAGAAACCAAAGTTAATTAAATTTATACAAAACGACACAAATTTATGCGGTTTTATATTGCTCACCCATTTACTATCGTCATGTGAGTTGGAAATAAACGGTTAAAGCTCACCAATCAAGAAGTTCTTGATTCGTTTATTTTACTCGTTAAAGTAAGATTTTATTAAATTTAAAATTTATAAAATTTAATTTTTACAGGATTCGAGGTATCTAAAAGAAAAAATTGACGATCGCCGTAAAACAACGATACCTTACAACCATTTGTTGCTGTTGTGGGAGATGATTTTGGTAAGAATCTATTATGTTAAAAGAATCTTTTTGGTAAAAATAGAATCTTTTTTTTTATTTCAGATTCCATCACAACATCATATGTTATAATCGATGGTTATGTCTAGACTAGATAATGTCATAAATGCAATTGACGTATGTTTTAAAAGTTTTTATGCGTTAGATGCTCAATATCCCGCATTATGTACACCTGTTTGGCTATTTATGCAAATATACGTGTATGAAATAGTTACATGACACGACAAACAATTTACAACCCTCACTTCGCTGATAACGGATTTGGAACAAGTAGCTAAATCTTAGATATACATATATAAAAAGGTAAAAATAAATTACAAAAACAAATTACAAAAATAAATTGAACTAATTATTTTTTTTAGTGTTTTTTTGTATTATTAATTATATTTTTGTAGCATTTGTTGAACTAGCAGTAGGACTGTTTTGTTTTATTTAATTTGTTTTTTTGATAAAAACAATAACTCCAGTAAATAAATAGTACTGATATTTTTTATTAAAATATTTTTGATAAATATAATTAAAATAAAAATAAAATAAGAATATCTGGCAAAGTTCATTAGATATAAACAAACTCAAAACCAAAATTGATGAGGAAAATGTAAGTTTAGTAAAACAATTATACAAAACCCAAAAATTTGTCGGAAATCAGTTCAGGAAAGTATTTCCGTGATAAACTCTTATTTTTATAATAACATTTTTGCTGTTGCTGAAGAAATTATAAGTAAAAATATTGAAAATAATACCATCGAAAATGTTAATAATGCTTCAATAATATCGTCAGTATTTTTCCTGCTTAATAATTGTTTTACTCCAATTCTTACTGAACATAAACGTAAAAATGTTTTACGAAGCAGTAAACAACTGAATGAGTATCAATCTGTTATTATAGGAGAACGAATTGACATGACAACGCAAAATAATGTACAACTATTGAAAACAATTGATGTTTCGGCTACATTCATATCAATTAAAATTACACTAAAAACATTTTTCGAGAGTCCAGACGTTTTTCGAAAAACTATGGACTATGTTAATAGTCTTAAAGAAAATAGTACAACAATTTGTAACATAATTCAATCGAAACTTTGGAGAACTAAAATTTCAGGTCTTCCCATTATTTTATATTACGATGAATTTAACACTAATAATGTTCTCGGATCGAAAAGTGGCTTGGGAAGCATAGGTGCTGTTTACATTTCAGTTCCGTGTATACCGCCTGAATTTAATTCGAAGCTTAATACAATATTTTTAACAATGTTGTTAAATAGTATCGACAGAAAATCATTTGGAAATAGAATTTTTCAAAATGTTATAAATGAACTTATTGATTTAGAAACTAATGGTATAACAATATCTAATAAGACCATATTTTTTCTACTTGCAACTTGTATAGGAGATAACAAAGGGTTGAATTCCATGTTTGGATTCACAGAATGTTTTGTAGCAAACTATTTTTGCAGATTCTGTAAAATGCATCGTAATGATACCAAACATGCTGTAAAAGAACACATATTTTTATTGAGAAATACAGCCAATTATTTATATGACGTAGAATTGAATAATGTTACAGAAACTGGAGTAAACTCAGCATGTATATTTAACCAAATACCTAGTTTTGACGTTACCACAAACTATGCCGCAGATTTAATGCATGACCTTCTTGAAGGCGTGCTAAATCTAGAAATATCGCTTATAATATCAGATTTCGTATATGTTGAAAAAATTTTCACGTTAGAAGCTCTGAATGATAGAAATAAATTTGTTTGATTTTAGCTTTTACCAGCATATTAACAAACCTTCACAAATAATGGAAGAACATCTTAAAATAAAAAAACTTAGGTACTCATCATCAGAAATTTTTTGGTTAACAAAATACTTGGGAGTTCTAATTGGAGACTGGGTTCCAGAAAAAAATAAAAAATGGGAAGTATTTTTATTTATTAAAAAAATCACGTTCAAACTTTCCGAATCAATTGATGTAAATTTTATTTCTGATTTAGAGGAGTTAATTAGTTTTCATCACAGCATCTTTATGGAACGTTTTGATACTCATCTGCGACCAAAGCATCACTTCATGACTCACTACAGAACGATAATGAATCATAGTGGTCCTCTGATTCATTTGTGGTCAATGCGGCATGAAGGAAAGCATAAAATACTAAAAGATATTGCCAATTCAACCACTAGTCGCAAAAATATTTGTCGGACTATAGTTGAACGTTACCTACTGAGTGATAGTCATATGACTGAAAACAGATTAATTGACAGCGTAAATGAATACGGCCGTAAATTACTAACAGATTTAAATATAACTCAAAAATTTAATTTACCACAGGCTAAAAACAAATAAATTTTTGATAAATAATTAAAATTAAAATAAAAAAAAAGAATATTTTTGATAAATAATTAAAATTAAAATAAAAAAAATCAATTTTTGATAAATAATTAAAATAAAACTTACAAAAAAGAATATTTTTGATAAATAATTAAAATTAAAATAAAAACAAATAAATTTTTGATAGATAATTAAAATTAAAATAAAAAAAAATAAAGTTGTGATAAATAATTAAAATAAAAATTACAAAAAAGAATATTTTGATAAATAATTAAAATTAAAATAAAAAAAAGAATATTTTTGATAAATAATTAAAATTAAAATAAAAAAAGAATATTTTTGATTAATGATTTAAACAAACCAGTCTATTTTAATTAATTTTGAAAGTAATTTATTTAAAACACACAAAATAAGGTCTAATTTGTATAATTTAATTCGATGGTTCCGAATACTACTATCGTAAGTCAAATAGCAACTGCATTGTACTTACGATAGTAGTATTCGCGGCCATCGAATTATTGAATAAAAATTACATGTTATAATTCTATAAGAAAAATGTACAAAATGTAATAACAAAATTAATTTAACATTTAATTTTCGAGTTTAATTTTTTTAAATCCTGTACTTTGTTTGTCAAACTTTTAACTAAGTTTGTAAGAAAAATTAGCCCCTGGTATTAATTTTGTATGCAAGATTTACCAATTTTTTTAGGAATAACTGAATAAAAGCCGGCGTTGCACACCAATTTGTTTGTTTATCGTTGCCAAATTATGGATTTAGAATAGCTAAAAAATTATACAATATTTACCAAATTTTTAGGAATATTTAAATAAATACCCAGCGTTGCACACCATTTTTTGTTTTTATCGTCGCCAAATTATAGATTTAGAATAGTTTAAAAATTATGCAAGATTTATTAAATTTTTAGGAATATTTGAATAAAAAGCCGGCGTTGCACACCAAATTTTTTTTCCTACTCTGTACTACTCGACATAAAAGGAATAAAAAAACGATGTAGTGCAAGGGGAAAATATGATTTAGAATTGATTGAAAAAAATTTGCCCACTTTGTTGATATTTTTTAAAAATCAAATTTTCAATATTCAAATATACGAAATGAAGTATCTTCTTGTCAAATTTATAGTTGCCATATTAAAATTTAATAATTTCCCATTAATTTCCCTTTTACTCTACATGTTGTACTGGATAATTATGTAGAGTAGCTACAACAACAACCATACAGATACTCTACTCTTATAGTGCAGAGTAGGAATAAAAAAAACCGCGCAGCCGAACTACTGATCAGTAGTTTTATAGTCATGGGCTTTTTTTAAATTATCTACTGTAAATGCATATTTTGAGTAGTATGTTGCACCCTCTACTGGAAGAAACTAAAATTATAACAACTGTGATTTTATACTACTATTTACTACCCTTCATTTGCGACATTAAACATAATTTTTGGGGTTTATTGACTATTGGAAATCGCATTTTAAAAATTAATATTTTATATATTTTAGTATTCAGCGCCTCTATCGGTAGAAATTTGAAATACGGTTACTGGCATCGTGTTATACTTTTAATTACCTTTACAACGAGTAGTCACACTTCATTTTTGGTGCACATTTACTATATAAAACTACATTTTTATTCGGAAAAACATGTTTTGGCAAAATGTGAATAGCGCCGTCTACCGGCCGAATTTTAAAATTCTATCAATTACATCTGGTTCTCAATAAATCAAGCTTTCTATTGGTGGGTCAATCATGAACTTGTATGTACAGTAACTATGTGAAATAACTGCTTTTTATTGTTTACATGGACAGACGGACAGACGGACGGACAGAAAAGCGTTAACATAAGGAATTTTTGTTTTTAAAAAAAGCCCTAAAAAACACAGCTATTGTGGCAACTATAAATTTGACAAGAAGATTCTTCATTTCGTATATTCGAATATTGAAAATTTGATTTTTAAAAAATATCAACAAAGTAGGCAAATTTTTTTCAATCAATTCTAAATCATATTTTCCCCTTGCACTACATCGTTTTTTTATTCCTTTTATATCGAGTAGTACAGAGTAGGAATAAGAAAACTCAGCTATAATTATTCACAAAACATTCTGGATAATTTAACTATCTCCGAAGGGGAAGAGGATAGAGAAGAAAAAACTGAAACACGAAATCATACAGAAATCGAAATGGCGACATTTGATATAGCTGTTACGCACAAATTAATCCTATAAAGGTGATACAAAGAAATTAAAATTTTTTTTAAATCTAATTGATTAATACATGAAACTCTAAAAGGCGATAATGAAAAGAAAAAATTGAGTTTGTAATAAGAACTAAAATTTCAGATAAAGTTCGAACAAAAATAAGTTCACAAGAGACACCACTACACTAATACAACTAAAAACTAATTTTAAAAGTATATTAAAAAAAATAGCACACCTCTGAGAATACAATCTGAATTAGCTAAAAATCAGACAAGTTAATAATGTAACAAATTTGGAAACAAAATTGGAAATTTAACTTCAGAACTCAATGCACTACAAATAGTAGAGCAAGGAGAAAAAAATAAAGCAGCCAGACCAAAAACTTTACAAGACGCTATACAATTGGAAACAGAAATAGAACAGACGCTATACAATTGGCAACAGAAATAGAACAGCCTAATTATTCAGCACGTATTTACCAAAATATAATACAAGATGTCAACAGCGATATAATTCAAACAGAAATTATATTCAATGAAACAATTTCAATAATAGGAGCAGAGCAATTGGCAAAATATGGGTAGATATAATAATAACAACTTCACTAATAGAAATAATAATTTTAGCTACAGAAATAATAATAATAGGTATAACAATAACAATAGAAATAACAAATTTTAATAGCAGAAATAATAATTCTAGTAATAATAGAAACAATAATACAAAATCATCAATCGGGAAACGCGCAGACAGTGCCCGACGTCCAACCATCGAGGGACTTAAATTTAAGAATTGCCAATAATCAATAAAAATCTATAATTTAAATAAAAATTTAACAAATTATATAAGAATTTGTACTGATATTACTAAAGGAATAAAATCATTTTTAATAGATACTGTCGCTGATATATCAATCCTAAAATTAAGTGAAATATATCCTGATATTCAACTAACCGAAAATAAATGTAAGATAACAGGAGTTACAGAATCAGAAACACATTTAAGTACTGCACTAGTACTGCACAGAATCAACAACACATTTAAGTACTGCAAACATAAATTTTGAGCAAGAAAATATAGACCAAGAATTTCACATGGTAAATAGTGGTTTTCCAATTTTAACAGATGGAATATTAGGTAGAGATTAAAAATATTTATATTCCGAGAATATATTAAGATCAGATGATGACTTTCGGAAAAAAACGACCTTGATCATCACACAAAACTTAATATTGCATTGGATAATGTACCAATTGGATGTGTAAAGCAATTTCCAATAGACTATATGCATTGCATATTGTTAGGGGTGATGCGTCAAATGTTAAATCTTTTAACAAAAATTAAAAACAGGAATTCTTTTTGAAAAGGAATGCAATTGATGCAATAAATGATAGTTTAAAAAAGATGAAGAAATGTATTCCTCAAGAATTTCAAAGAAGGCAACAAACCTTAAAAGACTGAGTATTGGAAGGCATCAGAATTTAGACTGGTTCTTAGTTATACTGGCATGATTGCTTTCAAACACATTGGCATGATTGCTTTCAAAAACATTTTGCCTGACAAATACTATACACACTTTTTGCATTTAGTATGTGCAATTAGAATATTGAGCCATCCAACTAACTGCAGAAATAATGATTGTGCCAGTAAATTGTTAAAGTAATTTTGTGAAAAATTTAGTATTTTGAATGGAAATCAGAATATGACATATAATGTGCATAGCCCTCTATGCACCATTCCGAGTAAATTTTTTGACACCACATTGAATTAATTTTGACTCCATAATTTTCAACTTTGATAACCCAAAACTTGAATGCACACAAATGCAAGCCCAACCACGTATACTTTCTATTTGTTTTAATTCATTTTTCGTTGTGAAATTGTTTTTATTTTTATTCGGCTATAGTTATTTGCACGGAGAAAATGTATTTAATTTATTCAGGTTAGTTTCAATTTAAATTGAATTTAATATGAACAAAAAACTGTATTACGAAGTAAATATTAATTACAAAATTATACAAGAAGAGATATGAAATATTACAAAAATATTTAAGATGAGATGAAAGCGCAGAATACATCAACCAACATAAATAGTTCGGTGTCGTCAATGTAAATTAATGTTCGGTATAAAATATCCGAGCAATTCGAGGAACTAGAAAATCCCATAAAAAACGATAATGATGCCAGTAAAAAATTGGTATAAGATTGTTAGTAAATTAATAGTAAATAATATAAATACGTATATATAAAATTCTCAGGAGCAAATAATAGAAAAAGTTTTAGACCAATCATTAGATAAATTCATTAAAAACTGCTTAAGTACTATTATGATTCATGATGTTTCAAAGTTGTATTCATGTTTTGGTACAAATGGTAAAATACCAGTAACAACCTACGAAATATTCCATATCAGTAAAGGTAATATTTTTAAATTTATTTAACTATTTTTTGTAAAGTAACTTTTTTCAAAATCCTAGAAACAGGAATGAAAAAATTTCCAACGGCCAGACCATGCGACAGCTTAATTATAACAAAAAGATGGTTCAATTACACTAATGACAGGATGCGTAGAAATAATAATGAAAATGTGATAAATAATTAAATAATAAATTATGTGACCAATAATTAATTATTTTTTACAATAATTAAAAATGTACATATTTTTTTTTAAATATTGAAAATTTAATGTAGAGATAGAATTGAAATTCCTCGAATATCTCGAATAGAGGTAGAATTGAAATTCCTCATATATGTAAATATTTTTAAACTATAACTAAATAGAAATGTAAAGTGGTAGAATTTAAATTTCTGAAGTAACTAATTATTTGTGATTTTTAAAATATATCTATAAACAAATATTAAAATAAAATATTTATATTAATTTTAAATTAAATTGATCTTTTCAAAAAATTGCTTTTATTTTACTTCTATTTTACATATATTTTGAAGAAATTTTCAGTCTTGCCTGTGAATCAGAATTTCGAGTCAAAATTGTTATATTTTTGCGAAGCAAAATTTACATAATTTTGTTACAAAAATAATGCTAAATTGGTATTACAATTGCGAGCTGAAATTGTTTCACAATTTTGATTAAAAATTGTTTTATAATTTCAAGTCAAAATTGTTTCACTTTTGCGGAACTAAATTGACATATTTAACGCGAGTTTACACAAATTTGAATTAACATTGACACACAAAGTTGAATCAAAATTGACGCCGTGCATATGTCGCTGAGTTCATTTTTGAGTTAATTTTGACTCGCCTTGCTTGAACGGAACTTACTTCATATAGCTGCAGATTTAAACGAATTTGGACATTTGGATGGATACAGTGCTTTTAAATTCGAAAATTATATGCAACATTTAAAAAACCATGTTAAAAAAGCAACACAACCTTTGCAGCAAATAAACAATAGACTGAAACAAAACGACAAAAAGAAAATATTGAGAGATACTCTTTCAGTCCATTTTTTACTATTGGAATGAGTCCTCCCAATAATTATTTTTTGCATAAATAGTGAAATATTTAAAATTTATAAACAATGAAAATCAGGTTAAATGTACATTCCTTATTAATTTGAAAAAAATTTTCGAGCATCCAATTGCGTCTAGCCTTCTGAATATATATTACACAAATATAGAAGAATTATCACCAGAGAGCTTTGATTTCAACATAAATGCTATTTCAAATAAATTTATGAAATTAACAACGTACAATACATGTTTGTATATACTCTTACAACATTTATAATTGTATGAGTTAAATAATTTATTTAAAAAATGTAATCACTAATATATTATTAATTTTGGTCAGTAAAATAATACTTAAGCAGACAATTTAAAATTTATCATTTCGTGTGCATTATATTTTATATGTACTAACTTCCTTTTTACAGATATGAGTGATTCACAGGGTGTGTTTAATTATATAGAAGAAGAAGAGTTCAATGCAGACACAGAGACAAATTAAGACAACTTCTTAAAAATAAACCCGAATACTAATCCAGAAACTTCCACAAAAAAAAAAAAAAATGACACAAATCAGCAATATAATAAGAAATCAACATCTCGTCCATAGACATTTCGTCGATCCGCAGCCCGTCCATCAACATCACGCGAAGAGCAGGCAGGTCTATCAGAAGAAAGTAGATCAAATACAATTATTTTAAGAGAAGTGCTGCGAGAGGTAAAACTTATACGGCGAGAGTTGATAGCAGTACACATAGAAATATCTGCTTTGAAACATTACACAGATGATGGAAATTTTAGAAAATTAATAATACCAGCCACATCAATTGAAGATTTCAATCAATTGGAAGAGGAGATCAAGTGCGAAATTGAATTAATACGTTTAATTATACCCGTTTTGTTTTTAGATTAAACAATTCAAAACAATTAATGGCACATCACTAGAAAAATATATTCGTCAGTGTTTCACTATTATGCAAATTTTAAAAGGTATCTATAAAAAAATATTTACATTAAATTTGAATCAAAATTTAAATGCTTTTTAGAGGAAGCCTTGAAAAAATTCGCTGATTCGAGGACTCAGGATGCGGAAGCTATAATTAAAAAATGATTTCAGTATGACAAGGATCGGCACCGTGAGGCCACGGTGTAAAAAATTAAGTTTTAAGAATTGAAATTTTTTTTCTTGAAACAATTTTTATTCATTATTATTTTATATTAGGTAGAATTTAAATCCTATGTTTTTATATATTACAAGATTTTTTTAAAAAATTTATTTCATGTCATTAAGTTTAATGTGATTTTATTTTGAAGTAGAATTGAAATCCTTTATTCATTATTTTTTTATATTACAATTTTTATTCATTATTATTTTATATTAGGTAGAATTGAAATCCTATTTTTTTATATATTATAAGACTTTTTTTTAAATTAATTTCATGTCATTAATTAAGTTGAATGTGATTTTATTTTTATTTTTTTTAATTACATATTTTTTTTCATATTAAGAATATAATTTTAAATTAAAATAATTACCAAAAAACAATGTGATTTAATTTAACTTTATTATATATTAGGTAAATTGATTACCTATTTTTTTAGATATTAAGAAATAATTTTAAATTTTAAGATCATTACAAACAGAGAGTCGAACCGGATCTTATTCCGTTCCGGTTTACGGTTACGTTCTGTATTTGGTTTGGTTCCGGTTTACAATTCGGTTTTTAATATTTTTTCCGCCCCGGTTACGTTTTCGGTTCAAAACCGGTTCGGAACCGGTTTCTAATATAAATTAAATTTAAAGAAAAACAAACAGTAATATGTATATTATTACTTTATTCAATTATTTTCATATTATAGTAATATAGTAACTTGTAAAAAAAAAAAAAAAGCTGCCAATTTGGAAGAGTGCTTCATATACCCTTTTGATCTACCTAGGATTTAGTGAAAACGAAGAATTAAATAAAAATTATGATTTTTACAAAACTCCCAATGTTGTACAATTTAAAATTACAATCAAGTTTTTATAAATAAGTACTCGAATTTGTAATACTATATTTGTACTAAATACTCGAAATGTAATATACATATGTTTTTATTCTATAAATTTCGAAATTTTTGCCCCTGTAAAATGAAGAAGGTTGAAGGTACGTGTCTCAATTTTGTATACAAGGTGTAGGTGTGTATTTTTAAGAAAATGATTTGTCATTGTTTCAATCCAGTCCCCCGCCAAGGTGTTGCAGCCTGTTTAATAGATATATCCCCTCACCCATATGAAAAAGGAAACGGGTGAAAATTTTGAATGATTTCGAAGGACACCAACCTATTATACCTAACTTACAAGATATAGGACCCTATCTGAAATGCGGCTTATTTTATAGGCATTTTAATTTCTAAATATTCAATTTTCATAAACTATATAATAAATTTTGAAATGTAACATTTCTAAGTGATGTAGCTTAGAGGGGGTTGCAGGTAGGGAAATAAATTTTTGGCACAAGTTGTAAGATAGTATTTTTAAGAAAATAATTTCTCATTTTTTCAATCCAGTCCCCCGCTGAGGTGCTGCAGCCTCTTTCATAAAATTACCCCCTCACCCATAATAAAAGGGAAAGGGGTAAATTTTTTGAATGGTTTCGAAAGATACCAATCTATTATACCAAACCTACAAGATATAAGACCCTATCTGAAATGCGGCTTATTTTATAGTCATTTTAAGTTCAAAAAATTCAATTTCATAAACTATATAATAAATTTTGAAATGTAACATTTCTAAGTGATGTAGCTTAGAGGGGGTTGCAGGTAGGGAAATAAATTTTTGGCACAAGTTGTAAGATAGTATTTTTAAGAAAATAATTTCTCATTTTTTCAATCCAGTCCCCCGCTGAGGTGCTGCAGCCTCTTTCATAAAATTACCCCCTCACCCACAATAAAAGGGAAAGGGGTAAATTTTTTGAATGGTTTCGAAAGATACCAATCTATTATACCAAACCTACAAGATATAAGACCCTATCTGAAATGCGGCTTATTTTATAGTCATTTTAAATACCAAAAATTCAATTTTAGTAGTCCCATAAAAATTCTTTCACCTGTAAAATCCAGGGGGGTAAAGGTACGAGGCTGATTTTTATGCACAATGTGTAACATAGTATATTTAAGAACATTGTCGCTCATTTTTTAATTAATTTCCCCCCTCAAGGTATGTAGCTTATTTCATACATAAGCCCCCTCACCCACTTAAAGAAGGTGGGGGGTAAATTTTTTATATGAAATCGAAATGCACTTACCTGCTGCATCTATGTTAGAAGTAACAATATTTTATATAAACTCAAACCGGTTTTATAGGCATTTCAAATTTCAAAATTTTTGTTTTAATATTACTATAAAATAGGGGGGCGAGGACCTAGGGCTCCAAATTTTTACAATCTTCTTTATATGGCGTCTATACATATATCTGTGAAACAATGTAAAGATCCGACTATATTTAGGGGTATTTAATTGAAGCGCACAAAATTGTGCATTTTCAACGCTCCGCTAGGGGGGTTGCAGGGAAACGATTCAAAAAAGGATACCATACACATAAATTTCCATCCTTACTTTATATATGTTGCAATTTTTGTACAAATCGCACGAGTGCTTATACTATTTCTAAGCGTTTAAAAAAGTGTATTTTTACTTTGCGTACGGCGTACGGCGGACACGGATTTTTTTTTTTGCTGATTCTGATTCCCTGACATCTAAAACGTCCAGAAAAATCAAAATCTCGAAAAAAAAATTTTCGAAATTTAGACCGCGCCACAAAGCTTCATATATTTTCAATATTTTCATATATTTTCAATATTTTCAGTTTTTCTAAAACCATGTTAAAAATAAACAAAATCAAAATGAACAAAAAAAAATTAACAAAAAAGAAATTAACCAATAAAAAAATTAACCAATAAAAAAAACTTTATAAAACAAACTTAATTTAGTTGAAGTCTTTATTTAATTTGCAAATTAATATGTTTTGCAAATTTTTTTCAGATAAATTTGTTCTTTTATCTCCCAGTATAATTTTCAACGCAGAAAAATTTCTCTCCACACTGACCTGAGTTGCAGGCACGGCTAATATAATTTTAGCAAGTTCTGACAGCTCTGGCATGATAACTTTTTTTGAATACCAATATTGTAATACGTCAGTATTATTAGTCTTTCTAATAGGATTAAAATTATTAATTTGCTTTGATAATGCAATTAATTTTTCTTTATTACCATCAACATTACCAGCTGATAATGAATGTATAGAATTCAACTCTCTTTCTTTGTTTAATAGAAATTTTTCCAAATCGGACATACTCGAAGTTTCTATGTAATTCAAATTCAAGTTAAGTTCATCAGTAGATGTTGAAGAAGATTCTGGTATTGTTAAATGTCCAATTTTTAATAGCTGTTCACGTGCAATTTTATTTTGAGAATTAGTTAATAAAAAATTGTAGCGTGGATCCAAATACAATGCAGCCAAAACGTAATCCCTCTCCAATAAATTTTTTTCTCGTTTTTCAATTGCTTCTTTTAAAGATTTGCTGAGAGGTGTAATAATTTTTTCAATTTCAATTTTAATTTCTAACCATAATCCATAGAAATCTCCGAGAAGTAATTGTTCATTTTGTAATTTTAATGTTGCAGATTTTAACGGTTTGAAAACATTCACAAAATCCTCAACAAATTTCCATTCTTCATTTGTCTTAAGTAAAAAACTATAAGTACTCAGCATCTGATCACAAAATGATTTTAACTCTAGAAGCCGTTAGAGCATGTCAAAAGAAGAATTCCATCTAGTGGAACAGTCAATTTTAGGTTTTTTTAATTTCATTGCGGATATTAAAACCAAAATATTAGTGGTACGTAACTTTTTACAGACGAAACGACATTTTGATAGTTTTTTAGCAATTACTATTTCTTTTATGACATCATAAATGGCTAACTGTAAAGTATGTGCTGCACATCGTACTGCAGAAATAGCATTTAAATTAAAATTTTCTAATCTATTATCATCACATCTATTTAAAACAGTTGCTACATTTGCGGCCAACATTTCCTCTTCGTTAATTATAGTTATATCGTCAACATTGTTTTCTTCGCTATCCTCATCGGTAATATGCTGGTTAGATATTTCTAAATCGGAACATAGAAGTTTAACTGTTTTTACCATATTTGCACCATTATCAGTGGTTATGGTATAAATTTGGTTAATTTCAATATTAAACGATTTTAAAATTTCTATTAAACTTTCTTTAATATATTCAGCTGTATGTCGTTCTTTCATTTCCATCATTGATAATGTCCGTAACAGAAACTTATCACTCAGAATATATTGAGCATTTACACCTAACACCGATCTATCACATCTTGTGGCTATATCTAGTTTAATACTAATCATTTTATTTTCAACTTCTATATTAATATTTTGTTTAATTTCTTCTGCAAGTATGTTAACATTTTTTCTAATATTTTCAGTATTAATTTTTAAATTTGAACCTAGTCCATTTAACAATGGTTTCAAAGTTTGTTGAAAACCTGAGCACGCAAACTGAAAGGACATCCATTTTTGGTGACTAACTGCACGCAAACACTTATCAATGTTGGTTCATCCATAACAACATTAATTGTTGTTTTTTTTACTGCTTGCATTTGAAATAAATTCTGTTGTTTTGTGCCTACTAGATTTTGTTTTTTCGGTGGTTGTGCCATCAATGCTTTTTCTTCTTGCAGAAGCGAATATTCATTAATATCAAAACATTCAACATGACGCTCATAATTAGCAGCATGAGTTCCAGCAATGCTTTCCCACAATCATCAATTTTGCATACTCCTTTATTTGCAGTTTGATCGATTTGGAAAAATTTCCTTACAGGATTTTCGTATTTTCGTCCCATTTATGGTATATACAAGAACTTGAAAATATTAAGAATATAAATTTACGCTATATTTGCTTTAAAAAAAAAACTAACCTTTTATATAAAATTTGTAAACAAAAATATTTATTTATTTCCAAAGTTTTGTTTATTCCTGTTTTCAAATTTGAAATTTAAAATGCAAATGACATAAAACATATAGTTGACTTGTCGTTTCATGAATTTTAATAAAAAGCGACTTGCCGTTGTATAAAAATAAACGTAAAGTACTTATTTTTACATTTTACTTCTAAAGTTGACCTAAAATAAATAAAACTTTTGAAATAAAAATAGTTAATTTGTGAGCCGTAAAAAACCGGTTTTAACCGCTTCTACCATTTGCTCCGGTTATGGTTACGGTACATTACATTTTTATTATTTCGGTTCGGTTACGTTTTTGGTTTCCTAAAAATAGCGGTTAATAGCGGTTTTCGGTTTTCGGTTTTCGGTTCAGTTCCGGTTCGACTCTCTGATTACAAATATATAATTTATTTTTAATTTCTAATATAAAAGTAAAATATTTAAATTTGTGTTTTAATTATTAAATACAACTAAGGAAGAATTCTAGAAACGGCACGAATTACCAGTACGAATATGTCACATTAAATCACTACGAGAAAGTTACGCTAAATGTAAGAAAGTTACGAATACGTTACACTTAGACAGTACGGAAAAGTTACGCCAAATGTGTGCGATTACGTTATATGTATATAAACAGAATGGGAAAGTTACGCTAAATTTGTACGGAAAAGTTACGCTAAATATGTACGAATACATTCCACCTAAACTGTACGGAAACCTTACGCTTTTGCGAGGACTTATCGTATTAAACAAAGCAATTTTACTTTCTAAAACAATTTAAATAAAAAAACAATTTTAATTTAATTAAAAATGGTTTCTAGAAGAGATTTTGTAGATAGATTATTAAAATTGTAAGTTAATTTTCTTATTTTCTATTTAATTTTGATTGCAAATATAAATAATAAAAAAAAAACAGTTTAAATTAAAATAACCAAAACCGACTACAAAAAACAAAAGCAAAAGGAAATGTATTTTTAATGGCTCCCTGAATTTAGGCCGCGTGACTTTGGACCGCGATAAAAACTGACTTTAGACCGCGCGGCCTAAAGTCATTTTCGAAAATGACTTTCATTTTGTTCTACGCGGCCAAAAGGCCTAAAGTCTATGCCCCATTTTTAAAGATGAGCTGCAAAAAAAGTACTCCACATACTTTATTAATACTGATGTTTGTTCAAAATCAGAGGCATATTGTAAACAATGCAATATTATTGTTTCTGTTTCGAACAGCATCTTGGTTCTAAAAAACCACAAGTCTGCTTCATATGCCACTGAAAATTTGTATTTTCTAAGCAATCATTGTATAAACCTGCATAGGTTTTTGATGATATTAATAAATAAATAAAATAAAATAAATGGATGGACATAATTAAGTTATATGAACTTGATTCTGGAATCGCTGGAATTCAAATGTTAAAAAAATTATTTTAGAAAATAAAATAATTTAGAAAATAAAATAAGGCATATTTTAGAAAATAAAATAAGGAAAATGAAAGTATATATTTCAGGTAAAGTATTTCAAAATTTCAAAATATATTTTAGGTAAGGACAGTAGTGCTGCAATATTATGCAAATTATACTGCTGCTTGTATCATATTTTTGGATCGTTTGTTTTATTCGATGAATGGAAGTGTTCGAATTCGAAGACCACAAAGAGGGAAGGAACTTCTAGAGCTATTTGGAAAGGAACATCAAAAATTTTGTGAAGAAGAAGCAAATCCACTTTTAAGATCAATGGTTGAAACCTTTAATCCGTCAAGTATCCAAAATTTAAAAAAAAATTGATAACTTCGAAATCGTTAATAAATTGCAGGAATTTTAACCAGGACCCACTGGACGATTTTTTTGGGTCTTTACGAGCACTGAATTATCGAAATGTCAACCCAAATAGATTCCAGCTTATAAGTAAATATATAACATTAATAATCATCCTGCAATTCCACGGCCATCTCCTAACCTTGCTGATGGTTTAATTCCACCAATTGTAAGGCTCACCAAAAGCTCAGCCGAACAAGGTGATGGTAGATACTTGCTCTCCCGGTTTAGAGATCATAGAATTTTCGAAAATTTGCGTTTATTTTTGGCTTATCTTCATGATCGTGCATCGATGGAAAAACTAAAACAAAAGTAATGATTTTAATCCAACAGGTCTCCCATAAAATCCTGCGGATGTGAGGATCATCTACGATTAATTAAAAAATCGAAAAACAAAGCTTATCGTAAATGGAAAAACTGGATTGCGATTTATTATGTTTCAACACTTTGTCTTGAGTTCCGGAATCATGAATCCAGATGTTATGTGAGTTTCATAGCAAAATGTAGTTCAGACTTAAAAAACAATCCCCGAAATTTCTATTCATACGTAGACTATAAAAAGAAATAAAAATGCCGCGCAGCCGAACTACTGATCAGTAGTTTTATAATTACGGGCTTTTTTTAAATTCAACTATTCTAAATGCATATTTGGAGTAAATGTTGTTATTCGTGATTTTATACTACTACTTACTAAATTTCAGATGCGCCATTAAACCTATTTTTTGGAGCTTATTCACAATTGGAAAACACATTTTGAAAACTCTTTTTCCATATTTTAGTATTTGGCGCCTCTAGCGGTAGAAATTTGAAATACAGTTAAATGCATCGTATTCTACTCTTAACTATCTTTCCAACGAGTAGTCACACTTCATTTTTGGTGCACATTTACTATATTAAATTACAACTTTTTACTTGTATTTTACTGCCCTCTAGTGGCTAAAAATCAGATTATGAATATGTCTGATTTATTTTAGTTTATATTAGCTTTCCAGCGCTTGCTTTCCCTTCCTTTTTGGTAAAGATTCACCAAGTTGAATAACATTTTTTAAAAAACAATATAATTTGTATGTTTCACCCTCTAGTGGTAGAATTTAAAATTATAACAACTGTGGTTTTATATTACTACTAACTACCTTTCAGTTGCAACATTAAACCTAATTTCTGGGGCTTATTGACTATTGAAAATCACATTTTAAAAATTAACATTTTATATATTTTAGTTTTCAACGCCTCTAGCGGTAGAAATTTGAAATACGGTTACTGGAATAATATTCTACTCTTAAATACCTTTCAAACGAGTGGTCAAACTTCATTTTTGGTGCACATTTACTATATAAAATTATAATTTTTATTCGGAAAAGAGGTTTTGGCAAAATGCGAATTGCGCCACCTACCGGCCGAATTTTGAAATTCTATCGATTGCATCTTGTTCTCAATAAATCAAGCTTTCCATCGGTTTATCTATCATATACCTGAGTGTACATTAACCATGTGAAACAACTGGTTTTTATTGTTTACACCGGACGGACAGACGGACAGACAGACGGACAAAAGCGTTAACATAAGGGATTTTTTTTTTAAAAAAAGCCCTAAAAAGGATTGCCAAGTAAAATGCATATGTCGGGTCAGCAATTTACTAACGAGTCCGATATTAGTAATAAGTTTGCTTTTTAAATCTGTATATACTGAGAAATTATCATTTGACTATTTTGAATGGAAATCAGAATATGACATATAATGTGCATAGCCCTCTATGCACCATTCCGAGTAAATTTTTTGACACCACATTGAATTAATTTTGACTCCATAATTTTCAACTTTGATAACCCAAAACTTGAATGCACACAAATGCAAGCCCAACCACGTATACTTTCTATTTGTTTTAATTCATTTTTCGTTGTGAAATTGTTTTTATTTTTATTCGGCTATAGTTATTTGCACGGAGAAAATGTATTTAATTTATTCAGGTTAGTTTCAATTTAAATTGAATTTAATATGAACAAAAAACTGTATTACGAAGTAAATATTAATTACAAAATTATACAAGAAGAGATATGAAATATTACAAAAATATTTAAGATGAGATGAAAGCGCAGAATACATCAACCAACATAAATAGTTCGGTGTCGTCAATGTAAATTAATGTTCCGTACAAAACATCCGAGCAATTCGAGGAACTAGAAAATCCCATAAAAAACGATGACGATGCCAGTAAAAAATTGGTATAAGATTGTTAGTAAATTAATAGTAAATAATATAAATACGTATATATAAAATTCTCAGGAGCAAATAATAGAAAAAGTTTTAGACCAATCATTAGATAAATTCATTAAAAACTGCTTAAGTACTATTATGATTCATGATGTTTCAAAGTTGTATTCATGTTTTGGTACAAATGGTAAAATACCAGTAACAACCTACGAAATATTCCATATCAGTAAAGGTAATATTTTTAAATTTATTTAACTATTTTTTGTAAAGTAACTTTTTTCAAAATCCTAGAAACAGGAATGAAAAAATTTCCAACGGCCAGACCATGCGACAGCTTAATTATAACAAAAAGATGGTTCAATTACACTAATGACAGGATGCGTAGAAATAATAATGAAAATGTGATCAATAATTAAATAATAAATTATGTGACCAATAATTAATTATTTTTTACAATAATTAAAAATGTACATATTTTTTTTTAAATATTGAAAATTTAATGTAGAGATAGAATTGAAATTCCTCGAATATCTCGAATAGAGGTAGAATTGAAATTCCTCATATATGTAAATATTTTTAAACTATAACTAAATAGAAATGTAAAGTGGTAGAATTTAAATTTCTGAAGTAACTAATTATTTGTGATTTTTAAAATATATATATAAACAAATATTAAAATAAAATATTTATATTAATTTTAAATTAAATTGATCTTTTCAAAAAATTGCTTTTATTTTACTTCTATTTTACATATATTTTGAAGAAATTTTCAGTCTTGCCTGTGAATCAGAATTTCGAGTCAAAATTGTTATATTTTTGCGAAGCAAAATTTACATAATTTTGTTACAAAAATAATGCTAAATTGGTATTACAATTGCGAGCTGAAATTGTTTCACAATTTTGATTAAAAATTGTTTTATAATTTCAAGTCAAAATTGTTTCACTTTTGCGGAACTAAATTGACATATTTAACGCGAGTTTACACAAATTTGAATTAACATTGACACACAAAGTTGAATCAAAATTGACGCCGTGCATATGTCGCTGAGTTCATTTTTGAGTTAATTTGGACTCGCCTTGCTTGAACGGAACTTACTTCATATAGCTGCAGATTTAAACGAATTTGGACATTTGGATGGATACAGTGCTTTTAAATTCGAAAATTATATGCAACATTTAAAAAACCATGTTAAAAAAGCAACACAACCTTTGCAGCAAATAAACAATAGACTGAAACAAAACGACAAAAAGAAAATATTGAGAGATACTCTTTCAGTCCATTTTTTACTATTGGAATGAGTCCTCCCAATAATTATTTTTTGCATAAATAGTGAAATATTTAAAATTTATAAACAATGAAAATCAGGTTAAATGTACATTCCTTATTAATTTGAAAAAAAATTTCGAGCATCCAATTGCGTCTAGCCTTCTGAATATATATTACACAAATATAGAAGAATTATCACCAGAGAGCTTTGATTTCAACATAAATGCTATTTCAAATAAATTTATGAAATTAACAACGTACAATACATGTTTGTATATACTCTTACAACATTTATAATTGTATGAGTTAAATAATTTATTTAAAAAATGTAATCACTAATATATTATTAATTTTGGTCAGTAAAATAATACTTAAGGCTCGCGGAGCGCAATTTAGTGTTTTATAGAGGAATTGTTTTGCCCATTTTATACAAAACCAGTGAACATTTTCTTCCACGAAATTTTTACAACATATCAAGAATATATTAATTTCACGGATAGGTGTTTTACTTTTTTAATTTTCCCCACCATATACCTGTCCCCGCACCTGAAAGTGGACCATTTTATTGCCCATTTTATGAGTAAACCCTTACATATTTTGATTTTTTTTTTCTACAGAATAAGGATTAAATATATTTTTCACGGATGTATGTTTTACATTTTTGATATTTGTTATAATTTTTCTAATAATTAAATTTTTATATAAAAACCTCTTTTTTTCAAAAAAATTTTGGAAGAAAATGTGTGAAATTTAGTGTAGCTAGTCTCTGATAGGGAACTTTGAGCGCTGAAGTCAATTTTAAACAGTTTTATTGTCAATGAAAGCTCTTTTTTTGTTTGTGTGTGTTTCAAATTATTTTTTATTTGCAATTCAGATTTTAGATTTTTTTTTTCAGATTTTTTTTATGAATAATAGCTTGTTTTGTACATAACATATGGATGGATGTATATAGAAAATATTTATTACCAATAACATAATTTTTAGTTTACATCTTTTCTTTATATTTTTTGTTTTTCAGATAAAATGTATGAGAAAAGGTGGATTTTTAGATTCAGGTGTAGTTTTTTTATTTGTTTCAAAAATTGGATCAGGCTTATAAAAGTGTAAAAATAATTACAAATTTATATACATACTCAATTTTTATAGGTAAATGAAGTTAAAAAAAGTAGGTAAAATCTAAAAAAAAAATTCAGGAAGGATATTATTTCATTTTTTTAATGAAATATCGATATATGTATTTATATTATCCTTGATGAAATTATGTATGCCAATATTTTCATCTGGGATTTTCTCTAGCACCCCTGGATGGATTGGGCTGATATTTGGTAAACACATTCATTATAGTGATCTATTGTTAAGTATGCCAGAACTCCTCCATTAGCTTTACTTGGAAGATGGTTATATGATTAAAACGTGATTTCTGATATTTTGTGGGAAATAATGGAGGAGCACTGGCATAGTTAATTATAGAACAATAAAATGAATGTGTTTACCAAATATCAGCCCAATCCATCCAGAGGTACCAGAGAAAATCCCAGATGAAAATATGGCCACCCATCATTTCATCCAGACCACTAATTTAAATGTGTTTACCAAATATCAGCCCAATCCATCCAGGTGTGCTAGAGAAAATCCCAGATGAAAATATTGGCATACATAATTTCATCAAGGATAATATAAATACATATATTGATATTTCATTAAAAAAATTAAATACGACCGTTTTCATTCAAATACGCCCTTTTGTAGAATAACCCCCAATACAATATATCTGACCAGATATTTATGGGTAACGAAATTAATTTTACTTTCCCTTTATAGAATTTACAATTATTTTATATAATATATATAATATTTTATATTATATAAATATATGGATATAGTATAACTATATTTAGTACATATATAATATTATAATATCTGATCAGATAATATTATACATATACTATTTACATATTATATTATATAAAATAATTGTAAATTCAATAAAGGGAAAGTAAAATTAATTTCGTTACCCATAAATATCTGGTCAAGCAATAATAGATATATTACATATACGGTATTGATATATTATTATGAAATATGAACTCGTTTCCAAAAATCAAAATTTGTGGGATAATTTTATCATCACATATAATTATACATTATATGGCAACGCCGCATTCCTATAAAAACATCAAATAATGTATTACAAACGCATACACACAAAGAATATAAAAGCTCTTTTTCAGAAAAAAACATTGGTATGACGTGACGTCACGATTCGGGCTTTTTTCTGGCGCTCCTCGACCCTTAAGCAGACAATTTAAAATTTATCATTTCGTGTGCATTATATTTTATATGTACTAACTTCCTTTTTACAGATATGAGTGATTCACAGGGTGTGTTTAATTATATAGAAGAAGAAGAGTTCAATGCAGACACAGAGACAAATTAAGACAACTTTTTAAAAATAAACCCGAATACTAATCCAGAAACTTCCACACAAAAAAAAAATAAATGACACAAATCAGCAATATAATAAGAAATCAACATCTCGTCCATAGACATTTCGTCGATCCGCAGCCCGTCCATCAACATCACGCGAAGAGCAGGCAGGTCTATCAGAAGAAAGTAGATCAAATACAATTATTTTAAGAGAAGTGCTGCGAGAGGTAAAACTTATGCGGCGAGAGTTGATAGCAGTACACATAGAAATATCTGCTTTGAAACATTGCACAGATGATGGAAATTTTAGAAAATTAATAATACCAGCCACATCAATTAAAGATTTCAATCAATTGGAAGAGGAGATCAAGTGCGAAATTGAATTAATACGTTTAATTATACCCGTTTTGTTTTTAGATTAAACAATTCAAAACAATTAATGGCACATCACTAGAAAAATATATTCGGCAGTGTTTCACTATTATGCAAATTTTAAAAGGTATCTATAAAAAAATATTTACATTAAATTTGAATCAAAATTTAAATGCTTTTTAGAGGAAGCCTTGAAAAAATTCGCTGATTCGAGGACTCAGGATGCGGAAGCTATAATTAAAAAATGATTTCAGTATGACAAGGATCGGCACCGTGAGGCCACGGTGTAAAAAATTAAGTTTTAAGAATTGAAATTTTTTTTCTTGAAACAATTTTTATTCATTATTATTTTATATTAGGTAGAATTTAAATCCTATGTTTTTATATATTACAAGATTTTTTAAAAAAATTTATTTCATGTCATTAAGTTTAATGTGATTTTATTTTGAAGTAGAATTGAAATCCTTTATTCATTATTTTTTTATATTACAATTTTTATTCATTATTATTTTATATTAGGTAGAATTGAAATCCTATTTTTTTATATATTATAAGACTTTTTTTTAAATTAATTTCATGTCATTAATTAAGTTGAATGTGATTTTATTTTTATTTTTTTTAATTACATATTTTTTTTCATATTAAGAATATATTTTTAAATTAAAATAATTACCAAAAAACAATGTGATTTAATTTAACTTTATTATATATTAGGTAAATTGATTACCTATTTTTTTAGATATTAAGAAATAATTTTAAATTTTAAGATCATTACAAACAGAGAGTCGAACCGGATCTTATTCCGTTCCGGTTTACGGTTACGTTCTGTATTTGGTTTGGTTCCGGTTTACAATTCGGTTTTTAATATTTTTTCCGCCCCGGTTACGTTTTCGGTTCAAATCCGGTTCGGAACCGGTTTCTAATATAAATTAAATTTAAAGAAAAACAAACAGTAATATGTATATTATTACTTTATTCAATTATTTTCATATTATAGTAATATAGTAACTTGTAAAAAAAAAAATAGTTTTTTTCAGATAAATTTGTTCTTTTATCTCCCAGTATAATTTTCAACGCAGAAAAATTTCTCTCCACACTGACCTGAGTTGCAGGCACGGCTAATATAATTTTAGCAAGTTCTGACAGCTCTGGCATGATAACTTTTTTTGAATACCAATATTGTAATACGTCAGTATTATTAGTCTTTCTAATAGTATTAAAATTATTAATTTGCTTTGATAATGCAATTAATTTTTCTTTATTACCATCAACATTACCAGCTGATAATGAATGTATAGAATTCAACTCTCTTTCTTTGTTTAATAGAAATTTTTCCAAATCGGACATACTCGAAGTTTCTATGTAATTCAACTTCAAGTTAAGTTCATCAGTAGATGTTGAAGAAGATTCTGGTATTGTTAAATGTCCAATTTTTAATAGCTGTTCACGTGCAATTTTATTTTGAGAATTAGTTAATAAAAAATTGTAGCGTGGATCCAAATACACTGCAGCCAAAACGTAATCCCTCTCCAATAAATTTTTTTCTCGTTTTTCAATTGCTTCTTTTAAAGATTTGCTGAGAGGTGTAATAATTTTTTCAATTTCAATTTTAATTTCTAACCATAATCCATAGAAATCTCCGAGAAGTAATTGTTCATTTTGTAATTTTAATGTTGCAGATTTTAACGGTTTGAAAACATTCACAAAATCCTCAACAAATTTCCATTCTTCATTTGTCTTAAGTAAAAAACTATAAGTACTCACCATCTGATCACAAAATGATTTTAACTCTAGAAGCCGTTAGAGCATGTCAAAAGAAGAATTCCATCTAGTGGAACAGTCAATTTTAGGTTTTTTTAATTTCATTGCGGATATTAAAACCAAAATATTAGTGGTACGTAACTTTTTACAGACGAAACGACATTTTGATAGTTTTTTAGCAATTACTATTTCTTTTATGACATCATAAATGGCTAACTGTAAAGTATGTGCTGCACATCGTACTGCAGAAATAGCATTTAAATTAAAATTTTCTAATCTATTATCATCACATCTATTTAAAACAGTTGCTACATTTGCGGCCAACATTTCCTCTTCGTTAATTATAGTTATATCGTCAACATTGTTTTCTTCGCTATCCTCATCGGTATTCTCTACCTGTGTAATATGCTGGTTAGATATTTCTAAATCGGAACATAGAAGTTTAACTGTTTTTACCATATTTGCACCATTATCAGTGGTTATGGTATAAATTTGGTTAATTTCAATACTAAACGATTTTAAAATTTCTATTAAACTTTCTTTAATATATTCAGCTGTATGTCGTTCTTTCATTTCCATCATTGATAATGTCCGTAACAGAAACTTATCACTCAGAATATATTGAGCATTTACACCTAACACCGATCTATCACATCTTGTGGCTATATCTAGTTTAATACTAATCATTTTATTTTGAACTTCTATATTAATATTTTGTTTAATTTCTTCTGCAAGTATGTTAACATTTTTTCTAATATTTTCAGTATTAATTTTTAAATTTGAACCTACTCCATTTAACAATGGTTTCAAAGTTTGTTGAAAACCTGAGCACGCAAACTGAAAGGACATCCATTTTTGGTGACTAACTGCACGCAAACACTTATCAATGTTGGTTCATCCATAACAACATTAATTGTTGTTTTTTTTACTGCTTGCATTTGAAATAAATTCTGTTGTTTTGTGCCTACTAGATTTTGTTTTTTCGGTGGTTGTGCCATCAATGCTTTTTCTTCTTGCAGAAGCGAATATTGACGCTCATAATTAGCAGCATGAGTTCCAGCAATGCTTTCCCACAATCATCAATTTTGCATACTCCTTTATTTGCAGTTTGATCGATTTGGAAAAATTTCCTTACAGGATTTTCGTATTTTCGTCCCATTTATGGTATATACAAGAACTTGAAAATATTAAGAATATAAATTTACGCTATATTTGCTTTCAAAAAAAAACTAACCTTTTATATAAAATTTGTAAACAAAAATATTTATTTATTTCCAAAGTTTTGTTTATTCCTGTTTTCAAATTTGAAATTTAAAATGCAAATGACATAAAACATATAATTGACTTGTCGTTTCATGAATTTTAATAAAAAGCGACTTGCCGTTGTATAAAAATAAACGTAAAGTACTTATTTTGACATTTTACTTCTAAAGTTGACCTAAAATAAATAAAACTTTTGAAATAAAAATAGTTAATTTGTGAGCCGTAAAAAACCGGTTTTAACCGCTTCTACCATTTGCTCCGGTTATGGTTACGGTACATTACATTTTTATTATTTCGGTTCGGTTACGTTTTTGGTTTCCTAAAAATAGCGGTTAATAGCGGTTTTCGGTTTTCGGTTCAGTTCCGGTTCGACTCTCTGATTACAAATATATAATTTATTTTTTATTTCTAATATAAAAGTAAAATATTTAAATTTGTGTTTTAATTATTAAATACAACTAAGGAAGAATTCTAGAAACGGCACGAATTACCAGTACGAATATGTCACATTAAATCACTACGAGAAAGTTACGCTAAATGTAAGAAAGTTACGAATACGTTACACTTAGACAGTACGGAAAAGTTACGCCAAATGTGTGCGATTACGTTATATGTATATAAACAGAATGGGAAAGTTACGCTAAATTTGTACGGAAAAGTTACGCTAAATATGTACGAATACATTCCACCTAAACTGTACGGAAACCTTACGCTTTTGCGAGGACTTATCGTATTAAACAAAGCAATTTTACTTTCTAAAACAATTTAAATAAAAAAACAATTTTAATTTAATTAAAAATGGTTTCTAGAAGAGATTTTGTAGATAGATTATTAAAATTGTAAGTTAATTTTCTTATTTTCTATTTAATTTTGATTGCAAATATAAATAATAAAAAAAAAACAGTTTAAATTAAAATAACCAAAACCGACTACAAAAAACAAAAGCAAAAGGAAATGTATTTTTAATGGCTCCCTGAATTTAGGCCGCGTGACTTTGGACCGCGATAAAAACTGACTTTAGACCGCGCGGCCTAAAGTCATTTTCGAAAATGACTTTCATTTTGTTCTACGCGGCCAGATGAGCTGCAAAAAAAGTACTCCACATACTTTATTAATACTGATGTTTGTTCAAAATCAGAGGCATATTGTAAACAATGCAATATTATTGTTTCTGTTTCGAACAGCATCTTGGTTCTAAAAAACCACAAGTCTGCTTCATATGCCACTGAAAATTTGTATTTTCTAAGCAATCATTGTATAAACCTGCATAGGTTTTTGATGATATTAATAAATAAATAAAATAAATAAAATAAAATAAATGGATGGACATAATTAAGTTATATGAACTTGATTCTGGAATCGCTGGAATTCAAATGTTAAAAAAATTATTTTAGAAAATAAAATAATTTAGAAAATAAAATAAGGCATATTTTAGAAAATAAAATAAGGAAAATGAAAGTATATATTTCAGGTAAAGTATTTAAAAATTTCAAAATATATTTTAGGTAAGGACAGTAGTGCTGCAATATTATGCAAATTATACTGCTGCTTGTATCATATTTTTGGATCGTTTGTTTTATTCGATGAATGGAAGTGTTCGAATTCGAAGACCACAAAGAGGGAAGGAACTTCTAGAGCTATTTGGAAAGGAACATCAAAAATTTTGTGAAGAAGAAGCAAATCCACTTTTAAGATCAATGGTTGAAACCTTTAATCCGTCAAGTATCCAAAATTTAAAAAAAAATTGATAACTTCGAAATCGTTAATAAATTGCAGGAATTTTAACCAGGACCCACTGGACGATTTTTTTGGGTATTTACGAGCACTGAATTATCGAAATGTCAACCCAAATATATTCCAGCTTATAAGTAAATATATAACATTAATAATCATCCTGCAATTTCACGGCCATCTCCTAACCTTGCTGATGCTTTAATTCCACCAATTGTAAGGCTCACCAAAAGCTCAGCCGAACAAGGTGATGGTAGATACTTGCTCTCCCGGTTTAGAGATCATAGAATTTTCGAAAATTTGCGTTTATTTTTGGCTTATCTTCATGATCGTGCATCGATGGAAAAACTAAAACAAAAGTAATGATTTTAATCCAACAGGTCTCCCATAAAATCCTGCGGATGTGAGGATCATCTACGATTAATTAAAAAATCGAAAAACAAAGCTTATCGTAAATGGAAAAACTGGATTGCGATTATAAGTAAATATATAACTATATAATAAGTAAATATATAAGTAAATATATAATAAGTAAATATATAAGTAAATATATATAAATCTTGAGTTCCGGAATCATGAATCCAGATGTTATGTGAGTTTCATAGCAAAAAGTAGTTCAGACTTAAAAAACAATCCCCGAAATTTCTATTCATACGTAGACTATAAAAAGAAATAAAAAGGATTGCCAAGTAAAATGCATATGTCGGGTCAGCAATTTACTAACGAGTCCGATATTAGTAATAAGTTTGCTTTTTAAATCTGTATATACTGAGAAATTATCATTTGACAATTTTGAATGGAAATCAGAATATGACATATAATGTGCATAGCCCTCTATGCACCATTCCGAGTAAATTTTTTGACACCACATTGAATTAATTTTGACTCCATAATTTTCAACTTTGATAACCCAAAACTTGAATGCACACAAATGCAAGCCCAACCACGTATACTTTCTATTTGTTTTAATTCATTTTTCGTTGTGAAATTGTTTTTATTTTTATTCGGCTATAGTTATTTGCACGGAGAAAATGTATTTAATTTATTCAGGTTAGTTTCAATTTAAATTGAATTTAATATGAACAAAAAACTGTATTACGAAGTAAATATTAATTACAAAATTATACAAGAAGAGATATGAAATATTACAAAAATATTTAAGATGAGATGAAAGCGCAGAATACATCAACCAACATAAATAGTTCGGTGTCGTCAATGTAAATTAATGTTCCGTACAAAACATCCGAGCAATTCGAGGAACTAGAAAATCCCATAAAAAACGATGACGATGCCAGTAAAAAATTGGTATAAGATTGTTAGTAAATTAATAGTAAATAATATAAATACGTATATATAAAATTCTCAGGAGCAAATAATAGAAAAAGTTTTAGACCAATCATTAGATAAATTCATTAAAAACTGCTTAAGTACTATTATGATTCATGATGTTTCAAAGTTGTATTCATGTTTTGGTACAAATGGTAAAATACCAGTAACAACCTACGAAATATTCCATATCAGTAAAGGTAATATTTTTAAATTTATTTAACTATTTTTTGTAAAGTAACTTTTTTCAAAATCCTAGAAACAGGAATGAAAAAATTTCCAACGGCCAGACCATGCGACAGCTTAATTATAACAAAAAGATGGTTCAATTACACTAATGACAGGATGCGTAGAAATAATAATGAAAATGTGATAAATAATTAAATAATAAATTATGTGACCAATAATTAATTATTTTTTACAATAATTAAAAATGTACATATTTTTTTTTAAATATTGAAAATTTAATGTAGAGATAGAATTGAAATTCCTCGAATATCTCGAATAGAGGTAGAATTGAAATTCCTCATATATGTAAATATTTTTAAACTATAACTAAATAGAAATGTAAAGTGGTAGAATTTAAATTTCTGAAGTAACTAATTATTTGTGATTTTTAAAATATATCTATAAACAAATATTAAAATAAAATATTTATATTAATTTTAAATTAAATTGATCTTTTCTAAAAATTGCTTTTATTTTACTTCTATTTTACATATATTTTGAAGAAATTTTCAGTCTTGCCTGTGAATCAGAATTTCGAGTCAAAATTGTTATATTTTTGCGAAGCAAAATTTACATAATTTTGTTACAAAAATAATGCTAAATTGGTATTACAATTGCGAGCTGAAATTGTTTCACAATTTTGATTAAAAATTGTTTTATAATTTCAAGTCAAAATTGTTTCATAATAAAATTATAAAAATGATGTTGGACCTACCCTGGCACTTTTCTACCATTTCGCTTCACAAAAAAGCCAAAACAAAATTAGCTGTTGAAAAAATTAATAATTTGGTATATAAATTTAAGACAAATTGTTATTTATCAGATAGCCCAATAATAATTAATCTCCACGGTTGCCAACTGGGTTGTTTTCACCCGGTGACTCCGGGTTTTTATGTTGTTCTCCGGTCTCCGGGTTTTGACCTAAAATTTCCAGGTTTTCCAAAAAAATTCGAAATTGTATCGCAAACGCGATACAAATTTGATGTTGCGTTCCGGTTGAAGAAAAAACGGAACAGAACGCATCGTCGGACCTCGGAAATTGTGTTTTAAGCTTTATGACATGACAATTAGAAAACGTCAATCAAATCAATCGATGTGTTTAATTCATTCGCTTTCTTGAATTGTCCAGTATATGGTGTTTATCATGTTCATGTAATAAGTAATAAATAGGAAATTGCGATTTAATTTAATTCACTTTGTATTATTATTGTAAGTAATTATTATTATTATAAAAATATTTAATATTAAAATTGTAAGTTATTGCTTTAGTCACAATGAAAAACATAAATGAAAAGATAAGGAGTAAAGAAAAAGCTGTATACTTTACATCATTCCAGTCCAAGTGGTTGATAAATGACGACTATAGGAAATGGCTTTTAAAAGAAAATGAGTACACCGTAAAGTGTAAATTGTGCCAAATACTATTTACAATTAAATATGATGGAGAAAAAGCTCTTAAAAGTCATGTTAAAACATATCGTCATCAAAATAATCTTAATGCTCAAACCTCTAGTCAACTTTTAAGTTCATTTTTTACCAAGGATAATTCGTCAGAGCAAATAGATACTTCTATTGCAGAACTAGCACTTGTATACCATGGTGTTAATCATCATTTAAGTTACGTAAGTACTGATTGTGGTATAAAATTAAATGCACTCGTATTTAAAGACTCCAAGCTTTCAAAGCAAATACACTGCGCAAAAACAAAAGCAGAGGCTATAGTGGATAATATTTTAGGGCCAAAGGCAGTAGAAATTCTTAACACACAACTCAAAAGACGGATTAAATAACAATAACCCACGATATTTTTCAATTGCAAGCGACGCTTCAAACAAAGGTAATGTGAAGCTTTTTCCGCTTATTGTAACGTATTTTTTAAAAGATAATGGAACTCAGAATAAAATTCTAGATTTTTATTGTGATGATTTTGAAAACGCTGCGTCTATTACGAATAAAATTATAGAATCTATTAATATGGCAGGATTATCTATCAACAATGTTGTGTCGTATACAGCTGATAATGCAAATGTAAATTATGGTGCTTATAATTCTGTATTTCAAAAATTGCTTTCAATGAATCCATCCATTGTAAAGAGTAATTGCAATTGCCATGTTGTACATAATGCTGCAAAATTTGCGTGTAAAAAGCTGTCGTATGATGTGGAAAGTTTTATAAACAAAATTTATTCTGAATTCTCATCCAGTACGACTAGAGTAAGAGAACTGAAATCTTGTTTTGAATATTTTGAACTCGAATTTTCTCAGATGCTAAAAAACATTTCTACTAGATGGATTAGCTTATCAAACGCCGTAGATAAAATTTTACTTTGTTATCCAGCAATTAAACAGTATTTTATAGAAAAAGGTGAAGATGATTGCGACCTGTTAGTTTGGAAATTTATAAAAGATCAAGAGAATGAAATAACTGATGATCTGACAAATCCTTCACTCCCGGAATTATATTTATACTTGGTTCAACATTTTCTACATATTATGAAACAAGTTGTATTAGTTTTACAAAAGTACGAGCTTACAAGCACTGAAGTACATGATGTAATGTTTACGCTCAAACTACAATTAGAAAAAAGATTAGAAGATAATTTTTTGGTGCTAAAATACATACTTGTGTTAAAAATTTAAATAACTAAGAAAAAAAAAGTTTTTAGCTGAAGCTGTTGACGTTTATAAACGGGCAATTTCATACATAAAATTGTGGTATGATTTCGAGAATTCTCCTCTACAATATCTTTCCGTACTAAATATAGTAAAAAACAGACTTGATTATTTCGGCATAATTAAAGCTACTGAAGTTTTGCACTGTATAGTAGATAAAGATAATTTATATAACGAAATTGTTATAATAAACAATGAACTTGAAAAGATTGATAAAACGAAATTTTCTGTTCCGGATTTGTGGTGCCATATTTTTAAGTCGTCGGAAAACTTTTCCGAGATTTTTTTATTACTTCACTTTTTACAATTTACATAAAAAATTTTTTCATGTTCCTATAATTAATTTGTGATTTATTGATAATACTATTACAATAGTAATAAATGAACTTTGTTATTTTTTATTTATTTTTAAGGAACTTGAATTTAATAAAAAAAAAATTAAATTTTTTATTAAATATATATTTCTTTTAATTTTAAAAAAAAGTTGACTTTTTCCGGTGAGTTTTTAAAATATGTGGGGGTATAGTCCCCTATAATTTTTTTTCTCCGGGTGGAGTAAGTTGAAGAGTTGGCATCCCTGTTAATCTCTATAATTAAATAGTGTGATATGTACATAAGTATAGCTTAGTTTTAGTTTAGTTTAAGATTTAGATTAAGTTTTACTTTAAAATAAAAATATATATAAGGTTTTTTAAAAAAAATTCCTTAGCTTAATTATTGTAAAACTTATTGGGTCGCGTGAATAAAAATGAAGTACATGCTAGAAGAGTACACTCTAATTCCAAATCTATTTTCCCATTGAATTCCCATGAGATATTTTACTAGGATTTTATTGGGATTGAGAGTAAAAACGAATTACTTTCTGTAGCAGTAAAACTTATTGATGTCCTAGTATATTCCGATTAATTTTTACTGGGATAGATTCAGTAAACTTATATTTTACTTGCTACATCAGTAAATTAAACTATAAATGCAAACTGCGTAGTTTGTTAAGTAAAATTTACTTGTTCTAAGTAAATATTGTTTTGGGATAAAACAGTTGTTATATTAAATGGGCAAAAAAAGTTGTTATATTAAATAGGCAGGGTGCCCACACATATGCATTTCTCAGAGTAGTTCTTACCACTCACCACACGTATGCATTTCGCACTTTAAGATTTTGATGAATTTTTCAGTATATTGTCTGAACAAAAATTCTGTTATTGCAATCTTCCAATAAACAGTCACATATGATGGAATAAAGTTCCAAATTTTAATATAATTATAATAAAACTACTACGTAATTAGATACCACTATCTATATTGTAGAGTTTCCATGCACTTGGGATTGAGTTGGGATTGGATTGAAATGGGATTATCGTTAAGCAAAAAAATACCAATACAATCCGCGTCGTTTCCATGCTCATGGGGATTGAGTTGGGGTTTAGTGGACAGTTTTGATAAAAATTATATGACTTTATAATAAAAAAAGAATTTTTCTACTGTATTTTCTACTGTATTTTTGGGGGTCGGGGTGGGGATTCTACAGGGTAGGCATTTGTATCCTAGGGTATAAATGTTGCAACTGTAGAAGTTCCTAGCCAAGTGCCTGCATTACCTCGTCGTGGTGGCCCCTGGAACTGTGTACATATTAAACATGCACACAGACCGAATATGCAGTGTCCGACCTAATGTCAGTGGTGGTGTGAGCGCCGTGCTGAGGACTGAAAGGCTGGGGGTCAAACCAGTCGCTAACGAGCTCCCTCCGATGCCCAGGCAAGGTCGGTTGTATTCAGTGCCTTATCATGGTAAGTCGGCTCTGCCATGATGGACTCTCATTTCCGGACAAACTCGTGGGAACAGCAATGAAGAAACTTAATAAAAAACAAAAACAACAACAACAACTAAAACCAAATCCAAATATCGGTTCATCCTCGGAGGATGAGCTCTTAGCCTCCAGCCAGGAGACTATTAAGGGTGACACGGTAAATGACAGTACCAGCTACGGTACTCCAGCTTCGGACGTCACCGAAAGTACCAGCCATAGTACACCAATAACAACCAAACCTGTAGGTGTAGCAAGTACCAGTTATAGTACTACTACACTTACAAGCACAGATGGTACCAAGCCTGGTACTACTAAGAAATATAGAAGTTCTGGTACCCTCCTCAAACGTGAGTATTCCAAGGCAAAGTTTATTTTGAGCAAGATTGCCCGAAATGAAGCTGAGGGGAATACTCACGAAAACGATGCAGAGGATAAGCTAAAATACACTCAGATTGTGCAACGATTTGAGACACAGATCGCACAATCTGAAGTTCGGCCTGCTAACAAAAGATATAGGTCTCAAGATGAGTCCTTAGCAGGTGCACGTATCAAGGTCGCCAAGATGGAGACCAGGCTGCCTACCGGCTAAGAAATTCGAATTGTTCGAATTTCGGATTAGTCAGATCCGAATTTCGGATCAGTTAGTACCGCGTAAGAGATTCGGATCGGAATTAGTGCTGCCATTCCAGATATTAGATTTTGACAGAAAAAAGTATATTTTTCTCGTATTTTTATTTGTTTATGTTTCCGAAATTTTTATTTTTATTTTACATTATAAATTAAAATGGATTGTGTAGCAGTATATTTTAGTGAAAGTGATGAAGGAAACACACCGATTGAAGAAAATAACCGAAGAAAATTATATTTGATGAGAAAAATAATTAAAGATAAATCAAATATATTGGATTTACCTTGCGAAAAGTAAATAAATACTATACTTTTTATATCTGTAAGATAAATTGAACATTGAAGTATAATCTATCTTTTATAGTTTAATAAATATGGATTCGCAATGCAATATGTATGATTTTGAAATTGTTCAAAGTTATTTAAATGCTGAAACTCATTGATTCATCACTACTAAACAGGGCAATTACAACATAATTATATATACATATATATATTTAAATTCTTAAACTACTTACTATATTATGCCTATATATGTATATATCTAACTACAAACTATTTATTATAAAATACTATATTTTAATCCTAATTATTTATACTATTAGTACTAAAACTAAAAGAAAACTATAATTCTATCTAACAACTAAAATAATAATAAATTACAAATATTCTAATACTATTAAATATTATATTTAATAAACTAAAAAACTATATTTTCACATTTAATTTACTAATTTAATAATAATTTTACTATACTTTTTTAATATAAATAATTTTTAAGAAATAAAATTCCAATTATCAATCAAATTGTAAACAAAACTATAACAAATTACCTCAAATAACACACATTCGATTGTAAAATTATTATCGAATAAAATATGCGAAAATGCTTCCGAAATTAGCAATACCCGGTAGCAAAATATCCGAAAGTTAAACTGTCATTTAACTTTCGGATTCGGATTTCTTCCGAGTTTCGTTTTGCGCGGCATGAATTATTCGAATACGAATCTTATTATCCGAAAATCGAATTAGGCGGTAGCAGGCCAGTGCCAAATCGAAGATGACAGCGAAAAAGCTAAGCGACATCGTCAGATGCCACTTGAATGTAGCTGTCATCAACGATAAGGATCCCAACAAAAAATTTTCATCCAAGCTCTGGAAATTGAGGCAAAACTGTCAGAGATGGTTATGGATCATTTACTTGCAAGCACTGGTGGGCCTATCCCGGGGTTCGATTCATCCGAGGTAGTCAGGGGCTACCGGGTGGTCAAGTGTGTCGATCAGTTTTCTCTGGATTTTCTTAGCAGCAGTGTCGCTAAGATTAGCGATGCCTGGGAGGATGCCAAGATTGGTCTAATCCCAGCTAAGGAGATTCCGAGGAGACCTAGAGCGCGCATTTGGCAGCCTAGGATGCAAATTGAGGGGGAGAAGCTTCTCCGGTGCTTGCAATTACACAATCCAGATGTCCCGATGGACAACTGGATGGTTATAAAAAAGGAGGGGGATACTACGGAACTGCAGCAAGGCAGTTTGTCCTACCTCCTTTTGATTAACGAGGAAAGCCTGATGCCCCTCGCGAAGCTTGAGAATAAGCTTCGTTTCGGTATCCGTCAAGCGAAACTGAAGATATTCCAGGCGAATAGTGACGAGCTTGACGAGTTAGATGAGGCAAGCGACTTGCTGGAAGAGATGTCTCTAGCCAAAGAGACGGGGGTAGGTAGCTTGCCAGATGATACGGGTTGTCCAGGTTAATCTCCAGCATTCGAGATTCGCCTCGGATAACCTGATGATCTTCCTAAGGGAGGAAGACATCGACATAGCCCTAATTCAGGAACCCTGGATCAACACCTCCAGAATAAGAGGTCTGAATCACAGAGACTATACCCTATTCTACAAGTAGATGGTGCCAATGGTAAGCCACGAACGTGTATTCTAGTTATAAAACACATAAGTGCACATTTTTGTTCTAATTTTAGCTATGAAGACATTACCGTGGTGAAGGTCGAGCAGAATTATGGCAAAGAATTATATATCAGCTCGGTATATATGCCTCATGACGAAACCAGATAGTCCTAGCCACTGGAAGTAACCTGCTTATTGGTTGTGATGCAAACGCCAGACATACCCTGTGGGGTAGCTCGGAAACAAATGAGAGAGGTGAGTCACTTTTTGATTTTATTTTAAATTCTAATTTAATGGTGTGTAATAGAGGCAGCACACCAACATTCACTTTTCCGAGCTCGGAAAGATTCCCTGGCTGGGAAGACGTGATTGATATTACCCTAATTAGCAACAATAATTCCCTGAAAGTAGAAAACTGGAGAGTATCAGAGAAAAGATCTTTCTCGGATCACAAGTGGATACTCTTCAATGTTAATTTAAACCCTGAAAGCCCAAAACCGTATAGAAACCCCAAAAACACAGACTGGTCCAAGTTTAGATCGGTGTTAAAAGGGAAGTTATCAGCCATAGATAACCAATCAGAAATAACGACCATTGATTCCCTAGAGGAAATGACGGACAAATTTACCAAGGCCATGCAGGTCTCATTCAAGGTATCATGTCCGATCAAGCGTAGTAAAAAATCTTTCCCTCCGTGGTGGGATGACAATTTAACTAAGTTACGAAAGGTGACTAGAGAAACCTACAACGTCTGCTACAGGCAGGGTACATGGCAACTCTACAAGGACCGTCTTCGTGAGTACAAAAAAGCAATTAACGAGGCAAAAAAAGGAATTGGCAAGAGTATTGCGAATCCATTGAAAGTACTAGGGATTCTGCCAGACTAAGTAGAATCCTAAGCAAAGAACATTCCAATCCGTCCTTCCTCAAGAGTGCGGAGGGTAGTTGGACAGAATCATCTGCAGAGACTCTGCAGCTGTTAGTAGACACACATTTCCCAGGTTGCACGGTGCAAGCTGAAGATGTAGCCCAGACAGGCGACTTAGGAAATACTGAGCCACAACGGGAGTGGCTAAACTCACTTATAACGGGAAAGAAAATTGCCTGGGCAATTGATAATTTCTCCCCCTATAAATCCTCTGGACCTGATGGAATCTTTCCAAAGATGCTACAGGAATCCATACAGCTAGTTATCCCTTGGATGACAAAACTTTTCATGGGCAGCCTCAGACTCGGCCACATACCACAGTGGTGGAGGCGAGTCAAGGTTGTCTTCATACCAAAAGCGGGAAAAAGAGGACACGAAATGGCCAAAGACTTCAGGCCAATTAGTCTCTCATCCTTCATGCTAAAAACCCTTGAGCGCATCCTTGACCAGGAGTTGAGAAGCGTTTTAGAAAGAACCCCATTCTGCAAATTCCAACATGCCTACTGCAAAGGTAAGTCTACTGAGACTGCACTGAACGAAGTTGTGCAAACGGTAGAAAAATTAATCCAGTATAAAGAATATACCCTAGCCACCTTCTTAGATATAGAAGGCGCTTTTAATAATATCCACGTGTCCGCTGTCCTAGAGTCTCTGGTGGAACTGGAGGTAGCAGTTCCACTTAGACGATGGATAGCCAACATGCTTCATACGCGGGAGGTGCAAGCAGACCTCGGTAACTCTCACATTACTAGGTATGTTAATAGAGGTACGCCACAGGGGGGTGTGCTGTCTCCACTATTATGGCTCCTTGTAATGAACAAAATCTTATCAAAACTTCAAGAGGAAGGAATAATGGCCGTCGCTTATGCGGACGACCTTGTAATACTGGTTTCTGGCAAATTCCTTAATATAATTAGCGGAATTATGGAACAAGCCCGCAGCTGTGGTCTGAATGCCAACCCTAGCAAAACCGAAATGATGCTATTCACCACAAAAACCAAAATACCTGTGTTTTCTCGACCAAAATTGGACGGTATAACACTGAATCTATCCTCCAAAGTCAAATAATTGGGGTTGATTTTCGACCCGAAGTTGAACTGGAGGTGGAATATAGAGGAGAGAGTCAAGAAAGCCTACACGGCTTTGTACTCTTGCAAAAAAATGCTCGGAAAAAGTTGGGGATTAAAACCTCGTATGGTTTTATGGTTGTACACTGCTATAGTGAGACCTATCCTCACCTATGGTTCAATAGTATGGTGGCCTGCCCTAGATAGGGATTATGTCCGTACCATGCTAGGTAGGGTGCAGAGAAGTGCATGTATGTGCATCACAGGTGCGTTAAGGACAACGCCGGGGGATGCCCTGAATACAATTCTCCACCTTCTCCCAACTGATCTCCACACCAAATACTTAGCCTCATGCAGCGCGCTCAGACTCAGAGAAAGTGGGTACTGGCGTGACAAACCTTACGGACATGCTGTATTCTTAGCTCGTTAGCTAGAGAACTGCTCCCCTTGTCCACGGACTATTCCATCCCCCAGTTAATACTTAATAAGAACTTCAAGGTTAAGATACCAACTCGCAGTGATTGGAAGGTAGCAGGCCTTCTGAATGGGTTCGACTCAGTACTGTTCACTGATGGTTCAAAGATGGACTGTGGTGTTGGCGCTGGTGTCTACTCAGAATCGCTGGAAATAGCCCTTTCCTATAGACTTCCGGATAGCTCTAGTGTTTTCCAGGCGGAAATGCTGGCTATCTGGAAAGCCTGCTTACTTGTCAAGAACCACCCATCCCCTAAGCGCAGGGTGGCTATAGTCACGGATAGCCATGCTGCTATCCTAGCCTTAAAATCTCCTTATATTTCATCTAAGCTGGTCAAAGCATGCTCAGTAGAGCTAGCGCATATAAGTAACCGGTTCGAGGTCACGTTACTTTGGGTTCCAGGTCATAGGAATATTGTAGGTAACGAGAAAGCCGATGAACTAGCACGCACGGGTTCCGGCCTAGACGCATTGCTTGCGGAAGAGGTGAACCCTCCAATCAATAGTATAAAACGGAATATCCTCCTTCACTCCCAATTGCTAGCTAACCTTAGGTGGGTGAACTTAGCAACATGTAAAACATCCAAAAAAACATGGCCCGGTATTCAAGTAGGAGAACAGCTGATCTCCTGAACTACTCGCGCAAAAACATTGCCAGAATACTAGCGGTGTTTACTGGGCATTGGCCAATCGGTGAACATGCAGCCAGACTAGGCATCCCCTTCCACCTATCCTGCCGTAGCTGTCAAGAGCCGGACAAGAGGGAAACTGTAATGCACTACACTTGTAAGTGCCCAGCGCTAGCCAGAGCTAGATACTGTTTTCTGGGCAGTCCTTTTCTTGACAATCGCAGCCTAGCCACAATACTACCAACAGATATGGTACATTTCCTAAATGCCACAGGGTGGCTTTAATCTACCTTCTCTCCTTCCATACTTGAAATTGGTGGTTCACGAGGCCAGTGGTAGCAAAACGCCGCTATAGCGTTAATTGGAGCCTCTTGAACAGCCGGGTCAAGAGGCTCGCCACTTAAACCAACCAACCAACTGTATTTTCAATATTTCTTTTCTTCTAAATGTTTGATTAAACAAATTAAACAAATTAATTATCATGTTCTATAATTTTTTTAAATAAGTTTACTTCTTCCTTCCTCAAAATATATTTATTTTACCATTGTTAATATTTTTACCATTGTTAATATTTACATACAAATTCCATTTACATATACAATCAAACATTTCATTCCAATCCGACTAGTTTCGTGGAGTTGAAATGGATTTAACGAAAAGTCAACCCAATCCGTTTTCATGCACACTAATCCGGATTGAACTCGAGTTGAATCCGCATGGAAACTACTATATGATACAAACCCGGTCACCCATAACATATATAGCATTATTGCACACCATCTCCACCAGCACCGTACAAAAGCAAAATATTCGACGCATTTAAATAATAGCGAGAGATAGAGAATAATTATATTTTTACGATTGCAACGCCTCTAATAAACGTGCGTTGTTCTGAAAGCGTTGCAGCAAATGAAATTTAGAACATCGATTTTGTATGTAACTTATTATATAGGGAATGTCGCAATGCGTTACGCTGACGCATGATATCTCTATTTATAATTTTAAGGCGATGTTTTGCACACCATCTCCACCAGCACCGTGCAAAAACAAAATATTCGACGCATTTAAATAATAGCGAGAGATAGAGAATAATTATATTTTTACGATTGCAATGCCTCTAATAAACGTGCGTTGTTCTGAAAGCGTTGCAGCAAATGAAATTTAGAACATCGATTTTGTATGTAACTTATTATATAGGGAATGTCGCAATGCGTTACGCTGACGCATGATATCTCTATTTATAATTTTAAGGCGATGTTACAACAAAAGTTAAGTATCTCCAAAACCATGGAGGCTTTTATTTACATGGCGCCTTTCCCGCGGTTTTTTGGCTTTTTACCGCGCGAAAAAAACGCTGTCGACAAAACTTTTACCGTGGCAACTGCGGTTTCCGCATTGAAATGTCAAAAAAAAATTATATGAAAATTGAAAACTAAATATTAACGGCGTGGAGGGATTTTTATTTGTAATATTCTTTTTTTTTCTTTTTAGTTATGAAATTTTTTTTACGTGGCGGTTTTAACCGCTTTGGTGTGGTCACATGAGCATTTTCCGCGCAGAATTTGCTCCAGGTTTTTACCGATGCCCCAGCGCAAAAAAACGCGTTGGCTTGGGAGATCCTTAAAAAAATGTCTCAGGCATCTAAAAAACAATTTTTTGACATTTCACTGAATTCACTGAATTGTAAGCAATAGAAGAAAAAATTATTGAGTTTTATTACAACTTTTAGTATAATGTCCGCTACATATTTGTTTATATCAGCTTGCCAAAATATCTACTTTTTACAGAAACGTGCATGTTTCTTATGCTTCGACGCATGCTGTGACGCATCCAAAACAGCGCACGTGTATTTGATGCATAAAAAACAATTAAATAAATTTTCCTTTGCTACAAAAAACATTTGTATAATGAAGCACAAAAAAGTGTATAATAAATGTGCGGTTACCATATGTACATATTTTTTTATTGACCAAAACTGAATATCCCCAAAATTTTCATGTTTCTTATATTTTATTTGCCTTCATAAAAGAAAGTAAATATAAATAATTTTTATTTTCCGATAACTTTAGGTACGAATAATTTTCTTATTAGCAAATTTCCAACTGTTTTCTATAACTAAAATTAAGATGTTATATGTTGGAATTTAATATCTTACTTCTAAATTTATTGAAATATATGGATATAAGTTGAGAGGAAACTATCCTCTACAAACTCATCCCAAACACCTATCTCCATTTCCAAATTTAATTAAATTTTTTTAAAAATTTAATTAATCGATTTTAAAATTAAATAACTAAACGACTATCAAAATAAATAAATTTAATGCACGCTAGGAAAATACCTTTGGAAGTGTAAATCTCTCGCGATATAATAAAACTAAAAAAAAATAACTTTTTTGAAAGTATTGTAAAAAGAATTTATTTGCTTATGCGGAAGAGCTTTACATTTAGAACTGTAGTTTCTTAAAAACGATTAATTCTATTTCAAAAATGATTAAATTATTCTAAAAATTTACTAATTTTCTAAACCCATTTTTGTTAAATTTATTTCATAATGAATTTAAGCCTGGTCACCTTAAAATAAATTTTGTTATTGCATGCATATATAGCGTTTCCATGAATAGGAATGGACTTTGAATTGGATTGAAATATGGGATTATCTTCAACTAAAAAATATAAAAATTCCATCCGCATCGTTTCTAATTAAGTTGAAATTGAGTTGACGGATTAAGATGGGATTGAATTGACATTTTTGACAAAATTATATGACATTTATAAATAAAACAAAAAAAAGTTCTACTATATTTTGGATATTTCTTCCCTTCAAAATATTTCATGTTTATTAAATATTATTAATTTTCATCTTGTTTTTTAAGAAATTGACTTCTTCTTTACTCAAAATATTCTTGTCGCCACGCCGACATATTTCACCATTTTACATAAAAAATCAAACATTTCAATGACTATATTCGTGGAGTTGAAATGGATTTAACGTTAACGACAACTAAACTCAATCCCAATTCAATCCCTGCTTTCTTGCATACTAATCCGGATTAAACTCGAGTTCAATTCGCATGATCGCATGGAAACGTAATAATAGTTCAAATTGTCAGTTGTAAAAAAAAAACTATGCACATTTTTTGTCATTGTCACACTTCAAGAGAAATTAGCGGTCCGATAACAGTAAAACTTTGTTTTTGCTATCATTTTGATTTGTGCGTTCTCAAAGCACAAAGTATATGGCGTGAAAATATATATAGTAAGTGTTCCATGCTGTGAAAATTAAAAAAATTAAAAAGTATTATTTATTACTGTGAAAATTTAAGTGTTAAAAAGTATTTATATTTTTGAATTATATACATAAATATATAATACATTTATATAAAAAAACTAAAACTACAAACGAGAATATTAAAAGTAATTATGGACGAAAACTCAAAAGTTGAAGAACTAAAAAAAATTTTTTATGCCGAAGGACTAAGGGAAGACCTAATAGACAAATTTGCAGGTATGAAAAAAACAAATTTTTATATATATTATATACAGCATAGCTATATATTTTTAATTTTATAAATAAATTATATACATTCATATACATACAGTTTATGTTCAAACAGTTTCAGAAATTAAATTTTTGAAATATTCGGGAACTTTTTTGCGAAACTATTAACAGTTAACATTCCCTCCAACTTACAGCTAGTCTTTCTTTGTGCAACTATTGCTAACAATATATAATTATATGTAGTATTTTGGATACCAACAATATGGTAAATAAGCCAGTGCATCGAATTTGTATTAAATTTTGTGTTAAAAAATAATTAAATCCGCTGTCCGCTGATTCATTCATTAAATACATATATATATATTAAGATAAATTTTTAATTTTTTTTAATTTTATAAATAAATATTGTATAATAATATATGTGTTCAAAAAGATTCAGAATTTAATTTTTGAAATATTCTGAAAGGGTTTTTTTGACGCAACTATTAACTGTTAAGATACCCTCCAATTTTAAATATATAATATATGTACATAATATATATGTACATATATTATGTACATATATATTATGTACATATAACGATCCAAATTTTGAAAGAAGTTTGAAATTCCAAAACGATCTAAAATTCTGTATGGCACGTTATAAAGAATTATTAAAAGACTTAAGCAAAAGTGCATCTAATAATACGGCAATGGAAAAAAAATCTCTTGACTCATGCACTTCATTAACTTCACCGTTTATGCATTATAATACTGAGCTTAATATTTCAAGTGATGAAACTGAAAATGAAGTAAATTTTAAACCAATTTCAAGAAAACGCATACGTATTTCTTCAGATACCGACAGTGATTGAAAGATTTTTATTATTATTAAATTGTTAATTCTCATTTACTTTGTTTATTATGCATATACATTTAAATATGTACTTATTTGTTATTATTAAATAAATAAACTTGTTAACTCCTCTGTTATTGAATTTAACCTACGAAACGCTTTATTCCTTTCGTTGCAAGTATTTTTCATACACAATTTTTTAAGGTTTTTATTCATATTAACACGGTGTTTTTTAAACGTTTTGTTTATATTAACACGGTTTTTTTTAAACGTTTTGTTTATATTAACACGGTTTTTTTTACACGTTTTTTCTTTAACACGGTACCTATCTACCGTGTAAAAATAGATCTGGGTGTATATTATATATATATACACTCAGAAAAAAGTATGAAATAATATCAAAGAAATAATTTCTTTGATTTGCAAAAATTGTATTTTTCATTGAGACAAAGTAAAATTATTTACAGTGAAGAAAATATCTTTGTTGTATATAAAATTTTATCAAATCAAATTAATTTCTTTGGTTTGAAATAATGAAAATTTATTTGATTCAAAAAAATAATTTTACTTAATTAAATAAATATATTATCTAAAATTGATCATAGAATTTTATTGTATTGAAGAAAACATTAATTAAATTTATGAAAATATTCTTTAATTGTATGAAAAAAATGAGTTTTTTATTTCTACGAAAATATTTCTTGATTCAATGTTATTACAAAATTGCAATATGGAATTTATGTAAAATATCTTTGAATCGAAGTAAAAATTTTATTGAGTGGACAAAAATTTTCTATGATTTAATGAAAATAGTTTCTTAAAATTTAAGTAATATTTTTTTCCTCATTTCTATGTAAGTTTAGAGTTGTTTTAAGTAAAATTGAGTTATTTTGAGTAAATTAAATCGAGATAAGTGGTCTGCCATTTATTCGAAACGTGTTCTTAGTCAAAGCACAATGTCCAACGCAGTAAATGAAAGTATTGAAGCTAAAACTGTAGAAAATAACGAAAATTTTAATTGTGATGAAATTGATAGAAGATTAGTGACTCTCGGATCAGACGGAAATTATTATTATAATTCTACCACTGAAGTGGAAGAATTAGAAGAAGTAGAAGAAGTAGATGAGGAATTGGTTAATTTGTTACAAAATTTAAATGGTGAAATTTTTTACGACGTATTTTTGAGTAAGTATTTTTTTAAATTATACAATTACAGATTTTCACAACAAAACAATTTGTGTAAACTAAAAGAATTTTTAAATTACACATTTTACATTTGTATCCTGCTTATTATAAAATATGGGTGTAGGCTGTGGACAATTCACTGTGGACGCAATTCACTGTGCTCAATTTGATGTATACCAATTATTTTGCAGATTTCTGGATAAATAGAAACCAATTCTTTTGTGAATTGTGCACAGAGAATTGTGTACAGTGAATTAACCGGCTACGATAAAATATACAGTAAAAAAAACTATTGTTTATAGAAATTTTTTCCTGATTTTTTATTATTCTGAAAATCATTGTTTTAGTTATTACATTGTTCTAGTCTAGTTATTACATATTGAAAAAAAAAAATATTTTTACAAATTTTGTAAACAAAATTATTAAGTATAACTTCTTTTTATGAAGAGCATGGAATAACTCTTGATAGTTTGAAATTAATGAAAAGTCACCACTTAAGTGAAATTTGTCCAAAAGAGCATTACGGACAACGCATAATTTTTGAAAGTAAATTGATTACTTGGCAAAAAAAAATATCAGAAAAATCAGTAAATTTTTTTATTCACAACAAATCTATAGAAATGTAATTACTTAAAATTTCGTGAAAAAGCAGGAAGCAGCAACACTGTCTATGACGTCATCTGTTGAACGTTGGTGTGAAAATTCTAATTTTTCGGCATCAAATTCATCGTGTGATGATGTATATTTTATAAATCTTTATATAATACAAAATATTTATTTAATATGTACCTAGATTTTCAGTTTTTAAATATTGAAGAGTTATTGAAGGAGCAGGGAGAAATAGTTTTAAATTTTTACAAAATAAATAAAGGATTAAACTCTAAATATAGACATAGTTTGGCAGATATTATAATCAAAGAATTAATAAAAAAAAAAGTAATAGCAACACCAAAATATTTCAATTTAATTGCTGACAAAATTGTAATTTTATTTCCCACTGAGAATAAGGTATGTCAACATTAGTTTCTATAATATAGTGATTATAAGTTATATTTTTAGGATATATATTTCATGCACATTCCTAAAAAAAGACCAGGTGGACTAGATACCACAATGCTAGATACCACAACGTAATTTCAAAACTTAGGGCAGAAGGGCTTTACCCAAAATCGGTTAATAAAAAATCCAAGTCTTTACTATCAACTTCGCACACACCGTACATTATCGCAGGTCATTTTTGTTTTTAATTTTTTATAATTTTAGATAAAAACTGAAAGCATATAATTTTAGATGAGGAAATATTAAATGAAATGAAATGGCTCCAATTTAATGCTGGTCCCTTGGATAGTATTATCGATAAGTGGAAGACAACTGCGGAATACAGGCGAGCATTAATTATTCAATCAGGCTCCACTTTAGAGTTGACATTAAATACTTGGCCTCTGCTGCGACAATCGTTCGGTTATTCTTTAGTAAGTATACATATAAAAGTATTATGAAAAAATTTAAAATAATTTATTTCTTAATATGTATTTCAGTAAAATAATTTATTTATTAATATTTAATATTTTGATTAAAATTTATTTATTTTGTACACTTAATAAACTTAAATTTAAATTAGTAGTAAATAATTAAAATATTTTTTTAGATTGAAATCGATTTTGATCATATTTATCCAGGAAAACAGTGTAACTTATTCGATAAATACGAAGATTTTTCAGTTAAGATCGTAAATTTTTATAAAAAAGATGTTAAAGACAGCAATAGCAAAGAAATATTAGAATTGTTGTGTTCCGAAAGTATTTCAAAAGGTATACATATTTAATTTTATTTTAAAATTCATATTATAATAATTTATTTTCAGAAACCGAAGGTATTCTAATATTTTTGCTCTTGCATGCGCTTTTAGTGCCAACATCAAGAACATATAAATACAATAAAGATACAAATAAACGAAAATTAACGAAATCATCTATCAATGATTCTCGCAGTAAGTTTTTTAGGCATTCCAAAACAACGAATGATTTGAAAAATTCAATAGAAATATTGACGCAAGAGTGCTTAAAATCCAAAACTACTCTGCAGCCAACAATTTTTGTCGTAGGACGTGACTTATCTAGCTTAACAGATTTTTACGTATACTATTATAATATTTCCTACAAATTGCCCAATTTTCTAAAAGCATTGGATATCTGCTTCAAAACTTTTCAAGCTCTTTATTTGGAATATCCTAAAGAAGCTGTTCTTGTATGGTGTTTTATACAAAAGTATTTATACGATATTCATATTCAGTGTGACATTAAATCGTCTGCCATCTCTGCACTAATATCAGATCTTTCTAATTGTTGAATACAAAATTAATAATATTTACTTTTATTATTATTCTTATTAGATTTTAGTTTTCTTAATACTAACATATAATATACAAAAAAGCTTGAAGCTAAAATAATACTATTTTTTAAGCTTTTATATGTAAGCACTGAAGCTATTTTTATTTTTTTTAATGAATTTAATATGTTTTATATGCAAAAAAATAAATACTTCTTTAGAACAATTATTTGTTCACCTAAAATTTTTTCATCGTTTAAAACCAAATAGTTTATATCATTGCTGTGTCTCTAGCTGTGAACAAAGTTTTACATCGTTTCGATCATTTTCAAAGCATATGAGAATTGAAGTGAATAGATTGAAAAATTATATTAATTTTAATCAACAAAAAGATGTTCAAATAAATCAATCTAAGCAAACTAATGATTCACAACTTACATCATAGGAATCGAATAATTTATTTTTTAATGAAGAGTTGCAAAATTGTACAATTAAAATTAATACTATATTAAAACATTCAATGATATGACACTGGGCTTTACTTGCAAATATTTTAGCAAATTCTGTTATGCGCGAAAAGATGTTCTGGAAATCCAAGATAACATTAAACTCATGATAACTAACCCTATTGCAAATATAATTAAAAGTATTTTAAACAATGATAGCATATTGACAAACCCTACTAAAAAGCAGTTAGAAGATATTTTCCAATTTTGCATGGAACCATTCAAACATTTTGACACTGAGTACAAATTTTTACAATTTTTGGAACAACAAAATTTATATAAACAACCAACACAAATTATTCTAAATAACTCTATTAGTAATGTTGTTATAAATGGAAAGCAAAAAATTGCAGAAAGTGTATGTAAAGGTGTTATTTTACCTATCGAATTTCAGTTTAAAAGATATTTTGAAATTCCAGGAGTTTTGGAATGTTTTCTTGAAAATATGGAAAATATTAGAAATCAAAATTATATTGACAATTTCACAAAGGGCAGTTTATGGTTAGAAAAAATAAAAAAGTTTGAAGGAAAACTTGTAATGCCATATTTTTTATATTTTGACGATTTTGAGGTGAACAACCCTTTGGGGTCACACTCTTCTTCAATTTTAGGTGTATATTATTCTTTTCCGACTGCACCAGACTTTTTAGTATCGAAAATTGATAGCGTTTTCGTATCAGGATTTTTTAATTCAAAAGATGTTAAAACTATTGGAAATAATATTTGCTTTTCCAGTTTGGTGCAAAAAATTAATAATTTAGAAGAAAATGGATTAATTATAAATACATCTACTAGAGGTTCATTCAAGATTCACTTTATCCTAGGATTAATTCTAGGAGATAATCTGGCATTAAACAATATATTAGGATTCTCGAAATCTTTTTCAGCGTTGCATTTTTGTCGATTTTGCCAGAGTGAAAAATATAAAACACACACTATGTGCGAAGAAGACATAACAAGTGTAAGAACCGTAGAAAACTATGATATAGATGTTATAAAGCAACAGAACGGTGTTAACGAATATTCAGTTTTTAATTCCATTAACTCTTTCCACGTTATTCAAAACTACGCAGTGGATGTCATGCACGATTTGTTTGAAGGTGTATGTGTGTATGACATATCCCACATAATCCGCCAGTGCATTATCAAGAAATACTTCACATTAGAGATTCTAAATAGTCATACACAAAGTTTTGAATACGGCGAAAATGAGTTGGGGAATATTTCGCGACCTATAACGAAGCCTCAACTTAATAAATCAAATTTGAAAATGTCAGCAAGAGAAATGTTAACTTTCTTGCATTTTTTGCCTTTAATTATCGGGGATTTAGTACCAGAACATGATGAAGTATGGGAATTTTTACTGATATTAATTGAAATCGTTGACATTTGTTTACTTTCTCAATTTGATTCAGAAAAAATAATTTGCTTAAAGAAAAAATTAAACTTCATAATGCTAAATATACTAATTTATTTAAAGACACGCTTAAGCCTAAGCACCATTTTTTGGTTCATTATTCCAATATTATTCAGAAATCCGGCCCCTTGAAATATTTGTGGACATTCAAATTTGAATCAAAACATAGAGTTTTGAAAAGTTACCTAAAAAATATGTATTCAAGAATAAATGTTCCATTATCGTTAGCAGTAAAGTATGGAATGATTTTTGCTGAACAAATTATATGTTACAAAATAGAAAAGTGGCATCCATTAAAAAAAGGAACTAAACTAAAAAATTCTCTGTGCTTTGAAAATATTAATAAAACTATTGGTAATTCCAATATTATAACTGATGACAATTTATGTTTTGATAAAATAAGTTACGCAGGCACTATATATAAAAAAACAAATGTGTTGCCTGTAATTAAAGAAAATGTATTTGCTTACGAAATTTTAGAAATTGTGCTAATTAATTCAGATATATATTTGTTTTGTCAACAACTAGAAATCATATATAAAAAACATATACCGTAAAACGGGGTTAGATTGGCCCTTGCAGGGTGACTTTGGCCGAATAAAACAAAAAATTTGTAACTTAGTTAGTACAATTCTGTTGCACAATACCGCGGCTTACTTTTGCACATCTTTTCTTGGAACCATTATTTCCACGAACGCACAAGTTTCGACTTGTGTATTGCCAAAAAAGAGTCATTTGTACAGTGTTTAATGTGACTAGTTCAAAGTAACACGTACTGTGTTAGTGAAAAAATCTGTGTGTATCGAAAACATCAGTGAACCGAATTACTTGGTAAGTACATTATTTTTTTCATATAATTTTGTAGTTTTTAATAAGATAATTATGTTTTTTTTTAAATGTCGCATCTTGTCCGTAATTAATTTTTTATTAAGTCAACCTCTTTTTGTAATTTTTTAGGGGTGAGTTTGTCTGGTTGAAGTGACCCCAAGAAAATTTTTTGGGTGCCTTTGGCCGCACAATCTAGCCCCAACAAAAATTTTAAATTCATATATAGATTAAATTTAATTTTTTGTAGAACTTCAAATTCTATATAATTTATCAGTAGTAATGACGCGCATTTACAAACGCAAGATTGGATCACGGCAATATGCCAACTACACGCAATAAATTTTAGACAAATGTCTAAAAGATGTTAAAAATAAAATATTGTCTCAACGTGCTGCAGCTGAATTATACAAAATCCCGAGGTCGACTATAAAAAATAAGTTACTTTGTTTAGCCCCAAAGAAAATTGGTGGACAAACAGTTTTTTCAATTGAAGAGGAAAAATCTTTTGCATGTCACATAATAACGATGAGTGAGTTTGGTTTTCCGCTCACTGAAATAGATTTTAGGAAAATCGTACAGCTATATCTATCCACTAAAGGATTAACCATAAAAAAATTTAAAAATAATTTGCCCGGAACTGATTGGATAAAAGGTTTTTTAAAGCGGCATCCTACTGTGTCCATTCGATTACCATCTAATATTAAAAGAGCAAGAGCTGCAGTGTCGGAGCAAATGTTAACCGAATATGTGCAAAATTTGGAGGCCGTTGTTAAAGATGTTCCACCAGAAAATATATGGAACTACGACGAAACCAATCTCTCCGATAATCCTGGAAATAAAAAGGTGCTTTGCAAACGTGGTTGTAAATATCCAGAAAATATAGTGAACAGCAGCAAGATTTCATTTTCAATCATGTTTTGTGGAAATGCAGCGGGCTTGTTAATTTTGCCGTATATTGTATATAAAGCTGAACATATGTGGTCTTCATGGAAAGATAATGGACCTTCGGAAGCTCGATATAACCGCACAAAGCACGGGTGGTTTGACAGTCACACATTCGAGGATTGGTTTGTCGAACACATGCTACCAACTTTAAAAAAACAGACAGGTAAGATGAATTTATATAAACCAAACTAGTTGAAAATATTTTCTTAATCTTTGCAGGTAAAAAGGTTTTAATTGGGGATAATCTGTCATTTCACATAAGCCTGAACGTACTAAGACTTTGTTCTCAATATGATATCAGTTTTGTGTGTCTACCTCCTAATTCCACTCATTTAACGCAGCCGCTAGATGTCGCATTTTTCGGACCTATGAAAAAATACTGGCGTAATATTTTGACATCGTGGAGGGAATCTTCAGAAGGCAGGCATTATAGCACAATTCCGAAAGATAAATTCCCAAGTCTCTTGAAAAAACTTATTCATAAAATGTCTTCAACCGCAAGTCTCAATATGAAGTCTGGCTTTAGAAAATGCGGAATTTTTCCTATCAATAAACAGCAACTCCTAAATAGATTACCTGGAAGTAGTAATCACCAAGATGTTGAAATGGTCGGTGAAGTATTTTTGCGAAAAATGATAGAAAAGCGAGCTGATTTAATCACAACCCCTAAGGTGGTGCGGCGAAAAAAGTTAAACATTGCTCCCGGAAAAAGCATCTGTCCAGAGGATTTGACAATGGAAGGGTCATCTCAGTCCACTCAACATCAGCCATCTACTTCAGGAGTTTCAGTAAAGCAAACAACTTTGGGAAAGAAACTTAAGAGATGCTCCAAAAAAGTGATTTTGAGCAGTGACGACTCCAGCAGCGATAAGGATGAATTTAGCCTTGCTAGTTCCTTAGATACAATTGATGCTTTTGGCTTAAGAGATGATGAATCCCCCGAAGAGACTACTGCAGTAAGTCCAGTTGAAGATGATTCTTCTGAATTGATGGTAGGTAATTTTGTTCTCGTTCGTTACAATCAATCTATATACCCAGGAGTAATCTTGAAAATTGCTGACGAGGATGCAGAAATTGATTGCATGGAAAAAGCAGGACGCCACTGGAAGTGGCCAACTCGCAAAGATGTGTGCTCCTATGCCATTGTCGATATTTTGACAAAGATTGCTCCACCTAAACCAATCAATAAAAGAGGCTTTTTTCAGTAAATGAAATCAATAAATTCTGATCCTTTTTACTTTCCCTTTTATGAATTCACACTTCCAGTATATATGTCGGTATATTTATATATATATATATATATCTCCTCACCTGGCCATAACTCTTAAACGGCTTGACCGATTGAGCTCAAATTTGGAAGTTGAGCTCGTGTCATCAATGGCTTGGTACCATATAAATTTGGGACCTTTTTGATTATAGGAAAGGGGGCGCGGAGGGCTGTTTAATTTTTGAATGTACCAAAAAAACCATGTGGGGTATCAAATGAAAGGTCTTGACGAGTACATCTCATTGGACGGTGGTCCGGGGGGCGCCGTGGGTCATGTCGGGCGCAAATCGGGGCAATGTAGGGCCCCATAATACAAAAAATCATGTGGGGTATCAAATGAAAGGTCTTGACGAGTACATCTCATTGAGCGGTAGTCCGGGGGGCGCCGTGGGTCATGTCGGGTCCAAAACGGGGACAATGTTGGGCTCCATAATACAAAAAATCGTGTGGGGTATCAAATGAAAGGTCTTGACGAGTACATCTCATTGAGCGGTAGTCCGGTGGGCGCCGTGGGTCATGTCAGGCGCAAATCAGGTCAATGTGGGGTCCATAATACAAAGAAACATGTGGGGTATCAAATGAAAGGTCTTGACGAGTACATCTCATTGAGCGGTAGTCTGAGGGCGGCGTGGGTCATGTCGCCCAAAACGGGGGCAATGTTGGGCTCCATAATACAAAAAATCATGTGGGGTATCAAATGAAAGCCTTGACGAGTACATCTCATTGAGCGGTAGTCCGGGGGGCGCCGTGGGTCATGTCGCCCAAAACGGGGGCAAAGTTGGGCTCCATAATACAAAAAATCATGTGGGGTATCAAATGAAAGGTCTTGACGAGTACATCTCATTGAACGGTAGTCCGGGGGGCGCCATGGGTCATGTCGGGTCCAAAACGGGGGCAATGTTGGGCTCCATAATACAAAAAATCATGTGGGGTATCAAATGAAAGGTCTTCAAGAGTACATCTCAATGGGGGTAGTCGGGGGGGACGAGGGTCATGCTGGGGCCCAAAACGGGGGCCATGTTGGACCCCATATTACAAAAAATCGTGAGGGGTATCAAATGTAAGGTTTTGAAGTGTACATCTCAACGGGGTGTATTTCGTGGGGCGCCGTGTGTCATGTAGGGGCTAAAATGGGGGCAATGTGGGGCTCCATCATACAAAAATCATGTGGGGTATCAAATAAGAGGTCTTGAAGAGTACATATCGTTGGGTGGTCCATTGGGCACCGTGGGTCAAGTGGGCCTAAAATAAAAAAAAATCATGTTGGGTAGCATATGGAAGGTCATGAAGAGTACATCTTAGGTCAAACGGGTCCAAGACCAGTTAACGGGCCCAAGACCAGTTAACAGAAAATGAAAATGTTAAATGTTGAAATTAACAGAAAATGTAAATTTAACAGAAAATGTAAAATTTAATAGAAAATGTGGAATTTAACAGAAAATGTAAAATTTAACAGAAAAATGAAAATTTAATAGAAAGTGTCAAATTTAACAGAAAAATATAAAATTTAACAGAAATTGTAAAATTTAATAGCAGATGTAAATTTAACAGAAATTGTAAAATTTAACAGAAGAAGTAAATTTAACAGAAAATGCAAATTTAACAGAAAATGTAAAATTTTAAAAGAAATGTAAAATATATTGCAAAATGCAAAATTTAACAGAAAATTAAAAATTTTACAAAAAATGTAAAATTTATTACTTTCCCTTCTATGAATTCACACTTCCAGTATATTTATTACTTGCCCTTTTATGAATTAACACTTCCAGTATGTCGGTATTTCGGTATCTCCTCACCTGGGCATTTTTGATTAGGGGGAAGGGGGCGCGGAGGGCTGTTTAATTTTTGAATGTACCAAAGAAACCGTGTGGGGTATCAAATTAAAGGTCTTGACGAGTACATCTCATTGGACGGTGGTCCGGGGCTCGCCGTGGGTCATGTCGGGCGCAAATCGGGGCAATGTGGGGCCCCATAATACAAAAAATCATGTGGGGTATCAAATGAAAGGTCTTGAGGAGTACATCTCATTAAGCGGTAGTCCGGGGGGCGCCGTGGATCATGTCGGGCTCAAAACGGGGCAATGTTGGGCCCTATAATACAAAAAATCATGTGGGGTATCAAATGAAAGGTCTTGAAGAGTACATCTCGATGAGGGTAGTCCGTGGGGCACATTCGATTATACGGGGGCCCAAATGTGGGTCATGTGGGCTCATTATACAAAAATCATGTGGGGTATTAAATGAAAGGTCTTGAAGAGTATATTTAAATGAGCGTAGTCCGTAAAGGCACACTGGGTTACACGAGGTTCCAAAAGGGGGTCATGTGGGTCAACAAGGCCTTAAATCATAAAAATATCGTGTAGGGTATCAAATGAAAGGTCGTGCAGAGTACATCTCGTTTCGTAGTGCGTGGGTCAAGTGGGCCCAAAATCTGTTCCGAGAGGTACTCTGGCTCTTGTGGGGCCCATAATGCAAAAAGACATGAGAGGTACCAAATAAAAGGTATTGAAAAATACATCTCGTTGCGCAGTCCGTGGAGCTTCATAATTCATGTTAGGGTCCAAAACCTGTGTCATGTGGAGGCCCATAATAAAAAATCATGTGGAGCATCAAATGAATGGTCTTGAAGAGTACTCCGAGCAGTACCCTGGGTCATGTGGAGCCAGTTATACAAAAAAAAATATGTGGAGCACCGGGGGCCATGGAAGGCCCAAAACATCGGCCACATGTGGAATTCCAAATAGTGGGCCATGAGGAGCTCAAACAAATCATTCCCAAGTTGTCAAAGTATTTAAATATTTTTAGTCGGTCAAATTAATAAATATTTGACCGACTAAAAAATGTAAAATAAAAAATATAAATAAAAAAAAGTTTTTTAAAAATACTTTCCCTTAAAGAAATATTCAACTAAAAAGTAATAAACAAGCAAATAATACCACATCAATGTACTTTCCCGTTGAGTTTAAGCCACTGTCAGCAGTAGTAAGGGAAAGTAGATCTTATCAGAATTAAGGCCATTATAAGGAGGTCTACTTACCCTTACTACTGCTGACAGTGGCTTAAACTCAACGGGAAAGTACATTGATGTGGTATTATTTGCTTGTTTATTACTTTTTAGTTGAATATTTCTTTAAGGGAAAGTATTTTTAAAAAACTTTTTTTTATTTATATTTTTTTTCAGGATAATATTTACTATTTGCATGTACGAATCCTTTTATTTCATTTTTTTCCTTTTAAATCATCAGAAGTGTGATATTTATTTTTAGTCTCGTTTTTAAAACCACCTGAAATGTGTTCATTTTTATTTATTTTTGTTATTGTCAAAGAATCTTGTAATTTTTTCAAAATACAATAAAAAACATTTTTAAAACTGATATAAACATTATTTCTTTAAGGTGTTTGATAAACAAAATATCAGAAAAATCGTCTCTAAAATATCTGTAATCCAATCAAGTGGCGACTTTATCCACTTGAAATTTTTGCTAAGAAATATAAGGAAATATACACAACTGGACAAAGTCACCCCAACCCCTGGGTGACGTTGGCCCAGGCTCAAAAAGCTCTCTACAACTAAGAATACAACAAATTCATAGTATATTTTTAGTTTATTATGTTAAGAAAGACATAACCGAAGCATGTATTCACACAAAACTAACATGTTGCCTGAAAAATAAAAAAATAAAATAAAAAATACTGTTCAAACAATTTTTTTTTGACCAAAGACACCCCGTTTTACGGTAATCAGTTATATTGTCTTAAATAAAACAGAAAACTATATTTTTTGTAAACTTAACGATTTTTGTAAACCACCAGTTGAAATAGTAACATTGCCAACTGGTCACAATGTATTTAGAATTAAAAATAATTTTTGATTAAAAATAAATTACATTAAAAATATATGTTAAGGAAGATATGTACATGTATAAAAAAAATGAATAAATTTATTTTCATATTATTTTACATTAATAATGACAAATTTGTATTTTTATTTACTACAGATAAAGAAATTCTTGTAAGAATTTAATGAAAATATTATCCTTAAAATAATGAAATTCATCAAACTCCTCTCAAAGCAAACTATTTTTAATTTAATAAATTTCTAACTTTCGTTCTAAACGTTAGATTTAATTGTATCAAATAAATTTTTCATTATGTCAAGCATATCCATTTTATTTGTCAAAGAAAATGCAACATTAAAACAATAAAATTTTCATTAAATAAAAGAACAAAGTTTTCTTCAAAATTAGTAAAGTTACTTTGCAGCAAGAATGTAAAGAATTAATACGATGGAAATAATTATTCTAATTTCAAAGTAATCGTGTTCTTCAAATCAAAAGTAAATTTCATAGGCTCGAAACCATAGCCATTTTTCATTGATTTAAATGTATTTTTTCATTAAGATGATAACATTTTTTTCTGAGTGTATATATGGTAAATAAACCAGTGCATCCATATATATATATATATATACAGTTGCTCACAAAAGTATCCGGCCACCCTACTTGGTTCAAAATATTTAATGTTTTTCACTTCATTTTCAATTAAGTATTTTTTTTAATATTGGCTATAAAAAACCTTTACTAATGCACTTTATAATACTAGAAAAACATATGAGAAAAATGAATTAATTATAAGAAAAACTTACATAGCTGTCCGAACTCATAAAACAATTGACACTAAAGTCGGCCACTAAGTGTGTATGCATACGGGGGACTTCCCCAAAGTAAGTTTAGTTACCAAATAGTTTCCAAATAGTGCGTCATTCGAGAAAAATTGCATTTCCGAATTATGTACTTAATTGTTTGGTTGTCGATTTTTTCTGAAGTATATTTAATTTTGATATTTCTATGATTGGATTATAAATTACAAGACTAAATAATGTCACAAAATAATAATTATTTGTTTTCTGATATTTAAAACTTAACGCCTAAGATTAATTCTACTGAATAAAAGAAGTGGCCGGATACTTTTGTGAGCAACTGTATATATATATAAAACCCCCCCTACTAATCTAAATTTAGAAATAGTGATATTAAATAGTAATTAGAAAGGAAAATAAATCGTACACTTTCACAAGTTTATATATACATATATATAGTTTTTTAAATGAATTATGTTCGAATTCAAATTAAAAGTAATAGTATTCTTAATTACATATTTTTACTATTAAACAGTTATTTTGATTAAACAAGCGATTAACATAATAGATGAAATATTTAAAATAAATGGGTGTTGTCAAATTGAATGAACTATTGTCAATTCAAAGAATTCTATAATGATTGCTTGCATCAGTTTTCATTAGTCGCATCAGTTTTTTTATTGTTATACATTTTGGTCAGTGCTAAGAATATTTTCAAAGTGTAAAAGTCGTGCTTTAAATTATGAAATAGTGAAAAAATTAAAAAAAAAATTGTGTTTGAACTGTGTAATTAAAATTTATAGAATGCGGCTACTGAAAATTTAGAAGAAAGTATTTTAGTGAATGTGGATGGAAATGATAACGAATTATATAATTTATTGGCCGAATGGAAAATGGAAGCATATTTTTTCCATTTTAAAGGTAAGTTTATTTTAAACACATAGTTTACTTATAGAAATTATAATATAACAATTTTTTTTTGATATTTGAAAATTTATTTAACCTAAATAAATAAATATAATTTGTTTAAACTTAAAAATTATAATAAAATGTATACCCCTTTATTCTAGTTGGAAACATATTTAATGTAAATAATATAAATAATATTAAATTTACTATATAAATAATACGTGTGTATTGTTTTTGTTTTGAATTATATTAATTTTCAGATTGAACGGAAAGGTATTTAACTCTAATATCAAATCTTTCATTTTAATTTGTAAAGTGAAAGACATGGTATTGGTATTCAAGTTAAATAGTATTACATTCAATTTGAAAATTATTGTAATTCAAATCAAAAACAAAACAAATTGTTTTCCCTCAATCTGAAAATCAATATTATTCAAACTGAAAGCAATTTATTTAACTTAAAAGTAAATTAAAATAATTTCAAATGAATTGTTTTTGATTTTAAGGTAGATATTTACATTGACTAAAAACACATTTAACATGAATTGATTCTTTTTTTAGAAGCATCAATAAATATTGAAGTCTTAAAGGAATTTACTTTAAGCTATGTGGATGAATTATTTCCAGGTATCTCAAATTTAGGAGTCAAAGTGCTATTTAGGAAACATATACATGATTGGCGTTTAAGTGAAGTATATTGTTTAAAAATACATTGAATTTAATATAGTAATTTGAAAATTATGACTTTCATTTTAGTTTAATGATAAGCAGTTTCGTTGGCGTCTCTTTAAAACAAGCTGTTTCGTTGGCGTCAACAGTTACATCTCCGATGAGTTCTCTACTTAAGAAAGTGATGCAGAAATTCCACACAAGGTTTCTATATTTTATTTATATATATATATATATATATATACATATATTATTAACTATTTAACCACCACAGAGTAACTTTCTCAATTTAGATCGCAGATATTGATATTTATAAAATTTTAAAAATGACAGTGAAAGGAAAAGATGTGCTATTAAGTTACAAAATTAGTTCAAAGCTAAACTTAAAACAGCAACAAGTAATTGCTAATTGTACAATAGATTCAGTTACCTCAAAACATTCGAAATTAAGTACCCAGGATTTTGTCATTATACGGAATAAGGTAATTGAACTTTTTGCAACTGAAAATGGGGTAAAAAAATTAAATAACAAGTTAAAATTTATTGCTTTTTTATGTTAATTATTATTCTTTTTTTGTAGGATACTTATTATAAGCCATCATCTGGTAATATTAGAGCTTCAGGAAAATTGTATGACAGATATTTTAATAATAGAAGTCGTAATAAACCTGCCAATGAGAATAAAAAAAATAATAATTCACCACAACATCCCGAAGTGGATGAAAATGTTCTCGATAAAATTCAATCATGGTTTCGCCATAATGCTTTAGAAAACAATGAAGTTGAAACTATGGAAAAATGGTCTAACTCGTTTATTCACCGGCATCATTATATTTGAAATATATATACCTTTCGAGGTATATATATTTCAATATTTCTCGAATACTTCTCGAACTATAATTGAGATAATCGAGAAGTGGGTTCTTTATAAAAAGCCTTTTTATGCTATAAATGCGGTAAGCAGTAATACAAATTGAACTTATTTTTGTAAATTAATAATTTTATTAATTTAGATTAATCATGATTTTAATAAGCTTCACGCAGATAAACTAGATTCTTTGATTGACAACTGGGAACAATTTGTTAAAGAAATCATTCCTTATTTTGAACAAAATGTCAGCAATATTGAGTTGAAAAATTTAATGAAGGAAACAAAATCGAAAGGTATATATATTTCAAAACTTGTATAAATGTTGAAAGTAAATTCATGTATTTTTTCTGAAACTTTAGATGTACGTGATATTGTAATTTTCAAATTAATGAATGAGGTTATAGTACCATCTGCATGGATAAATAAAAGAAAAAGAATTAAAATTACGATTCAAGAAGCAGAGGAATACATCATATTTTTGGTACCTGCAATTGAAAATTTATTAGAGGAAATTAAAAAAAATTAAAATGATTTTTTTAAAGAAAAATTGACAATTCAACCAACAATTATTGTAGTCGGAAGATCATTAGCCGAGTCTGAGACGTTTTTCTTATATTTGGATGGTTTTTTTAAAAATGGTATCGTTTTTATCTGCAGTTGATTTATCTTACAAAGTTTGTAATATTTTTAATGTTTGTTATCCTGTGCACGGTTATGGAGTTTGGCTGTTTATTCAGAAATTTTTTTTTTAAATTTTCAACAAAATTTGATAAAAATATACCCAAAGTATCGGGTTTAATATCATATATATCTAACAAAAATTAACTTATAATATCATGATTTTTAAGTGTTATATATGCAAGCAAACAGAAAAATATGCTGCTTTTCCAACAATTTCAATTTGAACACTTAAATATAAGAACTAATGTAAAAACTAAAAAAACTAAAAAACATACATATGTGCTTAAAAACTTTTGTTCCTTATTAAAAATAATAATAAAAATTTGAATTAAATTAATTTTTTGTTTTATTTATTTAAAAAAGGGTAATGTTATATTAAAGGTAATGTATTTAAAATAAAGACGATATTATTCAAAAAAATCAATCATAATAAATATTTTATATATTTCAACCAAATATTTTGCGATTGATATCTATTGTTATTTTGAATGTAAATTTATTCGAAATTATAAAGGAAAGCGTTCAAAATAAGCTTTTAGAATGAATATGACTGTATTCAAAATAATGGATAAACAATTAACATTCTTTATTATTTCAAAGAACAATGTTGATCAAAAAGAATGCTTTCTCATTTAAAACACACTGTTAACTTAAATACTTGAACTTTTGAAATTGAACTTTTTTTTTGATTGATTAAATATTTTATATTCAAATCCAAAATTTGTAGTTCGGGTCAACTTTAAATGTGTTTTTTAATCAAATAGAATGTGTTTTTGGTAGTTCTGAATGTATCTTTTCTCCGAGTGTATATTTTTCTTAAATTATTTTTTTTAAATTTTAGTTCATATATTTTTCTTAAATGATTTTTTAGAAATTTAATTTTTTTACATTAATTAACAAATCATATTCTTTTTAAAATTGTTAATTAATGTAAAAGAATTAAATTTCTAAAAAATAATTTAAGAAAAATATATGAACTTAAATTAAAAAAAGGTTGCTGTATGTTTTTTTTTTATGTATCTATATATATCTATATATATATTATATACATAAACTATAAAAGTTTGCTGTATGTTTATGTAGTGTATATATATATATATATATATATATATATATATATATGTATATATAATATATATTATTTATATTATATATTATATATACATATATCAAGATATGTGTTCAAATAGTTTCAGAAATTAAATTTTTGATATATTCTGAAACTTTTTTTCCACAAATGTAAACATTCCCTCCAATTTTCAGCTGGAATTTGTTTGTACAACTATAGTTAAATCAATAAAATAATAATAAATTTTTATTAGAAATCTTGAAATTTAGCAGCAGAAACAAATAATATAATTTCTTTATCATACTAGGAAAATAAATCGTACACTTTCACAAGTCTATATATTGCAATATATATATATATATATATATAATTATGATCTTAAATTTTCTTAATATTTATTACATGATTATATTTGAATTCGTAGGTGATTTTTGTGTATAAAAGAATAACAATTATGAACATTTGCTGTTTTATATGCAAAACTAATGTAGCAAACATTCCTGCATTAAAATTGCATTTGAAAACATACCATCATTTAAAACATTGGAAACATAAAAAAATTAATTGTGCTCAACTAAATTGTGATCGACTTTTTTCATACTATTCAAAATATATTCATCATTTACAAAATTATCATTTAAAAAAACAAGATATTAATTATTCTCTTTCAAGCTGTAGTGAAGAAGCAACTCGACATAACTATTATGAGCAGATTTGTGAAAATATTGAGAGTGAACCTAATGGGATAAGCCAAATAAATCTAACAAATATGTTTCACAATATTGGCCTAAAATTTGTACAACGCTTAAGGTCAAAGCCATCTATAAATGATTCCATAATTCATGAAGCTATGAATGCTTGCGAAAATATTTTAGGCGAATATGCATGCTATATGAAACATGAAACTATTGCTTTTTTGGAAAAAGTAGGTGTGGATTTAGTGACCAGCCAAACTTCGGAATTTTTAAAAAAATTTGAAATAAGTGAACCGTTTTCAGGCCTAAAAACTAGAAAAATGCAAAATAAATGCTTGGAAGGAAACAATAATTTTGTACCTTTGAAGGAAGTTTTTTTAGGAAATAGATTGGAAAACATTTCAAATGATAATATTTTAATGCACGGACATAATAAGTCGGTTCCTGCACCTTTCCAATACATAAGCATTATAAGTTCTCTTTAATGATGAAAAGTTTCGAAGTATGATTAATCACAAAGAGTTGCGAAATTCATACCCTAATTATTTGGAAGATTTCAGTGATGGAACGTTATATAAAAACTCACCTTTTTTTCAATTGCATCCAAATGCAATAAGGTTGAATATATATTATGATGACTTAGAAGTAGCAAACCCTTTAGGATCAAAACATTCTATTCACAAAATTGGGGCATTTTATTACACAATAAATAACTTAAATCAAAAATATTTATCCAAATTAAAAAATATAAATATATTTCAATTGTGTTATACGCAAGATATTAAAACATATGGTTTTGCTAAAATTTTGCGGCCTTTTGTGGAAGAAATAAAAACGTTAGAAGAAGGAATATTATTTGATTATAACGGGATTAAGCACACAGTCTTTGGAACTATTTGTTGTGTTTTGCAGATACAGAAGCAGCGCATAGTATATTTGGATTACTTAGTCCATCATGCGATTCATTTTGCAGATTATGCTTAATAAAACGTTCTTCCTTAAAAAAACTTCAAAGAAACTCTACTTATGAACAACGAAATAAGATTAATTATGCTCAACAATTGCATATGATTACAAATGGAGAAACCGTTCCCAAAGAATTTGGAATTCGAACTTGTACTATATTAAATGAGCTAAAATATTTTCATATAACAGAAAACTATTCCTTATGCCGGTATGACAATGGCTTGACAAAATCCAAAAAAAAACTAAAAAATGTCTCTTTGTGCGACTGAAACACAAATATTTTTCAATGAGAGACAATTATAGTGTCGTATTGATGATGTCAAATATATTGTTTTTGTTTTTTAATTTGTCAAAAATATATTGTAAAATTATAAAATTAAAATTTAAAAATTAAAATTTATAAATTAAAATTTTATTATGGCGGCAAAAAATATTTGGAGTGATGAAAAAACCAATTTTTTACTTGAAAAAGTGAGAGAAAATGAATTATTATGGAACCAAAGCTGCGTAGCTTTTAAAAATAAAGGAAAAAAACAATTAGTTTGGTGTGATATAGTAGATAAGTTAAAAAAAGAGTTCAGTGAAGGAAGCGAGTTTTTACCATATAGTAAGTTTTTAGATTTAATATTTATTCATACATAATAATCATAATTATTATTATAGGCGAAGTTCTAAAAAAATGGAAGAATATGAAAAGCTACTATAGTAGTGAAAATCAGAAAAAATTTAAAATAAAAAAAAGTGGTGCTGGGACAGAAGATATTGAAAATTATTCACAATGGAAATATTATGAGAAAATGGATTTTCTTAAAGAAACAGTTGAGCCAATGCCATCTGTAAATAATTTTAATAAAAGAAGTTTAGAGGTAAAAACAAGTTACATCAACAGCGATTGTGAATAATTGAAAAAATAAATAAATAATTATAATTTTCTTTCAGATATTGACCAACGATCAAAATGTTTATGAAGAAGATATTTTAAATGATTCGATTGATGAATTCATGAGTGAATTTCTAAATGCATCCTCTTCGTCTACAACAGCAGCACCATCATCAGGCAGCCGAATTAAAGTTATTTCAAATGAAGTAGTATCATCACCAGAACCATCATGTTCATTTTCTTCATCAACTTCAACATGTACAAGTAAAAAACCGACTCACTGCCAAAGAAAAATTAGAAGTGCTAGTGCAAATAAGCAATATAATTTAAGTTTATTGGGTGAGAAACTTGTAGAATCAAATAATCAACTGCAGCAAGTTTTATCGAGCAATTGTTCGGAACGAAACTCTTCATCCATTTTTGCCGAATTTATTGCAGGTGAAATGGAAAAATTAGACTCAGATTTTAGAATAGATGCCAAAAATGATATACTAGAAATTATACTGAAATATAATAAAGATCAAAGAGAAAGAATAAAAAAGATATATGTATAAAATTAACTTATGTATTTAATTTATTTCTTTTCTACATTTTTTTTTCAAATAAAAATTACAATTTTTATAAGAAATTTTTGTTATTTCAATAAAAAATCTTTATTAAAAATTTCAAAATATTCTTGCAGTGTTAATCTAATTTCATGTGCTGATTTGTTGTACGTTCCAACTCCAGTAGTTGTGTTGTTGTTGCTTGATGAGTAATTTTCATGTATAAGATGATCAACTTCATTTTCGTCAATAACATCATAATTACTACCATTATTTAAGTTATCTGTTCTTAGAAAATTATGTAAACATATACATGCTAAAACTACTTTTATAGCTTCCACTGGCTCTCTATAAACTGGTGAAAATAAAACTTGAAAACGATTTGCCAGGATGCCAAAGGCATTTTCAACGACACGACGATTTCTGGACAGCATATAATTAAATCTCAATTGATTTAAACTCAAATTTTTATGCGAAAATGGTTTCATATTGTATTCTGTCAGAGAAAATGCATCATCAGAAAGAAATGTATATGGTGACGGCGTCACCGTAGAAGGCAAGTTTGCTGATTGCGGAATACATACTTCTTTTTTTTCAATAGCATATTTCAAATCTGACTTCAACCATATTCCGTCATCACCAATACGACCATTTACACCAACGTCTGCATATATAAATCTGTAATTTGCGTCAGCAATAGCCATCAAAACAAACGAGTATTCTCCTTTGTAACACCAATAATTAGACCCAACTTTTTTCATAGGCTTCATTTTACAATGTTTACCTAAAATTTACAAATGTTGGGTATTAATTACATAAATGAATTTCTTTATATTAAAAATAAATAAAATAAATATTAAACGGCAGTAAATGTTTTTCATTATTACAAAAAACAATTAAACATACCATCAATTGCTCCAATGCAGTTAGGAAAACCCCACATTTTGTAAAAATCATCTGATATTTTAAACCAATCTTCCTCTTTTGATGGAAACTTTAAAAATTCTTCATTTAAAGTGTTATACAAAACTGGAATGGTTTCTTTTAAAATTTTAGAAATAGTACTTTGCTGAATTCTAAACGGCAATTGCAAAGATGTCTGTGTTTCACCTTAAAACAATAAAATAATGTATTTATTTAAACACAAAAAAAACAATTAAATTACCAGTAGCTAAATATCTTAAAGTAACTTGCAGTCTTTCAGCAGGTCCTATACAGTTTCGTAAAACAGTGTTTTGTTTTGTGATGTAAGGCTTTACTTTGTCTAAAATATTTTCAAACTGTATTGGTGTCATTCTTAAAATCCTCTTATATCATTTTGTATCCTAATCCAAAATTTCTTTAATTAATTTATGAGTAAAACCCTCGGATTCTCTTCTTAAAAGCCATTTTGAACTATATTTTTTCTTCACTTTTAAATTGTTTTTATCTGTTTCATATTTTAACGCAAAAAAAATTAATTTAAAATATTTAAATGATTATTCACTGCAATTAAAACTTCACTATTGTTCATTATAAAAAAAAAAGTTGAATATTATAATAACAAAAATGCTTGCCCTTTATGCAAAATTCCGGCTCCATTTTTCTGAGTCCACTCTGATATAGAATGGAGATGGAATTTCTAGTTCGTAAATATCTCCATTTCGTTTCGCGAAAACTGAATCAGACTTACGTCTCAGAAATGTCTCAGTTTTGTTTCGCTAAAAACGAAGAACATTTAATCTAACAGTTCCGATTCGCAAATGTCTCCATTTCGTTTCGCTAATTCGGAATCCATTATTCCGTTTCGTTTATGTCTCCATTCCATTTCGCTAAATCTGAGTCCAAAATTCCACTTCGTTTTCGCATAAGTATGGATACGCAAAAAACGAAACTTGAGGTAGTGACGTGTACATTTATTTTAACCTGTTTAAATCATAGCTATCTAGCTTTATAGATAGTTTTTCATTGTTTTGTCATTGTTCTGATAACACGTGGATTTTTTCTTTAATTTGTTTTAAAATAAAAAGTAAGTATATTTTTGTTATCAATTTAATTAGTGTGATTGAAGGTTAAAGAAGAAAATGGATAGGAAAGGATATTACGAAATTAATTCAGAAATAAAAAATAAATATGACTATTCTGTAGTGCAAAGAGTACAGCCAACTTGTGATAATATTGAAGATATTGATATTAATATTGATCAAGAAAATATTAATATTGACGGAAATATGTGTGAGAATATTAATAATGATGAAAATATTGTGTTTGAAGAAAGTATTGATGAAGATTATATTGAAAGAAGCAGTTACGAAAGTGATTCATCAGACATCAGTTTTCAGTTAAATGATTTACAAATAAATAATATAAGCTGTGATATTGCAAAATGGAGTGTTGAGCACAATATTACTAACGAAGCAGCTAATGCTTTGCTTAAAGTGTTACAAAAATATCACAATCAATTACCTAAGGATATAAGAACAATAAAAAAAACTGAAGCAAGAAGTGCTAGTATTATTCCCTTAGGTCAAGGGTTTTACTCCCACTTAGGACTTAAAAAAAACATAATAAATTTCTTAAAATGTAATAATGGATTTAAAAACCAATTAATTGAAGTTGATATTGGTATAGATGGAGTACCTTTAACAAAGAGCTCTAATAATCAATTGTGGCCTATCCTTGGTAATATTATACCATTCAATGATGTGTTTATTATTGGAATTTTTCATGGATATAAGAAACCACATTGTGCTAACAAGTTACAAAATTTCCCATAGACTACATGCATTGCGTGTTGCTTGGTGTTACAAGACAAATACTAAACTTGATGATTAAAACCAGAAAACGTCCATTTTCATTAAAGAAAAACGCAATAACTGAAATTAATTGCAACTTAAAAAAATTGGTAAAATGTTTACCTAAAGATTTCGGAAGAAAACAAAGAACTTTAGATGAACTAGAACATTGGAAGGCCACAGAGTTTAAAATGTTCTTATGTTATACTGGACCAGCATGTTTGGAAGGAATACTAGAAAAAAAATACTACGACCATTTTTTATTATTAGTATGCAGCATAAGAATACTAAGTAATCCAAAAGATTGCTATAAAAACAACGAATGCGCTGACGAATTACTAAATGAATTTGTAAACCAGTTTTCCGCATTGTATGGAACAGAGAATGTGTCATATAATGTACACAGCTTACGTCATCTAGCTAAAGATGTTACAGAATATGGGCATATTAATAATTACAGCGCATTCAAATTCAAAAATTTTATGCAACAAATTAAAAAAATGGTGAAAAAAAGGCTCTTTTCCTATTCAGCAAATCATTAATAGATTAAATGAGAGAGACAAATTTAATAAAAAATCATCGGAACTATTATATTCAGAGGTTTTTTCAATTTCACAAGAATATCCAAATAATTACTGTTTGGTGAATAATAAAGTTTTTAAGATTAAAACTATAACCGATGACGTCATAACCGGAAACTTTCTCGAGAATTTGCAACATTTTTTCGAATATCCTATCCCATCCATAAATTTAAAAATATACAGATGCAACACAGAATTATGTTGCACTGTTGATTTACAATATAATGTAAAAGAAATTCAAAAAAAAATTGTTAAGCTCCCTGTGAGAATTTTTTTTGTATATTTAACTTAACATTACAACATTAAAAAATATAATCAAAATACTGTGATTTAATATTTACAGAAATGACTGATACCGATTCTGATGATAATGTAAATTGTAAGTAACCTTTATATTATGTAAATCATATGCTAATTATAATTCCTTATTTGCAGATGAAGTGGACTATATAATGACAGATGGAATATCAGATTATAATAATTTTTTGAAAATTAGTCAGCAGAACTTTCCAAGTACTAGTACTCAGCTGCCACAGTCACAAAAGAAATTCCAATATAAAACAGCCAGGAGTTCAACTCCCAAATCACCAAACGTAACAATCTCTCTTTTAAGCAAATCACCACCAACAAGAAGAGAGTCATTAATATTAACTTGCCAAGTCCACAACACAATAAAAAAAAATGTTCATGTGGACTTATTCAAGAAAGAGAACGTGAGAGGGACGAAAGGGAATCTGCAAGAGACGAAAGAGAAAGGCAAAGGGATGAAAGAGAAAGGCAAAGGGATGAAAGAGAAAAACAAAGGGATGAAATGTTGAAGTCACTATACAAGGAAATAAAATACTGTCGGCGGGAAATTCAAGTTGAACACCAAAACACCAGGACAACCCGGTCGTCAACAAGTATCGCACCACTTGATTTGCCATGTTCATCAGCTGACAGCTTTGTAAAATTTGAGGAAAATATAAAATCCGATGCATCTCATGCCGCAGCTCTGCTTATTTTGTATTTTTATACGTTAATATTGCATTTAATAATTTAGTGTTTATTTACAAAATAGGAAAAAGTTTTTGGTAAAATTGTACACCAGGCTCTTGACAAATACGTGCGTACTTGTTTAAAAGATTTGCTGAATGACGAAGCTGCCGCACATTTTTCCTGGCATGGTAAACACAAAAATATTCCAGTTAAAGGATATGAAACCATGGACATAATTAAAGGTAAAAATATGAAATATGCACTATTATAATATATATGTATAACAAAAAAAATATCTCATTTTAGAATGCGCTTTGAAAAAATTTCCTAGTGCAAGACCATCTGAAATAATAATAATAATTCAAAAATGGTTTAATTATGCAAAGGATCGCATTAAAAAGCAACCACCACAGAAAATATCAGCGAATGTAGAGGAAGGATGTTAAACATTTTATTAAAATTTGTTTATTAAAGGCAGAATTAAGTCCTGTGAATATTACGTTTTGTAGTAATAAATATTATATTTATTAAATTATTAAAATTTAAAATGAGGCAGAATTAAGTCCTGTGAATATTACGTTTTGTAGTAATAAATATTATATTTATTAAATTATTAAAATTTCAAATGAGGCAGAATTAAGTCCTCTTAATATTACGTTTTGAAGTAATAAATATTATATTTATTAAATTATTACAATTTAAAATGAGGCAGAATTAAGTCCTGTGAATATTACGTTTTGTAGTAATAAATATTATATTTATTAAATTATTAAAATTTAAAATGAGACAGAATTAAGTCCTCTTAATATTACGTTTTGAAGTAATAAATATTATATTTATTAAATTATTAAAATTTAAAATGAGGCAGAATTAAGTCCTGTGAATATTACGTTTTGAAGTAATAAATATTATATTTATTAAATTATTAAAATTTAAAATGAGGCAGAATTAAGTCCTCTTAATATTACGTTTTGAAGTAATAAATATTATATTTATTAAATTATTAAAATTTAAAATGAGGCAGAATTAAGTCCTCTGAATATTACGTTTTGAAGTAATAAATATTATATTTATTAAATTATTAAAATTTAAAATCAATTCAGAGGCAGAATTAAGTCCTCTTAAAGTTATTTTTACTAAGTAAGACTGATGAAAAATATTACCTTTATTAAAGGGATATTAAAATATGTGATATTTATTGAATGTTAAGTTAGAGGAACTATTTATGTGATATTAATTATACCTTATGTGATTTGCAATTTTTAATATATTTATTAAAACATAAAATATATTAAAATAATATATAATAGTTATTTTTTAATATATTGAAGACTGACATATGTTACTGTTATTTGAAAACCAAATGTAATAAAAAATGTAAATATTTTTTATATTCTTGATTAAAATAACATAATATTTTTTTAAATAAATGGTTTTTATTTGTACCAAAAAAAGCCAATTCGTATAAGGAACACCAATCTCGTCTCAGAAACGTTTCGCTTTTTCTGATACGTTTCTGATACTACTTTTTTGATTCGTATAGGAAACGCTAATACCAGCTCAGAAACGTTTCGCTTTTTCTGATACGTTTCTGAAACTACTTTTTTGATTCGTAAACGACTCAAATTTATGGACTCAAAAACGAAGAATCCAGTTCAATCTACATACGCCGGATGACTCCATTTTACATCGTTTTTGAGACTCATTTGCGAATCAGAAACGAAGTTCGCCATATATAAGTTACTTCTTTTCTGAGTCAAAATGGAGTCAGTTTGCATAAAGGGTGAATATTGAAAAAAATCATGAATGTCAAAAAATATAAAAAAAAAATCCAAAAAAATTTCGATTTTTTTTTATAGAAATGGTTTTGTTGCTGCTACACAGTGACAAATCATTAGCGACATGGATTTTTTTGGGATTTTTTTTTACTTTCAGGATTTTTTTCAATATAGCGTGTTACTCGCACTCATATCTTTTTCTCATATAAGAAATATTACCTCTCCCTCTAAATGGATAGTTTCTGAAAAATTGAAATTTTCAAGCCATTGTCGGCATTAGATGTGATGCATGATTTGCTGGAAGGAGTTGTACCGAGAGATATCAAACTTGTGTTAAGATATTTCATTAACCAAAAATATATTAGTATTGAGGAGCTGAATTTTAGAGTAAAAAATTTTAATTATGGAATTAAAGAAAAAAAAAATAAACCTACATCATTACAAGGTAGCGACAATAATATAAAACAGAGTGCTTCTCAGACATGGCTGCTATTACGAGTTCTTCCTTTTATTCTAGCCGATAAAATTTCAACATTCGAAAACGATCATTTAGTACTTGTATCTCTATTATTAGAAATTTGTTCGTTGGTATTCTCTACAAAAATATCAGAAGATATTTTGCAAAACTTGCAATATGCAATTCAAGAGCATCACGATCTCCTTACATATTTATATAAAGACAAAAATTTGATAAATAAAGATCACCATATAGAGCATTACGTTAACTGTATAAAAAAAGTTGGTCCACTAACTCAATTTTGGTGTATGCGCTATGAATCCAAGCATTGTGAGTTAAAGAAGCAAACAAATATTTGCAAAAACTTTCGAAATTTACCGAAATCCTTAGCTTTTCGGTATCAAGTATCCTTTGCAGAATATCCAATTGATTTAAATAATCGAATAGAATATAAAAAAATTAGAATCGCCACTAAAGTTGAATGTGAAGAAAATGCAATTTTAATGTTCGACAAAGATGTATATCTTTGCTTTTCATTGTTAATAGAAAACACAGAGTTCAGAAAATTGTCAATAATATGTTACGAATTTAATGATATTCCGCAGTTTGGCCAAATTGAAAAATTTTTTTATGTATCCGATAGTAACATAATTTTTAAAATCAAACAATTCTCGACACTATATTTTTCTAAGGAGCTATTTGCATATGCAGTTAGCAGTAATGAATTTTATAGTTCCATAAATATTAATCAATTGTATAGTAGGACCATATTTTCTATTTGGAAAAAATACTGAAGTGATTCACTTTTTGTTCCAATTAAGAAATATTTTTTCTAAATAATATTTATCATATTACCCTTTTTTGGAAAATAATTATAATTAATTTTTATAATACCCGAATAATATAAGGTATAACTACTAAATTATAAACATATTAAAATATATATATATTTTTTGTTTAAAATATGTTTTAGAAAACAAAATTACAAAGGATGAATTTGTAGAATTTACTAGAGAGGAACTGAAAGAAATTGGCATTCCGGCACTGAAAGATTATCTAATATTGAAACAAGTTATAAGCAAAGTAGCTAACACAAATGCTGTAAGTTTGTTTTAAATATATTTATTTTTCTTATATTTTACTTTTATCCTATAAGGAAAAATTAAAAATTTAACAATATGTACTGTATTTATCAAATAAATCCAAATTTTCTTTGGTAACGATCAAAGTAAAATATAAGAAAAATAAATATATTTAAAACAAACTTACATAAGGAAAAATTTTTCAATCAGGGAATTGATGCCAGTTTCTTTGGACATTCTAGTTCCAAATCAGATAATTCTGTGGTATTTCAGAATAGTGAAATCATCGACTTGAACAATGAAGGCAATTCTTCGTGTATTTTTCAAAATAGAGCACTACGAAATTTATTTACAGGAAATATCCAAATAGAAAATTCTGAAGAAATTTTACTATCGTCGGTGCTGTACCATTCAGTAAGTATTGTTTTATATATATTGTTATTTTAATTTATTATTCAGTTTTATATATATTGTTATTTTAATTTATTATTTCCGAAGGTTATAGATTTGAAAATATTTTTGAAAGGAAGATTGAAAGAGCTTTCTGATATTTATGTCAATGTGGGAAATTTTGATTGGAGACAAAAAAACGATTTATTAAATCTTCTTATGACTGACTTTGTTAATAAACATGGATAGTAAGTTAAATATCAGCAATTATATTTTATTAATAGTATTTAATGTTTTTCTTTATAGTTATAACAATTTAGACTATCTAGAAAATCTTGCAAAATTAATTATATTATCCTGGCCTAAATTAGGTCAACAAAAAATTGAAAATGGAGTTGAATATTGGGATAGTGTAATTATTATTATATTTAATGTGCTTAATTATTTTCGTTTCTTTTTTTCTTTTTCAGTCTTGTTTGTTTTCGAGACATGCTGGAATAAAAAGTCGGTCATATGGAACTTTGAATTTAAAAATGGAATACTTGCGGCAGAAGCTTCTTCCAGAAAAAAGAAAAATTCAACATAAAAACACTTCAAATATAGGTAAAAAATACCACAACGTGGAAAATTCGCCTTTAAAAACACCAGAAAAGGCTACACAAATTCGTTTGGTAAAAATTTAAATTTATAATGTAATGTAATTTACGGACTGGTTCTTCTTCTCAAAGGAAACTGAAATTTATCAGACCCCGCCACTAAAGGACAAAAAAAAAAAGAAATAATGGAAAAAATGAGCAGAAGTTTTAAGTTAAGAAAACAATTTTGTATGACAGAAAATATTTCTGATATTTTTGAAAAATATCCTCATTACAAATCATACGAAGGCGAATTGGTACATTTAATACAAATATTTTTAACAATCAACATTACTAATACATTGTATTTTTTTTAAAGATTTCAATGGATTTTGAGCTGTTTTTCAAAAAAAATAAAAAATTTCAAGAAATTGAAAATTACAAAAATTTCTTTTTGAGCCAACATCCAAATTGTTGTGAAGAAGTTTATGACGGTAATTTTTTAATTCCGTGATAATAATATTATATTAATTTATTTAATATGTTATAGATGAATTAAAGTTAGTATACCATCTCGCATTTTACTTTAAAAACCACAACATAAGAAACACAGAAAAAATCAAAAAATCAAAAAGAAATTACGATTTAAATCCGCAACTTATCTCGATTTGCAGTGTAAGTTTCCTAATATTTTTTAGTGTGCTAATATATTTTTATAATACAGCATACTTTTCGTTTATTTCCAGAAAGATTTGAGTATTGAAGAAATTATAAATGGCAATGAAAACAACCAGCCGTACTTAGTTTATATGGGAAGTTTAGGAATTGGTGGATTTTATTATCTAATAATTCAAAAGAATTTCATTTTTTTGGGACAAATTTGTGCTCTCAAAGCAGTTGGTATATTGTTTAAATCTCATTATATATTCTCATTACAATATCATGAATCTTGTTCAAAATTTTTCAATTTTATTGAATTAGCGTTTTTTGATTTTAAAACTAACGTAATTGCTCCGAAAATTTCGAAATTATTAGTGGAATTTGAAAAAATTAAAAAGATTTAATCTATAAACTAATATTATATAATTAACCACTTTTAATATATCATTTTTCGAAAAATTTATCTGATCAAATTTTGAACAAGATTCATGATATTGTAATGAGAACATATAATTTAATCTTGTTGAAAATTTTTCAATTTTATTGAATTAGCGTTTTTTGATTTTAAAACTAACGTAATTGCTCCGAAAATTTCGAAATTATTAGTGGAATTTGAAAAAATTAAAAAGATTTAATCTATAAACTAATATTACCGTAAAACGGGGTTAGATTGGCCCTTGCAGGGTGACTTTGGCCGAATAAAACAAAAAATTTGTAAGTTAGTACAACTCTGTTGCACAATACCGCGCCTTACTTTTGCACATCTTTTCTTGGAACCATTATTTCCACGAACGTACAAGTCTCGATACAAAATCCCGAGGTCGACTATAAAAAATAAGTTACTTTGTTTAGCCCCAAAGAAAATTGGTGGACAAACAGTTTTTTTCAATTGAAGAGGAAAAATATTTTGCATGTCACATAATAACAATGAGTGAGTTTGGTGTTCCGCCAACTGAAATAGATTTTAGGAAAATCGTACAGCTATATCTATCCACTAAAGGATTAACCATAAAAAAATTTAAAAATAATTTGCCCGGAACTGATTGGATAAAAGGTTTTTTAAAGCGGCATCCTACTGTGTCCATTCGATTAGCATCTAATATTAAAAGAGCAAGAGCTGCAGTGTCGGAGCAAATGTTAACCGAATATGTGCAAAATTTGGAGGCCGTTGTTAAAGATGTTCCACCAGAAAATATATGGAACTACGACGAAACCAATCTCTCCGATAATCCTGGAAATAAAAAGGTGCTTTGCAAACGTGGTTGTAAATATCCAGAAAATATAGTGAACAGCAGCAAGATTTCATTTTCAATCATGTTTTGTGGAAATGCAGCGGGCTCGTTATTATCGCCGTATATTGTATATAAAGCTGAACATATGTGGTCTTCATGGAAAGATAATGGACCTTTGGGAGCTCGATATAACCGCACAAAGCACGGGTGGTTTGACAGTCACACATTCGAGGATTGGTTTATCGAACACATGCTACCAACTTTAAAAAAACAGACAGGTAAGATGAATTTATATAAACCAAACTAGTTAAAAATATTTTCTTAATCTTTGCAGGTAAAAAAGTTTTAATTGGGGATAATCTGTGATCTCACATAAGCCTGAACGTACTAAGACTTTGTTCTCAATATGATATCAGTTTTGTGTGTCTACCTCCTAATTCCACTCATTTAACGCAGCCGCTAGATGTCGCATTTTTCGGACCTATGAAAAAATACTGGCGTAATATTTTGACATCGTGGAGGGAATCTTCAGAAGGCAGGCATTATAGCACAATTCCGAAAGATAAATTCCCAAGTCTCTTGAAAAAACTTATTCATAAAATGTCTTCAACCGCAAGTCTCAATATGAAGTCTGGCTTTAAAAAATGCGGAATTTTTCCTATCAATAAACAGCAACTCCTAAATAGATTACCTGGAAGTAGTAATCACCAAGATGTTGAAATGGTCGGTGAAGTATTTTTGCGAAAAATGATAGAAAAGCGAGCTGATTTAATCACAACCCCTAAGGTGCGGCGAAAAAAGTTAAACATTGCTCCCGGAAAAAGCATCTGTCCAGAGGATTTGACAATGGAAGGGTCATCTCAGTCTACTCAACATCAGCCATCTACTTCAGGAGTTTCAGTAAAGCAAACAACTTTGGGAAAGAAACTTAAGAGATGCTCCAAAAAGTGAGATTTTGAGCAGTGACGACTCCAGCAGCGATAAGGATGAATTTAGCCTTGCTAGTTCCTTAGATACAATTGATGATTTTGGGTTAAGAGATGATGAATCCCCCGAAGAGACTACTGCAGTAAGTCCAGTTGAAGATGATTCTTCTGAATTGATGGTAGGTAATTTTGTTCTCGTTCGTTACAATCAATCTATATACCCAGGAGTAATCTTGAAAATTGCTGACGAGGATGCAGAAATTGATTGCATGGAAAAAACAGGACGCCACTGGAAGTGGCTAACTCGCAAAGATGTGTGCTCCTATGCCATTGTCGATATTTTGACAAAGATTGCTCCACCTAAACCAATCAATAAAAGAGGCTTTTTTCAGTAAATGAAATCACTAAATTCTGATCCTTTTTCAGGATAATATTTACTATTTGCATGTACGAACCCTTTTATTTCATTTTTTTCCTTTTAAATCATCAGAAGTGTGATATTTATTTTTAGTTTCGTTTTTAAAACCACCTGAAGTGTGTTCATTTTTATTTATTTTTGTTATTGTCAAAGAATCTTGTAATTTTTTCAAAATACAATAAAAAACATTTTTAAAACTGATATAAACATTATTTCTTTAAGGTGTTTGATAAACAAAATATCAGAAAAATCGTCTCTAAAATATCTGTAATCCAATCAAGTGGCGACTTTATCCACTTGAAATTTTTGCTAAGAAATATAAGGAAATATACACAACTGGACAAAGGCACCCCAACCCCTGGGTGACTTTGGCCCAGGCTCAAAAAGCTCTCTACAACTAAGAATACAACAAATTCATAGTATATTTTTAGTTTATTATGTTAAGAAAGACATAACCGAAGCATGTATTAACAAAATACTAACATGTTGCCTGAAAAATAAAAAAATAAAATAAAAAATACTGTTCAAACAATTTTTTTTTACCAAAGACACCCCGTTTTACGGTATATAATTTAACCACTTTTAATATATCATTTTTCGAAAAATTTATCTGATCAAATTTTGAACAAGAGTCATATTATTGTAATGAGAATATATAATTTAATCTTGTTCAAAAATTTTCAATTTTATTGAATTAGCGTTTTTTTATTTTAAAACTAACGTAATTGCTCCGAAAATTTCGAAATTATTAGTGGAATTTGAAAAAATTAAAAAGATTTAATCTATAAACTAATATTATATAATTTAACCACTTTTAATATATCATTATTCGAAAAATTTATCTGATCAAATTTTGAACAAGAGTCATATTATTGTAATGAGAATATATAATTTAATCTTGTTCAAAAATTTTCAATTTTATTGAATTAGCGTTTTTTTATTTTAAAACTAACGTAATTGCTCCGAAAATTTCGAAATTATTAGTGGAATTTGAAAAAATTAAAAAGATTTAATCTATAAACTAATATTATATAATTTAACCACTTTTAATATATCATTTTTCGAAAAATTTATATGATCAAATTTTGAACAAGAGTCATATTATTGTAATGAGAATATATAATTTAATCACTTGTGACATTTAAAAAAAAGTGGTATTTTGTAAATTTGTGACATTTAAAAAAAAGTGGTATTTTGTAAGAAAAAATAAGTATTTAATATTGTACTTAAAAATATAATAAAAAAAATTTCATTGTGAAAATAATGTTGTTTATTAATGAAAATTATCATTTTTTAATATTTTTTATAAATAAATCAATTATTTTTCTTTGCAGGAAGGATTCTTGTCTGTTCTTTACAGACAGTAAGCCAGGAACAGGATTTTAGAGGATTTCCTTCCTAACAAACCCCCAATTTTTCTGGATTAATAATTATATGTATACACTTTTAATTGGAAAAAAAGTAAATATTAATGCTGTCCAAGTATATACTGCAATATTTTAATGATTTCCCAGCATAATTTATAAAGCAAGTTATTTTTAATTTTATTTGGAAAAAAGTAAAATTTTATGTTTTGCCAGTAAATATTGCTCGGTAATTCCCTATAATATTTACTGAAAAAACATGAAATTTTGCTTATTTCCAATTAAAATTATTTACTTGGACAACATTAAAAGTTACTTTTTTCCAAGTTAAATATTACTCGGTAATGCCTAGTAAATATTTGCTATACGTACAGTATTAATTATTGGAATTGTTAGTAATAAAATATAATGGGAATATAAGTAAATGTAATTTACTGTTTTACCCAAGTGAAATTTACTTGGATAAGCAGTGGTTCACTTTTTACTAGGATCCCGTTAATTTTGGAATTAGAGTGTACTATAAAGTACGATAAGGTAAGTTATTACATACTTATTACTAATTATATTATACAAATATCTTATTTATCTTGTGGGTATATTTCAGCCTTTTCAGGTTTTCCTCATTCAAAACATTTTGCAAACATTGGACAAGAAATTATAAATGGAGCAAAATTATCAAATAATGAAATAAGATCCATATTTGTTGAATAAGATCCATATATGGGCTATATTTCATTATTTATGGGCTATATTTAATTTCCTTAAATTAATAAAATCATCAAACAAATTAAATAATAATAAAATAATAAAAACGAGCTTAAATTCAATTAGTTTTCGATCATTTAAAATAAAAATTGCTATACAATTACTATTATATATAGTAATTGATTGCAACATTTAGTTGGATTTTTTTTACCAAATCTCCTAGAACGAAGCTGGAGGTGATTGAAACATTTGGATGACTTTTGGTATATCAAAAGACGTAAATTCATCATATCCTTTTTATAAGGTATGTATCCAAGATGAAAAATTTTCATATTGCATCTTCATATCGTAAAGTTCGATAAATTTAATTAAATAATATATTGCTCCACTTAAAAGGAACTATTTGGTAGATGGTACTTTTAAAATAGTACCTCATGGATGTTTTAACCGAGTAACCCAGCCGCGGTGGTCGCGTGATGGTTCGTGCTTAAATTTTATGTAAATTTGTTTTTTGTGTCTTAATGTTCTTAATTTATTTATTTTTCTAGATCTTTCCTATTATATTTCTATTCATGGATAGAAAAACTAAAAAGGCATATAATCATATATTCCAATATATTCATAAAAATTTTGTGAATTAGAGCCTAGAAGCTTTCTGACTGATTTTTAAGTAGCTTTACAAAGCCACAAACTTTTATCATTACTTTGCTACCACCTAATTGTATTACATTAACATTTTACACGTTAAAAAAATAAATAAATAAATGATTTTGACAATGATAGTAAATTTGCTGAATTTATTACTTATTATGAGAATCAATGGCTAAAAAAAGTAAACTATTGAATATTTGTTTGATTGGAAAATATAAATACAGGTTGGACTTGATAACTTTTCGGTTTTTAAATTATATACTAGAACAGAGATCGGTAACGCCCGCGTTGCAATTTTAAAGTGCCCGCCATTACATTCTAGATATTTAAACAACAAACACTCGTAGTTATAATGAACATTTTTAGTAAAAATTCTTATTTTGTCTTCGCCATTTTAACAATTCTACGAATTGTACAATTAAACTTTTGACAAAACTGAATTTTAGCGACATCTAGATAACACTAGATTAGATTAATGGATTTTCGACTACTAGAGCTATCTGATTATCTCATTGGTAACCTCTGTTCATACATAAACTTGTAATTTTATGATTTTGTATTTCGAGTAGTAAGTATTCTGTGATTGTATAAATTTAATTGTTTTTATTAATATTTATTATTATTGTAGCCGCCATGAAAAAAAAATAAGAAGCTACATCATTAGCAATGTTGAGTGGGGGGAAGAACAGTTTTGTTTTATTTATTATAAAGAAAAAACTGTATGCTTATTATTGTGCAATTCAAGTGTAGCAATTGCTAAAAAATGTAACGTGGAGAGACATTTTCTCACTACTCATTAATATGAATTTTTCAATAAACTCTAAATTTTAGGAAAAAGAATTTCTGACTTAAAACTTAACTTAACTGAACAGCAGAGTTTATTTACCAGAACAATTTCCCAATCAAGGAAAGAAGAATTTCTGAAAAATCTACCTTTAAAAGGACGTACAAGAGGCAACGATATTTATTCAACTTTTAAAAAGTATGTAGAGGAAAATAATATACCTTTAGAAAACTTGTCGGCAATTACAACAGAAAGGAAGAAATAACCCTGCAATGCAAGGAACAAATAACGTTTTCGTTGCGCTATGTAAGAAAGACCCGATATTTCCAAAATTTGCATCTTTTCATTGCATTATTCACCAATAAGTGTTATGCTCAAAAGTAATTCCATTTCAGCATATTATACAAACAGTAACCAGAGTGATAAATTCAATAAGAGCAGCGGCAATGCAACACAGATTGTTTAAATTACTTCTACAAGAAGATGGTGCATAATTTAAGGATCTTATAACATAAATAACAAGTATTACTTCTACAAGTGAGATGGCTCAGTAGAGGAAAGGTACTTGAGCGGTTATTAAATTTATTACCACAGGTGAAAGAATTTCTATTATCCAGGAATGAAATTTGTTTAGAATTAGAGGAAACATTTGGATTCCTTATTCGGAGAATTTAATACTAGATTTGAAGAAAGCGCTATTATAACTCGTCGCGCTACATGTAGTTGGTAGCTGTGATTGTGGTTGTGGTGGTAGTACAATTATAACCAGCCCATAAGATTATGTTTTTGCAATTTGTGTTTTATTTTTGAATTTATGAATTAAAGTATTATTTTCAATAAAATTTATGTCGCATTAATATTTTCATGTTTAAATATTACCCTTTCCTCCTCTTCATCATACGGTGCCCACGGAACTTTCGCATTTCTGAAATATGCCTTCCAATTAAAAAAGGTTGCCGACCCCTGTACTAGAACCACATCTGCCTTAGAAGGATATAATGGTATTTTAAATAAATTACAGATCTGGCCATATGAACCGTAACACGGTTTTTTTTAGCGAAAAATCAACTTTAGATATTTCAAAAACTATAAAAATAATTGAAACTTATTGTTTTAAATTTATAATAATGGATTATTTTAAAGACAATATAATGAGACAGTTACAGTATTTTGTTTAAAATAATTCATTATTGAAGTATTTTTCGTACCAGATAGTTAATTATGGCAAATTATAATTAACTTATGAAAAAAAAAGTTTTTACTTAAATATTTAAGTTTAAAAGTTTAAATATAGCTATCGTGAAATGGGAGATCGCTGCTACCACTACCACTGTAAGCAATTTTTTTTTAAATTACAAACTCAATAAAATTTTGGAGCGTCGAAAAACCGGGCGACCGAAATTTGGAACTACTGAAAGCGAAAACCAAAAATTATTGAATATTTCTCTACGAAATCGATTTACAACTTCACGAGTGATTCAGAAAATCTTCAAAGATAAATCAGGAGTTAAAATTTCTCCACGAACAGTTCGTAGACGATTGTATTCAGCTGGAGTAGTTGCTCGACGCCCTAGAAAAAAACCACCTTTGACCAAAGCAATGCAAATAAAGCGGTTAAATTTTGCAAAAACCTACGATAATTGGACAAGTGAACAGTGGCATAACGTAATTTGGTCAGATGAATCAAAATTTAATATGTTTGGAAATGATGGTCATCAGTTTGTATGTAGGAAGAAAGGCGAGCAATATAATAAAAATTGTATATTAACTGATCCTAAGTATCTTGTCAGTGTAATGGTTTGGGGATGTTTTCGTGGCTGGGATTTAGGAAAAATGGAGTTTGAAGGTCATGTGAATGCTGAAAAATATATTTCTATTTTGAAAAACTCGTTATTTCCAACAATTGAAGAGTTATTTGCAGCCAATGAAGAATTCGTTTTTCAACAGGATAGTGCACCCCGTAATACGGCAAAAAAGGTTTTTTGTTGATTTGAATTTTTTATATCAATCTTACCTTACATTAAAAAATCATTAACATCCCTATACAATTACTTATTCTCTTTTAGATAGGCAATTCTTTTTGGACAATGGAATTTTTGAAATGGACTGGTCAGGGAATAGTCCTGATTTAAATCCAATAGAGCATTTATGGCATAAGATGAAGGTAAAAATAGCTAATGAAAAGTTTACAAATAAAGACGAGCTCAAAAATGTCATTCAAAATGTTTGGAAAAATGACATATCTGAAGAATATTTGTTGAATCTAGTAGATTCAATGCCTAGAAGAGTTGCAGCTGTTATTAGGGCCAAAGGAGGTGCAACAAAATATTAATAGCTTTTAATAATAGTGTAAAGCTGGTTTAAAATCACTCGAAAGTGTAATTGCTGTTGTTACAAAGATTATAAATTTTATATCAGCTCGTGCACTATCGATTATTTGATTATATAATCGATTATTTAGTAAACTTTTAGACGAAGTTGAGTCGCAGTATTCTGGTCTATTAATGTACAACAGCGTTCGATGGTTAAGCCGTGGTCAAGTACTCAATCGTTTTGTTCAACTAATAGAATAAATAAAATTGTTCTTAACTGAAAAAGAATAAAATTATCCCGAACTTACTGATTTAAATTGGTTAAGTGATTTATCATTTTTTGCTGAATTTGAAACTCAACATTTTAATGAATTAAACATTAAGCTTCAAGGCCGTGGTCAGATTGTATTGCAATTGTTTAAAAATATAAAAATTTTTGAGCAAAGTATTTTTGGAAGATGTTCAAACACAAAAATTCAAGTATTTTCCAAAGTTCATTTAAAAGCTCATTTAAAAAACACTTGTTATTTCAAAGACACTCAAGACAAAACTGAAATTATTAAAAAATATTGTTTATGCCTGTATGACAATGGCTTGAAAATTTCAATTTTTCAGAAACTATCCATTTAGAGGGAGAGGTAATATTTCTTATATGAGAAAAAGATATGAGAGCGAGTAACACGCTATATTGAAAAAAATCCTGAAAGTAAAAAAAAAACAAAAATAAATCCAAAAAAAATCCATGTCGCTAATGCGGGTATGACAATGGCTTGAAAATTTCAATTTTTCAGAAACTATCCATTTAGAGGGAGAGGTAATATTTTTATATGAGAAAAAGATATGAGTGCGAGTAACACGCTATATTGAAAAAAATCCTGAAAGTAAAAAAAAATCAAAAAAAAATCCATGTCGCTAATGATTTGTCACTGTGTAGCAGCAACAAAACCATTTCTGTCAAAAAAAATCGAAATTTTTTTGGATTTTTTTTGTATATTTTTTGACATTCATGATTTTTTTCAATATTCAAGCATTTTTTTATTATTTTATTACAAATCGCCGCTTGAATACTTGTTTGCTTCATACGCCATTTTAGAGTTTTTTGAGTTAGGACCATATCTGTAGTGTTTGGGAGATTCTCTTTTTAAAACTGCAATTCGTTTTTTCTTATCTCTAATAGTTACTGAGATATCGAGTAGCAGTTTTGCTCCACAGCCACTTCTTTTTTTTTCAATGCTTGCTTGCCTCATTTCTCAAAAATCAGAAAAAAGGTAGCACGTAGAGCAACTTTTCTATACATTTTTCAAGTTATTTTTATTAAATGTTTTTTTGCTCTATATAAATGAGCAATGTACATGAAACATTAACATTAATATTAAATTATTTTTTTTGCTCCATATCCATTGCTCATTGATATAGAACTTTAATGCCAAATTTTTTTTTTTACTTTTGCCTTATATCCATAGTAATTTTCATAGTCATTATATTATAAGATGGACATGGAGCCATGCCAGTTATCTTCGGGACCCGTCTTGAAACTCGGACCAAGAAGTCTAACATGTGTAAATTGTAAGTTGCAAATTTAGGGTGGATATGGAGCAAAGTGAAAATGTCAGAGGCTTATGAAGCAAACAAGTATTCGAGCAGCGAAATATCTTTGACAGATTAAAAAACAAAAACAATATATTTGACAGCATCAATACGACACTATAGTTGTCTCTCATTGAAAAATATTTGTGTTTCAGTCGCACAAAGAGACATTTTTTAGTTTTTTTTTGGATTTTGTCAAGCCATTGTCATACGGCCATTATGATTTGTCACTGTGTAGCAGCAACAAAACCATTTCTGTCAAAAAAAATCGAAATTTTTTTGGATTTTTTTTGTATATTTTTTGACATTCATGATTTTTTTCAATATTCAAGCATTTTTTTTATTATTTTATTACAAATCGCCGCTTGAATACTTGTTTGCTTCATACGCCATTTTAGAGTTTTTTGAGTTAGGACCATATCTGTAGTGTTTGGGAGATTCTCTTTTTAAAACTGCAATTCGTTTTTTCTTATCTCTAATAGTTACTGAGATATCGAGTAGCAGTTTTGCTCCACAGCCACTTCTTTTTTTTTCAATGCTTGCTTGCCTCATTTCTCAAAAATCAGGAAAAAGGTAGCACGTAGAGCAACTTTTCTATACATTTTTCAAGTTATTTTTATTAAATGTTTTTTTGCTCTATATAAATGAGCAATGTACATGAAACATTAACATTAATATTAAATTATTTTTTTTGCTCCATATCCATTGCTCATTGATATAGAACTTTAATGCCAAATTTTTTTTTTTACTTTTGCCTTATATCCATAGTAATTTTCATAGTCATTATATTATAAGATGGACATGGAGCCATGCCAGTTATCTTCGGGACCCGTCTTGAAACTCGGACCAAGAAGTCTAACATGTGTAAATTGTAAGTTGCAAATTTAGGGTGGATATGGAGCAAAGTGAAAATGTCAGAGGCGTATGAAGCAAACAAGTATTCGAGCAGCGAAATATCTTTGACAGATTAAAAAACAAAAACAATATATTTGACAGCATCAATACGACACTATAGTTGTCTCTCATTGAAAAATATTTGTGTTTCAGTCGCACAAAGAGACATTTTTTAGTTTTTTTTTGGATTTTGTCAAGCCATTGTCATACCGGCATAATTGAAAATACAAAGGAAATTGTGAACGAAAGATTCTCTCAATTTCGACATTACGAAGAAACATTCCAATTTCTTATTTATCCACATACAACTAAATATATTAATTTACAAATCGAACAGTTTAAGTGGTTAAATATTGATCGTCTGGAAATGGAATTAATTGAATTTCAGCAGAGTTTTGTGTGGAAAAACAAGTTTATTAATTTAAATCTACAGTTAGAAAAAATTTATAGCAATATTGAAATGGAAACACCGCTAAATGAAACGAAAATTGAAAATTTAATATTAATAGAGTGGAATTCGTTGCCAGAGCAATTTTGCAGGTTTTTAAGAGGGAAAAACCATATAATGAATATTTTATGTATTGGAATTTATAGCTTTGAAAAGTGACTTTTAAAGGGGAAATTTCTTTGGAGTCAATAAGTGGTGTGGAGAAAAAATTTTCATAATGGATATTTGTAAATATTCAATCTTGACGGCAAAAATTTTTTTGGTTTGGTGGTGACTGTCAAAGTCAATTATTTTTGAGGATATTATATTGGCTTGGGAAGGCCAATATTTTGATAATACATCACAGAGAACTAAGGAAGAAACCCGTGGATGTCATAGGATCACAGAAAGCTAACACAGAGCTATTCTGTGATGGGGAATTTTTATGTTGGGGAAAAAAATTGGAAAAAGGATAATTTTGTGTTATTGTCCCGTCTCCTTTAGAGGACGACAATCCTACTCATGGATCCACATATGAGGCAGACCTCTAGGGGTTGTGTGTGTCCTTCGGTTTGGTTTGATTTTCCTTTTCCTCTTGGCATTGATCTGGAACTTTTTCCAATATATGTGAAGGTCGGAAAAATCAAGAGAATTGAAATAAGCAACAGAGGACTTATTTTGTGTTTGGATAGTGGATCAGCGAGATGATGAAAAGGGTAAGAAGGGTTATAAGATCGTGTTGTAGTTTATTTATTTATTTATTTATTTATTTATTTATTGAGATTTGGTTGAGATTTGAGATTTGAGATTTCGTTGTTGAGATTTGTTGTGATTGAGATTGAGTTGAGATTTGTTGTGATAATATTGCAAATTGTGAATGTTCATGTGTTTTCTAATAATATTTATGTTTGTTTTTTGTATGTGTGATTTGTATATGTATTTCTGGGTATATATTTTTTGGAGTTGAAAAGAATTCTTTGGATAGTTTTGAAAATTCTGGATGTTCATTTTTATCCAATAAAATTAATGTTTGTTTTATGTATATATGATTTTATTATTAGGGTTGAAGAGAATTCTTTGATTGACTTAGTATTCTGGAATTGGGAAAATACATCATCCCAAAAGTTGAAAAAATTATTTATTCAAAATTATTTATTCAAAGTTAAGTCCTATATTTCATATTGGGATGTCCTGTATTTCATATTGGGATGTCTTAACCACAAAAATATTTTAAAATTGGGTGTTGATTTTGTTATTCTCACTAAAAACTTTTTTATGGTCACAAAATTTTCTAATTACGTTAGTCCCAAGAAGATTTTAAATTACATTAATCCCAGAGAATCCCTTTGTATAGATTAAGCTTTTGGTGTTTCTTCTGGGAGATCAGTTGGACCTTCTAGTTCTGGAAGATCAGTCGTAATTTCATTTAATTGAAAAACAATTTGCAATACAAGAAAAATTTTACAGCAGTATTGACACTGGTATCCAAAAGTGTCAAGTAAATTCATTAAGTAGTGCAAATAATTTAAGAAAAATTTACATATCTTCATATACACAATAAGTTATGTTATTTTGAGCCACACAAATTTTTAAGAGAGATTTCAGAATAATATGTATAGGGGCATAGACTTTTGGCCGCGTAGAATAAATGATCGCGGTCTGAAATCATTTGGAAAACGCGGCACCAATTTTAGTACCCCGGCTGTAACGTTTTATGGTCATCATTGATATCCGTTTCACATTGCGCTATTATATGTATATCCACATCGTAATTCGTATTTCTAGTTCCAGATGATTTTTTTTGTGCTTTATGAAAAAAACATGCGATTAATAATTATTGAAATAATTTGGGGCCATGCAATAATAATTATTGAAATTACTATTATTACTTAATAGGACTTAATTTAAAAATAATTAAATTTAATTAAATTTGTTTTCTAATCAACTTATAAAAAGGTACGATTTTTGATTTGCTAATAAATATCTTCTTTGTAATGTAAAAAAAGTGCTAATAACATTTTTTTTTTAAAAAAAAATTTCAAATTATTTCGTCAGCCAAAATTTTAAATTGAAAATGTCAAGAAATACAGCTGGTAATTTTTTTTTGGCATAATTCAATTGATTATGAATTAATTTCGGGAAAACGCCGTGCTAAATTTATTTTGCATTCAACTATGGGTCCATTGCATATACATGTAGAGAGAAGCTTTGTAAATCACGTGTATAAATTAATAATGGCACGTGTTACTTTTCGGACCCGTTTATTGTGCATTGCCATGCAACGAAAGAGAAGGAAATATTCGAAATGAAAGTGTTGTCACAAATAAAAAAATGATTGTGCTAATGTCCAGCCCTCTTCACAAACTACATCGCAAATCTGAAATATTCGAGAAATTTTTGATGCAGCCATGGTTAAGTAAGTATTTTGCTTACATTTTTCTAGTTTCATTCTATGTATATCTCTCTCTTATATGTACAAATTTCTTGCATGTTAAATTTAAGAAATCAAGATTCTCTGCTAAATTTTAATATAGCAGTGATTTATAATATACTAGTGAATTTTGATATCTTGATTTCTTGGTTTTACTAAATCTAACATCACTTTTAACTTTTGTTTTACTATTAAACATTTAAGTCATAAGCTATACAAAGTTTTCTGTAAAATGGTTTATTAATTTCAGGATGTAATATTTATTTATTTTTTAGCTATTAAATCAGCTGACATTGAATACATTACATAAGTCAGAAATCAGAAGGATTAGTGATGGAATATGGAATATGAAAACGGAATTTGGAATCAAAATTTGGAATGGAAATTGGTAATTTTTTTCTCAAAATGAATTTCATTTTTTAGAACTATATATATATTTTTTAGAACCATATATTTAGAACCAATATCGTGACCCGCATAGAAAAATTTAAATTTTCGCATTTCTTCTACATGCGACTTCTTTATAATTTTTTTCTCAAAATGAATTTCATTTTTTAGAACTATATATATATTTTTTAGAACCATATATTTAGAACCAATAGACCCGCATAGAAAAACTTAAATTTTCGTATTTCTTCTACATGCGAAAATTGCATTGATAAAATATTCTTTGATAAAAGTTTAAACGAGTTGTGGTTGTCATCAAAAGGATGTTTAGATTCTGAAAATATACCAGAAAAACCATTAGCCAACGAAAATAAAATTAATTTAGAAGATTCTTTTTGGTTCAAATAGCAAAATATAGTCAATCTCATGGTTGTGGAGGATGGTTCAACAACTATTGCCACAAAAAAGAGAATTTTCCAGAAATTGAAATACCAAAGATGACAAAGGCAAATATAGAAGCAAATATATAAGAAAAATATTAATAATAAAGATTTTCCAACCCATTTAAAAAAAAAGCTTTATTTTGGCCTCAACCTGATGTAAAACCTTCCAAAAAAAAAGGTGAAACCAGTTGTTGCTACATCACAGGAATTTTTATCCTATCTTCGAAATCAGAATATCGAAAAAGAGATCAAATAAAAGGAAAAAACTGATAAAAGGATTAAAAGAAATTTAAGATTTGATGAAAAGCAAAAGGAACTTTGTACCAGTATAAAAAAGAAAAAAGTTGAATTGGCAAAAGAAAGATATAAAATTGATGAACAAATAGAAGAAAATGCTATTATGTCGGATATTATATGGATTATGTGAATTTTTATTTGCATCTGAGGGAAAAACTCCTGAAAATGTCAAAAAATGCGATAAATTCTGTTCTGACAATCCCCCAACCAACGAATATAAACAACTTGAGAATCAACTAATGTACGATAACCTTCTTGCAGATCTTTTTTGGATGCATTTCTAAAAAAACACGAACAAATTGTTTTTTGTACTCGTACAATATTTTGCCAGCCGAAACTACATCTCATTTATGACGATCCATTATACCTAATAATTGTTTACGTACATCTTGATCACTTTTATTGTACGTATTTGTAAAAAAATTTCATAACACCATGCATTTGAGAATTTATTATTTTTCCAAATATTATAAACAGCTAATAATTTTAAATGATCACCTTCAATTTGACTAAATTTAGCTTTTTTCTGATCTGCTTTGACTGTTTATCTTTTGGACGATAAAACACATTTTGAACACTTAACATTGATATAATTGTTAATATTTCATCAGAACATTGTAATACAGCTGACATAATTAACATTTTTGATACATTTGGTTCTAAAGGAAATTCAGCCATTCGTCGTCCTAAACGTGTTAATAAACCTTCATCATCTAATGCCGAAAGTGAATGTAATTGTTCTAATGCCATTACTAATGACTCAACTGGGGGTGCATCCATAAAATCAAAATGTAATAAATCATTTATTCCCATTGTTTTTAATTGTAATACAGTTGTAGCTAAATTTCTGCGTTGAATTTCTGCTACTGGTGTTGGTAACATTTCGTCACGATAAGCACGTTCGGTATACAATCTATAAGTTTTGCCTGGTCCAGTACGTCCGGCACGACCAGCACGCTGTTTTGCAGCTGCTAGTCAAATTGGTGTAATTACTAAAGAATCCCTACCAGTTTTTGAATTATAAACTTTTTGCTTAACAAATCCTGGATCTACTACATAAAATATTCCATCAATTGTTAATGATGTTTCAGCAATATTTGTAGCAATAACAACTTTACGACTACCAGCTGGTGCTGGATCAAAAATTCCTGTTTGCATTTCAGATGACAGTGCGGAATATACAGGTAGTATGATTAATTCAGGAACATCAGGTCCTAAGCTTTTCATAGGTTCATACAAAATTTCACAGGCAGTATAAATTTTCAATAATAATCAATCTCGCCACACAAAAATTCGTTTAGTAAATAAAGTGAATATAGCGTAAAATTTTTTTTTGCTTACTATATATATAAATCATATTAAAAAAATTATTATATTAAACATATACATATAGAAAAATAAATAAATTTTTATTTTCAGAAAATTAATTATATATTTTAATTAAAATTAAGTTAAGTTTAAAAAAAGTTAACATATTATTTTGGTAAGTATATTTAAAGAAGTGAACATATTTATTTTATTTCAAGTTAGAATTAATTTAAAACAAAAAGAGGAATTAATAAATTTAGTTGTTGAGACTTATTACTTATTATTTGGATCTCTTGTAAGTTCCGAGGCTACCCACGATAGATAAAAAATGGGATGAAATAACTTATAAATTAAATGTATTACACCAAACAAAAAAAAAAAGTATTTATTTAAAAATTTCAAAATTACTTATAATAATATTTTTTCAATATGAAAAGAGCTGGGATGACGTTAAAAGAGGAATAAAAGAAAAATATAAAAAAATCCGACAACATCGCAGCAGGACAGCTGGAGATCCGCAAACAATGTTATGATCGAAAAAAAGGTTAGATAGAGCATTGACAATGATGATAGCTGTAGATTGTCAACCATTCACAATTGTAACTAATGAAGGATTTAAAAAATTTGTCAACTTGCTAGACCCTAGGTACGTTACTATTTTTTAAGATTCAATAATGTGTATAGAGTGCTTTAGTATATTTCCATACCTTATTTTATTCTTGTTCTAATTATTTTTTTAAACAATTTTAATTTTAGGTATATATTACCCAGTAAAACCTCATTGAGGTAATTGCACATGAAATCGGTTTTTGTCGAGGCTCTTGCTAAATTAAGTTATATTGAAAATGAAGTGCAATATGTGGCGGTTACTTGCGCTAGTTGGACATCACGCGTACAAGAGTCATATTTCACTGTATCTATTCACTTTATTGCTGATGATTATACATTAACACATGCTGTTTTGTCTACGAACCTGGTAGGCTTAAACCATAGCTGCAACATTAAGATAAATTTTTATTCATTGGAATATTGAAGAAAAAATCACATGCATTGTGACTGATATGCAGCAAACATGATCAAAGCATGTGACATTTTAAAAATACCACATCTAGGCTGTTTCGCGCATACTTTGAATTTAGTTGTGCAAGATGGACTTAAAATTCCACAAATTGTAAAAATATTGAGCAAATGCAAGGAAATTGTTCGTTACTTTCAAGTACTATAGCAATGGAAATGTATAAAAAATCTCAAAATAGCTGCAATCCGTATAAGCTATTACAAGAGGTACCGACTCGTTGGAATAGCAGTTTACATATGGTACAAAGAATTTTATTAACGAATGATGCTATTTCGACGTCGCTTTTGAAACTGGGAAAAGCTCCAATACCATGAAGTGTTGATGAAATTAGTATTCCTACAGATTTACAAAAAGTGTTAGTTGTGTTTGACGATGCTGCTAAAAGTGCCTCGACCGCCGCAGCAGTTAGTGTTTCATTGATTATTCCGTTGAGTTTTGGAACTTTTGAAAGTCTTTCAAGTTCTTTCGCCGAATTGATAACTATAGAAGCAAAAAATCTTTGTCAAACATTAATAGATTCTATAAGAAAAATATTGTTTACCTATGAAATCAGATTAATAACTAGGATTGCAATATTGATTGATCCCAGATTCAAAAATGAGGGCTTTAGAGTGATTGACAACGCAAACCAAGAAAGCATTTTAGAGAGAGATTACGAAGCGGCAATATCAGGAGAAACCGAATGCAGCTAATAATACAGATCCTCTAATGTTTTGCAAAGTATATACATTAAAAAATTATAAAATATATAAAGCAATATATACAAAATAAATCTAAAACTATAAAAACGTTGAAATAAAATCCCAAGTGAAGGACTTCAAGATATTGATGAAACTCATCAGGGAAAGATTGATTATATAAATGAAAATTTACCTAAGTTAAATAGAAAATCTAAGGAGTGGATAGGGAATACTATCTTTAAGAGAAGGAAATAATTATAACAGAGCTTCTGGCGGAATGCACAATGCATCCTCTACAAGCTAAAATAACTTCTGTTAGTTTACACAAATTAGAATTAAACTGCATTGGGCAGTAGCAAAAATTAGGTTGGTAATTTCAAATGTTCGTAGTTTATATAGGATAAAGAGAAGAGATAGGATGGACAAAGGAATAAATGAGAACATTATTGTGCTTTCTGATGGTGGCCTAATCCATGGAACAGTAGTAATTGTCCTTTAGAGGAGACTTGCTTGAAAGAAACCTTCGTTGCAAGTTAGGACGATACAAAATATTTGTTTAAATTAGATATGCAGACAATCATTTTAGAGGGTAACCCAAGGAAGAAGTCACTTGGAACAAAGAAAAAGATAAAAATATTTGTGGAAGCTGTAAGATATGAATGGCTTACTGGTGAATGTACTAAAGTATATTGCCCCAAGGACAAGAAATGAAAAACATAACTGAAATTACCAGGAAAGCCGAAAAAATTTTGGAAGAAAATTCTAGGGTATTGTAATATAATATTGGTAGTAGTAAATTTTAAGATAATTTATTAAATAATTTTTTTAATATGATTTTATTTTAATAAGGTGATGTGTCAAATGAATATGGAGTGTCAAGTGCGGCTTACCTATACTAGTGACTCAGGCAATTCTTCTGCAGAGAAATAGAGCAAAGCGCAATGTGATATATTTGATAAATATAGCGAAGATTTATTCAAGCAAGAAAATGATAAAATTAATAAAATAGAAAAAACTTGCGTAGAACATTAAATGAACAAAATATCAAAATTATCGATGAAGTAATACTGAGTGGTGTACCGCCGTCATTTGCATCATATAGTAGTAATGATCCATCAGAATTACAACTAACACCACCTAATGTGGAACAATCTTTGAATTTTTATCCCACACAAGAATCAGAACCCGTATTACATTCCAATATTATAATGCTATCCCATAATTATCAAGTAATTATGAACGAATTGACAGCTTTAAGCCAAAATATTCTTAAAATATCTATCCAAAATGAAGTTATAATGAAAATGATGATATAAATGCATATGCAGAAGCCTATCGCATCATCATTCAAATAATTTGTGGCTTAAAAACTAAAGCAGATTTAAATAATTTAGAAGCCAAGCTCGAAAATGAAGAATTAGAACAAATGTTGTAAAATATAATATTTAAATTTTATATTTTTGAAGAGTAATTTTCAATTTATGGTAGGCCCAATATACTTGGAAGGGAGATTCAAAGAAGGAAATAAATGGTTTTGTTAAATCTATAATTTAGAAATTGTTTGACCACCAATTTTTGCAAACAGTATTATCGTATGGGGAGTGTTTTCCTCTTACGGAAAATTGAATCTGTGTTTCCTATCTACAAGGATGAATTCTGAACTGTATTCTAAAATGCTGGAAGCAACTTTACTTCTATTTTTGGAAGATACAGTTGGTAAAAATGCTGTAATTTTCCAACAAGATAATGCTGCTATCCATGTTTCGAAAATTTTAAGGCAATGGTTCCAAGAAGGAAATATTATTATAATGGATTGGTCAGCCCATAGCCCTGATCTTAATCCCATAGAAAATTTATGGGTTATAATGAGCAGGGAAATTTATGCAAATGGTCAGCAATATGGGACTGTTCGAGAATTAAGAACAGGCATACTAAATTGTTGGAACGGAATTAAAAATACGACTACTTAAAGTCTAATTGCATCTATGCCCAATAGGATTTTCGAAGTAATTCAAAATAAAGGTGGTAACATAAAATATTAAGAGAAATTCAATAGCATTTTACCTAATTTTTTTACGATTTCATAATCATAAAGTCTATGTTAAACATTTACGATTAATTCATTCCTTAGTTGATTCAAATGTTAGAAATTTGCCTTGTGGTTAAATATTATAAAATTTTTTATTTGAAACTTTTAGGGGCTTAGCTAAACATTTTAATAGCAAATATTTTTTTTATTTAGATTTTTATTATAACATAAAACTATTAATTGTTTTAAAACAAAATTTTAAAACAATTAATAAATATGAATAAAAATTCATATGATATAATTTGTCATAATAAGATCAAAAAAAGTATTACACACTTACAGAAACTGTTTATAACAATGAATTGAATTATAATAGGCTTGAAGAGCAATTTTGTCACAAATTAATGAAATTGAATTTAGGTTATACACTGGGAAAATTAATTTGTGAAATTTGGGCACTCAAATCAAAAATATGTTTTGCGATACCTTAATATTGGCAAGCGAACCCAAAACTTTGATTATATACACAAGACGAGTCGATTGTACCCAATCCAGTATTATTTTAAATCTATTAGTTGATACGATACCCAACAAATTATATAGTTAAGCCTTAATAGTACGTGCCTGGTATAATAACTGTTCATCCAAGCTATAACACCCGTTAAGTTCGAGTGCAAGAGCTACAACAGCCAATCGTTTTATAGTAATAATCGTTATGCGGATATGCTAGCTCTGTATTAGTTATAACAGTTCTTTTTGTGGTATGCTTGCTCTCTTTTGGCTATCAGATCCTGGAATACAGTCGCATATTATTGAATATTGTATTGTTCAGATAAAACGTGTAAAGTTTAGTGAAGTTGAAGTGGAAAAATCAAATTTGCAGAAAAGGTATTTAAATATATTATAAAACTACGAATTTTTAATTATTATACTTAATCTAATATTAAAGTTTATAATAAGCTAATTTAACATTTCTTAGTACTGTTTTTTCTTTACTTTAATTGTTTTTAATAGAGGTAAAAATTAATATGGCGATGTTTATTAATTCTATGTATGGAGATAAGAAATTATTATTAAAAATTGATATAAGTGGTGAAAATTTCGCGATAGAAGATTTTCGGAAAGCCGATATATTGCTTAAATTATTTATAAAATTGTGCAATAAAAGCAATTCCTTGTGATATACCCTAGCTAGAGTGTAAATCAAATAAACAATGCCCATTGTACAATATATTGTATTGACATTCACATTTAATGTATTTCTACTTTAAAATGTATTTCTACACTTCAACTTCACTAAACTTTACACGTTATCTGAACAAATGTACAATTTTCACGTAAAAAAATCGTTTTGAAAGTATGATGTACAAAATCTTCTTCTTATATATACTCTAGTCTAGGGTAGTATCCGATTAAATTAAGTCGCAAATTTTAAATTAAGTCGTAATTTAAAATTTTAGTATATCAGCATAATCAGCATATCATCAGCATAATTGAAATATTGTAATCTTGAACCTGATTCCACTTTTTTTTTATATTGGCTCAGCTGTACAAATTCCAGATGAATTTTTAATTGAATACATTATGTAAAAAATCCTAAAACACAAGATTGGGTTTTGGGGAATTTCAAAAATGTGCATGAAAATGTTATATTGCAAGGTTTTATATATTTATTTTTATTTGAATCCGCTTTATAACAAAAAAATCTTAAATATTGTAAAAACATAAAGTTACACAAATTTAATAATTCTAAATTATTTTTTGTATCAGAAGAAATAAGTGTTCAACAGTAACAGATACAGAGTGAAGAAAATTCCGAATTCAAGGAATTTTTTATCTAAATAACGTTGAACATAGTGTGGATTTTTCAGCTAGTGCTACTACTTCTGCTAAGCAAGTATATGTTATATGTAATAAATATTTTACGAAACAAATTAACACATGTAAGACATGTAGGTGATTTTGCTAGGAACATACATACCTTTATTAAATAATTTAAAAATTTCAATACATTATAGTTTTGTGAATCATGCATTATGATATTTTAGAAATTGTTAAAAGAGATTTTTAGGTTATAAATAATCCACCTTTCTCGACAATTCTTCTTAACTCAGCCTGTACATTGTGTCCTTGATAGTACCGTATAGTTAAAGGAATGATAGTATATTTAATTCACAGTGAAGTATCTGATATAACATATTGTTCTTTGAGTCACAAAATCAATAATTGTTGTAAGAATTGGAATCTGATTGGCGGAAAGTTTAGAACGTGTTGCTCAAAAAGAAATAATACTGTTTTAAATATATTTGATTTAGGAACGAAAAATAAATGTGCCCTTTGACGCATGGGTAATATGAACAAATGTTTGAAAAATAATATTTCAAACTCTAAAAAATTATATATCAATCGAAAAAAAGGTCAAAATATTATTCGAAAAAGTACAGGTATTTTAAATTTAAACGATATTTCAGATTCAAGAAAATATTCATATTTTTCAAATTTTATTGATGAAAGTACCTACATGTAGCAATTGTGTGTTTAAATTAAATTTCTGCTGCAAAAGAACTACTAATAGAATAGATCAATAGATAATTTAATACGTGAAATAAATCATTATTTTTACAACAGATCTACAAGGAAAGCTGATTCTTCAATTCCAAGAACAATCCCAAGCATAACGTTTTGGTCACAAAGGGTCGCAAAGTAGACACTGAGACCAAAATTGAGTTATGATGGTCTCTTTGGGGGAATATGTAGATATTTACCCATAATCAGGCTATCCACCCAAGTCTTGATATGGCACCAAGTGGGGAATCCGTTTGGGACATTATTGTGTGGTAAATGTTACACACAATTGTTACTATTTATCTGAAATATTATAGTCTAATTGCCTCTTATAATGTTGTTTTGTAACCCTCAAGTAATGCTACTATAAAATAACTGAAATTTGCAGTCCATTTGTCTGTATATTATAACAGCATTGTCACCGAAAATTTTAGTAACTTTTTAGATGCAGCAGTGGCCACAGTGACGTGTAATTAAACATTTTTAAGCATAATTTATATATTATTTGTTACTCACACTTTTGTAATTGAAATTTTTTATTATTAATATTTATTATTAATATTTATTATTAATATAATGTATTAAGTAGAGGCCAACAATAAATTCACCCTGTCTTTTATATTGGATACGTATTTGAAACTTTTGAGCGTTTTTTATGCTTTGAAATTAATTTTTTTTAATGCATTATTTGGAAAAAAAATTTGACTTGGATATTTGGTCTAGAACTTTAGTTCAGTATATGTTATGGTGATTTTTTGTAGGTAACAAGTTTTCTTAACAATTAAAAAAATCTTTTTGTAAAAACAATCAAGTGACATAAAGTGAATATTTACTTAAGTACATATTTTTTAAACAAACAAAATTTTGTATACAACATCACATAAGATCTTTCCATTCGAACTGTGAAAAAATTATGCAAAAATAAAAAATTATGGTTAGTGTTAGTTGGTCACATTTTTGTAAAATACGAAAATTACAAAAAATAAAACCTTTTTCATATCATAATTCGGGAATGGGTCTAATTTTAACGAACACATTAGTGTCACTATTTTGTGTCACTAATCTCTATACCAGGGTTCAATATGTGACTTTACTAACACAATTGTGTAAAATAATTTATAGCTGTACCTATGTTAGACCAGGTAAGAAAATATAAAAAAGCTTAATACAACTTACAGACTAAAATAAGTATATAGTCATCGATAACAGCGTATACTCGGTAGGGATGGCATATACTAGCGTATACGTATACTATGGTATGGAAGATACATAAGCAAATTCAAAAACATGCTAATTCTAATAGAAACGAAGATTTGAACATAAACACATAAATAAATCTTTATAAAAACGAAATTGCTGACATGTCATTGGATCCATTGGAATATTAGAAAACCGATGGGTTAAAGTACCCTAGAATTCGAAATGTTGCTGCTGATTATTTTCTTATTCTAGCTGCATCCGTCCCGAGTGAAAGACTTTTGTCAAAAGCTGGGCAAATTTTAAACGAAAAAAGATCCAGGATAAAACCTAAAGATCTTGAAAAATTACTTTTTTTGAACAATTTAAGTGAATCATTCTGGATTCAATAATATTTGATTTTTTTGTAGCATTGGTTAGTATGTTTTCATTCTGTTACTTTGTAGTACCCTTCCCGCTTCTCTTGTTTTGGACTGCAATACGTAATGTAAGTTTGTAATAAAGAATGTGTCATTATGAAAACAAATCGGTAAACACGACTTTAACAAACACTATTTGTGTTAAAGAATGTGTCACTATCATATCAACACAAATTAGTTAATGTAACTTTAATCACACAAATCACGATAAAATAACAGTAACATTTTAAGTGGCAAAATAAGAGTTATATGCGAAATCAGTTAATTAAAAACAACAAATAAATAATAATATGGCATTAAAAGTTGTTACAACCAAAGAGAAAGACGGATCCATACCAGTTCTGGCAGTTCCATCTGATTGGGAACGAGATGGATACCTGTATTGGCCAAATGAGTCAGGTGCATCTGTGAGAAAATTACAAAGAAAGTGTACTTCAAAACCGGAAAAAACATGCCTCAAAAAGCCATGCACCATAAAATCCTTATGCTGATAACTTTGCAGAGGAGTCTAAGCTGGAAAATTTAACTTTTAATGAAACTGTAGATGAAGACATTTTTGGTAGAACAAAAAGTAATTGTCCTAGACCAAATTATATTCAACAACAAACTAAAAACAACATCAAAGCCACAAATTGTCTCCAATACAGAGAGCTTGGAAAACGATCGCAATAAATAAAGTTAGATTAAGAATGCTGTTGTAACTCCAGTATCTATATATAAAAACTGATTATTTTTCAGAAATGGAAACTAGAATTCTTGACTATACACGGAAAAAAAAATGACAAGTAAATCGCCAAATTTTTTACAAACCAATTCCTTAAAAAAACAAATAATAATCCTAAAATTTCTAACACCAAAAACTGAAAAACTTTCTATGACAATTTCGGCTACATACTACATACAAAATATCATGTTTATTATCTAAATTTTCTTGATTTTAAATAATTAGTTTTATTACATTCGTTAAATAATTTCTTTAATGCTCCGATATAAGTTTTATCTTGTTTGCTAAAAAAATAATTAGCTTTACAAACAAATAAATGGATTACACCCAAAAGCTACGACACATAAGATTAATAATTTTACAATTATTCTTCTTCTTTGTTTAATCGTTTTCTGAAAGCATTTATTATGTACTTTAAGTTTTTTTTAAGAATAGAAAATTAGCAATTAGTTAAACATTTTGTTCTAGGGACATTCATTACAAAATTCATCACCACCGTAGTACTCATCGCAGATATAAAACTTTTTAAATTTATCATAGTTGATATGATCTGCGATGAAACGGTGGTGATAAATTTTGCAATGAATTTATTTACTCATCTTTGATAAATTTGTTTTGACAAAAGGCACCACCTATAAATGCACTAACGAAGTGAAAAGATGATTTTAATTGACATTTTGTTAAATTTGTAATTACCTATTTATAAAACCCATACATTTTTTATAGCAAGTAAATTATAATAAATGCGGTTAATTATTGGTGATGACTTTTCCCACCCAATGCTACATATTTCGATATTGCGTTTTGTTTTTTTGATATTGCGTTTTTCCGATCATTAACCCTCAAACAAACGCGACGTGACGGACGCAACGGAGACGGATTCAAATGGCAACAAAAAGTTGAAATGTATTGGAATATATGAAAGTGGGCAAAGTCACGAAGGGAGCGACGTAGACGACGAACGCAACGGATTAAATTCAGTCGATTTCAACTTTTCGACGGACGACGGATATGAAAACCATCATTGTTCATTGAAATTTTATGTCACTGGAACAAAATTAGTTTTTTATAATGTTAATTGATGTTAAATGCAATTATTTCATTTTATTCAAATCACAATTTATTTCACAAAAAAAAAACTAGGATTGTTGTTACATTTTATAAACTGTCATTGACGGATTATTTTTTATCTGTCGGCATTGCCCGATACATTTATTTTTGCATTTCTTACCCGTCCGTCGCGTCCTTTTCGTCCGTCATCAGTCGTTTTTTTTGAACAATTTAGACAAAAATTTATTGCGGATTGTCGGAAAATTATTTTATAAGAAAAAATTTCCGAAAATAAGAAAAATTTCCGAAAATCCGAAAATTAAATTTTAAACCATGAAAAATAACATATTTTGTTATTTAGCGCCTCTAGTGGAAAAAAATTACTAGCATTATATTGCACTATAATTACCTTTCCGAAGAGTACTCATCCCTCACCATTGGTGGACATTTACCATATTAAATTACAATTTTAAATGAAAAAACACGTTTTGGAAAAATGCGAATTGCCTACCAGACAAAAAATGAAGTGCCTACCAAATATGCCTACCAGACAAAAAATGAAGTTCTGGAACCTATAATTTGTTTAAAATATTTCATGCTTTCCAACGCATGGTCAACCATATATTTATGTTAAGATTTACTATCTTAAATAACTGTTACAAAAAGTTTACATCGGACGGACAGACGGGCAGACGGACAGACGGGCAGACGGACATACGAACAGACGGATAGGAAAGCGCTAACATAAGGGATTTTTTTTTAAACTAGCCCTAAAAATTTCAAAGTTTTTGTCGTACGTTAAATTCGTTTACGACAAAAATTTCAAGTTCATATTTTTTGTTGCAAATGCATTCTGTTTACGGTAAATATTTTGAACTGTGTGTGTTTTTGCCGCAAGTTAAATTCGTTTGCGAGAAAAATATCATTATTCATTTACTCAAGATTTTTTTTTTTTACAGTTTTGTTAGGAGAAGGGATGGAGAAGAACAATTAATTCAGTAAAAAAGAGTATTTGAAATGGTTAAGCAGGGTTGCCAACCGTACTATAATTATAGTATTTATACTATAAATTGAAGCCAGCGTACTATGTACAATAGAGAGGTCTGATTGTCCAATAATTTTTAAATCAAAATTTATAAAAAATTTTCTGTCAGTCAGTCAATGTATGTGTACGACACAGCTGGTAGCGGTAACGGTAGCCGCGCGTATCATTTTTTGGATTCTGGAAAACATATTTTTTTTGATTTTGGAAAGTATTGGATTTTGGAAACCATTATGTTTTGGATTTTGGAAAGCATTAGAAATTATATTATTCATTTATTTTCATTCGTGTTACAAATTCAAATCCAGCTGTTAATATTATTCTTTGATATTAAAAAGGTGTGAATTTCGAATTAATCGCTACAAGATTATTTCTATTGATTTCAAGTGTACGTGAAGTGGAGAGTTCAGATGGTTGGTTTGTTCTTGATTCAGATTAAAAACATTTTATTTTAAATTTTTAAAATGCTTTTTTTTTATCTAAATATTATTTAAGGCCCTAAATAAATCATGGACATCCACAACGATAGCGATGATACTAATACTTCCAATACTTACAATAATGTTGCGAAAGCTAAAATGAAAAAATAAAAAGACTTCAAAAGTACAGAAGAACTTGGGAAAAAGCCTCCCGTTTTAAAGGACGGTTAAAACGCGATGTTGATTCTCCTCTAAGGGCCAAGTGTAAAGTTTGCAAAGTTAGGTTTTTAGCTGAGCTGCACGTCATAAAAAATCATTCAGAAGGAAAAAAACATAAATCTTGTTTGAAAGGTGAGACTAATTTAACTAAAATAACTAGCTTCGTATCCAAAGATAGTACCAATCTTAAAGAACAGATTTCTTCAGCTGAAATAAAGTTATGTGCATTTTTAGCAGAGCACAACATCGCTTTTAATGCTGCCGATCATTTATCAAATTTAATAAAAATGATTTTCCCTGATTCTAAAGTAGCTCAAGGAATTAAACTTGGCAAGACAAAAGCCACCGCCATAATAAGAGAAGTAGTTCCCCCGATCCATAAACTGGAACTGGCAAAAACATTGCTTTCAAATTTAACCAAGTTTAGCATTTTAACTGATGAATCTACAGACATTGGGTGTGAAAAAACTGCCTGTTTAGTAGTAAGATATTTTGATCCGACAAAAAATAAAATCCAAAGTAGTTTGTGGGAGTTAGTTAAAATATACAAGGATGTTGAATCTGGCGCTACCGCTGAACATTTGTACAACGCTATTATATCATCACTGCAAGAAGGAAATATTCCATTAAATAATTTAATAGGATTTGGTTCTGACGGGTGCAATGTAATGATGGGTGCACACAATTCTGTCGCTTCCAGATTTACAGCTGCTTGTCCAGGCTTAAAAGTTATGAAATGTGTGTGTCATTCGGCACATATTTGTGCAAGTGTAGCATGTAAAATGCTCCCAAAGAGATGTGAAGATCTAAGTCGCAATATTTATAATTTTTTTAAATGTAGTGCAAAGAGACAACATGAATTCAAAGAATTTCAAGAATTTTTTAATTTGGACATTCATAAAATGCTACAACCATCTCAAACAAGATGGTTATCATTGAAACAATTAGTTGAAAGAATTCTTGGACAATGGAATGCACTTAAATTGTATTTTAATGGTGCTTGGTTTGGAGATAGAGTCATAGCGACTGAACATATTTTTCACGATTTATTTTTTGAATTGGATTTTGCCAAAATTTGTTGGTTTTAATAAGTATTTTCAAACGGAGCAAGTAGTAATAACAAATTAGTTTGCAAAACTCTCCGAGATGTACAAACATATATTGCTTTGTTTTATGCAGCGCGAATATGTATTTACAACACAACTAAATGATATAAATCCTTCAGATAAATCAAAATACATTAACAAAAAAAACATATATCTAGGCGTTACTATATTTTAAGAAACCCAAAAACCTCAAATCAAAAACAATCAAGAATTGTTGGACGATTTTTTCGAAAGATGTCTGTGCTTTATGGAAGTTGCCTGTCTTGAAATTAAAAAGCGTTTTGATTTCAGTGATACAAAAAGTCTGAAGTTATTGAGTGCTTTTAATTTAAGTTATTGAGTGCTTTTAATGAGGATTTAGACAATTTTGTGTTTCAAAACCTATCCAGATGTGTTTTAAATATTTTAGGTATTCCTCATGCGAATGCAGAGTGCGAGCGAATTTTTAGTTAAGTTAATTTAGTGAAAACTAAAATAAGAAATAAATTAATCGTGGAAACAGTCAGTCAACGCAACTTTATTAACATCACAAAAAATAACCCTGGAAGGTGGTTGCGTGTCCTTTCTTCCAACCAAGGATATGATAAAACTAAATAATCAAAATATTTATAAATTTAAGACGACAGATAATGAATAGAACGAAGTTGATTTTCAATTCGATATTTGACTAAGATAACAGAGTTAATTTTTTTATGTTATATATTTTTTAATTTTTTTAATTTTAATTACTGAACTGTTATGTTATTTTATATATAAATTTATTTTGAATACTTAGTTTGCTGAATAAAACTAAAACTATTTTTTTGATATCATGTGTTTTTGTGGGTTTTAAAAATGTACTATAATATTTTGGAAAATACTATAATTTTTGCCAAATTGTACTATAATAGCCTTCTTAAAAGTTGGCAACCCTGCGGTTAAGACTTGAAGTTATTTAAAGTTAATTAGTGCGTGCTGAATAATTTATTGTGTTTTTGTGAAAATAAAAAAATTAATAAGAAATATATATGTATATAATATATTCATTGTTATTTTAAATAAATTAAAATAAGTGCATACATTTGGAAACTTTTGATTTAATTAAAAGTGTGTATAAAATCTAATATATTTTTCGTATAAAATTTGGTAATTACACAAAAAAAAAAACTGGGCCTAACAACAAACAATAAAATATTAGGAGTACTATTTATTGTTATATCTCTGTAAAAGTAAGTTTTTTAAAAAATACTTTAGATTTTTTTAAATAAAATATTTAGAATATTTTGGAATTCAAATTTTTACTATTGGTAAAAGTTAGCCTGAAAAAATAGGAAAATTTTTTTACAATTATTTTTGTAAAATTTTGAATAACACCATTTTGTTTTTAAGAATTTATTACATTTATTACTAAAATGTATTAAACAATTTAAATTATAGTGTTGTGCGTCTAAAGTATATTTATATTTCTTTTGGCGAAATTATTTCAGCACAAGGGTTTTTTTTCAATTAATTTAGTAAAATTTTAAATTCCATAATTTTCTTTTTGAATTTTACTACTAACTTCTAATAAATGACAGTGTTGTGTGTTTTCAAATATATTTTAATTTTTTTTGACGAAATTATTTTTTTATAAGTTTTTTTCTTTTTCAACTATATTGGGTAAAATTTTTTATGCCACAATTTTTTATAAAAAAAATTTTCTTAAAAATAGAAAATTATTCCTTTTTTTATAATTTAAATTTCATTTGATTTCAGAAAATTCTAAATACAATTTAAATTCTTTAAAAATTTATTTAACATTTGATGCAAAATTAACTTACAAATCTCTTGCTCTTATATATTGAAATTTATTAGAAGTTAACAATAAAATTTTAACAAGAAAATTTTTGAATTATAAATTCTGTGGAAAATTGCCAAAACATGATAAGTGCAGTTTTTGAAATTTTTAAGTAAGTTATGATTTCGATTGCTAAATATCAAATTTTCAAATTCGCAATAACAGCACATGTCGTAATTCGGTATAAAACGAATAAAGCTAAAGTCTAATGGCCGGTCTGTTCAAGTGTGGTTAATTTTAACCCATGGTTATTTCCAGTGGTTACCATAGATTGCGTCTTTTCAACCTTGGTTTGGTTAACAAATGAATGGTTTGGTTAGCTAACCAGAGAAATCGTTAACCAGCCAATTTTGGTCGGTTAACGCTATTTAATTAACGATTAATTGGAATTTTAATATATGCAAAAAAAATCATGAATAATTATAAAATAACTCACTATGAACTGCCAACAATAAACCCGTGTCACCTAAAAAGTTAACCATTGATTGATGTTAGTGATTGATTTGACAGATAGACTGGAAAAATATTGGAATTTTTCGATAACCTACGGTTTGTTAACCAAAGCCGAAAAAGTAGTGAAAAGACGCAATTGCTTAACCATAGATTCATAAACATGGGTTAAGCAAAATCTCTGGTAACCAAACCACGGATTTAACCACAATTGAACAGACCGGCCCTTAATGAGATCATTTTATTTTGACATTTTAAATAATGATAGAGAATTTAAAATAATGGATTGAAAAATACTAATTTTGTAGAAATCATGTTTTGGAAATTTTCCACATAACTTTGTTATTAGCAATTGAAAAAAAGAGGATACATCCGCAAAGCTCCCGTCTCAGATTTCTGTGAAATGATGAATTTATGTGTTGTCATTTTTAGCGATGTCGTCATTAAGAGTTAATTACGTCACTTTTAAAATTTATTCAATAAAAAGTAAATAACTTTTTTTTTGTAATATAATAAAAAACACAAAAAAATTATTATTTTTTCTTTTGAAGCACCCTGTAATGAAATACTCAAAAGAAACAAAAAAAATCATTTCTGCCGTATTCCTAATTTTGGAATTCCACTCATAAAATTTATAAAACTACAAAAGAATTTTAACATAATGCATTCTTAATAATATTTAAAAAAAATCAAATATGTACTTATTAAAGTAAAACAAATTGTTAACAACAAGTTTATAGTTTTTTTAACAAATTTCTCACATCGAAACAAATTTCATAAGATTAATTAAAATTACAAAATTTATAGTGTTAAAAGATATAAATAATAGATTGGAATTCCAAAAACAGAAATAAAAAAAAAAATATATGTACACGGAAAAAATAGATTTTAAAAAATCTAATTTTTTCGTTTCTTAAATCAAGTAAATCAATATTTAAATAATTTTCTCTTGTTTCAAGCCTTTTGTGCTCGTATGTTTCACTAACACGCTTGTATTTATACTTCACATTCTTAATACTAGAAATTGCGCAAAACTTATTTTAAATTAACATTTCTACAATTACGAACAATAAAATTTAATATTTTCTACGCACAAAGTATCAATATGTATAGCGTTATTTTCTCACATGTATCATTCTTCATTTGATGTAAGAATATTTTTCTTAAATTTTGTTCAGTAAAAATTTTATAGAAATAAGAAATGTTTTCTGACTTATCTTACCATTTTTTTGCAAAGAAATTATGAAACTCTGGTTTGAATCTATAAATTAAATATTTTTCTTTTTACCACAGAAAATAGTTTCTGGAACTGAGCTAATTTATCTGACATTTCATATTTTATAATTTGGGTACGAAGTTCAAGAACAAAACATTTAAATCTAGAAATATATGTTAAATAGATATATAATATATTTATATAACTTGTGGAAATTTCATAATCTCCGAGGATTTTGACCCAAATGAAAAATGTATAAATGTATTTCAAATATATGAAGCTGAAATTTGGCAGTAGAGAGATAATTGAAAGCAAATAGAATCTTACTTAAAATTTTTCGATTTGAGTCAACCCTCCTAGATATCGCCCTAGAGTAATATGACCGTAACTTGTGATAAATGGGAGAGATAAGGTTATAATTTAAAATAATACTCCACAAGCACAAGTATAACTATTTTTTTTAATCTATAGCTACTACAAATTTCAAGACAATATAGCTGCTCCAAGAGTAGTAATGCAGTAGTAAAAATTACAGATTTTTCTGTTTGAGAGGCCATATCTCCGAGGAGTGGTAGCAAAATAAAAATTATTTCAGAATAAAATTACATTTATTTTTAATTATCTCTTCACTGTCTAAATTTCAGCTTCGTAGGTTAACCCATTTAAAAAATAATAAAATCATTTTCATTTTTATAAATCTGAAAAGTGCTAAGAATTCCATATATTGCAATTTGCAAGTTATATTTGTACAAATTAAAAAAATGGGAGTAGGAAGACAATTGGAACCTTCTTTCGAACATTTTCGATTTGGCCCGCCCAACGGAGATATTGGGACTTTTGCGGTAGTTAGTTTACCTATAAAATTTTTATTAAATGTATGAAAAAAAAAATGTTATTTTTCAGAATATTTTCAATAAGCATTATTAATTTCTTCAATTTATGTTTATAACATTCAAATAAATTGCAATAAATGTTTGTGAGAAATAATGTCTACATAATATAATAACATATTAAAAGAGTTAAGATTTATATACTATTATACACCCTGATAAAAGTGCATAGTTAGCAAAAATAATAATAATATGGTAGCATTCATTTCTATGCACTTCTGGGATTGAAACGATTTTCGCATACGTAATGGGTATATTATATGGTTTCCTTTCAATTATGATAAAGTAAAAATTTTAACAATTTATGTCAAAAATTTATAAAACATTTTTCGGTTAAACTAAAATTTCGCATTTAAATTGATAAAAACGTGATAAATTATTAAATTTTTATCCAATTTAATACATACATATTTAAGTTGATTATTTAAAAATTAGTTATGGATCTTCGAAATAATAAAATCAATTTTTTAACTTTAACCACTAACCTACAGAATAAATTCGCAAGGGTGTTTAAACTTTTCTATAATTTTTTTATAGGAAATAATTTTCTATAATTTTTTTCTAGGCTTTACAGAAACAAAATGAAAATGAAGTAGGAATGAAAAATCATCGTGTACAGTGATCGACTAAAGTTAGTTTAGCATCACATTTTATATTAAAATATTTTTTTGGAACCTTGCTAATTCGCCTAAATTTATCCATTTTAGTTTTCGTCGCTGCTGTATTCATTGCGGAGAACGGATTCTTTAGCTGTGTATTTTCGCCTTTACTATAGTGGTTCAATGGAATTACCGAATTATGGCTGGTAGCAATTTTCGGTCCGGTTCTGCTTGGTAATGGTGGGGATGCACTGCGGGTTTTTGCTCTGTGCAAAGATACAGTTGCTCTATTTGCAATTATTCGTTTAACGTAGTTTAATTTTTTTATAGAAAGGGTTGTATTTTTTCTGTGGTTTTTCTTTGGGACTCTCTATGGAGGAACTTTATGCTGACTCACATTTGATTCAACGATGATTCGAGTGAGTACTAGAAATCAAGAACAAATTATAATAATAAAATAAAATATTAACAATTAAAAAAAAAAAATAATAATACGTATTTAGTATTGTCAACATAGTATTCAGCAACATTACTTTTATTCGACTTTGGTTATTGTTAGCGATAACTATAAGAATATTATCAGCAACTGCATTTTTTTGGGAATTTTGTTGGTATATACATAAATTATTATCAATTTTGCGTAGTCCAAATTTTTATTAAATTTTATTAAATTTTTTTGTATTTAAATCAAGTGATCAGTTCTAAATAGTCATGGCTGATGCAAATATGAATGATCGTAGTATAATTGATTCAGATACTGATTTAAATTGTGGAATCTGTACTGAACTTTTAACTCCTTTAAATGAAGTTGTAAAAACGAATTGTAACCATTTGTTTCACATTTCCTGCTTATCCAAATGGTTAGAAACTTCTCAGACTTGTCCGAATTGTAGATCCAGTTGTCTATTGAAAGACGTAAAAAAATGTGTATCGGCTGGTGGTCCAATTGATTCCCCTAGCTCTGGTAGAGGCAGACCCGCCCAAACTAGAGGAGCTTTACCTAAACGGGTAACTAGATCCGTCACGAGAAATAATGAGCAATCTTGGACTTTTCCAGAAACTTTACCGGTATATACAGATGCAAATATTAATATTGATGAAACGAATGTAGATCGGGGGAAACCGAAGTTCGATATGAATTCTTTGCGAGAGGTAATTCAATCATTGGTTGCTACCAGTCAAACTACTCTGATGGATAATTTACGAGTTCAAATTTCTGATTCCATTCGGGATGGATTGGTCGATATTCGTCGCCAACTTGAAACTAGCGAACGTAATGTAGCGTCCGAACCGAATAACAATATAGCTAATTCCGAACAAAATCCGATTGCACCGAATTTATTCCCAGATCGTCCTCCTCGAACTAAGCAATTGGGTGAACTGCTTGTTCCTGGCTCGAGTAGGCGTAGCCAAGAATCTTATGTTCCGGCGAATAATGCATCACTTTCGGATAGCATTCCTACTAACAATCGTAATCCAAATCGTAATTTCACTCGTTATGTTCGTACGGGAGAACCGAATGCTCGTGAATTTGTCAATCCTGCAAATCCCAGTGAAATTAATAAAACGACCAACATTATTAAAAGTTGGAACGTATTTTTTAGTGGAACTCCTTCTGGACTTAGCCTTGAAGAATTTATTTATCGTGTCGAAACACTTACCAATCAAACTTTTAACGGTAACTTTACGCCTATTTGTGATAATTGTGATAATGCATATTTTATTCCATGACAAAGCGAGTGAATGGTTTTGGCGTTTTCACAAACGAGTGCGTATAATTCGTTGGAATGAGCTGATTTATTCTTTGCGTATGCAATTCTCAGACAGACGGACTGACATGGACTACATTGAATTAATTCGAGATCGTAAACAACGTCCTGGCGAAAGTTTTGATTTCTTTTACGATGAAGTTGTTAAACTGGGAGATCATTTGCTTCAACCAATGTCCGATCAAGAATTGCTAACTATTCTTCGTAAAAATCTGCGTGACGATTTTAGAAAGGATTTATTGTATGTTCAGTTGTTCAGTGTAGAACAGTTACGTAATTTGTGTCGTGAACGCGAGAGGCTGTACGATGATATACGTAATCGAAACAAAGATTTCCGACAATTTCCTACGAGACCGAGGAACATTGCCGAAATTGATGACCAACAACTTGACTTATTTTCTGAAGATTCAAATGATATATCGGAAATATCTCGTCGACCAATTCCACCCAAAAAGCCATTATCTGTTGGAATTGTAAGAAAGAAGGGCATCTATTTTTTAATTGTCTATTACCACCTAAACTGTTTTGTTGGGGTTGTGGAAAAGAAAATGTATATCGTCCCCAGTGTGATACTTGCAGCCCGGGAAACGCGCCGACGAGCGAGACCAACCAGCCGACCTCTCGCTCGTAAACCAACAAAATAATGAATCGCATATCGTATCTGATAGTAATAAAATTTCAATAGCTAAATTTAATAATAAAAATACAGATACCGATCGCCAGATTAATACAAATTTATTTAAAATTAAACCTTATTCCGAACGTCTTAGAGAATATTATGAAATTCGTAATAGGATTTTTAATATTCGAAAATCCGAACATAGTCTTAATTCAATCGTAAAAATAAATTTTAAACCAACTCGTTCAGCTATTCGATTTAAACAATTTTGGAAACGTGTTTTAACTTCTCGTCAGCGAATCATTTCATCTATCGTAAATATTGAAAATGACTTAAGATCGTACGCTGAAATCGAAATCTTTGAGAAAAAATATTTAGGTTTGCTTGATTCGGGTGCAACCTTAAGTTGCATTGGTGGTTCGTTTGCTGAAGAATTACTAGTTTCAGGTTTAAAATATACTAAATTTATGTCCACTGTTCAGACTGCAAATGGATCGAAGCAGAAAGTCCTTGGTTCATTTGAAACTGATGTAAAATTTAGAAATGTTATAAATAAAATCACGTTTCATATTGTTCCGACACTCACACAAAATTTATACTTAGGTATTAATTTTTGGAGAGCCTTTAAATTAGCTCCTGAAATTGTGGGGGAACTTGCTGATTTAAGTGAACCAACTGACAATTCTGTTCTTGATTCTTTGACTCCTGAACAACGCACTCGTCTTGACTCAACATTAACCTTATTTCCGTCCTTTTCGCAGTTAGGGTTACGGAAAACCAATATATTAGAACATGAGATTGATGTAGGTGACTCTACTCCTGTGAAACAACGCCACTATCCTGTGTCACCAGCTGTGGAAAAATTAATGTATGCCGAACTTGATAGAATGTTAGATTTGGGGGTAATAGAGGAGAGTGATAGTTCCGAAAACCGGGTAAAGTCCGATTATGTTTAGATTTCAGGAAGGTAAATTCCATCACTAAAAAAGATGCGTATCCATTACCGCAAATCGATGTTATTCTCAGCCGGTTACCAAAGGCCAATTTCATTTCCAGTTTGGATTTGAAAGACGCTTTTTGGCAGATACCTTTATCCAAGAAAGCGAGGTCTAAAACAGCGTTCACTGTATCGGGTAGACCACTTTACCAATTTAAAGTCATGCCATTTGGATTGTGTAATGCTCCGCAAACAATGACTAGGTTAATGGATCGTGTAATACCACCTGAATTAAAACACTGTGTATTTGTATACTTGGATGATCTTTTAATAATATCCGATACCTTCGAATCGCATCTAGAAACTTTACAACTATTAGCTCGTGTTCTAAGAAAAGCTCAGTTGACAATTAATATGGAAAAAAGTCATTTTTTAATGAAATAAATTAAATATCTCGGTTATGTAGTTGGTGGGGGTATATTGAAAGTAGATACAGATAAAGTAGCAGCCATTGCCCAATATCCAATTCCTGTTTCCGTTCGACAAGTTCGACGATTTCTAGGTATGGCTGCAATTACCACTCCAATTACCGATGTTTTGAAAAACCCAAAATCCAAATTCGTATGGACTACGGAAGCAAATTTGTCTTTTGAAAAACTTAAACAGCTTTGACTACTGCTCCTGTACTTCTAAATCCTAATTATGACATTCCTTTCAGCCTCCAATGTGACGCCAGTACTGATGGTATAGGTTGTGTGTTATTACAGTTGGATGATGAAGGTAATGAACGACCGATAGCTTACATGTCAAAAAAATTAAATTCCGCCCAGCGAAACTATAGTGTTACGGAACAGGAATGCTTAGCCGCTGTACTGGGAATAAAAAAATTTCGATCTTATATTGAAGGACAAACTTTTACAGTCGTTACTCTATCAGGACGATTAGCCCGCTGGAGTCTTAAATTGCAAGGTTTCGATTTTGCTATTGAGCACCGGCGTGGTTCACTTAATATCGTACCTGATACTCTTTCAAGGATACATTCGACCGATACAATATCTGCTATTGATGACATAGGACCCGAAATCGATCTCAATTCCATCCATTTCAGATCTGACGAATATAATCAATTGAAATCTATAATTTCGACCAAAAAATTGCCTGACATTACAATTCTTGACGGTTTAATTTATAAAAAGACAGATTTTGCGACCGGAGATCCAATACAAGAATCGAATGCGTGTCCGCTCACGGTGGAATTTCCAAGACCTTATATCGATTGCGTCGAAATTTCTATTGGCCTAAAATGTTATTGCAGGTTAAGACTATATCAGCTCGTGTGACGTATGTAAATCGAATAAAGCCACCAATATAACCTTGCGTCCACCTATGGTATCGTCAATGAGATCCGAAAGACCGTTTCAACGATTATATGTTGATATAATTGGACCTTATCCACGTTCAAAATCTGGTAATATTGCTATTTTCATAATCAATTGAAATCTATAATTTCGACCAAAAAATTGCCTGACATTACAATTCTTGACGGTATAATCAATTGAACAATTCTTACAATTCTTGACGGTATAATCAATTGAAATCTATAATTTCGACCAAAAAATTGCCTGACATTACAATTCTTGACGGTTTAATTTATAAAAAGACAGATTTTGCGACCGGAGATCCAATACAAGAATCGAATGCGTGTCCGCTCACGGTGGAATTTCCAAGACCTTATATCGATTGCGTCGAAATTTCTATTGGCCTAAAATGTTATTGCAGGTTAAAGACTATATCAGCTCGTGTGACGTATGTAAATCGAATAAAGCCACCAATATAACCTTGCGTCCACCTATGGTATCGTCAATGAGATCCGAAAGACCGTTTCAACGATTATATGTTGATATAATTGGACCTTATCCACGTTCAAAATCTGGTAATATTGCTATTTTCATTGTTTTAGACCAAGTAACGAAGTTTCCTTTTTGTAAACTAATAAAAAACCTATCTAGTAACTTAATATGTACTTTCTTGGAAAATGATATTTTTCATATATACGGTGTACCCGAATATATAGTATCGGATAATGGATCTCAATTTACGTCCGGTTTGTTTAGAGCATTGATGGAAAAATATGGTGTTAAGCACACATTTACTGGTATTTATTCTCCTCAGGCGAATGCATCGGAGCGCGTAAATCGTTCGTTACTTGCTAGTATACGTAGTAATATTGACCACAAGCAAAATACTTGGGATGAAAATCTGAGCAAGATAAGTTGTTCCTTAAGATCGTCCGTACACCAAGCAGTTGGTCATTCTCCATACTTTATTACATTTGGCCAACAAATGATTATTCACGGTTCAACGTATCAATTGTTGAGAAATCTAAACTCTTTAGAAGATAAAGTCGACCTCTTAGACAGATCGGACCACTTACAACTAATTCGACATAAGGCTAAGCAAAGAATTTCTAAAGCTTTTGAAGTAAACGCTAAAAGATATAACCTGAGATCAAAACCTCTTAAATTTACTGTCGGTCAAATAGTTTATCGGAGAAATTTCCAAAAAAGCGATAAAGTAAAGAAATTCAATGCTAAGTTGGCTCCCAAATTTATTAAAGCGCGTGTGAAAGAGTTGGTGGGAAATTCGCTGTATAAATTAGAAGATGTAAAAGGAAAGATTGTATCTGTTTATCACGGTAAGGATATTCGGACCTAATGTTGGACGGTCGTTTATTATTTTTTTTGCCTGTAATATTAACAGATGGAAGTTCGGAATGCTTTAAATGTTAATTTCAGGAGTTAGTAATAAAATTAAATTTCTTCCCTCTGCAATTGCTTTATTTGGATACCCTTCTTCAGTATCTTCGACGTCAGAATTTTCCGTCGTAGTTCCTGTTTTGTAATGGGTAGATTAAGAATTTACATCCCTACATTTTTTTTTGAGTAAATTAATTTGCTTAGCAACAAGAAATCAAATTTTATATATAATAATCAAATAAATTTTGATTGGGTGTAAATTAATATCAGATGCAATTAACGAAAGATTTCTTTCGAATTATCGAAAACCAGTTTTTCTATTGTCAAAAAACTCTGGTTTCGATAAATTTTTGCAACAATTAAAGTCAACAATTTAATAATTGATTTGATTTTGGAATTTTAAATAAAAATCAGTGAGTATAAATCATTATCGGTGGACGGTACAATTAATGTAAAAATGTATACCTATATTTGGTAAATATTATATATAATATAATATTTTATATATATTATACATACATAAAAATAAAATAGTCGGTTGGATCAAAATTTTATTTTTTAAATTAAAAAGTAAATTTTTGTTAAGTAAATTTAAATTTAAAAGTATTCTTTTATGGATTTTTTTTTCGTTTTTATCTATATAAATATGTGAAAAAAATCTTAATTAAAAAAAAAAATAAATAAAATAAAACTAAATTAACAAAAAGAAATTTAAATGAATAATTAAATTTGGTAGTAAAATTTGAAATTCGTACAGTCACGGTCAAGAAAATAAAAACTTGTTAACAATAAAAAAAACCAAAAGAACAAATAACAAATTCAAAAAAAAAAATTAAATTTAATTGAATATACGTGTAAATAACAATACAAAAAGAATGTGTAACCTAATGTAGTACCTATAAAAATAGTTAAATTCAAGAAAAAAGTACCTATAAAAATAGTTAAATTCAAGAAAAAAAAAACTAAGAATTCATAAATTAAATACCAAAAATACAAAAAAAAAATATAATTATAATATAGGTATATATAAAAATATTAAGAAAAAAAAGAAATAGTTATTAATACTCATTATCGGTGGACGGTACAATTTATTAAAATGTATATGCATATTTTACTATATGTGGTCTAAGAATGGAATTTTTTTTTCTATATTTCTCGATATAAATTTACCTAGTTTGTGTTACCTAAAGATAATGGGGAAAAGTAAGATTTTTTTTTTAATTAATTATATTAAAAGAAATTTCGGTAAAATAATATAATTAATCGGCTATATTAAATATATTAATTTTCCGTGAAAAAAGATAATAATAAATTATGGAAAATTGGTTAACTACAAAAATATAAAAACAACTTTTAACTATATCGTGGAATTGTTAATCCAATCGAAAAATTATTGTTACAACTAAAACAAATTAATAATTATTTACAATCAAATATAAAATTTATAATATTAAGAAATATCAGTTAAGTTGTATGATAAAAATATAAGATTTGGACGATTAAACAAATATATAAAAAAAAAGATATACAACTTAAGTGATTCTAACTTTTATTAATTGATTTATTCTAATAAAACTGTCGGTACACTTTTCTTTTCGTGGTTTAAAAAAAAAAAACAAAAATAAAAATATATATATATATATATTAATTATATCATATTATATGTAGGTACATATAAATAAAAATATTAAAATCAAAAAGACTATATAAGAAAAAAAATAAGTGTAAACCGTCAACAGGCCTGGTGCACGAAACTGAGCATAAAGGTAATTGATTATGTTAAATAAATAAATATATAAATATAACAATTTAATTCTAAATAAAAATAAAATTTATTCTGGCATCAACCATTATTAAAGTTTTACTTAAGTAGTATGAATTCGTTCCGGTTATATAAAAATTGTACGAAATTACCAACATTTTAAATATATAAAAAAACTAAAAATAGAAAAAAAAAAAACAAGAAAAAAACTCAATATTAATAATATTAAATTAAATGTAACGTTATGATTCATTTTTATTTTATAGTTTATTTTATCTTATTTCCCTTAATTTTTTTTTGAAGAGTACATGGTCAATAGGGATTGCAATACCGGTTATCGGTTTTATCGGTAACCGGTAATTTTGCTCAAAACACACTTACGGTATTACCGGTAAATTTTATTCCTTTTACCGGTAATTCCGTTAAAACAAAATATATTTTTAAATTTATTAAATTTTAATAAATCTCATTATGGAAATCTACTCTACTCTTATATTCTACTCCAACACCAAATGTGGAAATAATTGTGTATTGGGTATAATTTTAATTCATTCAAATGTCATGTCAACGTCAATCATAAAATCAAATTGAATTCAAATTTATCAGTTTTTTTTTGTTGAATATTATTATCTCCTATAGTTTTATTTTATATTTAAAGAGAATAATTTAATAATTATTATTGAAGTTATACACAAAATTAATTACTTACAAAATTCATTTAGGTATGTATGTGAGTAAATTTTATCGGAAAACTTAATATTTACAAAAAAAAAATACTAATCTAATTAAAATTATATATAGCTTGGAAAATAGTTTCATCCATGGAAAAAGAAGAACAAATTAGTGCAAAAAAGGGTGTTTGGCAATATTTTAATCGAACTAATAGTAATGACACAGGTATATGCATTGTAAAACAATGCGGCAAACCAATAAAAGCTGCTGGTGGAAGTACAAGTGGCTTACATGCCTACTTGAGAACTCATCATAATATTAACTTATTAAAGAGGCAACAAGATGACGAAATAGTAGCTGCAAGTTGTTCAAAAAGTAACATAAGTGGTACTAACATCACCAATAAAAGTAAAATAACCACATATTTCACCAAAACCGTGGACGAATCTTTTTCTGCGGTTGTTTCTAGAATGATAGCTAAAGATGGTTTACCATTTCAAAAATTTATCACGTCATATGATGTAAGGAACTTATTAAAAAAAGCTGGCTTTTCAAACATTCCAAAATCGCCAAATACCATAAAAAAAATTGTTATAGAATATGGGCAAAAAATACATAATCATGTAATTACTGAAATCAATGCTTATAAAAGCTTGGAAAAACGCTTTAGCATGACCTTCGATGAATGGACGTCAACAAAAAATCGAAGATATATAAATATAAATATACACGCCAACAATAAATTTTGGAATCTTGGGTTGGCTCGAATCCATGGATCAATGCCAGCTACAAAAGGTCTCGAAATAATAACAAAAAAATTAACCAGTTTTAAATTATCATTTAAGGATATTGTTGGTATCACAACCGATGGAGCTGCCGTGATGGTTAAATTAGGAACACTTCTAAATGTCAATCATCAATTGTGTTTAGCTCATTGTATACAACTCGCCGTTCTGAAAGTCTTATATGAAAAGCAAAACGACGATGTAGAAAGTGGACAAGAAAATGATGATGATTTACTTAATACATATCCTGAATTAAGTGAAACTGAATTTACGGACGAGGAGGAATATGATAATGATAATGATGGTATAAAAATAACTACAGAGACGTCCTTTAATTTTATTCCAAATGAAATCATAAATAATTCACAAATATATCTAATTATTGCAAAAGTACGAAAAGTGGTTAAGATTTTTAGACGTTCTCCTACAAAAAATGATGATGTATTGCAGAAGCATGTAAAGGAAGAGTTTAGTAAGGAGTTATCCTTATTAATGGATTCTAAGACTCGTTGGAACAGCTTGTTCATAATGCTCGAACGATTTTATAAATTAAAAAGTTGTGTCAGAAAAAGCCTCATCGATTTAAATATTACATTAAACTTTACAGAGGATGAACTTTCTTTGGTACATGATATTATATCGGCATTACTACCTATTAAATTAGCAGTCGAATCACTTTGTAGTGAAGATGCAAATTTATTTAGTGCTGACGTAACATTAAAATTTATGTTGGATGAACTCTCAAAACAAAATAATTGGTTAAGCAATAAATTCAAAGATGAATTAATAAATCGAATATTGCAAAGAAAAACCAACTTCGCCGATGTTTTGCAATTTTTATATGATCCAAACAAAATTTTATCCAATCCAGATAATGGTAATTATAATATTTTTAATATTACAAATAAAAATACAATTACAAGATTAATTATAAATTTGATAGAACGCCTTCTCAGTTCTGAAGATTCAAACTTAATTGAAACTGACAGTGAAAACGATGAAACTATTTTAATTGAAGGAGTGTCAGAAAGAGAGCCAGAGATAGAATTATCTATGAAAGAAAGATTACTTTTAAAAATAAAAGAAAAATCGAATATAAATCTAGATTTAGAACAGTCAGCTGCAGCTAGTGTAGTACAAGATAATAAAATTTTAACCAAAATAATTCGTAGAGAAATTGTTCTCTTTGAAGATGAAAAGCGACGAGGGAAATATTTACAATTGGCGTATGACTATTTAATGACTATTCGTCCAACTAGCGTGGATTCAGAGAGAGCATTTTCCTCAGCTGGATTATTATGCACCAAAATTCGTAGCCGACTAAGCGATGAATCTATTAATACTTTATGCTTTTTAAGAGCATATTTTAATTTACAAAAGGATTTTTGTACCACAGCCGAAATTTAATAATAATTAAACAAATATTAATTATTAATTACCAATATCTATATATTTATATCTAAATATTATTTTTTAATTACATTGTTTTTTGTTGTGAATATTGAATTTGATTCATATTTTGTTTTTGTTTTTGTTATTGTTTTTAGTTTTTATAATAAAAGAAAATAATTGAAGTGATTTTTAATTTTTATATATGTTTCAAATAATCGGTAAATTACCGGTAAGCCGGTAATGGAATTTTAAATTACCGAATTACCGGTAAATATTTTTTGTCAATTTTTGCATTCTCTAATGGTCAAAAATATAGACTAGGTCTCTTGGTGTATAGGTATGATTTATTCAAATTAGAATAAACTTGCGGTAATGTTCTGAAGTATTTTATTTTTATTTCATTTAAAGAAATTTGATAATGTTAAAACAGAATTATATTATAAAAATGAATCAATGGATAAATGTAACAAAAAAAAAATAAAAATAAAATTGTACTAAATTTACAACTGAATGATTAAAATTAAATTAAAATAAAAACTTAAAATCAAATAAATTAATTTTGTACTAATACCCGGGGACACACAGGACCGAAAACTCAGTTTTCGTGTTTTCAAAGTTCAAAAATGGAAATTCATAAGGTTTAGTACAGTTTTCAGGAATAAATTGAAAACACGAAATCTACAAATTTTTAAGGTTTTCACGAAAATATATTTTAGCGCCATCTATTACAAAATAGAAGATATGTATTTTTGAAGTAGGCATAGCTAAGTTTCCATACAAAAGTAGCCATTTTTGTGAAAAATCAAAAAAAAATCGAAAATTTCTAAAAAAAAACAAGAAAAATTAAATTTTATTAAATAATTTTTAATATAATTAAATCAAAATTTGACATTAAAAACAAATAATTACTATTTTTAATTTTTTTGGTTTTTACGTAGAGTTGTTTAAATAAATAATTTTCATAATTTGACATTCGAAAACGAAATCGCGCTCCATTTTTGGTGTGTCACTATAAAAGTTTTTAGATCTAGTTTTCGCGAAAACTTAGGTTTTCAATTTTGGTGTGTCCCGGGTATAAAAAAAAAAAAAAGGGGGGAATCAATTGAGTAACATTAACGTAAATAAATATACAATTGTAATAAATTTAAAAATGAATCAATTGATTAAAATTTAACGTAAACAAAAATAACTTTTTACTAAATTTGATATAAAATTGAGAGAAATTATACAGCAATTTATGAAGAAAAGCTAATTTGAATTAAATGTATTTTGATAGAATGGAAATTGAGTAGATTTTATTATTTTTGATTCCTAGGAAAACCAGGTTGTCCGAGATGATAATGTGAGCCAGCATAAGGTTACGTATGGGGGCCGAACATCATAATTTTGATTATGATTTTTCTTATTGGTCCATGGTTGGGAGGGCACGGAACATGACGTACCATCTGGTCATGTCCTCCATAGAGAGGTATCCTTGGTGAAGCCGTGGAAAAGTCAACCCACATTTGTTTTTTTTTATTTTTTTGGGGAATTTTTTTTTTGTCGTAGAAAAACATTTAACTTTCCCTTACTCTTTTGGATAATTTAAAAAAAAAAAAAAAAAAGGCACGCAAAAAATAATTTTTGTAATAATATTGGCAGCGCTTAAGAACCCCCCCAATCCGACGAGCTAAGCAAGTGCATCGCTAGGCGTGCTGCGCATAACACCAGCCAAACAATTAAATTTTTTTCTGGGAAAAAAATTAAATTAACAACTTCGAACTAAATATTACAATTGCGTATTTTTATTTTGTTGCGTATTTTTATTTTGAAAATTTTCCAAAATAAAAATACGGAACTAAATATATTCACCGGCATAAATTTGATAGGGTTGCCATTCGTACCCCTTTGAGGGGTACAATACTCCACTTATATATTAAAATCGAATTATTGATATCAATAATTCTAACTGGGATACAGAAAATACCCTAAAACTGGGTTTAAAACATTTTAATTTTAGTGATTTTAATTAATTCGTGATATTTGTGACTAAATATATATATACAGTTTGTCAAGAAATTGTTTGCAAATTGAAAGTGTTTTCATTTTTATGTTTAGTGGGTTAACATCGATGAATTTCGCTTTTTTGAAGCAACGATTTTTCTCGCACAAATACAAGTATTCGATTTCATGAAAAAAAATATTTAAAAAAGCTAAAACAAAAAAATATTCGCAAAAAAACAAAAAAACTATCTTAAATTTTTTGTCAAACAATTCTTTGCAATTAGTATAAAAATTCTACGTTTCAATAGACAATTATGTAAATAAAATGCATTATGCAAATAATACTTAGTATATTAAAATTAATTATTATGTAAATAGTACCTAGGATTAATGTTAAGTTAAATTTTTAAATATTTCATTGATCAATGACGAATAAAATAAGTATGTCCGGTCAAAAAGTAGACTGTAATACAATAGAGCTAGTTTATTAATACAATAATAGAGTTAGTTTATTACAGTCTACTTTTTGACCGGACATACTTATTTTATTCGTCCTTGATCAATGAAATATTTAACAATTTAACTTAATATTAATCCTAGGTACTATTAACATAATAATTAATTTTAATATACTAAGTATTACTTGCATAATGCGTTTAATTTACATAATTGTCTATTGAAACGTAGAATTTTTATCATTGCTTCAAAAAAGCGAAATTCATCGAACCCACTAAATACAAAATTGAAAACATTTTTTCATATTTTTTCAATTTGCAAACAATTTCTTGAAAAACTGTATATATCACGAATTAATTAAAATCTCTAAAATTTAACAAAACCGAAAAGTACTTTACTTATTCAATTTTGTTATTAATTTATACCCGATAAACCATCGCGTCAGTTAGATAGCTAATGTCTAAATATATGACCGACATTCACGTCAAAGATAATTTGTGACCTAAAAGTCAGTTATTTGCAACCTAATTTATAACCTTCAATCCTAAAATTTATTTTGGTCCCTTTTGTATATACTTGTGACTATTAAAATAGGTTAAAAATAATATATGACTTTTAGTACTAAACAAGTGACAGTCAACTATGTCAGACATTTGAAAAAAAAAATGCTGGTCTCTAATGTCTACTATTGGTGCAAAATTTATCTAGATATACAATTGTTTGACTTCAAAGTCAATTGTATGCTTCCAAAAAACGTACTTGAATAGTAAATTACATTTTGGCCAATTAAGTAAGTCATTTAACTAACTCTAGAGCCATCTACCCGTACATGGCAAAAAATTAACTACTCAGTCAGTTTTTTGTGTTGTTATTCTTTCTATATTCCATATAACAGATTCTAAGCTAAATAACTTGGCAATCCTTAAAATTGACTCTCGGGACTCTCTTTTTCCATACATGGTAGTCGATTAATTGATATATTATGTATTTTTTTAGAAAAAAAACGGGAAAAATAGAAATCGGCTGTCGCGACTACTTTTTGATATACGTGTGCTAGTCGATTAAGTGCGTTTTTTAGACAAAAAAGAGGGAAAAAATATAAAGCAAATAAATGCAAGTTCTTCGTATTTTTTATCAAGTTTTGTTGTATGTTTATATATTTTGTAAAAAAAAAGCGGGAAAAAAAGAAAATATACCCAAATCGTTTATTATATGTATATATAAATATATGTGTATATGCAAAATTCAAAACCTCTTTTTATCTTTAATTGTCCCACCCTTGTCTAAATTTCAGTCTTCCAGGTCAAACCATATTTAAAGCAGTGAAAATAATATATTTTGTATCTTTTTAAGGGCATCACCCGTCTAGGAGCTGAGTTATATGTGCCTGAAAAAGTTAAAATTTGTATTGTCATGTGTCCGAAAGTTGGCCATATATCCGAAAGAGACCTAAAAAAGTTATATACATGATCTTCTTTATTTACACAGATCTAATACCTGAAGCGGTTTCCAAAATTTAATCAAATTGAAAATTATTTAGAAATATTTCTAATTATTTAGAATATTTTTCTTATTGGAATTATCATCCTCAAGGGGATTTAAATTTAATGCCGGCAATGGGGCATATTTAAGAAATATATCGTCGTGTGAGAAGAAAAATTGTTTATGAAGCCACGATTTTGGTAGTTCTCTTTCCCTTTGCTCGCCGAAGTGTCAAATTAATAATATGAAAAATATTATAACAGCTGATCTTAGATTAACAGGGCTGGCTTATTTTTTTAAGTTTAAGAGTCTCAATATAAATTAACAATATTAACTAGCTAAACAAATTACTCTATTTTACTTTCCATTTGTATAATTATCGTTGCGCGACCTAAAATATTCCTTAGGATGATCTTTACTTGTATTTTTCAAAAAAAAAAAAATTATCTCCTTAAAAATTGATGCCAGAATTAAAAAAAAACCTAATCCGCCCCTAATTTCTCCTAATGTTAATTTATAATTTTTAAGGAGATAATTTTTTTTTTTTTGAAAAATACAAGTAAAGATCATCCTAAGGAATATTTTAGGTCGCGCAACGATAATTATACAAATGGAAAGTAAAATAGAGTAATTTGTTTAGCTAGTTAATATTGTTAATTTATATTGAGACTCTTAAACTTAAAAAAATAAGCCAGCCCTGTAAATCTAAAATCAGCTGTTATAATATTTTTCATATTATTAATTTGACACTTCGGCGAGCAAAAGGAAAGAGAACTACCAAAATCGTGGCTTCATAAACAATTTTTCAATATATTAAAATTTTAATGTGTTAAAAAAAGAGACAACTATACCCGGCGTGGCTTCAAATTTTTATATTTATGCCCTATCCATATATATTCTATATCGTTGCATCCAACCAATTTTTTTTGTCACTCATCTTTTGTATAAGATATAAATATGATTAGTTTCCGCGTAATTTTTAATTATGAATTATTAATTTTTCTTATTTGAATTATCATCCTCAAGGGGATTTAAATTTACTGCCGGCAATGGGGCATATTTAAGAAATATAAATATGCCCAATTTTCAATTTAAAGTTTTAATATATTTATTTTATTATAAATACATAATTATGTACATAAATTGAAAGTAAATGAAAAGAAGTTTTTATAGCATGAAACTGTCATACGAATATAATGCAAATTTATACTACAGAGAAATTTCCAATAGAGCAAAAAAAAAATTTAACTGTTATTTCAATTTATTTTTTCGCAAACAATTTTAAGGGGCATTCTATAAGTTTATTACAATATTGTTTTTATATTCATGTGCATATTTAAGAAATATATATATATTTCTTATATATATATAACTAAATCGAAAGTGTCATTATGTGTAAGTGTTATTAATAAAAAAGAGATTAAGAAATATATATATATATCTTAAATATGCCCCATTGCCGGCAGTAAAGTTTTCAAGTTTTCCTAAACAGAATTACCAAAAAAGTTACACATGAATATAAAAACAATATTGTAATAAACTTATAGAATGCCCCTTAAAATTTTTTGCGAAAAAATAAATTGATATAACAGTTAAATTTTTTTTTTGCTCTCTATTGGAAATTTCTCTGTAGTATAAATTTGCATTGTATTCGTATGACAGTTTCATGCTTTAAAAACTTCTTTTCATTTACTTTCAATTTATGTACATAATTATGTATTTATAATAAAATAGTTACATTAAAACTTTAAATTGAAAAGTGGGCTAAACGTCCGAATAGCTCCCGACTCAGATATCTTTGAAATTTTGTATAACGGTACTTTAGGACAAGTGATGAATTTCTGTGTTTGTCATTTTTGGCGATGACGTCATTAACGGGTGATTCCGTCACTTTAAAAATTTCAAAGATAGAACCTAATTGAACCTAACTTTGAAATTTTAAAAGTGACTTAATCACCCGTTAATGACGTCATCGCCAAAAATGAAACACAGAAATTCATCATTTGTCCTAAAGTACCGTTATACAAAATTTCAAAGATATCTGAGACGGGAGCTATTCGGACGTTTAGCCCACTTTTCAATTTAAAGTTTTAATGTAACTATTTTATTATAAATACATAATTATACGTTGATGACGTAATCTCCAAAAATGACAAACACAGTAAATCATCATTTGTCCTAAAGTACCGTTATGCAAAATTTCAAAGAAATCTGAGACGGGCGCTATTCGGAAGTATCCCCGAAAAGTGTACTTAAATGAGTACCTTCCAATAAATAACAAATTGTTACATGCACCGAATAAATTTCAAGATTGATATAAAGTATATGAGAATTAACATAAATTAAAATTTATTAATGCGATGCAACGAATGTTTCAGTATAAATAGATTTTAAAGAAATATATTTTTGGGCGATTAAAATGAGTATAAAAATAAAAATACTATTTTTCATACCAAATCTATTTTTACCAATATTCCAATAAATAAAAATTACGCGGAAACTAAGTTTGCTAATGCAAGAATAGCGTTAGAATAAGTAAATATATAATGCAGAAGTGTGTGTGCGTATGCAAAAGTGCGATGTGCGATAATTATCTCCACAAGTTTATTTCGATTTAGTTCACTTGATTGTTGTGTGACAACATTCATACATTTATGTCGTCATTGCCTAAAAATGCATTATATCGGCAGTGCATTATACTATATCAAAGTTTAAATCAAAACAATAATAAAATACGTCATCGTATTATAAATATTATTGTATACAAATAATACAAACCATAATGACACACTTAAGTTATTATGTATAAAATGTAGAATAAAGAATAAATCAAAAAGGTAAATAAACCTAAAGTAGATAAATGAAAGCACATAAGCTTTACTAATAATAATAAAGTATAATGCGTCATCAGCAAAATGGGCAATAGCAACATAATTAATGTATGAACTGTTGTATTGAACTCTTCTACTGAACAGGCCAAGCCTATAGTGAAGAAAAAACAATAATAGAACTTTAAGGTGAAAACACAGAAATTAGTCTTGTTTTCTTTTAAATTATTAGTAGTCAAAGTTATTCATTAAATTGAAAGGAAGAAGTCGGAGGACGATCAGGCCAAACGAGAGATAAATAAAATAAAGGTGAATATAATTTCATACAAGACAGACCACAACACAACATTGGTGCCGTGACCAATTTTTGGAGTACTCTTCAAAAAAAAGAGACTGGGTCTACATGTACAAATACTAATAAAAAAAATTTTTTTTTCTTTTCAAAACCCTCAACAGGCACTGCCTGAGGATATAGTGAACGGGCTTGGCCTCACTGTTTTGAAAAAAAAAATATAATAAAATTTTTTACGTGTAATGTCAACGTTGGAAAAAATAAAGGACAAAATCAGAAAAGAACCAACAGCGGGACCAAAGCCAATTACTTTGGAAGAGTATAAAAGAAGACAAGCATTGCGGCCGCCGGCAAAACAAAAAATACCACAGGAGGAGATAATAAGAAAAAGATGAGGAGAAGCGGCACAACGAAGAGAGGAGATAAAGGAATTACACCGGATACTGCGATTGGGATGCAGTCAAGAGCAGGAAGAAATTTTCAACAACAAAATTAAGGAATTAAAAAGGAAGCAGAGATCGGAACAGCGGAAGAAAAAAGCGGAAAAGAAAAAATTCGAGAAAATTTTTTCAAATATTTGTAAAGTAGCGGAAGAAGCACATAATAATTCATAAAAAAAAATAATAATAAAGAAACAAAAAGCAAATTATTTAAATTAGATAGTAATATATAATATAGAATTTTACGCAAAAATATAAAAATAATTATGTTAAGTATCTCTAGTTATTACTCGCAATATTTCTTAATAATAATATTAGATGAAAATATTAATATAATAATAGAGAGAGGCAATGTTATAATATTTAGGAGATATGAGGATTAATATTAAAAATTTCTTTTAACAAAAAAATAAAAATTGAAAATGTCTTAAAAAATTAATATGAAATAAAAATAAAATATATATAAAGAAAAAAGCATAAAATTTTTGTTGTTAGGAGAATTTGTTCAATTATCATATATGGTCTAATACATCCACACATTTTTTTTCTTTCTTTCTCATCCAATTTGTTTCGCTCTTCTCTTTAAACGACATATATAAGAAAAAAAAAAAACAATTTATTGCTATTATACAAAAATACATAAAATCATACATTTTTTCTGTTAGAAAATTCTTTATTGTTGCTCACTAATAAACGAAAATTTAAGCTTTACTTAAAATCAAATTTTCTCGTTCTTCTCACATAGTTACAAATACACCTTGCTGCATAAATACAATACTTTAGTTAGGTTAGGGATACACCTCCTTTTTTTTTTAAGCTACATAAAATAAATGCAACACAAAGAAGAGTCTTTAAAGCTTTTGCGGATATGCTATATGCATAAATAATTTATGAGAAAATTGTTTTGTGTTGTATTGGTGTATATGTATGCTACTGTATAACTGTTTGTTTTGAGAGTAAATTTAATTTACAATAATTTTTAATTGTTGTATTGGTGTATATGTATGCTACTGTATAACTGTTTGTTTTGAGAGTAAATTTAATTTACAATAATTTTTAATTGTTGTATTGGTGTATATGTATGCTACTGTATAACTGTTTGTTTTGAGAGTAAATTTAATTTACAATAATTTTTAGCCATAGGCGTAGGGAAAAAGGGAGTTTTCTTTTAGTACCATTTACTTATTTGTTGGTACCATTTAACACATGGCACCAACTACTCGCGGACAGAAGAAAATACTAGAGGATTCTACTATTTTACCGGAAAACCTTAATTTTGCGGAATTATCACTGATAAAATCCACACCACAGGGTAATTCAAATAATTTAACAAAACGACGGCGGTCGGTAACTTTTGCGCCGGAAAATTCAGACGAAAGCGGGGCGGAAACAGAAATTAATTTAGACGGAATTAATTTAAGCATACATTCAAGTAATATCAGAGAAAATACTGAAAGTACTAGCAGCGAGGGCGAAGAAGAAGGTGCCGTAGGAGGCATACCAGTAGAAAAAATTAATTTAAATAAGGAAAGAAACGAAACATTACTTAATATTAATAAAAATTTTGACAAATTGGAAATGGATACAAACAGATTATGTATGCAGGGAGCAATTCCACGCACCAATAGCGGCTTACAAATACCTAACGGATTATACGAGGATTTAATGCCACCAAACAACGGATCAGGACACAAAAATAATAGGAGATCAACAAATTTTTTAAACAAGGATAATACATACGATTTCGGCATGACAGCGCCAATGAACGCAACAATGCCCCTAGAAAAAACATATAAAACATTTTTTCAGGGCATTCCAACATTCTGCGGAGAAGGAGATCGTATGATACTGGATTTACAAAATTTTGTTGCGCTCGCACATGACGCATACTTCAGAACAGATGAATGCGACCGGGCCGCGGTATTAAATCAAATAATTCGAGGAAAATTAAAAGGCAGAGCCGCGGACATTTTTCAGGAGCGAGCCGTTAGTAGCTTTAGAGATTTCAAAGCAATTTTGGAAAACGCATTTATTCCTTACAAGGATTTAACACAATTAAGGCGAGAAATTGAGGAATGTGTACAGATTCCTGATGAATCTGTGGAACAATTTGGAGATCGTGTAGAACGGAAATTAGGATGCTTCAAAATGGCCGCCAGGCATAAATTTCCTAATGGGTTTCAAGGAATAGTACAGGATGCCGAAGAAACGGCTAGGAAAACATTTATTAGAGGTTTGCGATCGGAATCCATTAAACATTACATAATTTCCCAAAATTGTGCTAATATTGAAGAAACCCTTACAAAAGCAATACGATTTGCTAGGGAATCCTTGGAATTGTTGGGACCACAACGAGCAGAAAAATCAACGGAAACGGCAATGAATGACACCACAAAACAACTTTTGGAAATGATAAAAGAACTAAAACTCAGTTCCAATAGAGACAATAATAGATTATTTAGGCAACAAAATATGCAGCAAGCACCGCAAGGAATGAGAGTACCGGTAACAGCAGCTAGGCCAGTAAATAACTCTTACGTGCCAAACAATAACAATGGACAAAGAGTAACTTGTTTCAATTGTGGTAGGATGGGTCATTACAGCAAGGATTGTAGGGCACCTCGCAAAACAGGCGCACCACCAGCTAATAACATACAAAGAGAAAATAAATGGGCACGTATGGAGTGTTATTTATGCAAAAACTCAGGACACATTGCAACTAACTGTCCATTTAATAAGGAAACAGCCTGGGAAGAGATAACAACACACAGAATCGGCTCATTTAGATTAGGCAACTGCAACTGGTGTCAAAGAGAAGGACATACAGAATTAACATGTCCAGCACGTCAAAATTATCAAGCTAATCAGGGAAACGAAAGAGGGATGGATTAAAAACCCAATTTTCATCCCGTAGTTTTAAGAAGGAGGGTGTATCAATGAGAAATCGTTGGTACGAGCCCCTAGTAGCTATGCCGTTGGACATAACCAACGATGAACAAGTCACATTTTTAGTAGATACTGGAGCTCAAATAAATGTATTGAAGGAAGATAAAATTAATGAAGATTTAAATGAAAATGCGTTACTACATGATACAAGCTTGAGAAATTATAGGACTTTGGATTTTTCCATAATGAAAAATAATAAAAATGAAGTTTCAATTCCCTTCTATAATCAGAGTAATACGAGTTTTAGAAATAGTGCAGAAATAAATAGGGAATTCGAAGAAATTAATTTACGAAAAATGGAGACAAAGAATGTGTGTAAAATTGAAGAAATTAATGGTTTTGAAAATATAAATAATAGTAAAGTAAACAAAAATAGCGTATTTTTTGAAAAATTAGAGAATAATAAAATAGAGAGATATAACGTGCTTAAAAAAGGAGTTCGTTTTGAAACTGTGGAAAATAATGATGAAATTAAAAAGGGAAATTTCGAAAGAGGAAAAATGGATAATAGAATTAACGAAGAGTTTGAAATTAGTCAAAACTCAAAACCAGAAAACTCAGGAGCTGGCCATAGAGCAGCGGATCTTGAAGTTTTTTCAGGCAACGAGAACAAACCAATTTTAACAAAAGAAAAGGAAAAAGTACAATCCAAGGGAAAATTTTCAGGAGCAGACAACAGTGCTGCGGATCTTGAGAATTCCCAAGGGAAAAATGGAAAATTAAATGAAGAAAATAAAGACATAATTAAAAGAGCGGAGAAAATTATAGAAGAAAAAGGAGAATTATTAAGTAAAGGACGAAATGGAAAAATTGATGTAATTAATACAATCAAAAGTTTTACTGATCATGTTACTGATACAAAATTAGAAGAAATGAAATTAGAAATTAAGGATTTGTTTAAAGAAGAAAAAATTGAAAGTGAAGCCAATAAAATTGAAGTTTATAAAGAAGAAAAAAATAATATTGAAGAAATTAAAGAAGTAAAAAATGAAGTTCGTAATGAGGAATTTGAAGTATTTAAAGATAATAAAGTAAATTATTATGTTGAATTAAACAAAGTTAATAATAATGAAAATAATCTAATTGAAATCAGTAATTTAAAATCAGTAAATAATAAGAAAATTGAAGGTCAAACCAATAAAATTTTTAACGAACATGAAATACCGGCTCATGTATATGCAAATGTGGTTACTGTTAATAGACTAGAGAATATACAAGGACAATTATTGCAAACCAAAACATTGCAATGTTTTGAAAAATATTTAGAAAATAATGAAAAAATTATACAAGATATTAATGTACGTACGTTCCCGGTTATAAAACAACGGAACTATAAATACTTCCGTAAATATGCCTAAAAACAGGATACAATAAAAAAAAAAACAAATTATATAGAACAATTATTTTTCGCGATATATCATACGTTAAGTAGAAGTAAAAATTTTCAATTAAGAAAATCAAAACTAATGATTTTACAATAAAATAAAATGTTCAACATTTTCTAAATTTAGATTAGTTTTTTTTTGCGAAATATTATTTGGGAAAAGGTTAGAGAAAATCAAATTATTAATAATTAGTTTTTAGCTTTAAATATTAGCATACATTTAGGAGTAATTGTTTTACTAACAGCATAAGCTAAAAAAGGGTATAAACAAAATGGAGAGAAGAATAGGAATTTTTTGTTTAGAAACTTATACTACGAAAAAGTAATAAAATAAGAGGTAAAATTTTAAATCAAAAATATTTTTTTTGGAGAGAAAAGAAATTAAAATAATAAAAAAAAAGAGAAGATAATAAAATAAAAAAAAATTTGTTAGGATATTATGAAAAACAAAAATTTGAACAAATAAACTATTAAATTTAGAATATACTATTTATTATATTAATAATAAAAAAAAAAAAAAAAAATATGTTGTTTTATGTAAAATTAAATTGAAAATTTAATTTAAAAAAAAAATGGGAGGTATACTATTATACATAATATAAAAATAAAATAAAATGTATACATAATATAAAAATAAAAAATATATATAAAATTATAAATATTAAATTTTTATTGTTATAAAAATTTACAACAAAGTTATACTTATTATTGAAATTTTTAAATTATACCATAAAAATTGTATTAAAATACATATATAAAAATTAGAACTATTATATATTCTATTAAAATATATAAAAATGAGAAAAAAAAAAAATATGTATACCTAAAATTAAATTGATTAAATTAATTGTAAATCAATAAATTAATAAAAAATATTTAATATTTTAAACTAGATTTAAGTTAAACTAGATAAAAAGAAAAATTGAGAAAAATTATAAAAAAAAATATATCATGTATAAAATATTAAATAAAAATTGGGAAATAACATTATATAAATATTATTGAATACTTAAAATATTAAAATTATGAAAATTAAAATTATTTAAATATTAAATTATATATTACTATTGGTTTTTTAAAAAAAATTATATAAAATCAAATTGTTTGAAAATGGAAAATTATATAAAAAAAAATGTAACTAGATTAAGATCAAAATTGTTTATACGTTTTATAATGTTTTTAAATAAAGAATGTTCTAAATTGAAAAATTCATATTGGAAAACTCCGAAATACCATTAACTTAAAAAATATATATATTTTTTATCTTGGGAAAGCGAGGTGTTGTGTGACAACATTCATACATTAATGTCGTTATTGCCTAAAAATGCATTATATCGGCAGTGCATTATACTATATCAAAGTTTAAATCAAAACAATAATAAAATACGTCATCGTATTATAAATATTATTGTATACAAATGCTGAAGAAGCAATATTAGAATATATAAACGGCGAAAAAATGGTATTTCGGAGAGTTCAAATATTGACGTCTTCTACTGAACAGGCCAAGCCTATAGTGAAGAAAAAACAATAATAGAACTTTAAGGTGAAAACACAGAAATTAGTCTTGTTTTATTTTAAATTATTAGTAGTCAAAGTTATTCATTAAATTGAAAGGAAGAAGTCGGAGGACGATCAGGCCAAACGAGAGATAAATAAAATAAAGGTGAATATAATTTCATACAAGATAGACCACAACACAACATGATTTTGATTGATTAGTAATTAGTAGTGAAAAGTGTAAAGTTCATTGTTTAATTTTATAAATAAATAATTTAAAATTTAAATAAAATAAAAAAAAAAAAAACTTTTGGAATAATAAAAATTGTTAGAAAGTGATTTTTATATGTATATGCTATAAAATAAAAAGAAAATAAAAGTGAGAAAATTTTTATATTAAAATACGTTATAAACAAAATGGTGGGTTCGGGCTTTCATAGTTTTCCAGACCCAATATAGTGCTTCATAAATTCTATGAATTACATAAAAGTAAATAATGTGAATAATTAGTTTTTGTGCTATAATTCTAATATTTTTATTTCTTTTAGTTTGAAACCAATTTTGATATTTAAAGTTTTATTTCATTCATATCAAAATATTACTTTAAAGAAAAGTTTATTTGATATAGTTTTTAAAATATTCTTTTAAAATGTGTATGAAATAAAACTTTAGACATCAAAACTTGTTTCAAAGCACATTTTTTTGTATGCAGTTATTACAATTTGCAAAAACGCTATATTCCCAAACCCACAAAAACAACGTGGTATAAATGCATTCCACCATTTTTTTTCTTATATTCAAAGCTGTAAGGAAAATAATCTAGATATAAATTAAAAATATTTGAGCATGAATTTTTGCGTCGTATTCGCTGGGATCGAATTAGCAAAAAATCTGAAAAAATTACTTCAACGTGTGCTGAAGAAAATGGTGAGTGTTTAAATAGATAAATATTCATTTTAATCGACAATTTACATATATGTAATAATATTTCTTGCGTTTATGATTTCTTTTATTTTATTTCCGAAATTATATTCTTAAAAAAATTTGAAAATATATTACTTTTGATGACGGATGTGTGTAATATGAACAAAAAAAATAGTGAACAATATTACAACAAAGATAATATTTCAAATGCTGCTCAAGATTTTTTCAAAAGATGTGCTTATAACAAAAAAACGGATTAAACTTTTATAAATCATTAAATATTTTGCTTCCCTAAAAAATGTGAAAATTATAGAAAAAAAATTTCATAAATTGATTAACAAAAATTTTTTTTTTATCTATTTGAAAAATGAAATCTTGATCAAACAAACTTAAGTGAATATAAATTTTTTTTACACCACTCAAAAATAAAATATTTTCATTTTAGTATTTTTATATTAAAATAAAATTTATATTTTTTGTAGTTTAAACTTATTAAACTTATTTATTTATAAAAATAACAAATTAATGAAAAAAAGATGAAATTAAAATTAGTATATTAATTTGTTATTCTTTGGGGTTTTACTAATTCATAAATTAAATAAATTAGTTTTAACTAAATTGTTAAACAGAGTTAAATAATAATTTTAAAATAACAATAAATCTTAAGAATTAAATGTAAAATTTTATTTTGAAACTTAAAAATTTCTTTATTAAAATAAAAAATAATGTTAAATTTGTTTTAGAAAAAAAGTTATTAAATTAAATACTAAAATTAAACAAAATAAATACTTAATAATGAAAATTACCAATCGTAAAAGAAAATTTAAAAACTAAAATTTGGTTTAGCAAATAACAAACGTTAATAACTGAAAGTAAATACTATATAAAATTATAAAGTTAAATTGAAAACTATTATCTTAAAAAAATGATTTAAAATTAGTATATTCATTACTAATAATAAAAAAATTAAATTTATCTATTAAATCTATTAAATTTATTAAAAGTAATTACTAATAATAAAAAAATTAAATTTATCTATTAAATCTATTAAATTTATTAATTAGTTTATTTATAAAACAATAAATTTTTAACATCTTTTAGAAAAATAAAAGATTTTTTTCTTAATATATGTACATATTTTATGAATACATACAGCCATTTTGTAATAATTTTAATATTAATTTACATTTACGGTAATTAAATATTATAAAATTATTAACTAAAATAATATTGAGCTTTTTTCTTTATTTTTTTAGGAAATAATTTAAAAGATACTACTATAAGTCACCTAATTTGGAGTAAATTAAGTATACAAATATTAAGCACATGTTTACTAATATAAGTATGCAAGCAATGAATAAAATATGTTGATACATATTTGACCTTAAGGCTAATTTTATGATGGCCTTTATAGTTTACTAAAATATAACGTTAAAGTCTATTACAAGTCTCCTAATTTTAAGTAACGTAAGTATACAAATAACTAGCAAACTGATATTAATAATGAAATATGTAGACATAAATTTGACGTTAAAGGTCGTTATATGATAGGATTTTAAGTTTGTTTTGTGATCGACTTCCATGTTTTATTTTTGGCAACAAACTAAGTATACAGAAACATAGTACTAGGTGTGCTTTTGACATAGTCAATTGACTGACGCAACTTTGCAGTTTGTTAACTTTGTAAGGCGACAAATCAAATTTTAACTTTCCAAATAACTAGCCCGATAACTGACTTCTGGTTTATCGGGATAATTGGTTGATTTTTATGTTTAGAGTATTTTTATATTTTGACCAAATGGAATTTTATTGGTTACTTAAGTTTTTGTTTTTTTAATAACTACAATTTTTGTTAATTTGAATTAAAGCTAAATAGCTGAATACTGTTTCTAAATTACGTATATTTGTATTTAAATTACATTAAATTTTATACGTATATTACAAAATCATTTTTTTTTATAAAATTAAATTACTTTTTGTATATTTTTTAAAAAAAATCCCTAAAATATAAACATAGCGTATCCCGAAATCAATAAAATCAATCTGGCCACCCTTGTTGATAGAAAAAAAACATGAAATATTAATTTTGTAATACAGGGTGAAACTGAACAAATATAGTTTTTGTTATATGATATAACTAACTTTCAGGTTTTTATACCAATTTTCGTTTTGTTGATTATTTTTTTTACTATTTTTAATTTATTGCAATTTTACCCATCAGCATTTCTTACCATATGCATATGCTAAAACATTTTTCTTACTCATAATAAATTTGGCATTCATTCCAGGGACGAAGCTTTCTGATTCACCTTATATGTTGTAAAAATTTAAAAAAAACGATGATTATTGTTTTTTTCATTTATCAAATTTTTAAAGAAAAATTTCAAAAACGGGCGGGTAAAATTGTTCCAATTTGGTATCGTTTCATTTTCTTTAGTTCCTTTCTTGTTCTAGAAGTTCTGTTCACATTATTTATTCTTGATTGATATTTATTAAGTGAATATGTATTTTTTTATTGCAATTTTCCGGGCTTTGTAAATTTATTTAATCGGCCGTAAAATATTGAAAAAAGTATATATATTAATAAAAATATATAAAATATATATATATATTTAGAAGTGACAAATTATTTAAAAGTGAATTATAAGTAAATGATTAAATTGTAAAACAAATTAAAATAGTTTGTGTGTTACAAAAAAAGAAGGTTAGATTGAATAATGGAGCATCGTACTGCATCCATTGTTATATCTAATTGATTATGGTTTTCTAATTACTTTTAAATTAATTGATTAAATGAATTAACAATAAAAGTTAACAATTTTATTTACATATTTTTCTCGTAAAAGTAACTTTTTACTAACAAAAATGTTTTCAATTGGTGTAAAGTATAACTTCAAATGGAAATTTTTTTTCCAAAAATTTTTTTTTTTGTGGATTATTTTTTTTTCAGTGATTCTTATATCGTACAATAGAAAGCACTACATAAAATTATTCCACAAAAAGAAAATTTCCGTTTGAAGTTATATTTAACACCAATTTAACGTTTTTGTTAGTAAAACGTAACTTTTACGAGAAAAATATTTAACTTGTTAATTTTCTTTAGTTCATAAAGAAAAGTTCTGCTAACATTTTATTTTGAAGTGAAAAATATATACCGTATATCTACATATTAATAAAAATATATATAATATATATATATATATATATGTATATTTAGAAGAGACAAAATATTTAAAAGTGAATTATAAGTAAATAATTAAATTTTAAAACAAATTAAAACAGTTTGTGTGTTACAAAAAAAGAAGGTTAGATTGAATAATAGAGCATCGTGCTGCATCCATTGTTATATCTAATTTCTAATTCCAGTGATTATGGTTTTCTAATTACTTTAAATTATTGATTAAATGAGTTAACAATTTTATTTAAATATTTTTCTCGTAAAAGTTACTTTTTACTTACAAAAACGTTTTCAATTGGTGTAAAATATAACTTCAAACGTATCTTTTTTTCTGAAATACTATTTTTCATCGATTCTATATAAATATAAATTGGAACGAGTTCAGCAATAGGTATGTAATTGAAAGTTAAGGTGCTTTTTAAAGTATATATTATAATACAAATAAAAACTAGTAATATTTTTCTGATTTCTGTTTTATATATATGGACCACACGTTTTTTATATACATATATAATTATGTTATACAATTTTCAGTTTAAATTAGACGTTTTCTAAAATATTTCAAACATGTTTCAAATTGAACTACAGATTTTCTAAAATATTTTGATCATTTTCCAAATTGAATAGAACTTTTTTCAAATTGAATTGCAAACATTTTTCAAATTAAATTAAACTTTAACTGATTTTTTTTTAAATATACGGGTACACATTCGATAATTAGATGACCGGTTAATTCGATTACCCCTTTAATTCGACTTTTTTTCCCCTCCCGATAGATTAGATACAAATTTTTATTTTTAATTGGATTTACTGGATAATTAGATATTTCATTAATTCGATTATTTTTTGAAAAAAAAATCTTAGTAGAAAATGGTGAAAAAATTAAAGATGTTGCAGTATCCTTCACAATCAAGGCAAATACTTTATCAACTATTTACAAAAACAGGGAAAAAATAAGATCCAACTTTTATGGAAATCCGCAGAGAAAATTTTTTAAAAGGATAAGGAATGGCAAACATAATAATCTTGACCAAGCTGTAATAACATTTGTCAACCAAGCCAGAAATCATAACCTTCCCATAAATGGAACGATCATACAGGAAAAAGCTAAGCAATTAAGCAACAAGATGTCAATTGAAAATTTTTGTGCTAGTTCAGGTTGGCTACAGAGATTTAAAAAAAGAAATGGTATGAAATGGAAATGCTTAACCGGTAATGCTGCTGAAGCTAACGAAAATATCGCAAACGAATGGCTTACAAACGTATTTCAGCCATTGCTTTTATTGTATGATGAAAATGATATATTTAATGCTGACGAAGCTGGTCTGTTTTACAAATGTCTACCAGGTAAGACCATGGCGTTTAAAAATGACAAATGCCAAAACGGAAAATACAGCAAGGAGCGCATCACAATAATGGTTTGCACTAATATATCTGGCTCGGAAAAAGTGAAACCATTAATTATTGGACGATCAAAAAAACCACGTTGCTTCAAAAATATTAAGAGTCTTCCTGTCGATTATGAAAATAATAAAAAAGCCTGGATGAATTGCAAATTATTTGAAAAATGGATCATTGAACTCTAGTTTACTCAAGAAAAAAGAAAGGTGTTTTACTCAAGAAAAAAGAAAGGTGTTGTTTTTTGTGGATAACTGCTCAGCCCATGGAAAAAGTGTAAAGGAAAAATTAATATCTATTAGATTAGAATTTTTCCCACCAAATCTAACATCCATTTTACAGCCTATGGATATGGGTATTATAAGAACCATAAAAGTTTACTATCGGCATGAAATTGTTCACAAAATGCTTAAATTATTGGATTAAAACAAACAATTTGAACAAATAAACTTGTTAGATGCAATCAACATTGTTTCAAAAGTTTGGGATACAAAATTGACTCAGACAATAATTAAAAATTGTTTTCGAAAAGCTGGATTTGTTGATTTTTGTTTTGAAGAAGAAGATAATCTACCATTACAAAACTTTTTAGAAGCTGAAGAAGAGTATGAAGCGTTGAGAGTATTAATACCAGAAGTTATAATTGAGACCTTCGAAGATTATGTCAATATAGATGAGAACATAATGGTGGGGGATTTAATGAGCAATGACGACATTATTGAAAATGTTTTAGGAAGTAATACCAACAATGTAGAACTAGTGGACCAAGAAGATCATGACAACCAATGTGAATTAAATAATAATGTTCCACAAAAAACAATTAATAAATATGAAGCAATAAACGGTGTTTCAACAATACGTCTAGCTTTAGAACAAACACAAGATGTTCCAGTTGATTTTTTTAGATACTTAAATGAAATGCAGGAGTTTATTAATAATCGATTGAAATAAATATGTAGTTTCTTGATTTTTTGTTTTTCTTTTGCTCTACAGTACTATATAAATTTTCGTATTTTATAAAAAATTGTAGGGTATAAACTGGGACACCCAGTATATTTATTCTCGTTCGATTAAAATCATTCGAGTATCGTTGCATTGTTCACAATGTAGAATAATTGTGCACAATATAAAGTAATTAATAATATATAAGAGCTGATTGCTCTTATCAAAGTTATCAGTCAGTTGTATACACTCGTGCCTTAAAGATCGAATAATTGTAATTAGTAATAGTATAAGTTTAAACAGTAAAAGTAAAAGTTGAATAAATAACACATTAATGAATATTATTAAACCATGTGTATTATTAAATGCCATATTCAACAATTGGTGACCCCTACTTAGAATAACGCGTGTTTTTTTTTTTTTTTTAAATACAATTAATTACAATTATTAATAAATTTATAATAAAATAAACATTATTAGTACAAGAGTTAAAATTAAAATAAAATATATTTTATTTAACCTGCACAAAATAACTTTTCCGGCACGTGTACAACAATTACCACACGTGGAAAACAATTACCACACGTGGAAAATAATTACCACACGTGGAAAATTAATTGATAAAATCAATTTTATCATACGATATATAATAAAAAAGATCGTGTCAAGTTCCAGTTTTTCAACAATATTCGAACCGAATTACATCAAAGCTGTACAATCAACACCACATCTGTACCATCGTCATCATCATCGTTTATCATCAGAAGCAGAAATTATACAAGTACCAAAAAATTAACTTTAATTGCAAAATATATAAATGAAATATCAAATAAAATATTTTTTATCTTACATAAATTTTTTAAAATACATTATTTTTTATATATAAAATTGATAACTTTACTACAAGTATATAATTTTGCAATTACATATACATACATATACGGTATATAATTTGGTACAGTATATATCAATTTACATTTCCAAATTGTTAAAAATTTAATATAAAAAAAAACGCTACAAATTAACTAAAATTAAAATTTTAAATATAGTATATTAAACTAACGTATAATTTAAAATATAAATGTATAAGATTTTTTTTGAAAAAAAAAAATTACACAAAATTATTGGATTAACCTATATATTACTAAAAATTTCATTTAAAAAATTAAAATTTTTATATATTTAAATTAGTAGAATATAATTTTCTTCGCATTAGTTAAATTAAAATATATTACATCAAAACAAAATTAATAGCGAAGCGACTGTACCTAATCACACGATAAAATTTTTTTTGATCAAATCATTGTAGAGAGAAAACAATACATATTATAAAACAATATAATTTTATCATACGATATCATTTCATGTAAAAAGTTTTTTTTAAATTTATAAAAATATATAATAAAATTACAGAGATTTTTTTTCTCTGCAAAATATCAATTCAAATTTGTAATTATCAAACAAGTATATACAATTGACGATCACAAAATTACCGGGTGCATCAGTTAAAACGATATTTTTTTTTTTTTTGCAACGATAATCAATATTTTTTTTGGAACGATAATCGATATTTTTTTTGCAACGATAATCGATATTTTTTTTGCAACGATAATCGATATTTTTTTTGCAACGATAATCGATATACATATATATATATTATTTTTTTTTGCTACTATACCACGATTTAGCGCTGCGATATTTTTTTTGGGCAACGATAACAAAATTCTTTTTCTCCGCGTTTTTGTATATAGCATTAAAACATAAATTAGTAATAACATGCCAAATACTGGTGAAGCTAATTCTGAAACTCATACAAATACGATCGAAATGAGTACAATATCTCGTATCAAATTAGCCCCATTTTTTGATAAAAACCCGGACCTTTGGTTCATGATAGCGGAAAGCCAATTCAATTTGCACAAATCAATTAAAGACGACGATAAATTTAACCATACCTTATCCGCACTTCCGCAGGATATAGCATTATCGGTTTTCGACATCCTTAAAAATCCTGGTACAGGTCTGAAATACGATACTTTAAAAAAAGCGTTGATAGAAAGACACAGTCTCTCTACTGAAAAACGGTTAGATAATTTATTGTCGAATATAAACGAAATTGGTGATCTCAGTCCATCAGAATTTTTTAGATTAATGTCCCACCAAGCAGGTGATTCGGCACTTATAGATAAAGAACTCCTAAAACGAATCTGGTTAAAAAGACTACCCCAGAGTTTACGTACGTCAGTAGCAGCTTGGGCTGATAAATCGGTAGACGAAATTTTACCAATTGCCGACAAAATTTGGGAAGTGACACAGCCTTCCGGCATAGTTGCCGAAGCTTCTTTTGCGTCCACCTCCAACACAATTGGTAAAGGCCTTTCCCCAACCGAACGACGGTTGACGAAGGAATTAAGCGAAATAAAAAAACTTTTGACTAGGCTCGATGTAGGTAACCGCGATCGAAATAATGTAAGACCTCGTTCGAAATCAAGACCACGAACCGGTTCACGAGTCAACAATAATTTTTGTTATTTCCACAATAAATTCGGCAGTAAGGCACGTAATTGCAGAGAACCTTGTACGTATAAAACCGGAAATGGTCAATCGTCTACAAAACATTTAAACTAATAAAAACCACTGTTAATACGGCAAACAGTGGTACATCTAATTCTCGCCGTTTATTTATCAGAGACCACGAAAACTCTTTGCTATTTCTTATTGATTCTGGCGCCGAAAGTTTCGGTAATTCCATCCAAAATATGTACTTCCACTAAAAAAGACACCGGTTTTTCACTATCGGCGGCGAACGGAACCGAAATACCGACATACGGCATGAAATTGTTAAAACTCAACTTAGGGTTACGACGAGATTTCACGCACGCTTTCATACTGGCAGCGGTCGATAAACCGATAATCGGTGCCGATTTTTTATCAAAATACAACTTATTAATTGATTTAAAAAACCGCAGACTGATCGATGGTGCCACGGAATTTCAAGTAAATACAATAATAGCGAACGTAGATACACCGACGCCTAAAATTTTTAGTGTAAATAATGAGTACGGGACGATTTTAAAAGAATTCCCATCGCTCAGCGAATTGCCGAATTACAATCATCCGGTTCAACATAGTATTCGACACTATATTGAAACGCGAGGCGTAGCACCGTACGATAAACCGCGCCGGCTAGATTCGGAAAAAAGTAAAGCGGCCAAATTAGAGTTCCAACATATGGTTGATCTAGGCATCTGTCGGCCGTCGAAATCACGATTCGCGTCACCATTACATATGGTGAGAAAAAAAGATAATGATTGGCGTCCGTGCGGGGATTATCGAAGGTTAAATTCTATTACCATTCCCGACAGATACCCGATACCGCATATTCAAAGTTTCTCGGAACAACTAACCGGTTGCACTATTTTCTCGAAAATAGACTTAATACGGGCATACCACCAGATCCCTATGGCAGAGGCGGATGTAGAAAAAACTGCCATAAGGACTCCGTTCGGCCTGTATGAGTTCACACGAATGCCATACGGTCTACGAAATGCTGCGCAGACATTTCAAAGGTTTTTGAACGAAGTTACCAATGGACTCGATTTCGTGTTTTGCTACATCGACGATATACTAATCGCGAGCAAATCCGGTACGGAACATAAACTACACCTAAGACTTTTATTCAAACGCCTCGCCGAATACGGCATAAATATAAAAATTCCGAAATGTATTTTTGGTGTGACATCCTTAGAGTTCTTAGGCCACATTATATCGAAAGATGGTATCTTACCGTCGCAAGAAAAAGTCGAAGCCATTAAAACTTTTCCAAAACCTACGACAGTTCGCCAAATACAGCGATTCCTGGGCATGATCAATTTTTACCACCGTTTTATACCGCGACTCGCAGAAATCTTAACACCGATACACAACCACCTAACGACGCTAGTAAAACGGGGAAAACATAAAGTACCATTCTCGTGGCCCAACGAATGCGACACCAAATTTTTAGAAGCAAAAACCGCGTTGGTCAGAGCTACGTTACTCGCCCATCCCATCGAGCATACGAAATACAGTATTACCACGGATGCATCGAATACAGCGGTCGGCGCAGTACTTCAGCAGCTCAACAACACAGTTTGGGAGCCCCTCGGTTTTTTTTCGAAAAAGTTGTCGAACACGGAATGCAAATACTCAGCTTTCGATAGAGAGTTGCTGGCGATCTATCTGTCGATTAAACACTTTAGATATTTCGTGGAAGGCAGACAATTTACAATCTACACGGACCACAAACCTCTTTGCACGGCCATTAATTCTAAAACCGATCGTAGCCCACGACAATTACGCCAATTAGATTATATCGGCCAATTCACGAGTGATATCCAACATATTAAAGGTTCGCTTAATGTAGTTAGCGATTGTTTATCTCGGTTTAACGAACACGAGAACGAAATTGCCTCATTCTCGTTAATCGACTTGCCAAAGTTACAGAATCAGGATGAGGAACTTCGAGAATTAATTAATCACCCTTCCGAAAAATCAAAAGTTCAGTTGAGACCCGTAAAAATACCGGACTCCAACGAGAGTATATGGTGCGAAATATCAACGGGGATTAACCGGCCATTCATTCCGAAAAGTTGTAGACAAAATATTTTCGACAGTCTTCACGGATTAGCGCATCCGGGCGTACGAGCAACACGCAAACTTGTAAGTTCCAAATATTTCTGGCCTCAAATGAACGTTGACGTTGGCTACTGGGCTAAATCATGTTTAGGTTGTCAAAAATCCAAAACCAACCGACACACAATAACGCCGTTCGAAAAATTTGCGTCGCCCAGCGGTAGATTCCAACACATTCACATAGATATCGTCGGTCCACTTCCGATATCAAACGGTTACACGTATATACTAACAACGGTCGACCGGTTCACACGGTGGCCCGAAGCGTTTCCGATGAGGGATATGACGGCACTCACCGTAGCTACTACTTTTTACGAAAATTACGTAAGTCGTTTCGGAATTCCGTCCATAATCACTTCCGACCAAGGAACTCAATTTGAGTCGAAATTATTTAGGGACCTAGGGAAGTTAATCGGTATGAATAGGATTCGAACCACACCGTATAATCCGAAAGCCAATGGGATGGTGGAACGGTTGCACCGCCAATTAAAATCATCTCTCAAAGCACGTTGCAATACCACTAATTGGAGTTCCGAGCTTCCAACCATTTTGTTGGGAATAAGAAGTTCGGTAAGGGAGGATACAAACTGTACCCCGGCTGAATTGGTTTACGGCGAACCAATAGTCGTTCCCGGCGAATTTTTCCTACCCAACACAGATACGAAACCCGACGAAGCACAATTCATTAAGGACCTGCGGAAGAAAATGCGGGAAATGATACCAACATCCCCGCGCGAACACAAACAAACAAATATATTTGTTCCAAAATCGTTAGCTTCGTGTACACATGTTTTCGTCCGCGTTGACAAGGTCAGAGGACCACTCACGAACCCTTACGCAGGCCCATATAAGGTTATTCGCAGAATGCGAAAAACTTTTATAGTTGAAATAAAAAATAAAAATCAAAGTATAAATATCGATAGATTAAAACCGGCGTACGGTATAAAAGAAGTGACGTTTCGAAAATAATAATTTTCGATCCAGAGGGGGAGTATTGTAGGGTATAAACTGGGACACCCAGTATATTTATTCTCGTTCGATTAAAATCATTCGAGTATCGTTGCATTGTTCACAATGTAGAATAATTGTGCACAATATAAAGTAATTAATAATATATAAGAGCTGATTGCTCTTATCAAAGTTATCAGTCAGTTGTATACACTCGTGCCTTAAAGATCGAATAATTGTAATTAGTAATAGTATAAGTTTAAACAGTAAAAGTAAAGTTGAATAAATAACACATTAATGAATATTATTAAACCATGTGTATTATTAAATGCCATATTCAACAAAATCTTCACTTTTTTGGCACTTACTGTTTTCCTTATTTAAAACCGGGATTGGAACAAATCCAGACAACCATATCAATAATAATTGAACAACGATCTAAAAAAATAATTTTGTATCATCCAAAATGAATTATTCTCATATCTTGAGAATATATTGCTTGTAATATCAAATATTCTGCATAGAAAACCAAAACTGAATATATGTGGTATCGTATAACAGAGAGTTCTCAAATTCAATAAACTACAAGTATTACTTGACTCTTATTATCAATTGTGGTATTTTATTTCAATATTGATACAGTATTTTATTTTTTTTAATCAAGTGACCTAATGTCGTTTAATTCGATTTTACGCTTAATTAGATTTTTTTTTCGGTCCCTTGCGACATCTAATTATCGAACGTTTACCCGTATACTCCTGAAATTAATTTGTGCATTAGTATAAACTAAATTTATTGGTGAAAAAAATAATTGAAAATGATAAATAAGTAATTTCCCCGAAATTACCACTAAAAGTAATAAAAAATATTCCTAAACTGTTTATTTGTATGTATTTAAAGAGAAAATTCTTAAATAAAATTTTATTTAGTATTCCTATGTATTCAATTTCAGCATTAAATTTAGTTTATTATATTGCACAAAATAATTTTAAGACTATATTTGAAAAAATCTAGTTAGGCTGTGTGCCAAAGGGTTTAAATTTGTGGTTTAAAATTAAATTATGAGGGTGCGTCTAAATTGGTTAAAAAGATTTTTGGTTTAAAAAAAGGTGAAATAAATTTGACCGTGGTGAATGAAATTTAATCGTGGTAAGTATTTTTAACGATTTTGCCGTCTAAATTGGTTAAAAATTTGACAGCTAAATTTAAATTTTTATTCAAAATGAATACAATTTGTAAAATAAATTTCCCAATAATATTAACAATTTTATTGGAATATTTAAAAATAATTAATAGAGATTTACATTTTATAGCCATTTTTTATTATTTTATTATAATAATTGCAGCACAGCACATAAATATTACTAATATGTACCTGAACAAGTAACTTTTAAATTAAATATTTGTTTTTGTATAACTATTTCAAAATCAATTTTAGCCTACTCTTATACAAAACTCCTAAATTTTTTTGAGTGCCTACTTTGTAACATTTTTTTTTTTATTGGAATGAATAAAAAAAAGAATATACAAGAGTTTTTCGCGAATAGTATTTTATTAGGTTAGATTGAAATTTAACTATTGTGTCGAACGTAACATAAAAGTTAAATTTGACGTAAAAGTTAAATTTTCGGCGCCTGTAAAAGGTGAATATTAATGTCAGAAATTCGAATTTCTATGTCAAAATTTCAAATTTTAACCAATTTTTAACCAATTTAAACGCACCCTGACTGATGAAATTAAATTATGACACTAGCGTGGTGAATATAAAAAGTCAAAATTTAACGACCTTCCAGACCTTGTTAAATTTGACACTTCAGATTAAATTTTGATTTATTTAATATTCATATATCAGATTTTTTATTTACGAGGCCTATCTCATATGTATTGATACATTCCAATATTTTATGATTTTTTTAATGTTTTATAATAGAATTAATAATAAAAATAAATTTATTTTTTTACAAGAAATTAAAGAAATATTATTAATAATAAAAAAGGATTAAAAAAATTTTATATCAATTATAAAGTATTGTAATGGATCAATACATATGCGATAGGGCTCGTACATATTTATAATTTTATTTTTAAAAAAAATTAAAAAAAATTTTTAATTTTTTTAAAAAAATTAGAGAGGAAAAAAAAATAAAAATTTCATCCATCTTTTTTTAAAAATTAAACCAATTGGCACAGCAAACTTGATAGTAAATATTAAAAAAACTCACCAGCAAAAAAAATTTAATTTTTTGTGTCAAAATTTAAAATTTAAACTCTTTGGCACACAGCCTTAGGCTTTTATATCAATTATAAAGTATTGTATTCTAGTATAAAAGCCTTAGGCTGTGTGCCAAAGAGTTTAAATTTTAAATTTTGACACAAAAAATTATTTTTTTTTGCTGGTGAGTTTTTTTAATATTTACTATCAAGTTTGCTGTGCCAATTGGTTTAATTTTTAAAAAAATATGGATGAAAATTTTCTTTTTTTTTTCTCTCTAATTTTTTTAAAAAAATTAAAAATTTTTTTTAAATTTTTTTAAAAATAAAATTATAAATATGTACGAGCCCTATCTCATATGTATTGATCCAATACAATACTTTATAATTTATATAACATTTTTTTTAATCCTTTTTTATTATTATTAATATTTCTTTAATTTCTTGTAAAAAAATAAATTTATTTTTATTAATAATTCTAGTATAAAACATTAAAAAAAATCATAAAATATTGGAATGTATCAATACATATGAGATAGGGCTCGTAAATAAAAAATCTGATATATGAATATTAAATAAATCAAAATTTAATCTGAAGTGTAAAATTTAACGAGGTCTGGAAGGTCGTTAAATTTTGACTTTCTATATTCACCACGCTAGTGTCATAATTTAATTTCATCAGTCATAATTTAATTTTAAACTACAAATTTAAACCCTTTGGCACACAGCCTTAGTGTTAAATTTACATCAATTTCTTTTCAGAAAGTTTTTTTCTACACCACACCATGGTGGGAATTGTCAAAAATCTGTGGTGTAGGAAAGTGTAAGGTGTGCAAAAACATACTTTTATTACACACTGACAAAATTCTTTATAATTTTAAATTGTTATACTTTTTTTCATAATTTGTGATTAAAACATTATTTAATTGACGAATAGTATATATTTCCACCTTAAAAAATTAAAAAAAAAATTAATTAAATCTCCACTTTCAACACTTTCAAATTTGAGGGTGTAGAAAAGTGTACACTTTTTCTAGGCGCCGATTTAAAAAAAGTGTAGAAAGTGTAGAAAGTGTAGTCAAAAGAACGCAAAAATTTTCTACACCATGGAGGGTGTAAGAAAGTGTGTCTGAAAAGAAATTGATGTTAATTTGAAAAATGTTTGCAATTTAATTTGAAATTTTTTTAATTCAGTTTGAAAAACTTTTCATTCAGTTTTAAAAATGTTTAAAATATTTTAAAAAAATGATTAATTCATTTTGAAAAACTTCTAATTTAATCTGAATTCTGAATATAGGTATAGATACTGCATATTGAATTATGTGACACACTAGATTGAAAATCATTTCATTTTCAAATATGTACTTGATTTTTGTATCGCATAAATTTGGCTTTGACTATATAATATATGGACTGCTAATCGCTTATAATTTCCTTTGCTGTCAAAGAAAAAAATACTATTATGACTGGTAGCGCATAGCACCAGAGATGGCCAATAAAAGAACTAAAGTTATGGAATTCTGAATTAAATCCAGTAGAATTCTCAAGTAAAATCTATGGAATTCTCATAAATGATTTAGTTGTTTTATTGGCCGTCAAAAAGGCGAGCGTCGCCAAAGGCAATTCGGAATAGTTAGTTCCTTGTTTCGCCATCTCTGGTGGTATGCGCATAGTCGGTCATAGCTACAGCAATGAAGTTGGTTACTAGCAGTCCATATATTATATAGTCAAAGAAATTTGGTAATCCTTAGACCTCTCCCTAATACAGGACGTACGGCATACGGCGTCTGTCAAAATCGTTTCATGCACATACATTTTGTATGAGAGCTCCCGAAATACGCGGCGTACGAACGCCGACAATTCGAATTTCCAATTTTGACGGGCGTATAAAAATTTTTAATTTGATTTTTGAAATTTAACAAAAAGAAACATCGATCAAAAAATTTTTAATGTATAAATGTGGCGTTTTAAATGTGATTTTTGAAATTTAACAAAAAGAAACATCGATCAAAAATTTTTTAATGTATAAATGTGGCGTTTTAAATGTGATTTTTGAAATTTAACAAAAAGAAACATCGATCAAAAAATTTTTAATGTATATAAATGTGGCGTTTATTTCGGGATACGCTGGCGTATCAGCGTATCGACGTATATACGTCATACGCTGTACGTCCTGTATTAGGGAGAGCTCTTACACATATTTACAAAAAAAGAATATATAGATATATAAACTCATTTTCTATATTAGTAATGTATAGTAAATTAACAATTTTAATTTTTCGTCCAACTAAAAATCTATTGAGTTTTTCGAATTACAATCAAAACAGTTTTACCAAATCCATTCTTTTCTACAATTTATGTTTAGATAAATGGAAAATAATCAACAAACAAAAGATATATCAACAATACAAGATATATCTTATTCTAGATATTATGAAAATCAACCAATTAACAGTCATCCAGTCTATGATGAAAAGCTGTATATTTTAAATGAATGGGGATTAGCACATTGTTACGACGTGTTTCGAAGTAAAAACATTTTTAGTTACTTTAAAAAATTTAATAGTCGATGCAATAATAATTGTAATTTCATATAGTAAATGTCCAAAAAAAATTAAGTGTGACTACTCGTTGGAAGGCTAATTACGAGTATACCGAATCAAGTTAACATTTTTCAAATTTCTGATATTAGAGGCGGTGAAAACCAAGATATCTTAAATTTTGATATCTTACAGGGGTTTCCAATTTTATTGACACTCTTTTCCAATTTTATTGACACTCTTTTCCAATTTTATTGACACTCCTTTCCAATTTTATTGACACTCCTTTCCAATTTTATTGATAATTTTTTCCAATTTTATTGATACTTTCCAATTTTATTGATACTTCTTTCTATTTTTATTGATACTTGTTTCCAATTTTGTTGATACTTTTTTCAGATATTATTGATACTTTTTTCAGATTTTATTGATACTTCTTTCAAATTTTGTTGATACTTCTGCATGTTCGATAATGCAGACTGCGCTGCAAGCTGCAAGATCTAACTTAGAACTATAAAAAGTTTTTGCGCATTACTATATATAAGATTTGCTTTTGCAGTCAAAATGGATTGGACTGATATTTGGTAAACACAATCAAATTAGTGGTCTGGATGAAATGGGAATGGCCATATTTTCAGCTGGGATTTTCTCTGGTACCTCTGGATGGATTGGCCTGATATTTGGTAAACACACTCATTATACTGTTCTATAGTTAACTATGCCAGTGCTCCTCCATTACTTGGAAGATGGTTATATGATGAAAACTTTATATGATGAAATTTCTGATATTTTGTGGGAAATAATGCAGGAGCACTGGCATAGTTAACTATAAAATAGTATAATGAGTATGTTTACCAAATATCAGGCCAATCCATCCAGAGGCACCAGAGAAAATCCCAGCTGAAAATATGGCCATTCAATAAAATTGGGAAAGGAGTGTCAATAAAATTAGAAAAGAGTGTCAATAAAATTGGAAAACCCTGTAAAATCATAGACCCTTTTTTCACAAGACTTTTTTCACGAATGCAAATTTGACGTTCGTGAAAAAAAGTCTCGTGAAAAACGGGTCATATGTAGCAATGACAAAAATCAAATATGCATAATACTAGCTTAGAGCAGCGGTTCTTAAACTGTGGTCCGCGGACCCCTGGGGGTCCGCCGGCTGCTGGCAGAGGGTCCGCGAGCATATGACTCACATTTATATTTAAAAATACGGACATTTTTTCAAGTTTTTGGTTTTATTTTTTCTAAATTCTAATAGATTTGCAAATTGGCATAAATCAAATCGAAATAAAATCGTTGATTTTCCATTTAAATTTGAAAAAAAATAGTAATAGTAACCATGGAAATAAATTCTTTAAAAAGAACAGCCATCTGCGTTAAAAACTAGTTTTTCTTTAAATTGATTTTTCTTTAAGTTAATTTTCCAGTGAAATCAGTTTACCAACTATAATAAAAGTGACGACAAGTAATTGTTTTAAATAAAGGGTAAGAAATTTATAAATATAATCACTTTTATTAGTTATTCGGTACTATAATTATAATTTTATGTTTTCCTAGTAATTATGGATCAATGGTTGAAATTCGGTAAGTTACCAAAACGCAAAAACGACCAACGAGACGATTCTGATTCTGATGAACATGATATCCCATCATGTTCCAAGGCGAAGAAGACACTGATGTGCAAAACACGAAAATATTCTGCCGAATACTTATCATTGGGATTTACATTTACATTAATTGAAAATGTGGAGCAACCTCTTTGTGTTATTTGTCACTGCCATTTGCCAAACGAATCGATGAAACCAGCAAAACTTTGCCGACATTTAGAATCGAAACATAAGGATTATGTAAACAAACCGGTTGAATATTTTAAAATGAAATTACATGAACTACAAGCAAGCCAAAAATTGATTAAAAAAACCGTCACAGGAAGTAATAATGAACAAGCGGTACATGCATCATTTCAAGTGTCTCTCCTAGTAGCCAAATCTGGAAAACCCCACACTATCGCTGAAAATTTAATTCTTCCAGCTGCTAAAGCAATAGTCTCAACAATGATAGGAAGCAAAGCTGCCCAAGACCTTAACTTAATCTCGCTCTCAAACGACACAGTTAAAAATAGAATCAGTGAGATGTCTCAAAATATTAAGGACCAATTGATTTTGAACGTGTTTTGAAGAGTCAATTTTACTCATTGCAACTGGATGAAACTACAGATATTGCGAGCAACCCAAATTTGCTCTCATTCATTCGATATGAATTTAGCGGTAAGATTTATGAAGATTTTTTGTTTTGCAAGTTGCTTCCAACACGGACAACTGGTGCTGAAATATTTCGTTGCTTGAACAACTTTATAACAAACAATAAAATGGAGTGGTCAAAATGTATTGGAATGAGCACGGACGGTGCTCGAGCTATGAGTGGAACAATTAAGGGTCTTATGAATTTTGTTAAAACTGTAGCGCCCAATGTAGTTTGGACACATTGTTGCATACATCGCGAAGCACTTGCCGCAAAGAAAATGCCAGATATTTTAAAAACTACTTTAAATGAAATTGTATCTGTGGTAAATTTTATTAAAGCGCGTCCATTAAATTCTCGTCTTTTTCAAGTTTTATGCGAAGAAATGGGGAGTCAGCATAAACATCTTCTTCTTCATGCAGAAGTACGTTGGTTGTCTCGTGGAAAGGTATTAAATAGAATTTTTGAACTGCGAGATGAAGTACGATTATTTTTGATGGAGAATGATAATTTCTATTTAAAAGATCGTTTTTTTTTTACTTTTCCTGGCTAGCTAAGGTGGGTTATTTAGCTGATATTCATTCTTACCTAAATGAATTAAATTTAAGTTTACAAGGTACTTCAATAAATATTTTTAAAGTAGAAGATCAAATAAAAGCAATAATGAAGAAAATGGATTTGTGGATAAGCAGATTAACAAAAGGAATTATTGAATCCTTTCCAACACTTCATGAATTTGTAGAAAGTTCTGATAACAAACTATCTGTCGAAGAAATTCAGATTTTAATTGAACATATAAAAATGTTAAAAGAATCTTTTAGAAATTATTTTCCTTCTACCACATCAGACCATGAATGGGTTCGAGATCCATTTTGTTGCAAAAATATCGAAGTACAAAATTTGACAATTTCAGAGCAAGATGAACTTGCAGAATTATCATGCGACAGCTCCTACAGGTTGGTTTTTAATGAACATACTGTTGAAGAGTTTTGGTTGAAAGTTAAAAATGTATATCCAACATTAGCTGAAAAAGCAATTAAATATTTACTTCCATTTTGTACAACGTATTTATGTGAAAGAGCTTTCTCGATGCTATTATACATGAAGAATAAATATCGAAATCGGTTGGATGTTGAACCAGAATTAAGGATAAACATATCAAATATAGATCCTAATATTGCAATTCTAGTGTCACAAAAGCAACACCATCCTTCACATGGTAAAAATTAAATATACATAATTTTATATGTTATATCCAAATATTTTATTACTTTTTTTTATTTGTTATTTATATATTGTGTTGTATGTATCTCAGTGAATTATAAAAATACAGTAAATAAATTGTAATTTTTCTTATAAACACTGTCTTAATTGGTTTATTGATGAATGAACTTTGGGGTCCGCCAAGATATTTTTTGTCTCAAAGGGGTCCCGATGTTCAATAAGTTTAAGAACCGCTGGCTTAGAGTATAGAAACAGGAGATGCAATAGTTATAAAAAAGTGTCCCTTTTTTTTGTGGGGGGAAAAGATATTTTTTTTTGCAGTGACGTCTTTAAATTGCTATTGCCAGTGACAAAAGCTCTTTTTTAACTAAAACGCATTTTTTTATAAATGTTATTTATATTTATTAAAAAATGTTAAATATTGATATTTTTTAATAAAATTAATTAAATGTTATTATTTTTACATATAACAATTACCTTTACAATAAAAAAATTAAATATGTATTTCTTATTTCACTAATTTGTTGTTATATGAGGTTGTTTCTACCCATAATTTAGGTTAAAATCAACAAAATATAAATATAACATAACTAAAAAGTAATATAAATAAATCAATTAATTATTTTTTGATATTTTTCTTATATTTTTTAATATATGCTGCCTTTTTAATAATTATCCTGCCTACAGCACTGCCTAGAATATTGTAAAGCTTGAAAGCTTTGATAGAAAGCTTTCTTAATGACACTTTTTATTACAAAAATTATTATTCTGAAAATTTAATTTTTATTTGACATCCAAGCATTGTCCATATGAAATCTACTAAGCAAATTAATTTGAAAATGTCCGTTCACGTCAATACTCAACATAAGCAAATTTAATATATAAAAACAAATTTAACAAGAATTAAATTTACGAAAAGAAGTGAAGGTCCTTACTATTATTTAAATTTATAAATTTTTAACTACTATATAATATAGAACATAAATAAAAAATTAGTTGATGAATTATGTGTCACGAAAATACAAAATTAATTTTAGAAAATCACAATATATCATATATAATATAACTTAATTTATTAATCAGATAATGGAGTAGATTTTGAGACTCTTCAGTATTTGATTCCGCAAGATCTGGAGAAAGTATTCCCGAATAATCTTAAATTTTTATCATTAGCAAGATATAAGATATTGAAGTGGCAAAAAGACAATGTAAATATATTGTGCTTGCATTTTCGAGTTAAGATAGTATTTTTACAAAAATATATAGTATTTTTACATTTCAAATTAGTCTTTTTAAAAATCAAAATAGTATTTATTTTTCAAAATATTTTTTTTTCTTTTCAAAATAGTTTTTTTATATTATTATTCAAATGTAAAAAGACTATTTTGAAGAATAAAAGTTCTATTTTTAATTTTAAAAACATTAATTTGATATGTAAAAAGACTATATATTTTTGTAAAAAGGGTATTTTAACTCGAAATGCTTTATATTAGAAAAAATATTTACTTCTTCTCGTTTTTAAAACAAGGAATATTTGTGGAACCAATCTCTTATACTAGACTGGATAGGTACAAATAATGAAAGCGGAAAACCGGCGGTTCGAAGTCCAAGTCCATTTCTTTCAGAACAATCAGCCTCAACATTATCTAGTGCCAACTTTTCAACAATTGGTTTCAAAGGATGTGTAATATATTTTAAACTAAATAACTCTAGTGTAATAATGTATGCATTATTTATCCTTAGAATCTAGCGGAATATTTAGAATCACCTAAAGGTTTAATACTTTACAAGGCATACGAACAGAATAACAAACTTTTGACCCCAAGCTTCAGAGACACGTTGATGGATGATATAGTCGTAGCTATACAGAACATCTCGCTTTTATGAAAGATGCTGACCTATTTAGAATTACTGACGAAATTGTAAATTATTTTACCAATGAATGAAAGGTAATATATTTGAATTGAAAATTTACTCTTTTTACGTAAAACTGTTTTACAGGAATACTTCTTTGATATAACCGATAACGGAAGAATTGGTCGTCTTTATCACAAATATAAAAATACTGTCGCTAATTTGCGAAAACGAGATTTGTTTCCAACAGAAAATCAAAAAAAAAGGTGTCGAGTTTTGCCATCCGTGTCAGAGATTTATGAAGAAGAAAGTGATTATGCACAGTATGAAGAAGATAAGATATGGTTAAGTCATTATCTTGATCCTTGGTGTACCGTTGAAGAAAAATGGAAGCTTACTTCGAAAATAAGAGTCAAAACTTTGAAAGAGAAAAATTGTAATCTTTTGAATATATTATTACAGTGGCCATCATATGAATGTTCGTACGGAGCTCGGCTAGTAAATTTGTCATCTTTTTTAATTGTTATTATTTTTAAGATATTTATTTCTTTCTGAAATATAGATTGACATTGACTTTGAAGCTAGTTTTAAGAATGGTTGCGGATTGGTTAGTGGCTGGGACGAATTCGTAACGCAAATTATTCCAATTTTTCAAAGAGATTTAAAAGATAATGTAATAGCTTTTCTTAAAATCGATACAGGTTAGTTAAAAAATACACAAAAAGAAGTTTAATTTGTAAATAAATTAATTGTTTCATATAGATAAAAATAAAAAAAATATACAGATTGTTGAAGCACTTCATCATTTGATCGTTCCGACTGGAAAAACCAAAGGAAAAGACAAAAGAATTTGGAAGTACAGCATTTCTGATAGTCAGCACGGACTTCTTGAGCGAGTTTCTTAGCTGATTTGGATAACGCAATTGCTCAACGAAAACAAAAGTATTATATGTATCCTGATTTAAAATGCCAACCATATATTTTGGTTATTGACACAGATACGGATCTTCTTGGTATTTATACAGTATTTGATGACATTAAATATAAGTTCGAAAGTTTTGTTCACGCATTGTCATGTGCTTATAAAATATTTTTTGTTTTCGATCTAAAATATCAGGATGAATGTAAATTTGTCTGGCAGTTCAATCAAGCTTATTTTTTTAAAAATGAAAAATATATTGCACCAAGTGTTGCTGGCGTATTAAGTTCCTTAGGAATTCCATTAAATAAGAACCGAAGCATTTTTTGGTGCATTATGGCACTATTATAAAACAATCAGGTCCTGTTAGACGATTATGGTGTATGAGATTCGAATCTAAAATTAGAGAAATGAAAAATTATACCAATACAACATCATCCAGGAGAAATTTGTCATTATCTTTAGCAAAAAAGTGTGCAATGAAATTTAGTCATTATCTATTGGAGTTACAAAATCATCAACATAATGATTTAATTATTTATAATCAAAGTTTGTGTATTGATATCCAAGATTCTGCTTTTTATAATTTAATTTCATTCCCTTTTGATGTGAAGAAAGAAAAAGTTTATAATGCAAATAAAATAAATTATAAAGGAACAGATTACAAACCTAACTTTAATTTACTAATATCTGAAAATATTTTTAAAATATGTAAAATAATTATACACGAACGATACTCATATTTTATATTGGTTCAAATTCTAATTAAATCACATGATAATCATTTTTGTTGTGAAATTATTGGAAATTAAACTGCCAACTATCAAATAATAAATGTTAAAAATGTATTATCAAAACCTTTCCTAATAAATATATTACCTGATGGCAGGAAAGCTTTTAAGAAAAGAAATATGTAAAACAAATACTTTGTGATTTAAAAATGTAGAAAAAATATGTATAAAAAATAAATATGTAATATGTAAAACATATATGTATGTAAAAAACAAATATTCAATATTAAATTACTAATATCTGAAAATATATCTGGAAAAATTACTAATATCTGAAAATATTTTTAAAATGTGTAAAATAATTATACAATATGTAAAATAATTATGTAAAATAATTAAGTTTGTAAAATACTTTGTGAATTAAAAATGTTGAAAAAATATGTATAAAAAATAAATATGTAAACAAATATTCAATATTTAATATTGTTTTATTAGTACGTAATAAACAAGTTTTATTATTATAATATAATAAAAAAAATATATTATACAATGTATATGCTATAAAATATAACATAATAAAAAATAACATAAACTATTTATGTTATATGTGTAAGAAATTTACAAAAAAATTAAATATTGAATCCTGGACACATATTTAATTTAAATCCAAAAAAGATTAAATGTAAAATATTCTTGAAAATAATAAATATATATACATATATATAGTGTATTTGAGACACGAAATTGCAAACTTTTATTTTTTCCTCTATAAGACAATTAAATTTTTTATTTTTTATTTTAGTGCAATAGCAATTTATAGCATATTAATTATATTAATTTATAATTTATTAATTTTAATTTATAGCATATTAAAGTTATTAGATGTTCAATATGGGCAATTTTCGAAATTGGAGGGGGAATAACTCAGAGGGGAAAAGAGATAGAAGAAAATTTTGTTCTACTGGACCTATTATTTTATTACTATCTATCTATGGTCATTTTAATACTCTATCTTAATAGATGTAGAAGTTTGTGTAAACGGACGGACGGACAGACAGACGGACAGACGGACAGACAGAGTGAAACTAATATACACATTTCTTCCAATTTGGTTGGAAATGTGCTAAAAACATGTATGTCATCAAATGAAAGGTCTTGAAGAGTACATCACGTCGGGCAGTACATGGGACACATTCGGTTATAAGGGGGCCCAGTGGGTCATGTCGGCCCATTATACAGAAAATCATGTGGGGTATCAAATGAAAGGTCTTGAAGAGTACATTTAAATGAGCGTATTCCGTAAAGGCACACTGGGTTACACGAGATTCCAAAAGGGGTCATGTGGGTCAACATGGCCTAAAATCATAAAAATATCGTGTAGGGTATCAAATGAAAGGTCTTGCAGAGTACATCTCGTTGCGTAGTGCGTGGGTCAAGTGGGCCCAAAATCTGATTCACCTGGGGCCCATCATACAAAATATTAGGTGGGGTATCAAATGAAAGTTCTTGAAGACTACATATCTTGGGGTAGTCCATGGGTCACCGTGGGTCAACTGGGGCCGAAAGTCGTAAAAAAATTATGCAAGGTATCAAATGAAAGGTCTTGAAGAAGACATCTTGTTGAGTACTCCGAGAGGTACTCTGGGTCTTGTGGGGCCCATAATACAAAAAGACATGAGAGGTATCAAATAAAAGGTATTGAAGAATACATCTCGTTGCGCAGTCCGTTGGGCTTCGTAATTCATGTTAGGGCCCAAAACCTGTGTCATGTGGGGGCCCATCATAAAAAAATCATGTGGGGCATCAAATGAAAGGTATTGAAGAGTAGTCCGAGCAGTCATGTGGAGCCAATTATACAAAAAAAACATGTGGGGCACCGGGGGCCATGGAAGGCCCAAAACATCGGCCACATGTGGAATTCCAAATCGTGGGCCATGAGGAGCTCAAACAAATCATTCCCAAGTTGTCAAAGTATTTAAATATTTTTAGTCGGTCAAATGAATAAATATTTAACCGACTGAAAAGTGTAAAATAAAAAATATAAATAAAAAAAAGTTTTTTAAAAATACTTTCCCAAAAAAATATTCAACTAAAAAGTAATAAACAAGCAAATAATACCACATCAATGTACTTTCCCGTTGAGTTTGAGCAACTGTCAGCAATAGTAAGGAAAAGTAGACCTTATCAGAATTAATGCCATTTATAAGGAGGTCTGCTTACCCTTACTATTGCTGACAGTTGCTCAAACTCAACGGGAAAGTACATTGATGTGGTATTTCTATTGCCACTTTTTGTTCCTTATCCATTATCATTGAAAATAATGATACTAATTAATAATAAATAATTGTACCGTTTGTTATTATATATCCCAAATACTCTATTTCCTGAGCTAAAAATACACATTTCTTCCAATTAATCTCCACATTAAACTCTAAAAAACATCTTTTAAGTCAATTAACTGCGAATAATAATTTCTATAAGTTGAAATTTGAAAAATTAAAACCAAATTAAGAGAAATATATTTTCAAAAGTTCTTCTAAAGAACAAAATTTTGGAATTTTATTTTTGATGAGAACGATATTTTAGAACTTTATTTTTAAAAGTGTTTAAAAAGAACGAAATTTTATATCTCAATAATTATTTGAGAAATAATTATTTATTTATATATAAATTATTTAAAAATCTCAATAATTATTTGAGACTTTAGTCCCTTTGAATTGCATAACAGATGGAAACACATTAACATTTTTTTTTAAATTAATAAATTTATAGAAACTTCGAGGATCAGATTTTAACTGAGAACCAATATTTTCCAGATATCTTTCATAGCATACTTTATCATATTCATCATATTGTTTTTTTCGAGTAATAATGATACGTTAATTCCTTAACTTCATATATAAAGGGTCTGCCATCTAAAGTTTTTTTTTTTAACTAGTGCTTATTTCGTGAATGGTAACACTTAGCTCATGTCTGATTTGACAGATAATTAGTATTATCCTTCCGCTGAACGAATATGGTTGTGTATACGCTTGAACAACGCTGGGAAATATTGCGACATTACTTTGAAAATCATGATAATGTTGCAGAATGTGTGCGCAAAATTGCGTACGGATTTTGGAAGAAGAGAAGCACCGTCAGCTCCGTATGTTCGTTATCTTGTGAAAAAAGTGAAAGAAACTGGCATCCTCATCGATAAACCAAAGCGTGAAAAGCCAAAAACAGTGCGTACACCCGAGAATATTGATGCTGTGGCAGAAAGTGTGCGTGATGCGCCATCAATATCAATTCACCGTCGTTCTCAACAATTGAACATTTCGGAGACATCATTGAGACGAATTTTGCATAAAGACCTTGGTATGACGCCATACAAAGTCCAATTGGTTCAGGAATTGAAGCCAACTGACCATCCAATGCGTTTTCGCTTCGCTGAGTGGGCCTGCGATCGACTTACAGAAGACGCCGATTTTGCCAAAAAAATCATCTTTTCGGATGAAGCTCATTTTGATCTTGGCGGGTATGTAAACAAGCAAAATTGTCGCATTTGGGGCACAGAAACCCCGCACGCATACATTGAAAAGCCGGTACACCCAAAACGAGTCACTGTTTGGTGCGGATTTTGGTCCAGAGGCATAATTGGGCCATTTTTCTTCGAAAATGAGCAAAGAGTGGCCGTTACAGTCAATGGCGATCGTTATCGGGCCATGTTGAACGAATTTTTGTTCACAAAAATTGAAGAGGAGGATATTGGCAACATTTCGTTTCAACAGGACGGCGCTACGTGCCACACAGCCGAAGCTACACTCGATGTTTTGCGCCCTGTTTTTGAAGATCGCATTATCAGCCGCAGAGCTGATGTCGTTTGGCCACCTCGGAGCTGCGATGTGACACCGTTGGACTATTATTTGTGGGGTGCCCTCAAAGATAAGTGTTACGCCGACAAGCCAGAGACAATTGACGCTTTAAAGGACAATATTCGTGAAGCCATTGGTGAAATACAGCAGCACACAATCGATAATGTGCTTAAAAATTGGACCGATCGTGTAGGCTACTGCATGGCCAGCCGAGGCAGCCATTTGAATGAAATTATTTTCCATTATTAACCGGAATGATTGTACTTTCAAATAAAAAAAGAAATTTGAGAAAATATTCAGTAGTTTTTTTTTATAGCATTTTCAAAAAAAAAAAAGTTATTTGGCGTACCCTTTATATATGCATAATTTCTGATCGAAAATTTCTTAATTACAGTAATCCTGAGTATTTTCAAGCAAAATAATTTGTCTTATCTAGAAATGGACGATAATATACTTAGAAACGATTACTTAATTTGTTTCAAATTAATCGACCAATATTTTTTTCAATCAAGAAATTGAATCTTATTTCATGTATTCAAAAACTTTCTTAATCACAGTAAACCTGAGTACTTTCAAGCAAAATAATTTGTATTATCTAGAATTGGACGATAATGTACTTAGAAACGATTACTTAATTTGTTTCAAATTAGTCGACCAATATTTTCTTCAATCAAGAAATTGAATCTTATTTCATGAATTCAGTTTTAGAAATTTTTGTTATGTTTTAGAAACATTTTCTTAATCGCATATTAAACATTCAAGAAAGTTTTTCTGTTATCAAGAAAATTTTAATTTGATTTATTACAATTTAAGTTTTATTGAACCGAACGCATGAAAAGTTTAAAACAAGCAATTTTTCGCTTGGACGAGAACCGTACTTAATTTTCTTAATTTTATACCAATTTTTATTATGATTTAGAAAACTTTTTTTTCCGTGTACATAAGAAACCTATATATTACATAAGAAATCTATATATGTATATATATTAGAATTTAATAATCATAAAGAATTAGCAATTTTCAATTCGTTGGTAATATTCCATTTGAATGTAAAATTGCTTTTGTAAATTAGTCATTTTTTTCAGTAAAATTCAATTGAATATTTCATTTTACTAGAAGAACAGTAATTTAGCATTTTCTATCGAGCAATTATACATAAAAACGTATTTTTAATACATTGAAAGTTTACTTTTACAAAAATATTTCATTCAAAATTTCAATTTTAAATTATAATTAAAAATTGAAATTATGAATTAGTAAAATTACATACTCTGAATATTAATTTTACTATCAGTTGACAATTACTTGAAATTAATTTAAGAATAGCATATTTAACTAGCAATTTTCAATGCGTTGGTAATATTCCATTTTAATGTAAAATTGCTTTTATACATTACTCATTATTTTCAGTAAAATTCAATTGAATATTTCATTTTAAGAGAAAAAAAAAGTAATTTTGCATTTTCTATTGAGCAATTATAACAGTAAAACGCATTTTTACTAGAGTATTCGTAACAGTTTTGCCAATTTAGCTATTTTGTGGCTAGTTTTGGCCACTTTTGATAATTTTATGCCACCAAATCTATATAATTGCCACTAGTGGCCATTTAACCACATTTTACATTATTTAGCTTCAAATCCAGCTACAAATCATTAAAGAATAAAAATAGTTTTTTTTTTAAATTTAGATTTAGATCATCATTATAATTTTTCGGAACTGGAAACGTTACGATTATAAGCCTTTTTTAATACAAAAATGTTTTGCTAATAGGGTGTGAAAGTGAACATTAATAATATACATTATGTTTGAATGGAATAATAAAAATTGTGATTATTGTGAATTATTTTTCTTGGTCTTTCTTGTTTGTCTGTCATTTGTCACTTTCATTCGTTCTAATTTCGAATATTATTATTATTTCTAATAAAGCAAAACACTTTAATTTGCGTAAAAAAATAGAACAATATGGAATGTGATACCTCAACTGATGAATCTGAATGTTATGATAGTAATGAGTAAGTTTTAATGGTCAATGGATTAAGATGATAATTTTAGTAATTTAATTTAATTTTAGAGCTGTACATGTATATGCTGAAAAAAGAAATAAAAAAAATAGCAGTTTGTCCATCAAAATGCAAGAAATAAATAAAACTAAAATATATGAGCAAAAATTACATCAAGATTGGTTTAATGATGATAATTTAAAAAACTGGATTTTAAAAATTGATAACAGTAGCAGTAGTACCAAAGTGTCTTGCAAATTTTGTAAGAAAATTTTAGTGGCCAAAAAATCTCATTTGCTCAAACATGCTGCGTCAAAAGCACATTGCACAGCAGCTGAACCTTTCAGCGACACCCGTCAAGGACAAATACCTTTCCAAAAAAGGTATCCTAATTCATTTACAAAAGAATTAGAGGCTAGGTTGTGTTTATACGTTGCTTGTCACCAATCAATTCTACCAATTGATCATTTATGTACAATTATTAATATTAATTGTAGTTTAAAATCTGAACTAAAATTACGTCGATCAAAATGTACCAATATTATTCAACATGTTTGGGGAGAATATTTCAAAAAAGATTTATATAATGATGTAGGAAGTTCATCATTTAGCGTTTTGATAGATGAATCTAACGACATAAGTGTCGTAAACATGGTTGCCAGGTGTCCCGATTTCGGCGGGATTTTCCCGATATTGAAACTCTATTCCCGATTCCCGATATGTACTCACCAATTCCCGATTTGCCACAAATTTCCCGATTTACGACAAATTTAAAAAAAAAAAATTTAAATTTAAAAATTTTTTTAATTTAAGTTGAGCAACACTATTTTGAACATTTAGGTCCATCTTACGTTATAATAATAAAAATTACTTGTCAAATTTATCATTTTTTGGGTGCGTTCAGTATTATATTATAAAGTGTCTCAGCTCAGCAATAAAATAGTTAGCGACATTTATTGTTAAATCGAACTACTATAATATTGATATCTTTCCTGACTTTTTATTATTAATTGTAATTATTGACGTCTTTGGTTTCGGTTTTGTTTATCAATTCTGGTGTGTTGTGTGTAGAAATATCTTAGATATAAAAATATAAAAAATATATTGTATAGTATATTGAATTTTTTAATAAAAAATCCTAGATAAAGGAGCATCAGGATCTGGAGTAATAAATGTCCCAACAACCTTAATCTTTCACTTAAATAATAATAGTATTGGCAAGTATTTCATCATTTACATTATATTGAATAGATGTTATTTCGTTCGTTTATTTGTTGTTTATTATTTTTATTGTTACTATTAAAATATTTAATAAGATTTATTTTAAATATATAGAAAAAGTTTAAAAGTGTAAAAAACTTTAAAAAATATATATAAAATTTTATTAGATGGTTTGGATCCGTCCGTCCGAAAGGGGGTTTATATAAATTAAATGAAAATGGCTAATCCTGTAATTTTTAATATAATTAAATACGTTTTTTTTTTAAATATATGTATCTTATATTTACTCAAATTATTATTGTAAATTATGGTATTTTAATTAAAATAATTTTTAAATTTTAAGTGTGAAAATGTCAGATATTGAAAATGAAGCTAGCGGTAATAAAAGAAGAAGAGTAAAGCAAATGGTCAAGTTTAATCCGGACTGGAGGAAGTATGATTGGGTGCGGCAATGTGGAGATAATCACATTACATGCACAATCTGCAATAACCTAAAAATCTCATTTGGTCATGGTGGTGAAAGTGATTTAGTTAGGCATATGAGAACTGTTGGCCATAAATCGAATATACAATCCTCATCTACTTCAACAAAATTATCAAAATTCTTTAGTAATAAATCAAGTAAAGAAAATGAACTAGTTTCCATATCTGAGGTTGCGTTTACATATCACACGGTCATGCATTCCCACAGTTACAATTCTAGTGATTGTGCAGGATCACTATTTCCGTTGATTTTTGCTGATTCCAATGTAGCACAGAAATATAAATGTGGTAGAACAAAAATATCGAAAATTGTTTCGAATGTTCTCGCGCCAGAATCAATAATCTTTATAAAAGAAAATTTGAAAGACAACGTACCGTTTTCAATTAGTACAGATGCTTCGAACAAGGGGAATATTAAAACTTTTCCCATTGTTTTAAGATATTTTACAAAACAAAAAGGAATACAAACCGTTTTACTTGCTTTTTATTCCTTAGATAATGAATTATCTGCTAATATTGCCGAATCAATTAAATTAAAAATTGAATATAACGGCCTGAATTTGGAAAACGTATCGTCCTTCTGCGCTGATAATGCGGCAGTAAATTTTGGTAAAAATCAAAGTGTTTTTATCGAACTGAAAAAATTAAATAATAATATCATTCCGGTTGGATGTAACAGCCATATATTACATAACACTTGCAAAAAAGCCACGAATCAACTCAAAATTGATATAGACTCTATTGTTATGAAAATTTACAATGAGTTCAGTTCATCTACAAAAAGAACGACAATATTAAAGCAATTTTTTGAGTGGGCAGAAATGGAATGGTCGGAGATATTACGTCACGTACCAACTAGATGGCTTAGCCTGCTTCCAGCTGTTGAGCGGTTAATAGCAAATTTTCAACCAATACAATCCTACTTTTTATCGCAAAATACAATATCACCTGTACTTAAAAAATTTTTCGACGACGACCTCTCATTAGCATATTTAGGATTTGTAATGAACACTTGTACCATTTTCCAGCCAGCACTTACAAAATTGCAAAGCAATTCCATTCTTGTAATCGATCTATATGATATAATGGACGAAGTGCGGCAATCACTTATTGACAGAAAAAAACAGCAATTTTTTGGTTCTATTGCAAGAACAGAATTGTTGAAATGCAATAATGATTCGGCAGTAAAACGTTTCGAAACAGATGCTAACATATTTTTTGATGTTGCCATTAATTACTTAGAAAAATGGTTTAATTTTGGCGACAATAATAAATTTACCCTAATTAAACCTTTACGGTTAAATGAACCCGTAGAATTTAATACAATTGCCAAAATAATTCAAGAATTTAATATTCAATCTATAAATGAAGACTTATTATTCGAAGAAATACACAAATTAAATTCATATATATTGGTCGAAAAACCCAATCTATCTCCTAACGACAAATGGGTAGAGTTTTTCAAATCTAATAATAATTCTGAAAATTTATATAAAATAGTTAGTTTTATTTTTTCGATACCCCATTCGAATGCGACATCCGAAAGAATTTTCAGTCTAATGACCACCGCTTGGCGTAAGGAGCGTAATAAATTACTAATTCAAAATTTAGAAGCAGAATTAATGGTCAAAGAAAATTACAAAATGACATGCAGGGAGTTTAGACTTTTTTTAAAAGAAGAAAAAGCGCATAGAATTTTAAAAAAAAGCTCAGGAAATGAAAAATATTAAAATTTAATTCGTACTTTATTTATTAAATTTAGTTTTTTAATTTGTATGTTTGTTTTGCAAAGAAAGTTTAGTGCAATGCCAATATTTTTATTTTATTTATATTTTTATATTTATGAACAATGAATGTTTGACTTTATTTATTAAATTTAGTTTTTTAACTTTTATGTTTGTTTTGCAAAGAAAGTTTAGTGCAATGCCAATATTTTTTTTTATTTATATTTTTATATTTATGAACAATGAATGTTTGACTTTATTTATTAAATTTAGTTTTTTAATTTTTATGTTTGTTTTGCAAAGAAAGAACAATGAATGTTTGTGTTTATGTTATTTTTGTGTTTCATTTAATATATTATTGATTACAGTTTGGTTGTTTTAATAAAAAAAAAAAATTAGATTTAAATTTTTTTTTGCCAATTCCCGATATGTCATTTTCAAAAACTGGCAACCCTGGTCGTAAAAATGTTAGGTGTAGCAATTATTTATTATTCAAGAAAACAATGCAAAATAGTGTCAACATATTTGGGCCTATGCCAATTAACTAATTGTGATGCTTCATCTATTGTAAATTCATTAAAGGAATTGTTATTTAACTTCAAAATAGATTTTAAAAAAATGCTTGGTATTGGAACCGATAATGCATCAGTTATGATTGGCATAAATAACGGAGTTCATACCATTCTTAAAAGGGAGATTCCTTTATTAATTTTAATTAGATGTACTTGCCACTCAATAGTATTAGCTTTACAGCACGCTACTAAATCTTTTCCTACACGGAAAAAATAGAATTCGCGAAATCAAATTATTTGAGTTCTATAACCAAGATTTCGGATTTTCATATAAATGTTGATATATTTCTTATAAATTATTATGCATATCAGAAAACGATAATTTATAATTTTTCTAAAATAGATTTGTTGATTATTAGAAAAATAATTTTCTATCATAACGCAAAAGTATTCAATGAATAAGTCAATTAGAAATACTGATACATAATTAGTAATATAATATCAAACTTTCTCCAGTTTGACTAATTTAATTTTAACTCATATTGTCAAAGAATATAATATATCAGATAAAAAAAAGAGGTTTTGCAAATGTTTTCTCTGAATTAGCCAATTAATTCCCATATTATTCTGAGCTTTAGAATTTTGTTAATTATTTTAATGTAAAAAAAAGTTTTTATAATATACATATATTATATTCTATTCAAGGAATGTTTTCCTTGCTATTTATCAGTCATGCATGTTTGTTTAACCCCACCATACCATACCAGTACCAGTCAAAGAAAATATTGGCTAAATTGAATATTTTATGATTTCTTCATTTTTTGGCCAATGCAAAAATGTAGCGAAAAAATTCTATGATTGATAGAAATTATTTAAAAGTTTGGTTGTTTTAGAAATTTATTTTGCAAAAATTATTCAATTTAGCCAATGTTTTCTCTGGAAAAAACGAACTTTGTATATTACTGTTATATTTCTTATATGTGGAAAGTTTTCTTGTCATTTCATAAATAAAACTTGTAATGAAAACATGTGCTGATTTATTTCAAGTTAATTATTTTTTTATAGTGCAGTGATCATTATTTATTTAAAAAAAAAAAAAAACATTTTAGTGATTGTGAAGATATTTAAAATGTCATCAGATAATTTGGAAGCAGATACATATGAAAATACAAATCCTCAAGTCGGCATAAGCACAGAAGAAGCATCAATTTTAGTCCTTACAGAAGCACAAGAATTATTATTTGATTGGGGATGCGAGGAATTATGGTTGGACTTTACACAGAAAGGAATAAATGTAGAATGCTTCAAAGAAATGACCGAAAATGATATCAATAATTTGATACCAATAGAAAACTATGGGCTGCGCATCAAATTTAGAACTCGTCTTTTAGAATGGCGCCAAGTTAATGTAAGTATTTATATTTTTATGCTGTGAACCAAATGCAGTGAACGAAAGTGGCCAATTTTTTTAAGGGATTTCCATTGGCGTCTACAGCTGAGACTCTCTCAATGAATTCTAGTGTAGTTTCATGGATAAAGCATTCAAACTTCATTAGTTTTTTTTTTTTTATATTATTATTTATTTACCAAACAAGGTACATTTCATTACATTAAATTACATTAAATATCTTAGTTACAGTGCATTGTAAGTAACAGTGTCTTATAAAATAGTTTTTTATATGTATAATAATTTAGAGATATTATATATTACATAAATATATAAAATAATAGTTAAGATTGAAGTAAAAATATTGGACTATACTTAATATTATTATCAAAAGGAAATAATTTTTCCATTATTTGGTATTCTTAAAATTAAAATTAATATAATTAATTAACAATATGCGTATGATAAGTAATGTTAAAGGATGTAAGGGATGGGATTATATTATGATATTGCGAAGTCTGGATTTGTACACTAATTTAGATATTGTTGGCGAAAAGCAGGAGCTGTAATAATTGAAAACCATACAACATCTATTGATAGGTTCATTTTTACCATATTCCGTACGATGAGCAGAAACCTTAAGTAAGGATGTGTGTCTTGTTTGTCTTACGTCATTGTTAAATTTTATCCCGTCGGATATAAAACTAACATTAATGTTATTATTCAAGACATCGAAAGTGAAACAAGATATTAGTAGGTCACGTCTAGAAGAGAGTGAAGTCAGTTCAAAGATTTTGTCACCCACACATTTTTATACTCACGAGCTCTTCTTTTGATAAAACCAAGCATTTTATTGGCTTTAGAAATGATTCTATCATAATGAAGGTTAAAACTTAATTTACAGTCCAGCAGAACCCCAAGGTCGTTAATTTGAGTGACACGTTGTAGTTGAGTACCATTTAATTGGTAAGTATGTAAAAGAGTAGATTTTTTTCTTGAAAAACTAATGACGTGACATTTGCTAACATTAAGGTCTAATTTATTAACTTTACACCAGTCAAGTAGTTTTAGTCTAAATTCTAAGCACTGTACATCTGAAGGTTTAGTTATGATATAGTAGATTTTTAGATCGTAAGCATATAAAATATGTGGAATATCCGACAGTAATACAGATAGGTCAAGGAGTAATATATTGAATAATAGAGGGCCAAGGTGGCTACCCTGAGGGACACCTGAAGAAGCCGATATTTTTTTGGAAATAAACCCTTGAAATTTGACAGATTGGGTTCGACCACTGAGATAAGAACTGATCCATCCCAAAAGTGGGTTTGCCAATCCGATGTTTTTTAGTTTAGAAATAAGGATACTGTGGTCTACACGGTCAAACGCTTTACTGAAGTCGGTGTAGATAGCATCAATCTGGTAGCCTTTTTCCATGTTAATCAGCAGATCAGACGTAAAAACCATTAGATTTGTAGTGGTAGAGCGGCCTTTTCTGAAACCATGTTGTTGCTCGTTAAGTATAGGACTGATAATTGACGTCATTTTATCACATATTATTTTTTCAAATATTTTTGTTATTGTAGACAAAATAGCTATACCTCTATAGTTATTTATGTCAGCCTTATCACCACTTTTGTATATTGGAGTGAGGTGAGAGGATTTCCAGGCTGATGAAAATTTTCCTGAAGAGATGGATTTATTAAAGATAAGTTTAAGTGGTACAGACAGCTGATCAGCACATTTACTTAGAAAAAGAGGAGGAAGTAAATCAGGCCCAGGACCTTTATTAGTATCAATACTACCTAACACTTTAAGTATTTCCTCATCTGAGATTGATAGTGTACTTAAAATAGAGTTGTGGTCGTCGATAGTAGTTGCGATGTCTATTAAATCAGATGTGGGCCTATAACATTCGCTAAATCGATCAGCAAACATGTCGCATATGACACTAGGATTTGATGAGAAAGAGTTATCCTTTGACATGGTAGAAGGATATCCAGAGCATTTACGTTTGGTGTTCACAAAATCGAAAAATTTTTTGGAATGTGTTAAAAGGTCTTGGCCAAGTTTACCAATATAGGATTCATAAGAAAAACGCGACTTATTAGAGAACTCAGCTGCAAGTTTCTTATGCTCACGTATTAGATCTGGGTTAGGATTACTAACTTTTTTAATTTTTTTATATAATTTATTTCTACGGTTTCGCAGAGATCTAAGATTTTTGTCCAACCATGGCTCAGTTAACTTGTCTTTTTTTACCATTTTAGGAACGTAAGTACCAATTATTCTAAAAATTGAAGCGTAAAAGGATGTGACAATAGAATCTAAGTCATCAGATGATAAAATTCCAGTCCAGTCAATAGAGGAAAAAGCTAAATTAATGTTATCAAAATCAGCATTTTTAAAATCATATACAACTTTGTTGTTGTAAGATTTAATGAAGGAAGTATCAGTGGTTTTAAGTTCTACAACTAATGCATTATGATGTTGTGTGTTAGTGAAAAGATTATCAGCATCAGTAGCTGGAACAGCAACCACATTGTCGTAGTTATTAGAAAAAATAAGATCAAGCCATCTTCCATTGATGTTAGGAGAGTGCACTATTTGCTGTAGGTCGTTTCCATAAAAAGTATCAATGAGCGAGAAATCGATGTCTGCAGTTAAGTTTACGGGTAGCAAATGGTTGTCTAATTCATCAACAATGAAATTTAATTTAGGGCGATTAAAATCTACAAACACAAAAATATTGTCAACTTCGTCAAGGGTAGAGAGAATAGAAAGGAAAGAGTCATAAAATTCCCTATAAACAGTTTCGTCAGAATTAGGAGGGATATAAACTACCCCAACAAAGATTAATTTATTATCAATTCTAATTTTGATAAATGTGTGTTCAAAGTATTGTGAGTGAGATGTGGGAACTATTTCGTGAGAAAAGGTCTTACGCACTCCGATTAGGACCCCACCACCTCTAGTAAGACCAGAAGAAATATAGTCACGATCACACCTGTAAACTGTCCAATCGTTACTTAGGATTTCTGAGTTTGTGAAGGAATCATTTAACCAAGTTTCACATATTACTATAATATCGAAGGGTGACGAGTTAGCATTTATAAATAGCGAATTTAATTTACCTCTGATTCCACCACAATTATGGTAAAAGAAACTTAAGGATTTACCAGAAAGGGGATTTTCTTTCTGGCAGGGCACGAAAAAACTTATCGGTATTTACACGGGATTGTTGCTGATGTGCAATTCTCTTATAATTCAAATATGAAGCATAAGAGGAAAGGTCGCATGTGACTTCATCTTGAGAAATATCAAAGCAATAATTAATATTTAATTATTCAATTTTTAATTAATATAAAACAAACTTAGTTGTAAAAAATAACAAATTGGTTGTTGTGTAAAATAGTTTTGTTGAATGTTTTTTTTTAATTATAATTCTTTGTTGAATGTTTTTAAAATTTAATTCTTTTATCGCTTCATGCAACTTATAATAAAATAATAATATTTTTTATAATAAAATAATAATATTTTTTATTAAATTCAAGCTCGAGAAAACGTGCACGTGGAGACAGTATATTTTAGACTTGTTTTAAATAAATATAAATAATGGTATACATTTGTAATATGTGTGAATATAAAACACAGGTGATAATGTTTTATAATAAATATTTATATATTCATAAAGAAAAAAAAAATAGAGATTTCCAATGTCTGTGGCCAAATTGTTTTAATAAATTTTCAAACTACAATGCCTACAAAACGCATTGGTGTAAACAGCATTCAAATTAAAAAAAAAAATAAAAACAATAATGTTTCTGAAAATAATTACATTTGTAATCTATGTGGTTTCAAAACAAAAATTTTTGGTGAAATTTTGAGCCATATAAAGATTCATCTAATAAATAATGAAGAAATTGACTGTCCAGTTGATAAATGTAATTGCAAATTTAAAGTTCCGGCTAGTTTTAGATCTCACTGCTTCAGAAAACATAAAATTCTCCAAAATAACCAAGCATATAATATTTTTGAAAATAATCCATCAATATATTTGAATAATCCTTCAGAAAATATGAAAATCCAAACTTTGGAGAGTGAAAGCTCAGTTGTTATGAAAAATGAATTTTCCAATCTTTTTGAAACTTAAATATAAATTCAGAGTATCAAATGAAGCTTTAAATTTCGTGCATAGTGAAATTTACGAAATTTTAAAAAGAGAAGACGAAAAAATATTGGAAAATGTTGAAAATTTTATAGATATTAATAAAAATATTAATAAAGATAAAATATTGCCTTTAATACAAAACTACAAAAAATTTGATGACCTAAATTTATTTAAGAATATGTTTAGAAGAGAAAAACATATTGAAAATAAACGTGATTATGTGACTCTACAAAAAATTAATTTAGGCAGAGACAACCTTCATAACATTTGTTTTTATTATTATATTCCAATATTAAACACTCTAACTACATTATTAAATGACGAAACTTTCAAAATGTTGTTTGATGCAGATAAATCTAACCAAATAAATCAACTTTTAGATTATAATAATGGTTGTACTTATATGAATAACACATTTTTTAATAGTTTTGAAAAAAAAATTGAGTTAATAGTATTTCAGGACGCATTTGAAATTTGCAATCCGTTAGGTTCAAGTAAAACAAAACATAAATTGTTAGGAGTGTATATGTCAGTTGGAAATATTGATAAAAAATACAGATCACAAATTAGTAATATACAATTGGTGCTATTATGCAAGGATACTTACGTCAAAAAATTTGGATTTAATAAGATTATAGAGCCTCTAATTAAAGATATTAAAACCTTGGAGAGCAGCGGAATTACAGTTAGTAATCCATTTGATAATTCTATTGAAAAATATTATGGATCGTTATTTGCGATGCTAGGAGATAATTTAGGAAGCCATCAAATTGGTGGATTTTCAGAAAATTTTAGCACAACTGAATATTTTTGTCGGTACTGCTTGTATACTAGAACTTTTTTAAAAGCATATAACATGCAAAAATGTGAATCACGTACTGTAGAAAATTACACTGTAGAAAATTCTACGGTGGATAATGGCAATGAAAATAGTTCAATAGGTATAAAATTTGATTCCATTCTGAATACTTTGAAATATTATCATGTTTGTAAATCAGGACTGCCTCCATGTATTGCACATGATCTTTTTGAAGGTATAATTCCATATGATCTTATGGAAATATTAATGTACTTTCACAAAAAAGATGTGCTTAACTTTAATTTCGTAAACGTCTTTCTGTCATCACTTCGAAAAAAGTTTAAATTAAAACTTTCATTTCCTCAAATCAGAAATAAAATGGAAAAGCTTTTGAAGTATGGAATATACTTATACTATTGCCATATGCTTTTTTGAATTTGGATATCGATTTTGAAGATCCTGTTTGGAGTTTTTTTTCATCAATGATTGAAATGTGTCGCATTATTTGTGTTTCGGAAGTTTCAATAAAACAAACTTTTTTACTTAAAAGTTACATTGATATGTATATGAAAATGAGACAATATTGTTTTCCGAATAGCAAACTTCGACCAAAACACCATTTTATAACCCATTATCCAGAAATTATGCGTCAAATGGGACCTTTGAGAGGGCTTTGGACAATGGGTTTTGAACAAAAGCAACAATTTTTTAAACAAGTTGCGAGGCAAATAAAAAATTTTAAAAATATAACATACTCTCTTGCCAGAAGCCATCAACAATATCAAGCAAATATTAATAACGATCGTTGTAAAATAACTATTATAGCCAACGAAGTAATAAAGTTTTCAAGAAATATTTATAATATTAATTTGCCGGGCGAATATATATTTATTTAAAAAAAAATTGAACAGTTCAACACAATTTATAAAGAAAATGATAATGTTTTAACAAAATGTAATGAGTTAGGAACTATAGAGGTTTTGAATATAAAAGCAATTTTCATTAATAATTCATATCAGAAAGCAAAATTATATGGAACAGTATTAAAACTATGGTATAATCAGTATACAACTTTATATGAGAGTTATGATTGTGAATTGTTTTACTCTTGCGTTGATCTAAATACTCTGAATTTAAAAAAACCAACTTCTTTGATGTTGAAAAATAAAAAACACTATTTTTCTCCAACCAGTTCATTTATCGAAACAAATTAAATATAAAAAATACCAATTTATACTTATATTTTAAGCTACATGTTTAAAATAAATATATAACCATAATAAATTGGCAACATTATGTAAATTAACATTATGTAATTAATGATTTTATATTTAAAAAAAGATAAATTAACTATCATTTAATTTTTTTTACTAGATGTCCAAATTACCGTTCTTGGTTTGTAATTCAAATAGATGTAACAAAAAAACGTTTTTAAGCCTTCCTACAATAAGCAATGTTATTGAAAGAGGTAAACTTATATTTCAGTTTTAATTTATTTAAAATTAGTAACAAAAACTATCATTTTGTATTTGCAGCTAATTATTTTGGATTGTTTGGATCTACATTAGTCTTAGAGAAATGTGGATCAGAAATAGTAGATGACGAAATATTGGAGTTTTATGGCACTCAAATAATCAAATGGCAATCAAATAATTCGTTTATGTTGCTGAAAGATGACGAATTATGGACTCCGAAAATCACAACACCAGTCGGCGCAACCACAATTACTTCAGCTTTAGGAACAGAAATACCATTACAAATAGATACTTCAGAATATCCAACAAATAATTATTATTTAGTGTCCCAAGATGAATTAAATATTTCGTCGCCAGCTCCATCATTGGACAGCACAATTACAAATATTTCTTCACTAACTCCATCAATTACAAATATTTCGTCGCCATCATCATCATTATCATCAACGAATGAAACTTTTAAATTGTTTTCAAATTTTCAAGTACCATGGTCGAAATTACCTAAAGACATTAAGGATAAATTAAACAATAAACAACATTTGGAAAAACGATTGACTGCCTTTATTGAATATGTTGTTGATGATATAAGGCAATTTGCGGTTTATGTTCCGATGAGAGTTTTTCGCTCAATTGCTGGAGATATTTTAGCCAGTTATCCTGAATCGTTTCAAGGAGGCGTTGACGAAAATGAAAATTCTTCCTCCATTATAGAATGGCTGGTAACGAAGATGAGGAATAGAAATAATTATCTAAATTTAGGTATATGTATTAATAATAAAATTTATTAATTAAAATTAATATATTTCATGTATATTTTATTTTAAACATAATAGGTAATAAACGACTATGTGAATTTGTACCAATCAACAAAATTAAAAAAAGGAATGCATTCAGTAATTCATGTGCAAATTGGCAACCACCTATTGAATTTGATGTCCGAGCAACAAAAATATTAAAAACATTATTATTCAATTAATAAATTAATGGAGAACGATGAAGTGAAGATCTTACAATATATGATTAATTGTTATCAATTGCAACGAACTTATTTAAATAATCCGAAAAATTATCCTTCTATTAAACAAATACAGGAAGAATGGCCATATTTGTTTAATAAAAAGTGTTCATTTCAACACTTTATACAACTTACAAATATAACTGGAGAAAAACTTAATTCTACCTTTGATACTGAAAAACAAAAAATTATCAATTATTTAATTACTTCAAGTATAGAAAGTATTAAAAATGCTGTCAATGATGGTACAGAAGAAAGTATTTTGAAAGCGATATCTTTATATTTTAAAGAAAATTTAGAATATATAATCAAAACATTTCCAGTAAGTACATAATTTTAATTGTGAATTAAAAATCAATTTATCTATACCAATTTTTTTTAGATTGGTACATCATATGAAGATGTAAAAAAAGTAATACCAATTCCAGGAATTTGGATATCAACAGTAGGTAAGTGTATTTTTTTAAATTTGTTCGAATAATACAGGGTGCCAATGCTGCGAGTGCAGAAAATTCAGGAAGTAATTGGGCATGATGAAAATGAAAAAAAAACGGTCTCCAGGGCGGAGGGGTCCAAAATGTACCGTTATAGAATGAGAGAGATTTTATAATTTTGCAATTTGGTTTTCCGGTAAATCACTAAAAATGACTAAGATTTTGTGTCACAAAAAAAAAACGTTTTATTCCATACAGTTAAAGCTAGCCCTTTTTTAAAAGGAAGGATGATTTATTAGCTTTCCAATAATCCTAGTTTCGATCATTTCTGATAACATTTGTAGAAAATTTATCGTTTTTAGTGCTTAACCGGGAACCCAAATTACAAAATTTAAAAATGGCTGTCATTCTATAACGGTACATTTTGGACCCAAACCCAATCATGCCCAATCACCTCCCCAGTTTTCCGTACTCGTAACATGGACACCCTGTATATAGAATATAGAAAAATTTAAATTTTATTACAGAATCTTCTCTTGAAACAAAAACAGCTTACATTTTCATTGAAAAATTGGAAGTTATGTCAACAAATACTTTCAGCATATTTGAGTTAATGGTTCAATGTATTACTTATTTTTTTAATTTGAACATAGAATATCCGAAAGAACTGTCACAGACATTAGATTTTTTTGTTCGATTTTTCCTCAATCATTGTCCAGAAAAGGCTAGAGGGCCAAAAAAAAATATTAATAATATGGCAAAAATAAATAATTTAATTCGTAAATTAAATTCAAACTAAAATTATACTTTACATTTTTACTTTTATTATAATTGAACTATAATTTTTTTTATTGCGTATAAATAAAGATTTTGGAAAATCAAATGATATATGTATTATGAACTAATATATTCGATTTTTTTTATAATTTAAATAAATGTTATTGTCTATTAATTAAATGTTTTATTTGTAGTTTGGTATTAATTTCAGGTTTAATAAATTATGTTGATTAATCAACTTTTTAATTATAATGGAAATTCTATATTAGAGTTGGAAATCCAACAGCGATGCTAACAATTCAAACTCAATTTAAGTTTAATATTCAACTTAATTAGTTGAAAATTTATCTTTATTTTAAGATTAAAACTAAACGATTTTAGTTGAAAAATCAACATTATAAAAAGTGTTGATAATTGAACAATTGAATTTGATGATAATTGAACAATTTAATGTGTTAATAATTGAACAATTTTTAAAATAATAGCTTGTTGAAAAATTAGCAAAAGTTAAATTTTACTGCAATTAATGTGGGAAACCTGTTGCATACATTTAATGTAGCGAAATTAATCAAAAATTTCTTAGAGTGTAGATGATTTTGAAGAATCAGAAGATTTGGTGGACATCGCAGTACAAAATTTATATGAAAATGTTGATCGAAAAATGAATCAGGATCAGTTTACAGAACTACTGGTTGAATCTGTTGAAGAACTATCAAACCAAGAATTACCTGCTCCAGTAATAGAAACTAAAAAATCCAAAAGAACATATACATGGAGAAAAAAAGAATTTCATTCTCCAAAACTTCAATTTTCTGAAATATGTGAAGGTAAGATATAAAAAGGACTATTTAATATAGTCCTTTATATATGCATAGTTTTCAATTTATTTTTTATCTATAGATGAAGTACAAAATGAAATAAACCCCACACCATTACAGTATTTTTTAAAATATTTTCCAATTGATATAGTTGAATCAATTGCAAGTACCACTAATGAATATTATTTAGAAAAAACTGGTAATATTTTAATAACAAATAGTGACGAAATATACAAAATGATGGATATGGCTATTACAATGGGTACAATGAATTTACCTCGAATTTGTATGTATTGGAAAAAAACTACAATTGTTCCATCAGTTGCAAATGTCATGTCTAGACATAGATTTCATTTAGTACGTAATCATTTACATTTTTGTAATAAAAAAAATGATAATGATAAAATTTGGAAAGTTCGTCCTATTGTAAATTCAGTTCTTGAAAGATGTGGTCAATTAAAATTTCTGGAATTCTTATCTCTTGATGAAATGATGCTGCCATTTAAGCGTTATTGTGGAGAAACAAAAAAGTATATACAAATCCCACGACCAGAAATAGTATATAAATATAATAAACATATGGGAGGCGTAGATAAGATGGATTTTCTATTGTCATTATATAGAATTTCAATCAAATCAAAAAAATGGACATTAAAGGTATTTGATCATTTACTAGATTTATCGATTTGTAATTCTTGGTTGGAATATAGACGTAACATTTTGGCAAATGGTGAAAAAAAGTATAGGGATTTATTAGAATTCAGAAGTGAAATTGCAGAAGGTTTACTATTTTCCACAATAACAACTCCATCACGAAATCGTGGTAGACCACGTAAGTATCCACTTCAAGCGATGAAGAAAAAAAACAGAATCGGAAAATGGTCGAAATCAGACCTGGAATTTCTGAAAGATATGATAATTTTACAAACACCAAAGTTCCTTTATTTTGAAGAACGAAAAGTTCGTTTATTTTTATTTTTAATAAATGTTAATTAAACTAAAAATGATTGAGAAAAATTGTTTTATTTATATGTGGAAATAAATTTTTTTAATACAATTTAGGCAAAATGTTGCCATGCGACAACAGGTCGTAAAAAGGATTTCAGGACGATTAAAAAAAAAATTCACTTCAGATTATATTTCTTGAGCCAAAACTAGCACGGAAAATATGATTTCGTATTTTTAAATGATTTTTTTCTTTAATTGTATTGAAAGGGTTACTCTATAATTCATTTCAATCACATTTTTATAGACTGCACAAAGTGCATCCAAAAAGAGTGTCGAAATCGGAAAACTTTTATACTTGTATAAAATTAATTGTTCTTTTAAAACTCTTGTACTAGAAATTTTATTACGTCATATGATAAAACATTTGCGAAAAATTAATAATAACGAATTGATTAATTGCCCAATTGTTAATTGTCAAAAAGTTTTCAAAAATGAAAAATCTTTTCGCAATCATATTAATGTTTACCACAATATTAAATTCAACGAGAAATCGAATTTAGTAAAATCACCTTCTACATCTGAGTTACATAACCTTTTTACACCGGAACAAGAAATAGACAAAGTACCTTCAATAGATGATAAAATTGATAATGATTATTATAAGAGTCCGATACATTACACTTCTGCAAATGAAGTCGAAAGTTCTTCTATTAGTATTAAAAGTGAAATTGATATTTTACTGTTGACCCTTAAAACCGAGCATAATATACCTGAACTGGTTATATCACTAATTGCAGAAAAACTAATATTTTGTTCAGAATTATTAAAATCAGATTTTACACAGCACAGTCTATTGAAAAACTTTTACAAAATAAAAATGAACAGCTTCAATTAAAAAATAAAATTTTAAATCATTTTTTGCCTAAATTGACTTTAATATCTACTAATGCAGTTTCAGCCTATCGACGAAGTAAAAAAAATTCTTCAACAGCGTATCTGGTAAAACCTATTAAAATAAATTTAGGTTTAAACAATTATAAAAAATAAAAATTAAATAAAATTCATGTTTTAATTCATTAAACTATTTTCATGTCAGTAAAATGGGGTTACCACCATGTATTGGGCATGATTTATATGAAGGTATAATTCCAGTCGACTTATGTCTCGTTATACATTATTTTGTTAAAAAGAACTGGTTTTCTTATGATTAACTAAATATTTCTTTCGCGCGTTTACAGAAAAATCTGAAATATAATGTTAATTTTCCTGAAATCAAATGTAGTAGTAAAAAAATTTCGGGGCATGCTTTACAGAACTATTACCAACTGGCATTGTTTCCACTTGCAATAATTGATAAAGTTAAGGATCCAAACGATAGTGTATTAGAGATGATTATATTGTTATTAGAAATAACTCAAATAGTTCCCTCACATACAATTACATTTGATCATATTTACTGCTTAGAAGGATTGATCGATAGATATTTAGAGCTTTAGTTTGGTAAAAGATTTTTAAATGAGCTACAAACTAAAAAACAAATTCCAATAGAATTTGGTTTATTTACAATTACTGTGCCAGAAAATTATAACTATTATTCAAACAGAGTAATATATCTTTTATTGGCACTAAGTTTGTATATCTTTATTTTGGCTTGGTTTGACTAATTCGTATTGTTAATTTATTTCTTATGTATCTATTTATTTGAATAAGCTGAATAGGTCTTTAGTGAGAAATTTATTCAAGTGAACTAGATATTAATATACAAATTAACTGTTACGAAAAACTATTTTGTTATTACCAATTTCTTTCAACATTTTATATTTTGCATCAAGCTTTTTTAAGTTTCAACATTTTATATTTTGTATGAAGCTTTCTTTAATCATGAAATATTTTATTATAATAATAATAATAATTAAATATTTTTGTTTAGATAAATCATGTCATCATCACAACAACATTCGACAGCAAAAATTTGGGACCACGATCGAATTATTAAAAAAAGTTTTATATTCAATAATGATATAAAAGCTGTAATAAATAAAGGTTTGTTTTAATTTTTACATATTTTAATATAAGTATGTTTTCAATTTAATTAATTGCAGCAAATTATGCCGGCATATTAGGAAACAAATTAGTACTAGAGGCTGATGGAACCGAAATTGATGATCCTGATGTAATGGATTATTATTGCAAAAGTAATGAGGCATTTTTGCTACTTACGGAAAATTCATTATGGGTACCTGCAGCAAGCACATCATAACAAAAATTTTTAACTGTGCCAACAACAGAAAATTCTGTAGAGCCAAATCAGGTGCAAGCAGGGATGCCATACCTCCCGCCATCGGCGGCAACCTCCTGCTTATAGTACATAATTCCCGCTTCCCGCTTAGGCCTGCCAAATTCCCGCCAGTACTGAATTCGCTAATTTTTATTTTTATTTTAAAGACGCAGCCAACCAGTACCGATCAACTTACGATACGCTCTAACCGAATTCGAATTTTTGTTTATAGGGTGTTGGTATTTAAAACTTCAAGTTTGTGTGTTGTGTTGTTCGAATAATACAGGGTGCCAATGCTGCGAGTGCAGAAAATTCAGGAAGTAATTGGGCATGATGAAAATGAAAAAAAAACGGTCTCCAGGGCGGAGGGGTCCAAAATGTACCGTTATAGAATGAGAGAGATTTTATAATTTTGCAATTTGGTTTTCCGGTAAATCACTAAAAATGACTAAGATTTTGTGTCACAAAAAAAAAACGTTTTATTCCATACAGTTAAGCTAGCCCTTTTAAAAAAGGAAGGATGATTTATTAGCTTTCCAATAATCCTAGTTTCGATCATTTCTGATAACATTTGTAGAAAATTTATCGTTTTTAGTGCTTAACCGGGAACCCAAATTACAAAATTTAAAAATGGCTGTCATTCTATAACGGTACATTTTGGACCCAAACCCAATCATGCCCAATCACCTCCCCAGTTTTCCGCACTCGTAACATGGACACCCTGTATATAGAATATAGAAAAATTTAAATTTTATTACAGAATCTTCTCTTGAAACAAAAACAGCTTACATTTTCATTGAAAAATTGGAAGTTATGTCAACAAATACTTTCAGCATATTTGAGTTAATGGTTCAATGTATTACTTATTTTTTTAATTTGAACATAGAATATCCGAAAGAACTGTCACAGACATTAGATTTTTTTGTTCGATTTTTCCTCAATCATTGTCCAGAAAAGGCTAGAGGGCCAAAAAAAAATATTAATAATATGGCAAAAATAAATAATTTAATTCGTAAATTAAATTCAAACTAAAATTATACTTTACATTTTTACTTTTATTATAATTGAACTATAATTTTTTTTATTGCGTATAAATAAAGATTTTGGAAAATCAAATGATATATGTATTATGAACTAATATATTCGATTTTTTTTATAATTTAAATAAATGTTATTGTCTATTAATTAAATGTTTTATTTGTAGTTTGGTATTAATTTCAGGTTTAATAAATTATGTTGATTAATCAACTTTTTAATTATAATGGAAATTCTATATTAGAGTTGGAAATCCAACAGCGATGCTAACAATTCAAACTCAATTTAAGTTTAATATTCAACTTAATTAGTTGAAAATTTATCTTTATTTTAAGATTAAAACTAAACGATTTTAGTTGAAAAATCAACATTATAAAAAGTGTTGATAATTGAACAATTGAATTTGATGATAATTGAACAATTTAATGTGTTAATAATTGAACAATTTTTAAAATAATAGCTTGTTGAAAAATTAGCAAAAGTTAAATTTTACTGCAATTAATGTGGGAAACCTGTTGCATACATTTAATGTAGCGAAATTAATCAAAAATTTCTTAGAGTGTAGATGATTTTGAAGAATCAGAAGATTTGGTGGACATCGCAGTACAAAATTTATATGAAAATGTTGATCGAAAAATGAATCAGGATCAGTTTACAGAATTACTGGTTGAATCTGTTGAAGAACTATCAAACCAAGAATTACCTGCTCCAGTAATAGAAACTAAAAAATCCAAAAGAACATATACATGGAGAAAAAAAGAATTTCATTCTCCAAAACTTCAATTTTCTGAAATATGTGAAGGTAAGATATAAAAATGCCGCGCAGCCGAACTACTGATCAGTAGTTTTATAATTACGGGCTTTTTTTAAATTCAACTACTCTAAATGCATATTTGGAGTATATGTTGTTATTCGTGATTTTATACTACTAATTACTAAATTTAAGATGCGACATAAAACCTATTTTTTGGAGCTTATTCACAATTGGAAAACACATTTTGAAAACTCTTTTTCCATATTTTAGTATTTGGCGCCTCTAGCGGTAGAAATTTGAAATACAGTTAACGGCATCGTATTCTACTCTTAACTACCTTTCCAACGAGTAGTCGCACTTCATTTTTGGTGCACATTTACTATATTAAATTACAACTTTTTACTTGTATTTTACTGCCCTCTAGCGGCAAAAAATCAGATTATGAGGATGTCTGATTTATTTTAGTTTATATTAACTTTCCAGCGCTTGCTTTCCCTTCATTTTTGGTAAAGATTCACCAAGTTGAATAAAACTTTTAAAAAACAATATAATTTATATGTTTCACCCTCTAGTGGTAGAATTTAAAATTATAACAACTGTTGTTTTATATTACTACTTACTACCTTTCAGTTGCAACATTAAACCTAATTTTTGGGGCTTATTGACTATTGCAAATCACATTTTAAAAATTAACATTTTATATATTTTAGTTTTCAACGCCTCTAGCGGTAGAAATTTGAAATACTGTTATTAGCATAATATTCTACTCTTAAATACCTTTCCAACGAGTGGTCAAACTTCATTTTTGGTGCACATTTACTATATAAAATTACATTTTTATTCGGAAAAAGGTGTTTTGGCATAATGCGAATTGCGCCACCTACCGGCCAAATTTTGAAATTATATCAATTACATCTGGTTCTAAATAAATCAAGCTTTCCATTGGTGGGTCAGTCATGAACTTGTGTGTACAGTAACTATGTGAAATAACTGGTTTTTATTGTTTACACCGGACGGACAGACGGACAGACAGACGGACGGACAGACGGACAGACAGACGGACAAAAGCGTTAACATAAGGGATTTTTTTTTTAAAAAAAGCCCTAAAAAGGACTATTTAATATAGTCCTTTATATATGCATAGTTTTCAATTTATTTTTTATCTATAGATGAAGTACAAAATGAAATAAACCCCACACCATTACAGTATTTTTTAAAATATTTTCCAATTGATATAGTTGAATCAATTGCAAGTACCACTAATGAATATTATTTAGAAAAAACTGGTAATATTTTAATAACAAATAGTGACGAAATATACAAAATGATGGATATGGCTATTACAATGGGTACAATGAATTTACCTCGAATTTGTATGTATTGGAAAAAAACTACAATTGTTCCATCAGTTGCAAATGTCATGTCTAGACATAGATTTCATTTAGTACGTAATCATTTACATTTTTGTAATAAAAAAAATGATAATGATAAAATTTGGAAAGTTCGTCCTATTGTAAATTCAGTTCTTGAAAGATGTGGTCAATTAAAATTTCTGGAATTCTTATCTCTTGATGAAATGATCACCCTTATTACCGTAGTCGCTTCGCCAGTCGATACGCCAGTCGCCAGTCGATTCGATAGTCGATTCGATTGAGATTATTTTTGGTATGATGGTACTCGCTTCGCTTTTAGGCGACTCTCAATTGAGAAACACGGCAGGACGCGTATATTTTTTGTTTTCTGTATTGGCAGCACAGTCATTTTTTCATAATTTGGAAATTTATTTGACAGTTTGTCTATTTATTCGAATTCTTTTTTTAAATTAAGCAATTAATATTTAATAAAAAAATTTTAATGCTTCAAGCCAAAAATTAAAAATCCATATTTTACAAAATAATATTGCTAAATTCTATAAAAAAAATATATATCTTTAGTGTGTATTTCAATTCATAGAGGTGATTCTGGATTTTTTAAAGATTTTTATAAGATAAAACAAATTTAATTTTGATTACGTGTTTTTTTTTTATGAATTAGAATATATCAAGAAAATTTCTCCTTTGGAATTACCTGAAAAAAAAAAATTAAAATTAATTTTATAGAACAAAATTTATGTAATCTATACAATCAATTTTAATTCTTTTTTTTCCGGTAATTCCAAAGGAGAAATTTTCTTGATAAATTCTAATTCATAAAAAAACCACGTCATTAAAAGGAAATTTAAAATTATACCTAAATTTATTTTTAAATTAAGGTTTTTCCAAAATTAATTTTTTTGATAAATTCTATTTTTTTTTTCGGGTATTTCCAAAGTTGTAATTTTCTTAATTAATTTTCTAATTCATAAAAAACCGCGTCATCAAAATTAAATTTGTTTTATCTTAAAAAAATCTTTAAAAAATCCAGAATTTAAAATACTTTAATTAATAAACACAATAATTTTTTTAAGTTTAAATCTTAATGAAATTCCTCTATAAAAAATAACCTCTCGCTTGAAAAATTCTAGGCGAGTGAATTATCGACTGATATCGACTACAATCGAATCGACAGCGAGTACGGTAATACCATTTAGAGTCGCCCAGTCGATAAATATTTCGACAGCGAGAGAAAAAGCGAGTATGGTAATACCAATTCATGAGAGTCGACGCGTATCGACTGGCGAAGCGACTACGGTAATAAGGGTGGATGCTGCCATTTAAGCGTTATTGTGGAGAAACAAAAAAGTATATACAAATCCCACGACCAGAAATAGTATATAAATATAATAAACATATGGGAGGCGTAGATAAGATGGATTTTCTATTGTCATTATATAGAATTTCAATCAAATCAAAAAAATGGACATTAAAGGTATTTGATCATTTACTAGATTTATCGATTTGTAATTCTTGGTTGGAATATAGACGTAACATTTTGGCAAATGGTGAAAAAAAGTATAGGGATTTATTAGAATTCAGAAGTGAAATTGCAGAAGGTTTACTATTTTCCACAATAACAACTCCATCACGAAATCGTGGTAGACCACGTAAGTCTTCCACTTCAAGCGATGAAGAAAAAAAACAGAATCGGAAAATGGTCGAAATCAGACCTGGAATTTCTGAAAGATATGATAATTTTACAAACACCAAAGTTCCTTTATTTTGAAGAACGAAAAGTTCGTTTATTTTTATTTTTAATAAATGTTAATTAAACTAAAAATGATTGAGAAAAATTGTTTTATTTATATGTGGAAATAAATTTTTTTAATACAATTTAGGCAAAATGTTGCCATGCGACAACAGGTCGTAAAAAGGATTTCAGGACGATTAAAAAAAAAATTCACTTCAGATTATATTTCTTGAGCCAAAACTAGCACGGAAAATATGATTTCGTATTCTTAAATGATTTTTTTCTTTAATTGTATTGAAAGGGTTACTCTATAATTCATTTCAATCACATTTTTATAGACTGCACAAAGTGCATCCAAAAAGAGTGTCGAAATCGGAAAACTTTTATACTTGTATAAAATTAATTGTTCTTTTAAAACTCTTGTACTAGAAATTTTATTACGTCATATGATAAAACATTTGCGAAAAATTAATAATAACGAATTGATTAATTGCCCAATTGTTAATTGTCAAAAAGTTTTCAAAAATGAAAAATCTTTTCGCAATCATATTAATGTTTACCACAATATTAAATTCAACGAGAAATCGAATTTAGTAAAATCACCTTCTACATCTGAGTTACATAACCTTTTTACACCGGAACAAGAAATAGACAAAGTACCTTCAATAGATGATAAAATTGATAATGATTATTATAAGAGTCCGATACATTACACTTCTGCAAATGAAGTCGAAAGTTCTTCTATTAGTATTAAAAGTGAAATTGATATTTTACTGTTGACCCTTAAAACCGAGCATAATATACCTGAACTGGTTATATCACTAATTGCAGAAAAACTAATATTTTGTTCAGAATTATTAAAATCAGATTTTACACAGCACAGTCTATTGAAAAACTTTTACAAAATAAAAATGAACAGCTTCAATTAAAAAATAAAATTTTAAATCATTTTTTGCCTAAATTGACTTTAATATCTACTAATGCAGTTTCAGCCTATCGACGAAGTAAAAAAAATTCTTCAACAGCGTATCTGGTAAAACCTATTAAAATAAATTTAGGTTTAAACAATTATAAAAAATAAAAATTAAATAAAATTCATGTTTTAATTCATTAAACTATTTTCATGTCAGTAAAATGGGGTTACCACCATGTATTGGGCATGATTTATATGAAGGTATAATTCCAGTCGACTTATGTCTCGTTATACATTATTTTGTTAAAAAGAACTGGTTTTCTTATGATTAACTAAATATTTCTTTCGCGCGTTTACAGAAAAATCTGAAATATAATGTTAATTTTCCTGAAATCAAATGTAGTAGTAAAAAAATTTCGGGGCATGCTTTACAGAACTATTACCAACTGGCATTGTTTCCACTTGCAATAATTGATAAAGTTAAGGATCCAAACGATAGTGTATTAGAGATGATTATATTGTTATTAGAAATAACTCAAATAGTTCCCTCACATACAATTACATTTGATCATATTTACTGCTTAGAAGGATTGATCGATAGATATTTAGAGCTTTAGTTTGGTAAAAGATTTTTAAATGAGCTACAAACTAAAAAACAAATTCCAATAGAATTTGGTTTATTTACAATTACTGTGCCAGAAAATTATAACTATTATTCAAACAGAGTAATATATCTTTTATTGGCACTAAGTTTGTATATCTTTATTTTGGCTTGGTTTGACTAATTCGTATTGTTAATTTATTTCTTATGTATCTATTTATTTGAATAAGCTGAATAGGTCTTTAGTGAGAAATTTATTCAAGTGAACTAGATATTAATATACAAATTAACTGTTACGAAAAACTATTTTGTTATTACCAATTTCTTTCAACATTTTATATTTTGCATCAAGCTTTTTTAAGTTTCAACATTTTATATTTTGTATGAAGCTTTCTTTAATCATGAAATATTTTATTATAATAATAATTAATAATTAAATATTTTTGTTTAGATAAATCATGTCATCATCACAACAACATTCGACAGCAAAAATTTGGGACCACGATCGAATTATTAAAAAAAGTTTTATATTCAATAATGATATAAAAGCTGTAATAAATAAAGGTTTGTTTTAATTTTTACATATTTTAATATAAGTATGTTTTCAATTTAATTAATTGCAGCAAATTATGCCGGCATATTAGGAAACAAATTAGTACTAGAGGCTGATGGAACCGAAATTGATGATCCTGATGTAATGGATTATTATTGCAAAAGTAATGAGGCATTTTTGCTACTTACGGAAAATTCATTATGGGTACCTGCAGCAAGCACATCATAACAAAAATTTTTAACTGTACCAACAACAGAAAATTCTGTAGAGCCAAATCAGGTGCAAGCAGGGATGCCATACCTCCCGCCATCGGCGGCAACCTCCTGCTTATAGTACATAATTCCCGCTTCCCGCTTAGGCCTGCCAAATTCCCGCCAGTACTGAATTCGCTAATTTTTATTTTCATTTTAAAGACGCAGCCAACCAGTACCGATCAACTTACGATACGCTCTAACCGAATTCGAATTTTTGTTTATAGGGTGTTGGTATTTAAAACTTCAAGTTTGTGTCAAACATGAAAAGTTTTAAATTTGTGTCAAACAAATCAGTAATTTTGAAAACGATTACATAAATTAAGAGTCTAAAATTAAAAGTAGGTGATTATTATTATTTCCAGGTGTAATTACCATAAAAAATTACCATAAAAGTTAAAATTAGTCTGTTATTGTTTCCAGGGTTTAATTCGTATTTGTTTCCAGCATCCAGCAAGGTTTAATTCGTTTAATTGACTATAGTAAAATATATAGAGGCAAAAAATGAAATTCTGGAAGCCATTTAAAAATATAGAGCTGTTTAAAGAAATAAGAAATTAAATTTAAATTAATTGTTAAAAAAAATTGACCAAGGTTGGTCCAAGGTTAATTGAATTGGCTTATGTCAGTAATTTAACTATTATTTTTTGTTGCCCCTTCAAATTAATAGAAAATGTTAAACATTTCATCAAGTTCTTCGGAAAGTGAACCACCAACACAAACGATTGGGAACTTTGCGTATTTCTTTAAAAAAAATGGATTTGACAAGAGAACATTTCCGTGCAATAATTTTTTATAATTTTAAAAGAGGGTTGACACGAAAACGGTGTTTGGAAGAGCTAGTAAGTATTTTTGGCGAAAAAGCACCATCTATAACAACAATAAAAAATTGGTTTAATGAATTTGGCCGTGGACGTAATACTATTGCTGATGAATCTCGAGAGGGTCGACCAAAAACAGCTGTCACTCAAGAAAATGTAGCTGCCGTTCGTCGTATGATTGAAGAAGATAATCGAGTAACCTATAATGTTGTATCTGCATTCTTGGGCATAGGCATGAAATCAGGACAAACGATTTTACATGAGCATTTGAATGTAAGAAAATTGTGTGCTCGTTGGATTCCACATAATTTAACACCGGCTCAAAAAGCGGCACGTGTCGACTGGTGCAAGAAAACTCTGAAACGGTTCAAAAGAGAGACGTCAAATTTAGTATATAATATCGTCACAGGTGATGAATCGTGGATTTATGCTTTTGATCCGGAAACAAAGCGACAATCGAGGCAATGGGTCTTTGGAAATGAAGATAACCGAACAAAAGTTAGACGAGGACGGAGCGTCGGAAAAAAAATGGTAGCTACTTTTTTCTCAATTACCGGTCCCATAGCAACAATTCCACTACATGATAGAAGAACCGTAAATGAAAAATGGTATAGTCACGTTTCTTTGCCAGAAGTGATTAAAAAGGTGCGAGAAAAGCGACGCAAGGGACAGATAGTTTTGCATCATGACAAGGCATCAGCGCATACAGCTGTGGAAACAATTTCATTTTTAACCCCAAACAAAGTAAATTTAATGGGTCATCCGCCCTACAGCCCAGACCTGGCACCTTGCGATTTCTAGCTATTTGCTGAAATTAAAAATATGATGCGTGGTACTCGTTTTAACACGGCCGAAGAAGCGGTAACTGAGTATGAAAATTTAATTTCTATAGTGCCTCCGGAAAAGTGGAAAAATTGCTTTAAGGACTGGTTTGAGCGAATGACCAAATGTATTAAATGTAAAGGGGAATACTTCGAAAAACTATAAATAAAATATTTTTTCGAAATAATTTTGTTTTATTTGCTAGGCACGAAATTTTATGTGTGACCCTCGTATAATTACAAATTTGGGGCGATGAATTGCCGCCACAGGAATTAAGGCCAAATAGCGATTAATTCACTTAATATTGCATCAATATGCAAGGCGTTAATTCTCGCCTAAATACCTTTTGTTATTTTGAGTCACACAATATTTTTAAAGAGATTTCAGAATAATATGTATAGCATATATTGAGAGAGCGGGTTCCAATGTTATGTTATGACCCACGAACAGAAATTGAAAAATTCGCATTTGTTCTACATGCGAGTTCTTTATTATTATATATTCTTTGGTAATATGTTGTTATTGTAATTAAAAAAACGTATGAATGAGCGCCGAGACAAAACCCTTCTTACCTTGATGATATTCTTGGAGACAGGAAATATTCCTCCGTCCAATAAATATTTTGCATATTCTACAAAAGGTGCTGCAATTAATTTAGCAGTCGAAATTATGGAAAAAATTCATCCAACTGCATATACAAATTCTGATATGGCTTTTGGCGAGAACGAGAATACTAAAATTGTTGAAATTGAAGAAAATACTATACAATTAAATGGACAATCGTCGTCATCGTTACACGACCAACACCAACTACAAAATGCAATTTTATCAATTACTTATGTTGATGATAAAACGGAAACTAGTATACAATCAGGACTTCGAAAAGATTTTTTACTTTTAAGTAATACAAAAGAGAGATATAAGATTTTAAAAATTCTATTGTGGAACAGAAGTTGAATTATATTATCAATCTGTCCCGGATCACAATTTAATTAAAGAATTCAAATTTAATGTGATTTTTACATAACATTTTGTGAACACTTAAGAAAAAAAAATAGATTTCGATGATCAGGTATTGATTATAATTCCAAAATTCTCACCTGAGCATGTTGTATCTGGGGAATCTAATAGTGTTCTAAAATTACTGATTAATATGTTTCCAGACATTGAGCTAGGAAAATCAGAAAGTATTAATTCAGAATACCAAGGTTTAGCTGACTACTCTCTAAAATTTTTTTGGCTAGATTACCTAGCTCTAGTCTACCTAGGAATATTTTACTGCTTTTTTCAGTTAACATAACTATAGGACTATTGCTAGTAGCTAGAATTGACAAATAAATCTAGATACTGTATATAGATATATAGTGAACATTAAGAAATAATAACACATTAACTGGATTCTAGTTGTACCAATCGTATTCCCGTTTTAGTAAATCCTAAAATTTTAATTAGAATTTTTTTTTAACACTTTAACTAGAAATTACAGTGATATGTGAAATATACCAGACTAGCTGTCTTTACTAGAATCGTTTATCCGTTTAGCTTTCTTAACTAGAATCTAGTTGACATTCAATCTAGTTGACATACATAATTCATTTTCATAATTTTTTTTATTTTTAACGAATATTTGCGATAAGTATTCAATCAGAACAGAACCCTATTATATATATCCACAAATTTACTGGGATCATTTCATTTTTATTTCATCTCTCCATGTAGAAAAATTCAGTTTAAAAGAAAATTTTTTGATATTTTTTTCTGGCCAGTTGCAAAAAGTTTGTTTTCTGTCATTCAAAAAAGTCAAAAACGGTTGTGTTCGTGTGGATTGCACAAGGAATTCTATCCGTTAATTCAATTTCATTTATAAAATCGAAAGAGGGCTCTTGTTTTAATTTTAAAATATCACATGAAATGATAAATCCAGATGAAGCTCAAGAAGAAGAGTTATTAAATGAGTAATGATTAGGTTATAGAAACCATATATAATGTTTCCAGTTTTTTTGCCATTAATTGTTTTTTAATGTATAATAATACATAATAATAAAAAAAGAAATAAATATTAATCATTATGATGATTTAAAAAATTATGATTTAAAAAAACCATAAAATACACTAAAATTACATATTTTGTTCATTTTTCTATTTGCAAAAAAATTTACTTCCAATGTGGTACAATCGCTTGGAATTTGGTACCATTTCGATGGCATTTATAATAGTAAAAAGTTATCATTTCGTTTTCAATTTTAAAAAAGAAAACAAGTAAAGTAAATAAGTGAAACGTGTGGATTTTTGTGTTTTTTCTGTTTTTTAACAGTGTTTTTTTAAATAAATATATGAACAATGGATATGGACGAAGTATATAATTTTCTTTTAGAGAAAAATATGGATAGTGAAGTGGCTCCAAATTCTAAAAGGTAATTTTAATAAAATTTGTATTATAATTTTCATAATTATAAAATGCTATAAATTGGAAAAGTTTGTGTTAAAATATGTTAAAATAATAATTTGTGTTTAATTCCAATTTTTAGTCTTTTTTTGTATTTTTCTGAACTTTTAAATAATTGGATTATATATATAGATAATAAAAAAAAATCCAGTGTGCTATTATTATTTACAACTCTGAAATATATATATTATATGGCTGTGCGCATAATCGCCCAAAACCAAATCGCCCAAAAAAAAAAATGAAGAACCACCCAAAAAATTGACAAACATTTTTTGGGTGTTTATTCATTTTTTTTGGGCGATTTTGTTTCTATATTTTTGGGCGATTTTTTATTACGAAAAGTTAACAGACCCAAAAAAAATATTTTGAGCGATTTTTCATTATGGAATAATTTCTTGAATTACTTTGAAAAACAATGGATAAAAAAAGTAATGTAGTAACAAATATTTTATTTATCAAAAAATTAAAAAAAGGGTTTTACTTAAGTTTAAAATTAATATTAATCATTATGATGACACACAAAAAAAGTCACTATAGCTAGAACTACATCTGATATAGAAAAGCAAGCATATATAATAGAATTTTGGGCAGAGAAAGAAAAAGAAGTTTATTTAAAAATGGAAAATAATTTATTTAGAATATGAATTAGTTAATGGAAAAAAAAATAAAAGTGTGTTATTATATGTATTGAGTGAAAAACAATTATATAAAATAAAAACAAAAACAAATAAAAAATTATATTATGTTTGTTATCAAAACAACAACAATAATTGTACAGCGCGAGTTGAATTAACGAATGGTGTTTGTTATAGATCCAAAAAAAATACCAACCATAATCATGGTGATCAGGGACAGAAATACAAGGAATGTAAATGTATTAATGGAATTAGAGAAGATTGTCTAACGACAGCAGCTGTTTTGGGCGATGCTAACGCTTTAAGTGGTATTCGTGGTGCATTCAAACGCGCATGCGAAAAGTAATTATATAACGTTGTTTTTCTCTTAATGAGATAATTATGTATTATGTTGTATTCGTTTGTATTACTGTGATATGGTGGTTTTATGTTTTCATAATTATAAACAATTTGTGGACTCTTTTTTAATATAAATATATTTTATTTTTAGAGATCAGGACTCATCTCAATATTTAAATTATAATAAAATGAAACGTGGATTGCAAATATAACTAACAAAATTTTTGCAAGGTCTCCACAATCACCATTGGAAGTGTTGGAAGCATTCCAAAAGGAAGAAATATGGAAACAATTTGGTGTGACTAAACATGACGAACAATTTCAAACTCCACTCGAAAAATCTGGTTGTATTAAATATAATTTGTTATAGCGATGTGCCCCGCGCCGCGCATTTTCAGAAGAGCTATTGAATTTTAAATAAACTTCCTTTGTGCACATGCCATATATGTATGTATACTCAGAGAAAAAACCGTAGTAAAACCAACTAAAATGACTGGTGAAATATTTTATATGGACTGCCTAGAATTAAGTATTATTATCTAAATTATTAGGTATTTTATACATAGTAAAAACATAAAAAGCTTAGTTGAACCATCTTAAATTTTTTTTATGATTTTTACAAGTTTGAGAGAACAATTTGGTTACAACCTTGTGCAATGCAGTGAAGAATTAAGGCAGATCACTTAAAAATTAGTTAGGTGAATCAGTCTAAAATATTGTGTGATTGTTCTATTCAATTATTTTGTAATTTTTTACAAAATTTTGGGCAATTACATAGATTCACATTTTATATGAACATTTTTTTACTATCGCTTTTTAGATTTTGTATGAACATTTAAAGATGTGGAAAATTATTTGAGTTTGCCAAATTCTAGTTGGGGCTTTGGATAGCTTTCGTTAAATTAAGGCAATAATGTTCAGTGGCATTTTTTGTTTAAATGCTAGTTTAAAAAGTTATTTATATCCGCATCTCACTCTAAGTTCAGTAATCAGATATTTAAAGCTTCCTCAAATTTATAGATGGCGCCTTCACTTACAATTTTTCGTAAATTTTACGCTTCGTATTCGTCACAATAAGCCGGATCGGATGGCTGCAGTTGCACCACGGAGTTGATGTCATTCCAAAACCCAAACCTAACGCTTCGTATTTTGATTCTGGATATCATTTTCGTATTTTTGACAACCTGAAATTTGCGTATTTCTATAATTTGATGTGAACGGCTATTTTAAATTAATTTTATTTTATTTTAAATTTTTTTTTAATAATAGCAAAGCAATCATTTATCAATGAAATTAGTTGTAAAAATTGCTAAAGCGTAAATTTACAACCAACAAAATTAGTTGTCAAAATTAAGAAAGCGTTTACGAACATGTGTGCCTCTACGGCATGTTTTCAAATACGGAAATTTTCGTATTTTTTACAATTTTGGTATCAAAAATACGCAAATACAAAATAAATTTGAGCAAATTGAAGTGAAGGCGACTAATATATATATCAACAAAACTTTCTAAGCAGTAAGTATATCTTTTATTTGTATTTTGTTACAGTTTAATAAAATTAGTACATTCATAAAATTAGTTTTCTACAGGTAATTCATGTAGTTTTATTTTCTGCGAAGGATGTCAGATTATCGTTGTCATATTAATTTTAAGAGAAATATCGTATTTACTTAAGTACAAAAGAAAAACTAATATTAAAAGGTATACATTTGGTAGCCCTATTCATCGTAGCAATTTTAATTTATTGTACTTTTTTTTTGCAAGAGGTACAGTTATGGAATAAGATATTTGCTTAAACATTAAGCAAATTGTACCAGTAACTTTTATGATTTCAGTTCGACCGCCTAATATTGCTGACAATATTTGGCTGTTTCGCCTAAGTATTGTGTAAGATTATAAAAGTTTTTGTATGATTTTGTGTATTATACTTTACCTTTGCAGAAACATACATTGTATTTTTACAGTTCTGTTTAGCTTAATATAAATGAATGCATTTTGTGCATGTGTATTAGTGAGATGTAAGATAATATAGAATATAATAGATTATAGAAGAATATTCACTATATATTTGAATTCTATTGGAGACGGTTGTTTTAAAAGAAAGTGCGTGAAAAAAAATTGTTAGCTGTGAAAATAATTAATATATAATAAAACTTACGTTGTGTTATTATTTATTAACAATATTTGGAACATTTATTATTTGAATAATAAAACAAAACTGGTAAGTATTGTTTAATTTTGTAAAAAGTTGTTTTTTATTATATTCAAAGCTACACGTTATTGATAGGGTTACCGCATTCATGCATTACAATTCTCGATATATTTTTTATAACTTTGTATTTTACAATATTTATTTTAAAAATATTTGGCTATGTTACAGATTAATTTTACATTTTAAACTACCTTGACATTACAAAAATACTCGAGACGAAGACAAAACTTTTACGAAAACGTTCAAAATTTGGTGTGTTTAGTTTTAGAAATATTACGTATGAAATCAAAATGATGAATTGTTTTATATGCTTTCGAAAATTTCAAAGCGCAAATGTATTAATTGGTCATTTAAAAATAATACATGGATGTGGCAAAGACAGTACATATATTTGTACCTATAAGACATGTAATCAATATTTCCAAAAGAGCACCACTTTTAAAAAACACATAACTAAATGCCATAATGACGGTTCGCCTTCAAAAATTTATTCCAAATTCTTATCTCGAAACGTTGCACAATCTGAAACGGAACAGATTAATTCAGAAATATCTTTTAAATCACATACTTTTGAAAAACCACATGATATTATTCAGCCGCTGACAAAAGATTACTATTTTAATACTGACGAATGTAAAACTAAGTTTCTTGATGGTACTATAAGATTTATTTTAAAGATGCATGACAGCAATAATTTTACAAGAAAAGATGTCATAAATTTACAGAAAAATATTAATGAGTATAATTTTAATGAATATCAGATCCTTCGCTCATGAATTATGCAAAATTTATTGTGAAAAATTGGAAATGGTTTTAAATATTTTTAAGGATCCCTTTAAAGATATTGACTCTGAGTACAAGCTTTTACATGTCTTAAAAGATCGCGATAAATTTCATAACCCTCATGAATTCATCACAAATAAACATATTTGAGAAGTCCATATTCGTGGCATTGTCAACTGTGATGAAATAATTGATAAAGGCATTATACTTCCATTGGAATTTCAATTTAGAAAAGTTTTTGAAAAGAAAGACACTTTAAAAAATTGTCTTGAGAAAATTGAAAAACTGAAACTAGAGGTAAATATTTCAAATTTTGTGCAAGGAAAATTATGGCAAGAAAAATGCGATTTATATCCAAACAAAATTCTATTACAATTTTCCTTTACTAGACAGTCTATCAAAACTTGATGAAATTTACACAGCTGCTCTGTTCAAAGCTAAAGACATAAAAAAATATGGTAATAATTTAGCAATGAGTACATTAATAAGACATATTATTTCTTTAGAAGTCGATGGTTTAACTTTAAAACTACCTGAGGGTTATAAAAAAGTACATTTTGTTTTAGGGCTGATACTTGGAGATAATCTAGGATTAAATCAATTACTGGATTTTAGTAGATCCTTTTCTGCAAATAAGTATTGTAGATTTTGCAAAGAAAGCAGAGAATCTGCTAGAGTTTTAGCGAAAGAAAATAATATTTCATTAAGGAATATAGAAAATTATGAAGAAGATATTGTAACCGACAATTCTTCAGAAACAGGTGTTTCTGCAAAATCATTACTAAATAATATTCCTTCATTCCATGTGACAACAAATTATGCTGTTGATATAATGCATGACGTTTTTGAAGGAATTTGTCATTACAATTTATCGCAAGTAATATTACATTATATCAATAAACGTACATTTACATTACAAACTTTAAATAAATTGAAACAAAATTTTTCTTACGGCGAATCTGAAATTGGAAATATGAGCAAAGAAATTACTCTTACGCATTTAAAGAAAAGAAAACTTAATACTTCTGCAAGAGAAATGTGGACATTCACACATTTTTTTACTGTTATGATAGGTCATTTAATTCCCTCAAATGACGAAGTCTGGATGTTTGTATGTAATTTTATTAAAATTGTGGATATATTGCTTTTACAAAAATTTGACAACGACACTATTGAATTATTAGCGAACCTAATTGAACAACATAATAATCAGTATGTAAGGCTATTTAATGACAATTTGAAACCTAAGTACCACTTCTTAATTCATTATCCTAGAATAATTAAGAATTCGGGACCTCCAAAATTTTACTGGTGTTTCAGGTTTGAAGGCAAACATCGGGAACTGAAAACGTATTCAAAAGTAATAACAAACCGACAAAACGTGCCTTTAACCTTAGCTACAAAGATTCAATTAAAGTTCGCAAACAAATTGATGGTAGAAAAAGATTTTGATTTTTATTCAAACTTTGACAAAAAACAGAAAATTGAAGAAAGTGTGTTTATGGACTTGATATGTAGTGAACTGAAAATCACAGGAAATACTTTTCAAAGCTTTTCACATCTTTTATTAAATGGACTGGTATATAAAAATGGATTTTATTTAACCAAATCAAATGGTTATTCTACTGAACTATATAAAGTTTTGGAAATAATTGTATTACGAGAAAATGAAAGCACATATTGTTTATGCGAAAGCATACCAATTGCTTATAATGATCACTTTGTTTCTTATGAAATCTTACCTGTAACTGAAAACCTGTATAAACCTTTGGTTTTACCTGTTAAATATTTTGACGGACCTCCAATACATACTAACCGAACCCGAAATGGAAAAACAGTAATAAGAAAAAAGAATTTTTTTTATGTTTAAAAACAAAAATTATTATCAAATCACCAATTTATATGTCTATATTCTTTACTCTTATAACTTTATTATATTTTCCAGCGAAACATTATAAAATGACTAACATCATAGATTCTAATTTAGTTCACTTACAAAACTGTCCTTCGAACCAAATTTTGCAAATTGAAGGTAGAAACTATTTAATTTATAACAGCACAAATGAAGATTTGACAGACAAAGAACAGAATGTACTTGACACAACGAATGAAATTATTTTGACTAATACTGCTGAAATAATAGACTACCGGGAATGTTCCAACAAAACTGATGAATCTTTGTCTGAACTCTTGGATAAATGGGGGATGTCTGATGAAGTACACCATATACTCATTTGTATGAAAAATTAAATTAATTTAAAAAAGTATATATACAATTTACTAAATTTATTTTTTGTCAGCTAAGAAAATTACCATAGAAGGATTAAGTTGTATTTGAATTTAAGCTGGCAGAGTGGCAAAAGGAATTGGTATAAAAAAAAATTATGAAGGAAAATATTATTGTATTAATTAAATTTACAGGGATGGGAAGGCCATTGCATTCAGAGTACGACCGAGATACTTTATCCATGAATTCATCGATCGCTGCATGGATTCCAGTAATTGTGCATCATCAGTCAGCTCTCCATCTCCAGGGCCAAGTTCAAAATGTCTCGAAGAAGTTAATAAACAAAATTGTCTTCTAAATAAAAACTAATATCTTCTTTTTTTGTATAGAAAACTGTAGCCGAAATTTTAAATCAAACAGCACAAGGTATATTCTTAATCACCTTCTACCATAAGTCTGGCAGGCTGGAACCTGCTCATCGTACTAATCTTGTCCACCGCGTTATACAATTTTATATTGAAAATGACATTAAACTTACAGTTGCAAAATGCAGGGATTTATCGGAACAAATTGTTGTACTGTTCCCTACTGAAAATCAGGTAAACAAATTAACAGAATTAAGACACACAAAGCAATAATCAATATAAACTGCATGTATACTTAAAGAAAACTTATTTCATCGCAAGAGGCAGTTTACCTCCAAAAGGAAAACTTTGGGACAGGTATCAAAGTAGGAAAAGAAGTATGAAGCAATTGAAAAATGATTCCGATCAAATTAAAATATCTTCAAAAAAGAAAAATGTTGTTTCCTCACGAAAATTGGCGTCTAATATAGCTATTGATCAAGGTAACTATTATTTATGGCGCTTTTTATAAAATGCAGCTCAAATAACTACAATATTAATATTTATATTAAAATTAACTAAATAAATATTAACTATTTATTGCAGGAATGTGCCAAGAGGAGTTGGAACAAACTAGAAGCACTTTGAAGCATTTGCGGAAATGGGACGAGGTTTTAATAAAGTGGAAACAGACGATTGCTTTTCGTAGAAACTCAATTGATGCTAATAAAGATCAAAATCTTTTCCAACTATTACATGATTGGCCTTTATATAAATATTCACAAGCACCGGAACTGGTAACCAACTATATTATTTAAAAATATTTCAAAATCAGATTTATATTAACCACTTTATTATTTTACTTGATACAGGTAGATATTGATTTTGAGTATTTCGACTCCAAAAAGGAGTCCTTTTATTTGCAATGGGATAAGTTTTGCGCCGGTATACCTAAAATTTATCAAGAAAGAATTAAAGATCCTTGTTCAAAACGTCAGCTTTCCGAAGTTATTCAAAACAGAGACAAAATTAATTCCGGTATGAACAGCTAAAAAAAACCAGATTACATTTATTAAATAAAAATTTATCTTTTCCAGATTCCATAAATGTACTGTATATGCAATTATTACATGCTATTTTGGTCCCTACAACAATAGTTTTGTCTGGAAAACGAAAAAAATATAGCATTAAAGATTCACAACAATCTTTTCAAATAATTGTCCACTCATATAAAGACATCGATCAGGAGCTTACCAAAATGCGTAATGATTGTAAGGCACAAAAGACATGCTTGCAACCGCTTATTGTTGTCGTCGGCAATCAATTTGATTACAAAGATTTTTTCGTTGTAATTGATGATATAAAATTTAAATTTAATACTTATCTTGCAGCATTAGAATATTGCTTTAAAGTATTCTATGTTTTAAATTTAAAGTATCCAAATGCAAGTCTTTTAGTTTGGATATTAATTCAAAAATTATTTTTTGGAATTGACGGAAATGAAGATTATCCGATTGTTGACACATTAATTGGAGATATAAAACAAAACGTTTAATGTGTTGAATTTCAAAAATAATTTATATAATTTAATTAGTGGTTTTCTTTTGACTATTTAAAAAATTTATCTATATTGTTGTGAATCTTTAATAATGAACTGAATTTTTTTTTAAATAATTTTATAAATAATGAATTGAATAATTTTTCAATACGATAAATTTTTTGAATCAATAGAAAATCATATAAGTTTCAAACTATGTATTTAAAAAATAAAAAAAATTCACACAATACTGTGAATAATTAGTGTGAAAATTTTTAAGAAAATAACACATGTTATTTAAAATTTAATACTTATAAGTAATTTAATTGGTGATATTATACCAAACGTGCAATGTTTTGTCACAATAATATAATTTTATATATTATGAATTACATAAATTACTCTTTAATGAATTACATAAATAATTTAAATACTTTACTTAGTTTTAAATTTCGAAATGTTAAGAAAAGTGAGGAATAAAAAGCAATTCATATCATATGTATACTTTGAATTATTGTTTATTTTATTTTTCACAAATTAATATATTTTATGTTTTTCATTTCACATTTATATATTTCACCTAAATCTGGATAGTTTTTCATCGAAGTTACTTTTATAATAATTCAGCTAAGTATAAAATTGTTTCGTATATATGCTTTGCTAAATCATCTAATTATTTTGGGTGAGAAAATGACTAAAGCTACGATAAATTATACAATTCCAAGCTAGCAAATTGACTTAACAACATGTATAGAACAATTATGACAATGTATATTTTGTTAACAAGTTGCATTGTATGATTTGATAAAGTTTATGATAATTTATTTAATTGATAATAGGAGAAGCATTACCAAAATAAACTTTGTTCGTTCACCTAAAAACTTCGAAGGATCAATAATGCCAAATTACTTGGGTGCGTTGTAGTAGGTTTTTTTTTAATTATACATAAGCTTTTGGCTCAGTGTATATATATAATTGTTTTGTTGTGTATATAAAAAACAATTATTAAAAGAGAAATTTTAAATTTATTTTTATCCACAGATTTTTCCTTTCATGTTCATTTTAATGGATAAAAAAACAACTAATGCATATAAACATTTATTTCAATATATTGATAAAAATATTTTCAAATTTGAAGCAAATTCTTTTGTTATCGATTTTGAGGTAGCTTTATCCAAATCTTTATTATCAATTTATGCTCAAGCAAAGATATATGGTTGCTGGTTCCATTATTGCCAAGCTATACGAAGAAATATTTCAACAAAGCACAAGGATTTAGCCCATTTAATTAGAACCAATAAAAATGCTTCAATTATATTTCATAAATTTATGTCCTTAGCATTATTACCAGAGGATTGTATTGAAGAAACTTTTGTTATGATGAAAAAAAAAATTCAAGAGTACAATTTCTCTGTTAATGCTTTTAACAATTTCTTGAATTACTTTGAAAAACAATGGATAAAAAAAGTAACGTGGTAACCAACATTTTATTTATCAAAAAATTAAAAAGTTTACCTAGGTTGGCACCCCTAACTTTTCTGTTTTTAAAAAAGCAACCAGAACTACATCGGATATAGAAGCATATAATGGAATTTTGGGCTGGAAAAGAAAGGATTCTTTAAATTCGTAAAGAAAGGATGGAAATTTCTTTAAATTCGTCAAGGTAATTAAATTTTTTTTTTATTTTTTTTTTTTTTTTTATTCTTTTTTAAGGTTTTTCAAGAAGAAGAATTCATGAAAAGTCGTGGTTTTGCTATTTTAATAGATAGCGGTGGTGTTTTAGAGCAGGCATGCTTAACCTGCGGCTCATGAGCCGCATGCGGCTCTTACGATAATTTTGTGCGGCTCTAATAATTTTTCTGAATATATACTATTTGTGGCTCAAATAAGAAACACATAACGACATAACGTTTTAGATTTTTATACTGATTAAATTTCAGTGCTTACATACTTCAATTTGATAATATACGACACACAATGGGCCGAGTGAATAAAATTCAAGTAAATGCTGAAAAAAAAGTACAAGTAAAAGCATTTACTTAAAGCATGCTATAAGTAAATGCTTGATTTTAAGTGAATAAAATTCTTCTTGTACTATCAAGTATTGTCTAATAATTTTCAGTATGTATTTGCTAGTGTTCACGGCAACCTACGTAATAAATAATACGTAATAAATATTTTGGGAATGACACAAAACACAAAATAGTTTTAATATTATTTATGTGTATATATAACATAATAACAAATTAAATTCATTTAAAATTATTAATAATTTAAATTTAATTATTAAAATTATTATAATTTTATTAGTACACTCCTAAAATAGTTACCGGTATGCAGTCAAATGAAAAAACACTAAATGATTCAAGCGATATTGATGGAAACGACAACGTTCAAGATGAATCTGACCAAAATACCCTGTTTTTGAAATTAATAGAAGAAAATAAAATAATACTGAATAAAAGTCAACAGCTGGAGATAAAAAAAAAAGGATAATGCTTACAAAACCATCGTAAATAGATATGAGCAAGTATTTGGAAAAGCGACAACTGTAGTTCAATTGAAGAAAAAAGTAAATAATATGAAAACTCAAGTTAAAAAGAAAAGTGACATTAAACAAACCGGAAACAAACAAATTGCTCTAAAAGTTTGGGAGCAACAATTTTTTGATATTTTGAATGAAGATAACAATCCGGTTTTCCATCAAGTGAAAGGATCAATCGTAGGTGGATTCGTTACTAATTCAGATGACAAGAGCCCAACATACTCGACAGTTCAAATAAATACACCAAAAAAATTATCAACCAATCCCATAGAACTTCATCCAGTACGAAATTCACGAAAACCAAATTTTCATACACCTGCAAAAACGTCAAATGAGAGTACTGAAACTAAAGATCTGTCTTTAGCAGAGCTCCAGAGATTAGTTTTAATAAAGCAGCTAGAATTAATCAAGCTTCAAACTGAAGAAATAGAAATTAAATTGAACAAAATTAACAAACCGAACTCTCCAAATGGAAAGGACTAAAAAATTATTTTGAATGTATTTATTTATTGCAAATGATTTTCAATAAAATAACAATTAATTTTCTCTATTGTTAAACAATAAATTAGCAATATCATTTCTTTTTCTTTTAGCTCTGCCCCTGATTTCGAATTCACTTTCCTCAATTTCTGGAATTAAAATATTATCTCTATCTTCGGTGTTAGAAAAGTCGTCTGGATCATTTAATGTTTTGGCCACATTATGCAGTATGAAGCAGCATAGAATAAATTTTGGTATTTTGTCTATTAATACTCTTACTTTGTAACCAATAAATGGGAAACTAAAACGTTGTCCGAATGCTGCTTCAATCACAACACGTTCACGTGTGAGAATTCTATTGAAATATATTTCTTGCTCTGTGATTGGATTTTTAAATGGCGTCATCAGCCAGGGATACAATCCATAACCGCTATCACCAAGAATAATAGAAGAAGTGTTATTGCTACACATAAAATCGAATAATTGAGAATTTTTCAAAATTCTACTATCATGAACAGAACCAGGCCAACGGACATCAACACTGGTGAAAACGTAATTTGAGTCGCAAGTAGCTTGAATATTAATAGATGCAAATCCTTTTCTGTTTATGTATTCATCTCCAAAAAGTCGAGGTTTCAATATCTGAACATGCGTACAATCAATTGCACAAATCGCTGATGGAAATTTAAATTTTTCGTTCCATTTAGATTTTGCAGCTATAATTTCCGTATTTGTTTGAGGAAATTTTATCCAAATATGTGATTCTTCCACTATTTTTAACATTACGAAGCTAACTGTCTTGCACACAGTAGTTCTATGAACACGATTTTCTTCTCCAACACCAATTTGAAAGCCTGGATCGTTTATATATCTTAAGAAAATTTCCATTCTTTTCTTGGAGGTTAATGCGCCACCACGTCTTTCATTGTTTTCACCAAGAAAATGATGTGCAATTTGTTCAACATTTTCTTCCGTAAATCGATGTAGATCCTTATAGTTGTTAGTGGTTGAAACTGTACTTTTTTCATATTTTTTTACTTTTCTAATATTTATAAATGCTACCATATTTTGAAGGTTTATATTGATTTATAGATTTTTAAAAGAAAAAAAAATTTTTACCTGCTATTAACCACACTTAAAAATATTATAGCATTTGCTTTTAAATTCGAGTAAATGTTTTTTTTTATTCACTTAATTTTAAATAAATACTGAAAGAATATAATCAATTAGTAAATACTTGTTTGTCTTTTCTATTACTTCAAGTTTAAGTAAGTTTTTATTTTTTTATTCACTTAAAGTAAAGTATTTCCTTGAATCTTGCAAGTAAAAGCATTTATTTTTCTTTATTCACTCGGCCCAATATATAATTTGATAATACTACAACTACAACTCAATAATTTCACACAATATAGTATAACTTCAAACCACTCGCGTAACTCCAATTTATGTATATAACTTCACACTACTTGCTACTTCTCGCAATATACATTTTTCCATAATTTCACAATTTCTCGTGAAGTGTCAACAAATTTAATTTTAAACACAAATACTGTGCGCTGATTGTATACTTTTTTTCATTTTTAAATATATTTTTTTCTCTGTAAAAAAACTACTGCGAAATTAAATAAAGATAATGTATGTATAAATATAAACTAAAATAATTATTTATTTATTAATATTAAAACTTTAATCCTAAAATTTAAAAGAAAAATGAATCGCAAAAGAAAGTTGTGTGATGAAAATCGAAAATATAATGTCAACTGGGAAAATGAATATTTTGACATCATGGTCAATGGCAATTTAATGTGTCTTATTTGTAAAAAAATAATGAAAAATATAAAAGGATCTAATGTTAAAAGACATTATGAAGAGCAACATGAGGAGTTTCAGGAAATAACCGGTGAAACTCGACTCCATAAGATTCTTAATATGAAAAATACATTAACAGCTACCCAAGACTTTTTCAAAAAGACAATGTTACAACCATCGAATATCGTGAAAGCAAGTTATTCAGTTTAATTGCAAAAAAATTAAAACCATTCACTGATGGACAATATATAAAAGAAGCAGTCGTCTGTATTATCAGAGAAGTTTTGCCAGAAAAACAAAAATTAATCGAATATGTAAGTTTATCGCGTCACACTGTAGTCAACCGAATTAGTGGCATTTCCGAAAATATTATTGAATTCCCAACAAAAATTCTGTCTTGCATGACCGACCCAAGACATGTCACTAGTATGTCTTGGGTAATTTAAAATGTGTTAGAAAGAAAGAGATAGGTATACAATATTTTTCGAAATAAAATATTTCATTATATGCGATGGTAACGCCTCTAGTGACTATTACAAAAACTAAAAAAAAATTCTATTTTTTGTATATCTTTTTTATTCAGTGTCAGACAGTAATGTATTGTATTTGTCTTGCGGAAAAAAAATTGTGAATTTCTTTAATTAAATTTTTTTTAGTCATATTTTGACTTATAATTATTGTTAAAAGTTTTTATTGATTAGTTTGAAATGTATTTTATTAGTTTTTAAATAAAAAATAGTGATTTTCATATATAATATGATTTTTTTTTTCACAAGGACAAACATAATACACGTCTTGCCAGACAAACCCAAGACACGTCATGCAAGACAGACCCAAGACATGTCATGCAAGACACACCCAAGACATGTCATGCAAGACAAACCCAAGCCATGTCATGCATGACGACTTGTGACATTTGTATGGCGATGTCAGCAGTCTGTCTTGGGTCTGTCTTAAAGACATGTCTTGGGTGATTCATGGGTATGTCATTGAAGACATGTTTGCTGGGTTATTGACTGAAAAAATTTTATAGTTTGAAGCATTTTCATTGTGTCTTGACGAAAGCACTGATATGACAGACAATGCACAGCTAGCAATTTTTATTAGAGGTACAGATAAAAACCTACAGATTTCTGAAGAATTATTAAATTTACAAACCCTTCATCATACTACGAAGGGCTCTGACATATTTGATGCTTTTTGGCGAACCTTTATGGATTTTAAATTATCTCCGTCATTATTATGTGGAATAGCTACTGACGGGGCAAAAGCTATGGTAGGTAGTAAAAAAGGATTTTTAGCTTTATTGAAACAAAAAATGTCAGAATTGAATATCGATTCATCAAATTTGTATATTTTCCATTGTTTGATTCACCAGGAAAATCTGTGTTCAAAAATATTGCAAATGGATCATGTGATGGATGTTGTCATTAAATTGGTAAATATAATACGATCTCATGCAACATGTCATCGCAAATTTCAACAATATTTAATATAATTGGATAGTGAATATGGTGATGTAGTTTATTTCAGCAACGTCAGGTGGCTGAGTCGCGGTAAGTGCTTAAGAAGATTTCTTGAGCTTAACGAAGAAATAGATTTATTTTTAAAAATTGAAAATCTTCCAGAATTAACTGATCCAAAATGGTTGACAGATTTGTGTTTTTTAGTTGATATTTCTGAACATCTCAATAAATTAAATCTCGAACTTCAAGGCGAAAATATGCTAATTGTCAACTCGTGCCGAGCTATAAAGGCTTTCAAATTGAAATTATGCTTGTGGAAAAACCAGTTGATGAAAAATGATGCTACACATTTTCATGAACTTAACAATTTTTATGTTAAAGATAAAAATGTGAAAAAATATGCATATTTAATTGAAAGTTTAGCAAAGGAATTTGATTTGAGATTTCAAGAAATTTCAAAATATGAGAAAGATTTCGAAATATTTTCTTCACCATTCACTTTTGACATTACAACAGTGCCAACTAAACTTCAAATGGAAGTTATTGATTTACAATGCCATGATGAATTAAAAACTATATTTTCAGAATATGATTGTAAAATCAATTTTTATAAAAAATATATATCTGAAAAAAATGGCCAAATTTAAAAAACCATGCAATAAGGATTATAAGTGCTTTCGGTAGTTCCTACCTCTGTGAATCCTTTTTTTCGAAAATGAAATTATGTAAAAATAAATGTAGGACGAGAATACTTGACAAAAACATGGAAAATCAGTTACGTATAGCTACAACTAAAATTCAAATCGACTTGAACTTACTATAAAAAAAAGGGAAAAGCAAAATTCACATTAAAACAACTTACCAAAACTTATTTTTAAATTAACAAAGAATTTGAATAAAATGAAATTAATGTGATTTGTTTAATTTTTATATTACTTGAGAAGTATTCATTTTATATTAAAATAATTAATTTATCTTTTACCATGAATGTAGAATTTTTTTGTTTTTGTTTTTAATAATTTTTTTTTGTTATGCAAAAATATGGTTGTGGCTCTTTTTTTATTATTTTTTTCTAAAGTGGCTCCATAGTTTGTTTCGGTTAAGCATGCCTGTTTTAGGCCCATTTGCTGATTCACATCATAAATCTACATCTTAGCTATGTTGAACATACAATTTATGATTAGGTTAAGTTATTTCCATTTGCACCATAAAATTTATGTCTATCATAGTAAAGTTTTAGCAAGGACACAAAAAAAATATAAAACAGCCAACTACAATTCCTAAAATCATCGAAATGACACACAAAATCAAAATATTTTTTTTTTTTTTTGGTTAATGTCATGAATATGAAAATTTTTTATTTAATTTTAATTTTTTTACCCCATAATAATAAAAATTTTGTTTGGCTTTTAATTTTTTTTTTCCAGAAAAATAATAATTTTAATTGCCAGAAAAATAATAATTTTTATAGATTACTATGTTACTTCAACTTCAAAATAACCTATAAGCTCATCATAAATTACTTATGATCTACTAAATCCTCCACTTAAGTTATGTGAAACATAACGAGATTTATGTTCTACTTTTACGTTGGTGCAAACCGGTAAGCACAACTTAGACATTTAAGTTGAACATAAATATTTATGATGTGAATCAGCAAATGGGCCTTAGAGTGTAAAAATCGTAAGAAGGACTCAAAAGGTCAAAGAAAATTTTGAAGGCATCTGAGCTGTTGGAGCAAGGTTCTATTACAGCGATGGCATTTGTAGATCGGATGGTGTATCCGGAAAATAATTTGTGTACGGTCATGGAACCATTCGAGGATATTTTTCAAGATTTTACTAACGTGCAGGATGAGGAGGGAACCAGTTCCGAGGAGGAGGGAAATAACAATAGCGATATTGTTAGCAGCCATAGGGGCTCTTGTATAATATGCTTTGAATTGAGCCCAAATATTGTGTTGCTTCCATGCAAGCATCTGCAAATTTGCAGTGAATGCGCATTAAAATTGCAAGCGTAAAGTATTGCAGATGGATCCAACACTTTTCTTTGTCCAGTTTGTCGACAAACTGTTGTTGATACACTCCAAGTGTATGTATCGCAATAAAAGTTTATAAACAATAAAATGTGTTGGTACAATTTGGCGAAATTGGTTATGTTTTCATTTAATTTGTAGGCTTTTTTTCATTATAAAAAACATCCAAAAATTTTTGGGTCATTTTTCATTTTTGATTTTGGGCGTTTTTGCATTTATTTTTGGGTGATTATGTACTTTTTTTGGACTTTTTTTCATTATGAAAAATTGCCCAAAAATTGACCAAAATTTTTTGGGGGATTTTTCATTTTTTTTGGGCGATTTGGTTTTGGGCGATTATGCGCACAGCCATATATACACACTTACATAAATATAATATTTCATTTTATATTTACATATTTAATACAACCAGATTTTTCGAGTGGAGTTTTAAACTATTAAACTAAAATTGAGTAATTAATTAATTGATTTAATTATTAAATTAAAAATTGCATGCTATGGAAATAAATAATATCACTAAACAAATGCATTTTGTATAATTATTAAATTTTAATAAATAAATTGTTATTTATTTATTAAAAGTTTAAATATAATAAAATTTAAATTAAACAATTTAATTTCCAACACATTTATGTACTTTCGAGAGTCCATCCGAGCCACAACGTACTATATATACAGCGTTGGCGTAGATTTGGACATGTGTGGGTAAGTGACTTATGATTACTTGTCAAAAATTTGTTTATGACATTTCTTATAAGAAAAATTCTTGTTGGCGTAGGTCAGTTAAAATGTAAAAAATATAAGTTATTTTAATTTAGTTATTTCGATCTATATTTCAAGAATAATAATTAAAAAGTAAGTAAAAATATTATATATTAATATGTCGCAAAGATGTTACAATATTATTTATTGACTTTAATTGCTTGAATAATATTGTAAAAAGGTTTTATTTGTTCCCAAGAGTATGGCGAGCAATTAGGTCCACGTCCGCAGAGCTAGTTACAATGGCGGGCAATAAAGTTCTTGAAGGTTATGATTTTTCGCACATTTTACGAAATATCTACTACCGGTTAACTGTTTTAATTTGATAATAATTATACTGATTTTAATTTAATATACTTTTTTTAAGTGCCTAGAAAATGTTGTGTTCCTAACTGCAATTCAAATTATGACAGCACAAGAAAAAATAACAATTCGCTGGTGTCCACATTTTTGTTCCCAAAAGACGAAATTTTGAGAAAAAAGTGGATTCAAAGTATCACTAGACATAATTTTTCTGTAATAGATAAATCAGTCGTTTGTGAATACCATTTTAGTTCTAGCGATATAATCCGGCAAGCACATTCAAATGGACAACCTGGTGCTGGTGTATTTTTAAAGAAACCTCGTTTAAAAAAAACTGCATTTCCTTCGATTTTTCCTAACTGTCCAAAGTATATATCTAAGCAACCTATAAAAATTAGGACAAATCCTAATGTCAGGAAGGAAAATGAACGAAAACGTCATGCAAGACAAGTACTTGAATTTTTTGAAGATGATCAGATGATCAGAACATACATAAACTTCCAAGCAAATTATTCAAAAAAACTTAATAGCGAGAATTGGTTAATTTATGAAAACAATTCAATGCATCTTTTTTATACTATTGAAATGCAAAATGATGTTCCGAACATTTTTAAAAAAATAAAATGTTGAAATTGATATGAATCAAACAAGAATATTAAATACAGGTAAAACCCAAGTAACATTGAGTGTCATTTTTTGGTTTGAAAAGCGGTTTTATTGTAAAAATCATTGCTACAATGCTTTTGTTGGTACTACAAATTGGTCACGAATGCCCTAAAATTCTGCTTTTGTTGCGCTTTTGGGCCTCAGGAATTAGCATTTTGTACATTTGTAGAGCATGCAAAAGCAAAAAAAAATCATTATTGCTGTGCTGTCATAATACAAATTTTAGCAGTTATTTAGCCATAATTTTGGCAGATTGTACATTTTAAAATGGATTTGAAAGCAGGGGTCTCAGACGTCCCGCCCAGCGCGGGACTGTCCCGCAGAACATCGAAATATCCCGCGTCCCGCCAAACTGTCAAAATGTCCCGCCAGAACTTAAGTGCATACAAAAATTTATCTATAATGCTTATTTGTATTTTAATGACACAATTCTGTGACTGCGATGTAAATTTTCTAAAGGGTGTTGCGTTGCGTGTAGATAGTTTACTAGGATGTAAATCTAAATCTACTTACTGGGATGTAATGTAAATCTTATTTTGACAGATGTAATATATTTTTTTAGCAACAGCCACGTTTTTTATTTTTAGTTTAGTTTGTAATTATAACTGTGTTTTCTGAAAATTGAAAGTTAATTAAATTATTACATATATTTTGGTAAGTAAATGTTTTTTAATAATTTTAATTCTAATTATATTAATAAACATTTTTTTTAGCAATAGCAACTGCCACAACACAAATGCTTTAGAGGTTTTTTATTTGTAGTTTGGTTTGTAAAACTGTTGAGTTCTGAAAACTGAAGTTTAATTAAATTATTACATATATTTTGGTAAGTAAATGTTTTTTAATTCTAATTATATTATTAAAAATTACTTAACTAACAGCAGGAATGACTGAATTCGAAATTAATTCTTCGTCGGATTCTGATTCGAGAAGCCCAAAGAAAAAACTTAAAAGACTAGTGAAATTTAACCCAAAATGGATGCAAACATATCAGTGGTTGCGGAAAAGTCGTAACAACAATGAATATACTGCTTCTTGTGCTGTTTGTAATAATTTTAATTTTACAATAAGTCATGGAGGAGAAAATGATGTGCGACGACACATGAATTCAAAAAAACATGTAGAGAACTTTAGTGCAGAATCATCTTCATCAAAACTTCCCAATTTTTTTATACAAAAAAACAGTGCCGATGATAGAATTATAGCAGCCGAAACATTATTTTGTTATCACTCAGTGATTCATTCCCATAGCTACGTTTCAACTGGTTGTGCAGGAACACTGTATGCTGGAATGTTTCCTGAATCCAGCACGGCACTAAAATATTCTTGTGGGACAACAAAAACAGCTGCACTGATAACAAAAGTTCTTGGGCCTCATTCCAGGATGATTTTGCTTAAAAAGCTAGAAAATGATTGTCCATTTTCAGTCAGCACAGACGCATCAAATAAAGGTAATGTCAAAACATTCCCCTTAGTTATTCGGTATTTCACTATAGACAAAGGAATTCAAACTTCACTTTTATCATTTTTTTCACTTGATTGTGAAGACGCAGCACGTATTGCAAATGCATTGTGTTCCCAAATTTCTCAACATGGTTTATTGATAAAAAACGTATCTGCATTTGGCGCCGATAACGCAAATGTAAACTTTGGGAAGCATAATAGTGTGTTTACTGCTTTAAAAAAAAGTAATAGTAATATCATTCCCATCGGTTGTAATTGCCACATTTTAGGGAACACAGCTAAAAAAGCGTCCAATGCTTTAAAAATAGATATTGAAACTATCGACATTAAAATTTTTAATGAATTCAGCTCATCAACAAAAAAAACTGCAGAATTAAAAACTTTTTTTGAGTGGACACAAACTGATTGGAGTGAAATGCTAAGACATATACCAACGCGCTGGCTTACACTTGTACCTGCAATAGAAAGACTCATTAAAAATTTCGAACCATTAAAATCGTATTTTTTGAGTCAAAGAAACCTTTCCCCAACTATTAAGATGTTTTTTGAGGATGAATTAGCCTTAGCTTATTTAGGATTTTTAATGAATGCATGCATGGTGTTTCAGCCAGCTCTAACAAAACTTCAAAATAATGATATTTTAATTACAGATGTTTACGAAATTATGGAAAACGTACGAGATTCCCTTAAAACAAGGCAACAAGATTGTTTTATTGGATTCATTGCACGAAAAGAATTACAAAAATCAAATAATGACGATTCTGTAAAACGTTTTAAAATAGAGGCTAACAATTTTTTTTAATAGCTTTTCAATATATTGAAAAATGGTTTAATTTTAATGACTTAAAATTTAAAACTCTGGCAGTGTTAAATTTAAAAACTATTTTTGAATTTGGAGAATTGCAGAAAATTGCGGAAGATTTTAATATAATAATTGACGAAGATATTATGTATGAAGAGTATATACATTTAAAACAATTTATGACTATCACTGCACCCGATCAAAATGTTCAAAATATGAAATGCGAAGAAAAGTGGTTGCTTTTTTTAAAAAAGTATCCTGAGTCCAATGAACTTTTTAAAGTTATTAGCTTTATTTTTTCAATACCTCACTCCAACGCCATTTCAGAGAGGATATTTAGTCTTATGACTACGGCCTGGAGAAAAGAAAGAAATCGTCTTTTACTTACCAATTTAGAAGCAGAACTCATGGTAAAAGAAAACTACAGATTAACTTGCAAAGAATTTCAAAAATTTTAAACGACTGAAGATGGTCGTGAATTACTTAAGAAAGTAAAGTCAAGCCAAAAATATGTATAAGTATTTTTTAATTTTATTTATTTATTAAGGTAAAAATTAAGTCTTTAATTTTTAGTTACATATTCATTTCATGTTTACCTTAGTAGATAATATTTATTTTATTTAATGACTAATAGAAAAGTTAGTCGACCATTTATTTTTTTGTTTTTTGAAATAGAATTTTTTTTGTTATTTGTTATATATTCAATAAAAAACATTTTTACTAAGAATTAGTATATAAAAAGGTCTTTATTATTATGTATTTAAAAAAATTCAAATTATTTTATGTTTTGTCCCGCAGAACAATTTTTAGAATCTGAGACCCCTGTTTGAAAGCGATATTACAGCGTTATAATTTGGAAATATTTGCTTATTTCGTAGCAAAATATAATGCTGTCAAATATATAAGAATTGTTATTTCTTTTGTATTAGTTTTGTTTACATTAATATTATTGACATGTATTAGTTATATTTTTATTTTTATTTCCATGATATATTTTTATTTCTAAATTAACAAAAATTATATCTTATGTCTTAATAATTTGTAATGACCAAAAACTACTTTTTCAGATCACAAATTTTAGTGCCAAGAAAGATTTTCCAATTATTTTCCTATTTTAGGCTTAGATAATTTCTGGGCCATCCATTTTCCCTTTTTTTGGTAAAATTTATTAAAACAAAAAAAATAAGGTTTACTGAAAATTATTTAAAATCTTTATTTTAGTATTTCCATAAAATATTTTAATTGTTTTCTGTCATTTTAACATAAAAATAAGACTACTTCGATACAATTTCTTTCCTAAAAGTCATAATTATATTATATTTAATAAATAAATTTTGCAAAAACCCATATTGAAAGTTTTTCAAAATGGATGTCCGTGTACCCCAGTGGTGTTCTATGTATGCCAAAATGGGACATATTCGGCGATTCGCATTTTCGGCGACTTTGACTTGTATTGAAACGAATTAAAGTCGCGCGAATTCAATTCGCATTTTCTAAACTTTAATTCTTATTGAAAACAAAATCAGGTCGCTCTGACTTGGATCTGACTCAAAACATTATGTACAATAATTAGCGGCGACTTTTAATTCGTATTGAAAATGAATTAAGGCCGCGCGACATTAATACGCATTTTCGACGACTGTAATTCGTATTGAAACGAATTAAGGTCGCGCGAATTCAATTCGCATTTTCTAAACTTTAATTCTTATTGAAAACAAATGCAGGTCGCCCGGCTTTAATTCGAATTTTCTGCTACTTTAATTCGTCCCGCGACAATAATTAGCATCTTCGACGACTTTTAATTCGTATTGAAAATGAATTAAGGTCGCGCGACATTAATACGCATTTTCGACGACTGTAATTCGTATTGAAACGAATTAAGGTCGCGCGAATTCAATTCGCATTTTCTAAACTTTAATTCTTATTGAAAACAAATGCAGGTCGCCCGGCTTTAATTCGAATTTTCTGCTACTTTTGTTTAGTAGAATTCTTTTATTATGGGCAGAGCTAAGCATTGTACTGAAGAGGAAAGACAACTCATAAGAAATTTACGCCAACAGGGTAAAACCTATAAAGAAATCTCCCAGACTCTTAACTGCTCTCAAAATAAGGTAACAAATGCACTTAAATCTGGGAAATTATCGGAAACTAGAGGAAGAAAACGAAAAACCACCGCTTTATGATAGGCAAGTGCTTCGAATGGCAAAAAAGGATCCTTTCGTCACATCAACAGCCATTAAAAAAGAATTGGGGAACTACAGGTAACATCTCGAACTATCCGTAATAGGCTAATCGTACATAAATTGCCAGCCCGTGCTGCCAGAAAAGTTCCATTCATCAGTACCAAAAATTCGAAAAAGCGTATTGAATTCGCAAAAAAATATGCAGACTGGAATGGAACAGAAGGGTTAAAAAAATGGCGAAAAATATTATGGACGAACGAATCGAAAATAAATTTGTTTGGATCTGACTCAAAACATTATGTCCGGCGTCCCCCAAAGACAGAGCTGTCACCCAAATTTACCAAAAAAACAGTGAAGCATGGTGGTGGCTCAATAATGGTATGGGGCTGTTTTTCTTGGTATGGCGTTGGTCCAATACACTGGATAAAAGAGACAATGGACCAGCAAGTTTATGTGTCTATACTAGAGAATGTTTTACTTCCCTACGCTGAGGACAACATGCCCCTTTTGTGGTAGTTTCAACAGGATAATGATCCTAAACACACCTCAAAAAGGGCACAGAATTGGTTTAAGGACCAAAAAATTATAAAATTGGATTGGCCATCACAGTCGCCTGACCTCAATCCAATTGAGAATCTTTGGAATGAGGTTAAAAAGAAAATTGGGGAGAAAAGACACAAAAATAAAGAAGAATTGTGGCAAAACGTAAAGGCAGCTTGGGAATCCATCCCACAGGAAACCTGCAGACGATTGGTAGAATCTATGCCAAGAAGATGCCAAGCAGTTTTGAAAAACAAGGGTTATACCACAAAATATTAATAATAAAAAATCATTTGTATGAATATGTAGGTTTTTTAAGTTCTTTTTAAAATCATTTTATAAATACACCTATTTTTTTCCAGGGACATTTCCTTATTTTGAAGTTTTTTTTTTAATATCAATTTAAAATCAAAATAATTTAGACTATTATTAATATAAAATAACTTATTAAGAAATAATATTATTATTACAAAATTTATTTTTTTTTAATTATAAAACTAGGCATTTATATACAGCAGTTTTTGTAAATTTTACTACACACCTATTAATTTTTCCACCACTGTATACGAAAATATTCGTCATATGTTTATGTTTTAATATAAACAAAAGTGTAGGTCTAACGGGCATCGACTTTCACTTTATTTGTTTACAAAATATCACCAAATATGTTTATGTTTTGTGTAGTATACTGTATACATGTTAATAACACATGTATTCCAATGCATTTATATGTATGCATACAGAGAAGATTATTGCAATCATGTAAATATATATATATGTATATATATATATTTATATGTGCAATACTTTAAATAATATTTGAAACTAATAATAATTATAAAGAAATTTAAGGATTGCTGGCGTTAGCAAATATTATCAATAATTAGAAATAAGTAACGAGTAAATAATAAGAATGTAACGAATAGATTTAGGGTATAAAAAGAATATAAAATTAAATAAAGATTCACTTTTTAACTTGAAAGTCAAATCGATTGTTTTATTTTAAATAGGCTACTCGCCACCATTATAATAAAATAATCTACTTCCACTCCAACTAAACTAGGCTCTTTAGCTAATTTAGTTTAACACAGGCTCTTTAGCTAAGGTTATTGGATTGGACTTACATATATAATATTCTTACACTAAATCGGGGATACCCTCATATAGGTATCCAAGGGGATTAGTTGAGATAAGATTGGACAGATTGGGCCAGATATTACATGGCGATCCTGCCAGGAGGCGATTTGAAAAGAGCGCTAGAAGAAGATAAGAAGGCTGGTCCAAGACCAATCAGTTTGGAGGAATACAGAAGAAAACATCGCAACAACAACAACAACGTCGTAGAAGCAGTACCAATTCCCATAAAAATCAAGAAACGAGGAGGAAAGGCAGCAAAAGCCAGGAAGGAGATTGGCGAACTGAAGAGACTGCAAAGATTAGCTGTAAAACCGAAAGAGAAAGAGAGATTTAAGGCGCTGGCCAAGGAGAAGCAGGCAGCAGAAAAAGAAAGGAAGAAAAACAACACCAACAAGTTGGACGAATTGTTTCAACGTTGTTTTGACTGTTTCCCTACAGAAATTTAAATAAATAAATATAAATAAATAGATAAATTAATATAAATATATATATATATTTTTCAAAAAAAATATATGTAATTTTAAAAGAAAATAATAAATATGAAATAAATATCCTATGTATATGTAATTTAAACAAAAAATAATAAATATGAACTAAATATAAAAAAAAAAAAAAAAACAAAGTATATAGACAATATTTAGGTAATATATATATGTATATCTAAGAAAACAAATAATAATACGTATATACAATATATAATTTGAATTACTTTTATAAATAAATATGCAATATGACAAATGAAGGGTCAATTGCTCTTGAAAAAGAAAAATAACTAAATAAAAATAAATAAAAATAAAAAAAAATAAAACGAAAATATCAGATTCCAAATACTTTGATATATACAAGACACATGTTATATGGAAAATTTTCATTATTAGTAATGAACATAATATATAGAATAATTTATAAATCATTTTCTTTGAAAACCCGAATTACCATAACCCAAAAGTAAATAAATTACTTGATACATATATCTGTATATGTATCGTGAATGATTCTTGTTTTTCTTGAAAATTCTTTTCGATAGCGTAACATTACGTAAATTTAAATATTATATATAAATTTAAATATTTCTTTGCATTGTGATGCTTATAATAATATTTTTTTAACATGGGTAATTCTTCCACCAAAGAGGAAGAAGTCTTTGTTAATAACAATGCTGGTGTATCCACCAACAGTGTTGATAATAGTAAAAGAAGCTATTCGGACATTCAATTAATTATTATTATCTTAGCACTGGTTATCGTGATTTATTTCGTATTGTATAAAGCAAAGAAATATTTAGATAATAACATTAAACGGCAAGTAACACTTGCCACAGTACACTGAGAAAATTTTTCGAAAAATACGTTATTTATAGTAAAAGTTGTATTTTTGCTGGAAACAAAATGTATTTGTTATCATGTAACTTATTTGTCTTAAAAGTTGTGTTTTTAGAGCAATTTATTAATAATGATAACCCTTTCATTGTTGAAATATTTGTAATGAAAGTTTTGACTAGATTTAATTTGTTTGATTTTAATTATTGACTGTAAACGTAAAACTCTTTTTGGTCAAATAAATAGGCATTTACCGTAAATATTCCTTAACAATTATTATATGCACGTCAAATGTTTCACTTCGTTTGCAATAAATGTAGCATCATTTGTGACCGAAATATTCCTGCTGAAAATCTTATTTGCTTCGAAAGAAATTTCTTCTACAAAGAAAGAATAACATTTATTATAAAGGATTTACTTTGGCCGCAAAAACAGAATATTATTTGTTGAACAGTTATTGGAAAAGTTTTTTTTTTTGCTTCAAAATACACTAATTTGCTCACAAAAGAATATTTACTCGAGAGGAAATAACTTCTTTTGGGCGAAAAGACTTTCGATTACGATTAAAGAAAAGCATTTGCCTCAAATATAAATGCATTACTATTAAGTCTCTTCAGTTAGTGTTGAGTTTTTCACGATTTAGACGCCTTTTTTTAATATTGCGAAGAGTTTAAAATTTATTAAAAGAAACTTTATAAACTAAAAATTAAAATAACTAAAAAATTAAAAAAATAATAATAGATGTGAATATATAAGTGTTTATAAATTATTTTTCATTAAAATAAAAAATATTCAGTGTAAGTGTGTTACAAAAATAAATTGAGTTAAGTTAATTATTTTATTTAATTATTTTATTAGAAACAATGTCAAATTTTCGTTTTCTTATTTGCCAATATGAGCAAATAAAAAAGAGAATTAAAATAAAATATGAAGATATCATGACAATAAATGATGTATTAAATGCAATTAAGAATAATTTTGCTGTTGACAATCCTTTGTTTATTGTTGATGAATGTCAAGTGGATTATGAAGATTTGGTAGACTTCATTAACCAATATATAACAAATTCCGCTTTTGTACTAACTTTTACAAGTAATATTAAGTTTATTCAGCTAATAATAAATGAAATACCAGCTTAATAAATAAAATAAATATACAAAATTTTATATAGGTAACCAAGCAAATTCTCAAATTTTGAACTGTCCAAGTGAAGAAATTGTTCTAGAAACTCAAGCTGACGAAGCAGTTTTGTCATACAGGAATGGTGATTCATGTTTAGTGCCACAAGAAAGTGGAACAATTTTCACATATTCCAATGAATTGAGAACTAAAGAAGTACACTTGTTCAAAACTATTAGTTTTAAAATTCACTATTTTTTTTTATATTTTTAAAGTCTCTGCAGTTATTCCTAGATATAAATTGTACCTTAATAGTTCAACTTTACAAGAACAATAAAATATTGAAAAACAATGAGAGGGTAACTCTAAGCAAAACTATTATTAAACATATTGTTGATGTAAAGATTTCTAAAAGGTATTTTTTAATTTTATTTTAATTGTTTTTTTTATTATTATTGAATTGGGAATAAAATTATGCCAATTCTTAGCAATCAAATTTGATATATATGTTATTTCTTATATTTTTAAAATTTCCAGCATTGCACGTGACGAATTCATAACATTGGCGCAACTTATTTCGGAAATATTTCCGAACGAATTACCTCAAACACTATACACCTCATAATGGTAAAGAAAGAGCCAAAGGCAAACTTTTAGATGCATATAACAACTATAGGCACCAATTAGTTGTTGCTGGTATAGTTAAATCGCGGTCTGCAACTCCTACAAGATCAGAATCAATAGCTTCAACAGTAACAGAATCACTAAGTCCTGCTTGTTTTGATCTAGGTGGATTGGTTATTTGTTATATTTTTTCCAGTTTTGAAACATTTCCTATTATAGATGCAATATTCAATTTAGAAGACAACGAAAATATTTTCGAAGAACTCAAAACGGGAATTCCTGATGACGATATTAATAGTAAATGGAATTCTACATTCGAATTAAGGCAACAATTACTAAAGTCATCTGTTTCAACTGCAGATTTTATCAAAACTTTTCCAGTTCTTTCTACAGCTGATGGCTACAAATTGGTAATCTGATACATATTAATATTATTTTGATCATAAAATATATACTTTTTTAGTTAATAAATGATGCTGAAAACCAGTACAAGAAAGCAATAATTTTTGATATTGCAAAACATTATTTTGATAATTTAATAAAAAAAGGTCGGGAATGTCGTAATTTAAAAATAAAACATTTTTTAAAACTAATTGACGGAGAAGACGATATTGAGAAAAAAAAAGTTGTATCACTACTTATTCTTCCATATATTTGTCCCAATACGACAATAGCTGGTAAATCAGCTAAATCAATTAAAAGAGCTTCAAAAATAGAAATTCAGGAATCTTTTATTGTTCATTATATGGTTAGTTAAAAAATTTTAAGACGAACTTTCGATGTAATTTTTATATTTTTTAGACAATAGCCGAAGCAGACAGCTGTGAAAGAAATTATTTGAAACAAAATACATCCACCACGATTCAACCAAAATTAGTTTTGATCGGTTCTCCTGTAGAGGCCGCATACGTACTTGTTGCGGATATCAAATATATTTTCGAAAATATAAAAAAATCAATTGAAGCTTGTATGGCTATATACTTAGCCTTGAATATCAAGTATCCTGATATCAGCTCCAAGGTTTGGTTTTTTTTACAAAAGTATATATTTTCTATTTCGACACCTTATGATAAATTAGACAGTACATTAGATACTTTAAACAATGATTTAAATTTAAATTTGAATTCAAAATAATTTTCAGTAACTATTAAAAAATAATACACACTGATAAAAATAAATTGAATATTCCTAAATTTAAAATAGTAATAAAATTCCGTTTTGCATAGTAAAATTACGTTTAAGTATAGTAATTTAAATAATAATTATGTAATAATGCAGTTAATGTAAATATTAAATAACTTAACCTTAAAATTCCATTTTTATAAAGTACCATTTTTTTCTATTACTTAAAAAATGTATTATTACTATATTTTTATGTAATGTACTGCATTGTGAACGGAAAATTATTGCATGGATATAGTAATAATGACGCCGTAAAACTTGTTGAAACATGCAATTTGTCATAAGTTTAGAATTATTTCGTGAGTAAAGACGTGTTCTGGAAAAGTTTTTTGTCAACTAAATTTGTGTTTAAAAGTAAAATTTGTGTTTAATAGTAAAAATTTAATTATTAAATTTAGTTTATTATTGTAAGTATTTTTTTATACTTAATTAACAGAAATGAAGTGTAATTCTTGTGATTTTAAAAGTGACATACTGAAAATATACCACAAACATCAATTTGTACATAGACTCCAGAAAAATAAAAAATTTTCTTGTGGATATAAAAATTGTGCATTAAGCTATAATAAATATTCTAGTTTTCTTTCGCATCAATACCGTAGTCATAAAAATGAAGATGAACAACAATTTGTTCAAATAAAACTGCAATGTGAAATATCGGAATGTAATTTTATAGCGATAAATAAAAAAAATATGATAAAACATTTGATACAACATATTGAATGTAAAAATAATGTGCGTTGCCTATTTTCAAATTCGTGCTCACAAATTTTTAAAAATAAAAACACATTTTTAAGTCACATAAATAGAAAACATAATAGAAATAACTATTTTGAAAAATCTGTTTCATCAAAGTTTGTGGATTCGAATTTAGTTCACAGTTCGACTTCATTTTTACCAGAAAATGTTGATCTAGTTGCAGCTACAATAACTAAAGAAGAAATTCTTAGCAGTATCAATATTATGAATTTTTTATTAATATTAAGAAGTAAATTTGATTTGCCTGATAATGCTCTTAATTATATTGTAGACGAATTTAAAAATTATCAAGAAGTTACTCAACAGATTTTTCATTTCGAAATTAGTAACATTTTTGAAAAGCTAAATGCTCCTAAAAATATTCTTGAAACATTAAAAAATATTTCAGTAAATAGCTGCAATTTTAATTCATTCGATACAGCTTATAAAAGAAATTCATACTTCAAAGATCAATTGGACTATGTTCAGCCTGTAGAATTAAATTTGGGCAGAAATGAGTTCCATGAAGAATGTTCATACCATTACGTTCCAATTTTGCGAACACTAAAATCACTTTTCATGGATGAAAAGTTTTTGGAGCAGTTTTTTATGTCAAGATCGGTGAATCTCAACACTTTAACAGATTATTGGGAAGGTGAAGTATATAAAAAAAATGTTTTTTTTAAAAATGATAAAAAAATTGAACTTTTCTTATACATTGATGCATTTGAAACTTGTAATGCACTCAGCTCTTCAAAAAATAAACATAAACTTCTTGCAGTTTATGTTATAGTTGGAAACATGTCCGTCAACTTTAGAAAAAAAACCGACAATATATTTTAAGCAATTCTTTGTAAAGAAAAATTTATTAAATTATTTGGTTTGAATGTTATTTTAAATCCTTTAATTACTGATTTAATGTATTTAGAAAATATTGGAATTTTGGTAAGCCCAAGGCCAAGGGAACAGGAGATGTACATAAAGGGTTCAGTGGTTATGGTTTTGGCTGATAATTTAGGAAGCCATCAAATAGGAGGCTTCTGTGAAAATTTTAGCAGATCTCATTATATTTGCAGATATTGTTATTTTGAAAGCCACAATTTAAAAAAACCTGATTATTCACATAAGTTAGCTGAGTCAAGAACCCCCAACAATTACAACGTCGATGTCCAAAAACTGCTCGAATTTGATCTTCCAAATGTTCTTGGAATTAAAAATGATTCTTGTTTAAATAAATTAAAGTTTTATCATGTTTGCAATCCTGGACTGCCGCCTTGCATTGCTCATGATATTTTTGAAGGATTCGCAAAAAGAGATATGAAACTGATTATAGACTACTTCATTCGTAAGAAAATTTTAAATTTAAATTTTTTAAATTCCCACTTGAAATATATTACCAAAAAATTGAGATTAAATATAAGCTTTCCTATTATAAAAGAAAAAGATAAACTTCCAGGAAAAGCTCACGAAATATGGATGCTTATTATACTGTTTCCATTAGTAATGATAAGAACAAACTTTTCAACCGATGATAACGTTTGGAAAATGTTTACTACACTCTTACAAATCGTTAGAATTGTTTGCACCGATGAAATAAATTTAAACCAGATTGATTTATTAAATATGCTAATATCAGATTATTTTTACTATAGCCGCACATCCTTTGAAAACATGATATTATCACCAAAGCACCACTATTTGGCTCACTACCCAAATTTAATTAGACAGTTTGGTCCACTAATTAACGTGTGGACTATGCATTGTGAACGCAAACACCATACTCTGAAAACAAAATATAAAAAATCTTTAAATTCAAAGAATATAACTAAAACTATTACTGAAAGGCATCAGTTGCATCAATGTACACTAAAATACAACCGATTTTCAGCTGATATTATAATGAAGAAATCGAAATTTGTCGTTCGTGGAATGTTTGATTCAACCTCTGAGCAATTTAAATATGTCACTGAAACAATTACAATACATGAAGTTGTATATAAAACAAATGAGCATGTTGTCATTAATATTGATGAAAATTTACTAATAAAAATATTAAAAATTCAATATATATTTCTTAAAACAGATTATACAGAACCTACGTTTTATGGTAGCACGATTTTTATGTATTTTAATTATAAAAATGGGCTTTATGAATCTATTTCTAAGTCAAATTCATGTGAATATGTTTCTTACTCAAATCTCAAGTATAGAACTTCATTTCTGTTATATTCTTTCAAAAATATATTATATCTTTCGCTTCCTTCAGTCATCAAAAATGGAAACTAATAATAAAGTAATTTTTAAATTATGCGACAAAAGTAGGAAAGTAAGAAAAAGTGTAGCTTGCCAAATCAGATTAGAAGACTTAATTGAAAACGGTATGTTAATTTTATATTCTAATAAGCAATATCACAATTAATTATAATTATATGTTATCAGCAAAAAAAAAGGTATTACAGATGATCGATTAGTTACCGAATTAGACGGCATAGATATTGATGACGATGATGTTTTAACCCTCTTTGACAGATCACAAATTTTAATGATTCTTGCAGCAAACGAAGTGTGGGAACCCGAGCAAAAATTTATTATTTTAAACAATCCTGAAAGTAAAGTTAATATGATAAATAAAAAAACAATTATTCTTTATATTCATTATTCATATATAGTTTTTAATGCAGATGCACTATCAACTACAGTTTCAAATATTTCAAGTGTATCAGATATTGATTTTTTTACGCCAAATGAGCCTCATATTCTTTACCTGTATATCCTGATGAGCCTTCAAATTTTCACGATATTAATTACGAACTTCCAATTGCATCAACTTCTCAGATCTATAGTGACAATACTTTAATTGCAAGTTCTTCAAAAAACTATTCAGCAGATTTTAAAAATTTTAAATTACCTGATTTACCCGAATTTTACAAAGAATTATTTAAGAAAAAAGAAAAATTGCAGGCATCTCAAATTGATAATTTGATTCACATAATTACTGACAGTCTTCGATTAATTTCAAAGGCAATTCCGGTATCTGTTTTTAGAAATGTTGTGGATAGCTTGATAAAAAACTATCCAGATACATTTGAACAAACTGACAGTAACGGAACGATTATATGTCAAAGTAACACTCAATTAATAACAAAATTTATAAATCATAATAATTATAAAAATGCAATTGAAAACAAAAGACGGACCTTTATGCCAGAAATAGATTTAAGATCACGAAAGAAGGCCAAATTATTTAAGGACAGCTGTAATAATTGGCAACCAGAAAAGCCAAAGGAAAGTGAAACTTCAATAGAAAATATGAAGAAATGGTTAGTGGATATTTTTCCAAAAAAAAATATTACTAATGAAGAAAATAATCAAATAAATAAATATATGGATTCAACATACCCCTATCAAAGGCAGTTCCTAAATAATTTCAAGGCACCTCCAACAATTAACAAGGTGAAAGAAAACTGGCCTTTCTTGATGAAAAAAGAAATAATTTTGAAACACTTCGAAAAGCTTATTAATATATCTGTTTCAAAATATTTCGAAAATTACCAGGAAAATAAAAATAATATTCAGAAGTATTTTCGAAAAAAGTCACTTATCTCTGAGAATAACGAAGAGTATCCTGAAAATGAAATTTTATTCAAAATTTTAGCTTCAAATTTTAAAGAAGATGCGAATTTCTGGTTTAACAGATTTCCGGTAAGTTTAACAAAAACTGTTTTAATTTAATCTATAATTTTTCCTGACAATGTTTTTTTTTTGTTCATATACTTCGGACAGAGAATATTAAATATATAAAATTAATACTTTTTTGTTTGCATAATTCATGTTTTTTCTTACAGATTGGAACAACTATAGCCGAAATAGTTCCTCCTGCCTCTACTCCGTGGTTTGGAATTATTGGTAAGTGAATAAGATAATATTAGATTTTTCAGCATGATTTCAAATGTATATAGTACATATGTATATGTTTTGAGAAATTATTATGTGGAAATGTTTTTTTTTCTTATTTTGTTAAAATAAGTTTTAATAATTTTTTTGTGTCTGATAACGACTTTTAATCTTTCAGAAACTCCAGATGATAACAACGTATTTTATTTATTCTCTGATGCTCATCTAATTAATTCAAGCTCAAGTACTTTTCAAGAAGCGATTATCCAAATATCCGCATTGTACTTCATATATAATATAGAATATCCGAAAGAGCTGTCTTTGACGCTTGAATTTTTTGAAAAATATTTCTTTAAGCATTACACAGGACTAAGTCGAGGTAGAAAAAAAAATTTGAATTCCAAATCGCGAGTACTTAATTTCATAATGAAATTAAATAATCAAGAAAATTAATAGTTTTTAATTTTTTTTGCTCTTAGTAAGAAATATTTTCTATAACTTAATGTAAAATTAATAATTTAAGCTGTATTATTAATAATTAATTAATACTTTTGCCTTATATGTACATTATGAATAATAACTGTTTTAAAAACAAATCTAATTTTTAATGAATACAATTTCATATTAAATACTTATAATTACAAAGTATATTATTGAATTCTAAAAATGTATTATTAAATTACTTTTTATATTTTTATCAGTGTTTTAAAAACAATTATAATAAAATTTAAAATTACTTTGAAAAGTAAATACGTATTAATTTTTTCATTTGCTTTAAAATTTTGAAATCACGCTGTAAAAATGGAACGACCATATATTCATAAAACCACCCTGTATACATACATAATTATTACGGATAAATTACACACACTGTTGGTAAAAAGATATGTATCTAAAACAGTAATATTCCATAATTATTATACGAAATCGATTACTACAGAGTTATGTAATATTACAGATTGTATTTAGGTTACTACTCTGAATGTAGGCAAAAAAAATGCCTACATTCAGAATAGTAATTATTTTTATCAGTGCATATAATGAATCACATTACAATGAAATATAAATGTTTTGTTTGTGGTACTAACTTGAATTCAATTTTTGTATTTATTAGACCCATAAGAATTTTGCATAAGGAACTTAGAAGATTTCCATGCATATTATGTTCTAGAACTTATGACAATATTTATTATTTTAAAACACATTTAATAAGGCATAATAAAAATGTTTCCAAATTGGAATTGTCAACAACAACAACAAATGCAAGTCTGCCAAATATTGTTGATTTTTCTTATAATAATTACGTAACAGAAAATAATAACTATTTAGAACATATTACAAATACACAAGAAAATAATTATGCTTCTCAATTTGCAAAATTTCTACTCCCATTTTATGCAAATAGTGAAATTCCAAGAAAATATTCAATTGAAGTTCTAAAAAGTTTCTTACAATGTTTTAAATCAATAATTACACAAGAAATGAATATTTATCAAAATCAGGAAATTAGATCAGCCTTTTCTATTTTACTCCAAAAAATTTCTCTTCAAAACATACCAATATCAGACTACAAATTTTTAAAATACTTAAATTGTATTTCTTCTGTTACTTCAGCCAAAACTTCTGCTATTCCTCCAAAAGAGTATTGAAACTTTTGAAGCAATTAAAATCTCGGCTGTTTAAAAATACATTTAGCACAAAAGTTTTAAAAAAAATGTATTCATACATTAAATGGATCAATTTTTAAAAAACTAAAAGACCATAATCATGCAGCTAATGCTGCAGACGTGGAATCAAAAGAAAATATGCAAATTTTACGAGGGCAAAGCAAAATATTAAATATAGGTTCAACACAGGAAATATTGACGAATGTAGTGTCAACAGTTTCGCCTGCGGCTTCTTTTTATATGCCACTCAAACGATCTATGCAACGAACTATTCGAAAAGTACGACAAAAGGAAAGTGACATTTATGAACCAATTCCATTTCTTTTAAAGGATTTAATCATACCAGAAAAATATAAATTCACTAAAAAGGGTGATTTGTTTTTAATAAAGGATACTGGTGCAGATAATCCATGCATCAAAAATCGTATCATTTTATATGGAACAAACGAAAATATTAAAACTCTGAGTCGCTGCGATGAATATTTTATGGACGGAACTTTTAAATCTTGCCCAAAGATATTCTCACAGCTATATATTATTCACGGGTTATATGAAGGAGTTCCTATGCCATTAGTATACGCTCTTTTGTGTAGTAAAACTAGTGAAATATATAGGAAAATGTTTGAATTATTAAATGAAATTTATCCTTTGAATCCAAAAAAAATCCACATCGATTTTGAAATGGCAATGATCAAAACTTTGACGAACATTTTTAAAGGCGCACAGGTAATTTGCTGTTTTTTCCATTTGCAAAAATCAATTTATCATTATTTGGGTGTTATTGGATCTAAAATTAAATACGATACAAATGTCAATTTTGCTTTCGAGGTCCGAACGTTAATATCTATTGCATTTGTTCCAATTGAACATCAAGAAAGATATTATGAAATACTAATGAAAAACAATTTGCTAAATGATGATGATTTAATCAACTACTTTGAGAGTAATTACTTTGGTTTTCTTCGTCCTAATGGGTTACGCAGAAAACCACGTTTTCCTCGTGAGCTATGGAACTTCTATGAAGAGGCACGAAACAATGGCCATAAAACAAACAATATTGCAGAGGGTTTCAACAATGCGTTAAACCACTTAATGAATATTAGTGGTCCAAACATTTGGCAACTTTTGCAAGTGTTAGGAAAAAAACAAGGCGAAATGGAATTTGGAAGAGAGCAGGTACGAAATCAAAGAGAAATGGGAGTCCCGCAAAAGAAAAAATACAAAGATCTTTCAGAACATATATCTCGTGTAGCGAATAACTTTAATAATTATGATCCATTTGAATACATGAAGGCTATTGCAGCAATAACGAGAATTGATTTTTCCTAAATAGGTTTTTTTCATTAATTTTATATATTTGTATTCATTAACTTTAATTTATTCTGTTTCTATTCTACTAATTATTATTAATAAACTAGCTCTTTTGTTTTTTTTTTGAAAATATTATATAATTTAATGAATATATTTTATATCAATTCCACTCTTTATTAGCCCAACGCATTTAGAGTTAAAAATCGCAGCGATTTTTAACTCTAAATGCGTTTGGCTAATAAAAAGTGGAATTGCGCTAGTGGAATTATACCAAGTGGAATTGTTCCCTAGTGAAATTATACCAAGTGGAATTGCGCTAGTGAAATTGTGTCTAGTGGAATTATGCCAAGTGGAATTGTTTCTAGTGGAATTGTGTCTAGTGGAATTGTTCTAGTGGAACGGGCCTAAAATCTAATATTTTAGTAGTAAAAATAGGTAGTTTTAAAAAAAAATACATTAGGTTTGGGTACCGACTAAGTTTTTCTATATGATTAGCGTAGGCACATAATAGATACAAATATATATATAGCGACTGCCTGAGGGAAGTCTATATTAATATATATATAAAATCGTTCCACTTTCGTTCCACTTTACATCACAAGAATTTATATTTATAGAATTTATATATGAAACACCGAAGGGTATTCTATATAGGGATTTTTTTTATATATAAATAACTTTGTTTTAATAAACGTACTTTATTAAATAATACTTTTGTGTACTGTTTTTTTAATAATTTTGTTTTGATGTGAATATTCCAAAACTGTATTTTTTAAAACTTTTTTTTTTGTGCTTAAATAAATGTTACTACATCACTTAAATAATTTAATTGATTTTTATTTTAAATGGTTCATAAATGGTAAGAAATATATGAGTTTGAATCAAAAAAATTGTAATTCCGAATACTTTTGTGAGGCACTGTATATAATATAGAATATGATAAGTATATTAGATAATGGGATAAGTAATTTAAAGAGTATATTAACAAATTTTAAGAAAACACCTAATAGAAAGTATAGTTCTGGGTATATTTTAAGTAAAATAGCCGTTTATTCAGGAGATTAAAACAAACTTTTCGGAAACTTGGAGAAAAGTTTATATAGTAAACAATCAATTAGCGCTAACATATAAAGAAAAATTCGATAAATTATACGAAGAAGTCAGTAAAATTTTAGATGACAAATCTGCAGAGTATCTTAACGAAACAATAAGAGAGGAGAGTGAGGAAGAATATACAGAAGAACCAATACCAGAAATAAAACAAGAGGAGTTAAGTAACGAAGACGATTATAAGGAGTCAGAAGATTTATTAACAGAAAATATAGTGGAAGAATCAAATAGCAGAATGGCTAATTTTGATTTTAATGTGGCGCAAAAGCTGCCCACATTACTTATAGAAAAAGAAGAGACAAGAGAAGAAAAAATCAGAGATTTTATAAACAGCGTAGAATTTTATCACGACATATTGAAAGCTGAAGATCGGGCTATATTGATAAAATTCTTAACAAAATGCAAAATACAATAGTTACCACTTTTTCGGAACTGAAAAATATACTAAAAACAAAATGTGGTTGTAAGGACTCTATTGAAATTATTCAAAATAAATTGAATAATACTATGCAAGGAAATCGACCAATGCGAGAATTCATCACAGACATTGAAGGTCTGATTTCACGCATGACTGAATTGGAAGTTCATCAACAAAGCGAAACGGCAAGACCAACATTAACAGCAGCGAATAACCGAAGGGGTTTAGCTTTTCTAAAAAAAGGAGTTAACGACAGGTACAAAATTGTGTTGGACTGTAATAGATATACAGAATTTAAGGAAGCCTGTAATCATCTACTTGAATTGGATCCCGGTACCGAAAGATCCAGCGAAGTCATGAGATATATGAATAACAGAAATAATAATTATAATAATAACCAAAACAGACAAAATAGTAATAGATATAATAATAATTCAAATAATAGATATAATGATAACGGATATAACAATAATAGAAATAATAATTACAGAAATAATAATAATAATAATAATTATAGAAATAATGGTAATAATTCAAATTATAATAAAAATAATAACAATAATCGAAATTATAATAATAATAATAATCGAAACTATAATAACAATAATAATAATAACAATAATAATAATAACAATAATAATCGAAACTATAACAACAATAATAATAATAATTCAAATAATAACGGCAGTAGAAATTATACAGGCAATAGACGTCAAAATGGAAATGGAAATGGCAATTATAACAACAGAACATCCAACGAAAATGTACCAAATCCAAGAATCCTCGCAATTACCGAAAAGGGAAACGAGCAACCCACCGAGGGGGAAGCCAACCAATCGAGAGGGGATTACACAAATTAGGCGATGACGTTATTTTAACACTACATATTTCAAATGGACTATATATAGACACTGAAATAAATAACAAAAACGCGACATTTTTAATAGACACGGGTGCATCCATCTGTACCATTAAAGAAAATATTTTAGCAGACAATAGAATAGATATAAATAATAAAACAACTATTCATGGGATTTCGGGACATCTCGAAACATTAGGGACTTGTGTTAATAGATTAAATTTTCAATCAATAAACATTGATTAAAATTTTCATATTGTTAAAAATAATTTTCCCGTACCAGTAGATGGTATTTTGGGAGCAAATTTTCTAAAAGATTTTCAAGCCAAAATAAATTTGGAAAAATTTATTCTTGAGCTTAATATAGATGATGAATTTTACCCATAATAAGTAAAGAAAATTTCAATACCATAATGGTAAAACCACGTTGTGAAGCTACCTATTGGATAGACACAAAATTAACAGGTGAACGCATATTTCATCAATCAGAATTATGCGAACGGGTTTTCATGGCTGGATCAATATCCCAAGCCATAAAGGGTAAAATACCAATCAAAATATTAAACACAAGAGATAGTGACGTAAAATTAAACTGGATTGAACCAGAATCTTTTAGTCTAAACGACCATTATATATTAAATTACGAACTATCAGAAGAAAAACCACAAACACGTGCAGAAAAACTGTTAAAAGACATTAATTATGACACCTTAAACGCAGAAGAAATAAATTGTGTAAAACAGATTTGTACCAAATTTAACGACATTTTTCATTTAAATGGAGACAAATTAACAATCACAAATGTTGATAAAGTTAAAATTCAATTAAAAGAAGGAACAACACCTAAATATACAAAACCATACAGAGTACCACACTCTCAGAAAAAGGATATTCAGGAAGAAATACGGAAAATGGTGGAAAATAAGATAGCAGAACCATCAAAATCAGCATGGAATTCACCAGTATTGATAGTACCAAAGAAATAGGATCCAATAACGGGATTACAAAAATTTAGGATGGTAATCGATTATAGCAAAGTTAATGACGTTATTGAGGATGATAAATTTCCACTACCAAATATTACTGATATATATGATATGGTAGGAGGTGCGAAATACTTCATGCATAGATCTTAGTCAGGGTTATCATCAAATGGAGTTAGATAAAGAAAGTAGACCATGTACTGCGTTTTTCTGAAAATGGACATTACCAATTGACACGATTACCAATGGGTTTGAAAATTTCACCCAGTGCGTTTTCAAGAATGATGTCGATAGCAATGTCAGGGTTAACATATTCTAGATGTTTTGTATATTTGGATGATTTGATAATTTTTAAAAAATATCATCTGAGGATTTAAAAATTCTAATAATGACCAGATCAAAAACCAAAGAGGCTGAAGACAATGAAAAAACGGATGAGCAAATTATAGATGAGTTATTACAACCACCATCAACAGGTTTAAAATTAGTCGAATTAAAAATAGTCGAAGAGGAGATAGAAAAATTAAAAAATCAACAAGAAATAATTTTGGGTCCAAATAAAATATTAGCATACATACCGAAGAAGGATTGTTTATTAATGGTTAAACCAAAAGATAGCACAGAAAATCAGAACACAACATTCGGCAGATTGCTGTGGAAAGATGTGCAGAAAATCATTGGTCCCTTAAAAATAGGAGATTTATATATCTCGAAAACTGAATTATTAAAATTGAATGACGGCCGTCGACAAAACAATTTAAATAATATGAAAAAGAAATTGAACGAAATTTTTACAAATATGAATATTAAAGTGCACATTATGAAGGATTTGATAAGGATAACTGACCCAGGTATAAAGAAACTACTATTAAACGATTATCATATATTACCAACAAGTGGACATGCAGGTATTAACCGTATGATTAAAAATATTAAATGCAAATACTCTTGGACGGGAATGCAAGAGGATATAGCAACTTTTGTTAAGCATTGTGAAACATGTCAACGAAACAAACACATAAACGTGAAAAAACAACCAATGGTCATAACATCAACCAGCGAGACAAGCTTTGAGAAAATATTTGTAGACCTCGTAGGACCTTTAGATGACACAGAAGAAGGGTATAAATATATACTTACCATACAAGACGAATTGACTAAGTTTATAGAAAATGTTCCATTGAAGAACAAAGAAGCAAATTCCGTAGCTGAAGGATTGGTAGAAAATTTCATTTTAAAATATGGAGTACCAAAGAAGATAGCTTCGGATCAAGGAACAGAATTTATGAGTCAAGTATTTAAAGAAATGTGTAAGATGCTGAAAATAGACCAAATATTTTCTACTGCATATCATCATGAAAGCATAGGAGCATTAGAAAATTCGCATAAGGTGTTAGGAGCGTATTTAAGAACATATGTTACTGAAAATCATTCAGATTGGCATAAATGGTTGCCATATTATACATTTTGCTATAACACAGCAGTACACTCTGAAACAAACTAACTATACACCATACGAATTAGTATACGGAAAGCAATGCAAACTACCATCAAATCTTACAAATAAAGTAGAACCACTTTACAATTATGAAGACTACAATATCGATTTAAAAAACAAATTACTAATAGCTCATAGAGACGCGAGAGAAGTACTAGGTAAAAAGAAATTAGAGAGAAAAAATAGATTTGATAAAGATTATAGAGTAAAGTATAGTATATACGAAGCAGGGAGTCTAGTGTTATTAAGAAACGAAAATAGGAAGAAGTTGGATCCAATATATATTGGTCCATATGAAGTAGTAGGAAATAACTGCGAGATAAAGACAGATAGAAAGAAAGTAGTAGTACATAAGAATAGGTTAAAACCATATTACACATATCTAATGATAATAACGGAGAGTTAGTTTATAGATTTTAAAATTTTTTCTTTTAAAATTTAGGGGGAAGGGGACGCCTGGAAACCCATATATAGTAAGTAAATAGAGTATATATAAGAGTAAGATTTAGAGTATAGATATAGGCATAGAAATTAGGTTATTAATCATATTAATAAAATTATGAAACATTAGTAGTTAGTTTGAAAAATTATCAAACATTCGAAGGAATTATGGATTGAATGTTGAAAATTTTTTAAAATTATATTCAGTCAACATAATACAAGATTGAGCAACGAATTATTTCAAAGAAAGTAATTTAATTTAGGAGAGGTTGGTTTATACCGGTTTTCCATAAATTAATAATGAAAAATAAATAAATTAACGATTTAACAATAGTAATAAAAACAAAAAAAAAAAATAATTTTAGGTAGAAATGAGATGTTATATAAAATAAATAAAAGAAGAATATTAGTAAATAGAAATAGAAATGTTAAATCTACTAAAATATTAAATTCAAAAAAATTAAAAAAAAAAAAAATTTAGAAATAAATAAGTAAATAAGAATATAAGTTTTATAAAGAAAGTTAAAACAAGAATGTAATTGAAAAAAAAAACAAATATAATTTTAAAATATTTTGGAAAATATCTGTTAACGCTAGAAAGAAGGAATTTACTTAAAGATAAGATTCCTCCTTTTCCGCCAGGAGGGGTGGTGTGATATATGCCACTAAACATATACGAAAATATTCGTCATATGTTTATGTTTTAATGTAAACAAAAGTGTAGGTCCAACGGGCATCGACTTTCACTTTGTTTGTTTACAAAATATCACCAAATATGTTTATGTTTTGTGTAGTATCAAAACCAACACTACTAAAAAGCCCTGATGTACGCATACATCGAAACCGCGAGAGTAGTCAGAAGAAGTCAAAAATTTGCTAATGTCAAATTTAATGGCGGCATAAATAGACGCGCGGAAAATAAATAATTAAAAGTGATATTTTTTGGTAATTAAGAGATTTTTATTAAAAAGTAGTGTAAATTATAGTTTAATAATTGTAGATTTGTTTTTATTAAAAAAAATTGTGCGATTATTTGATTTACATAGTTTATTTTTGTGATAAAAATTTAGTGCAAATTTCATAAACAAGAAATAAAATTTCTTATTGGAATATCTTAATATTTATAAATATTAAGTTGTTATATTTATTTGTTATTTAATTTATAGTTAATAATTAGTGTGCTAAAGGCAATTTAATATAAACTAAGTGTGCAAATTTCGTGCAATTTTTTGATTTTTGAAGTTAAATAATGCCGCGACATTGTGTGGTACCTTATTGCAAGTCCAATTATTTTTCGTCAGAACCATCGATTCCAACTTTTGCTTTTCCTAAAGATCAGGATTTAAAGATAAGTAGACAGGCACTATGTATTTACAGAAGTGACTAGCAGCCAACAAAATGTTCTGCTGTTTGTGCGATTCATTTTCGAGAAGATTATATAAAACAATAAAACAATGAAAATAATAAATTTAATTTTTCAATTTTTCCAAATTATCCGCAGTATGTAGTACACACTGAAAAATATAGTATCTTTTTTTAATGGATACCTTGTAACGAAAATTATGCGATAGGAAAATCATTATATTTGGATGCAAGTCTTATTTCAGAAAATATTTTTAATGCAATTACTTGAAATTTAATGTAAAATTAAATCTAAGCATATGTAATGCAAAACACAACTAAATTAGTTGTAAATTATGTCGTAAAGTCTACAAAAAAAACACGCCGCGAATGCGTAACTGCGTTATGTCAATATCAATATATAAATTATGTATTGTTGTAAATGGTTTTTTTCCAAGTGTGTGTCTTCTCTTTATTTTTAGTTAGTTGAAGTTGTTCTGTGAAATCATAACGAGCTGGTCTTAAGTCTTCGACTCAGTGAAATTGTAGAATTTTTATTACTTTGTTGTTCCGTGTTTTATAAATTTATAATGTCTATAAATTCTGAAGAACAAATAATAAAAAAAGTTATAACTAAAATTAATTATTGTGGTAAAAAAAAATATATAGAAGTTCTAGTGCACAATGAATCTAATAATATTTTAAATTATAAAGATATTCTTATTTCAGGTATAGTGAAATAGTGAAAAAAAGTTAATATAATATTAAAAAAATATATTTATGTAAAAATTTATATAATGTGCATTAAGTGGAATTATGTATATAATATTTAATACCAAAAAACAATCAAATGATTATACATATGTTTATTACTTCAAAGTTTTAATCTCTATTGAATTTACATTTTAATTTATTAAAATGAAATGTAAAAAAGGCTTTATACGATACAATATTACATCGAAAATATAGCTTATTTTTGTTATACGCAGCAAGCTTGCATCGTTTTCAATAATCCAATCGTTTTTTTTCGATGTAAAATTTTATCTTAAAGAAATTTCATTTGAGGTGTATTTAATTTAAAAAAAATTATTTATTTTTATTTAGTTTTTCTCTATCTAATAGAGTTACAACTTTTTTTCAAAATTTGGCTTAATATTTATTGCTATACGATATAATTTTACATCAAAAATATAGCTTGGTTCTGTTATACGAAGCAAATTTGCGTCGTTTCTTAAAAATTCACTTGATGTCAATTCTATCGCCGTGATGATTGTATGGAATTAAATTTTATGGCTAAATTTGAAATATTTGTTTTATAAGCTATAAAGTATAAACAATATAAAAATAGTGAAAAAAAAGTATTATTGTTTAAGATAGTAGTGTTTAAAGTAAGAAAACTATTGTGTTTTTTAAATAATTGTAAACATGCATAGATCATAATGGATGTTTTATACGTTTTATACAATGATACTATTAATTTTTTAGATATTTAAAGTAGTTTTCTAATTACGGTAGTATAAATATAAAGGATATAGTTTGTATTATATTATATAAATTAAAATCGTATGTGTTTCTGGTATACATTTCACACATGAAGCTTTTACGAAAAAAAACATACATATTCTATAATGATTTCCTATTTTTTCTAAATATTACAGTGGCAATAAATTTAGGTATTTCAGCGTTGGAAATTGATCATTTTACTGACTCCTCCGGAACAATACTTCCAGAAGAATTGTTTATGGATATTTTTAAACAATTTTATTTGCATCCTGAATTTTTTTTAAATGTTGTAACAAAATCAGAAAATGGTAAGCTGATAAAATTCATAATTGTTTACTTAAGATAAGTTACTAATATAGTTTTTAATTAAAAAGAAACTAATCCACCTGCAGGGACAGTCACGCGGTTAAATTGTAAAATTGGATCAGAAGTATTTATCAGTACAGAAGTAAATTATAACTTTTATGCCCGAATTCATAAAACGAACTATTGTCTTTTTCATTTCACAAATTATTTTTAACTAAATTTGTGAGACTATCCCAAGTCTAGCAGACTGAAGACAATGTACGTTTTACATTTACTTTTTCTTTTTCAAATGTTCTTAGCGCCTTGTTCATAAATATATTATAGTTTGAAAATAATTTCATAACGATTTATTTTTTAAAAGTTCTACCTGATTTTATTTTTTGGAAAGAACTAAGAGCTAAGTCTGGGATTTTAATTTAAATTGCGTTTATTAATTCGGGTATAAGAGTAGTCATAACCATTGATATTTTTATACAGAGCTTTTAATTTTCCTCAGTGTGTTGAAAATTATATTCAAAACAGCAAAAATTCATTTTTACTTAGCAAGAAGTATATGCCAAATAAAGTTTTGCGAACTTTAACTGATGTTGAAAGAAGGTCAATTGTCAGAGAAGGTGTAGATTTTCTTGTAGAAAAATTATCTCACCATCCGAAGCATGATTATATTTCTGCTTTGGCATTTGCTATAATCAAACTTTTTCCTCAATTAAAAACTGATAATAAGGAAACTGGTGGAATAGTAAGACTAATTATTATTGTATATTATTAATTATGTATACTACAAAAATATTTTTGTCTTTTATGTTTATTTTGAGTACTGTTGTTATATAAGAATTTAAATTTATGAACATTTAAAACATTTTCTTTATGTTGACTTATAATTTTTTTTAGGAATTGTTATACAATCATAAAGAAAATCGAGGATATTTATTACAGAGACTCCAGAGAGTGAGACAAAAAATTTATTCTTTAGAAAGCGCAATTTCCGGCAAGACATCTAGAAAGCGTAAATCATCAAACTTTATCGGTGATATCTCTACCAACATTATTAGTAATGATGAACAAATCATTGTTGACCTGGACACAAATGAGGATATGATAATTTTGAGAAATGCAAATCATAAAACTCAAAAAGATTTAATTAAAAAAAAATTAACTTCAAGTTTGCAATTGCGTATTGCTGCATTTAGAGAACAAAAGATTGAAAAATTTTCCATTTGTTTTCCTTTTTTTTTTACAAGTCCAGATTTGGTATTGCTATTATTTAAAAAAATGCACTATATATTTTTAATACATAATTGATATTTGTTTTAGATTTTATTTGATTTTGAAATAAGATATCCTACTTTGCATCAAAATTTTCTAAAAAAGTGGGATGCTATTGGTGCACGTGTTCCGAAAGTATTCGTAGATATTAAGGGCCCAACATTTTTAGGATTATCAGAAATTGATGGTAAATTTTGTTCTTAATTTTATTATACATATTCATTAGCATATATAATTTCTTAGATTGGCAGCAATCAGTAAAAAACTTTTTTTTCCTGCTATGTCTTCTACCAAATGTTGTTGCTGGAAAATCATCAGCGAAAGTACCAAGAGAATCATTAAGTGAATCAATGGAAAAATTGGTTATTTTCAAAAAGGTACTGGGTATTTCATACATCATATAAACACAATATAATATTTGTTAACATTTTTCAATATTTATAGCTAAATCTTACACATCAAGAGCTTATTGAACTCGACTTTACTAATCCGTATTTGATTGCTTCAGGAGAAAGCAAACTAGTAATTTCAACAATTTATCTATGTATTGAGAAAGAATTAATACTTTTACCTAATTGTGATATTGTTGAAGCTATTGACATACTTTTCAAGGCACATTATATTTTTAATCAAAATTTTGCCAATTGTCTCAAAACATTCTGGACATTTTTTATGTACTTCTTCTATGAAATGCCAGTTGAAAAACCTACAATTCGTGTAAAGGAGATTGCAAATATCTTTAAAAAAGTAGGTGAAAGAATAAGTTAAATACTTAAATTTTTTGTTTCTATTTTTTTTTAAAGAATTTAAAGTAATAATGTTACTTATACTTTTTTATATTACTAATTCCAAGTAAATTTAATTATTGAATTTTTTACTTTATAAAACTTAATAATATTAAAAATGAATTATTTTTGTTATATTTGCTTTAAAATGTTTAATACTATTGAAAATGTTATTTTGCATTTGAAATATCAAGAATTTATTAAAGAAAATTCTAAAACTAAACTTAAATGTGTTAGAAATATGATATGTAAAAATAGTTTTCAATCATATTATTCTTTAAAAAAACATGTTAAAAAACACGATGAAAAAATTGATTTAGAACAAAATAATGTTGAAAATGATTTATCGCATATAAATTGTTTAAGAAAGCCTGATGTAGAAATAGTTATAAACGAAAATATTTGCGAGTCCTCTGTCAATGACGATAATTTAAATTCATTTCAAAATGCTATGAACATGTTTTATAGTAAATTAAATGTGTTGGGATTACCTGAGAGTACAATTACAACAATCTTTGCAGAAACTGCTATTATTACTAAAACAGCCTTAAACTCTCTTGAAATCCCAAAAGATAAAAGCAATAATGCATATAAAATTGGACAGATTTCCCAAAAATTTCAAATTTTTAGTTCAAAATATAAAAGAGTAAAGTTAATTTCCGAAAATAAATTTTATATCCAGCCTCAACAAATTCCAATAGGATACAGATGGGATATGCGTTTTGATCAAAAAACGGGTACATATAAAAGAATGTTAATCCAAAATTTTTTCCAGTTTGTACCATGTACTACTACTATACAAAAAAAATTTCAAAATGATTACTTTAGAGAAATTTTCGAAAATTTTAACAGCTCTCACACCTGTCAACCTGGAATTTTAAAATATGCTTGTTGTCGTAATCGGTTTCGTTCAATAGAATCTCATTTTAAAAATAAAAAAACCATCTTAATTCAATTATATTATGATGATTTTGAAATTGCAAGAGTTCTTGGAAGCAAAACCATAATCCATAAAATTGGAGCAATTTACTTCACGATAGTAAATATTCCAAACAATTTAAAATCAAATCTCAATAATATATTTCTTGTTTGTCTTTTTTATGTTAATGATTTGTATGGAGGATTCAATTTAAATAATATATTAAAGCCAATAATAAACGATATTAAAATTCTAGAAACAGAAGGTATTTATATTAGCCAACTAGGTCAGTTGTATGGAACAGTAATATCTCTTTCACATGATAATCTTGCTGCAAATGACATGATTGGCTTTACAAAATCTTTTTCTGCAAGGTACTTTTGTCGGTTTTGTACTATGCCAATGCAAGATGCAAAAAAAAGTACAGTTGAAATTTATGAGTTATTGAGAAAAGAGAATTGTTATAGCATTTTAGATAACCAACCGCCTTTAAAAAAATTGAAAATGATTGAAACGAATGGAATTTGTCGGAATTCAGTTCTTAATGATTTGACATTTTTCAATACTATGAAAAACTACAGCGTCGATATAATGCATGACGCCTTAGAAGGATTTGTAACGCTAGCGCTAAAATATATGTTTGAATTTTTCATTGAAAAAAAAATATTTTGTAATATCGAAAAACTAAATGATTGTGTTTCCGCATACAATTTTGGATTTATTGACCGGAAAAACAAAACTTCACATATAAAGTTTGAGAAAAGTAATTTAGGTCAAAATGCTATTCAAATTCTTTGTTTAGCATCTCATTTTCCATTAATTTTTGGTAGGTTTTACGATTCTGGACATAAAAAGCAATGGCAGATTATAGTCACAATGCTTGAAATTTTAAAAATTTTGTTTGCTTTTGAGGTAACAGAAATCGATATTAATAAATTGGAAAATTTAATATGTGATCACTTAGAATGCGTGAAAAATGTGTTTCAAAAGGATCTAACACCTAAACAACATTTTCTTACCCATTATCCAACGGTTATTAGGGAGATGGGTCCTGTTATACATTTATGGACAATGAGATATGAGTCAAAACATCGCTATTTTACAAGAAATTTGACCCAAAATTTCGTTAATGCTTGTAAAACATTAGCTGTTAGACATCAACAGATGATAGCAGGGATTTGGGATAAATTAAATTTTAAAAAACTAATTGTTAAGGGTAAGAAAACTTTATATAAGAATTCAAATAAAGTCAGTGATTCAAGTAGTCCAATGTATACCATATCTTATCTCCAGGCAGAGTTTCATTACAAAAGAGGTTTTTTTTTACTGAAAGAAAAATGTGATAGTAGTAATGAAATGTTGTATTTCTTTGAAATTATGGAAATATTAGAAACAAATGAAAACTTAATTTTTATTGTAAAAGAATTTATTGGAATTTATGATAAATTTATGTGTTCTTATCAGTTAATCGAAAAAACTCTGTCTGAATCAATATGTATTAATTTTAATAATTTGAAATATTACCAAAGCTATGAAAAATATTTTTCTAATGAAAGCAATAAATACTATGTTTTAAGTTACAATATAAGATTTCTGTAATAAAAATAATTTTGTTATATTATAATTCTATTAATCTGATTTCTTAGATTTGTTATTTAAATCAATAACTTGCAATATAATTTTAATTACAATATAAGATTTCTGTAATAAAAGTAATTTTGTTATATTATAATTATATTAATCTGATTTCTTAGATTTGTTATTTAAATCAATAACTTGCAATATAATTTTAATTACAATATAAGATTTCTGTAATAAAAGTAATTTTGTTATATTATAATTATATTAATCTGATTTCGTAGATTTGTTAATTAAATCAATAACTCAAAAATAATTTTAATTACAATATAAGATTTCTGTAATAAAAGTAATTTTGTTATATTAGAATTATATTAATCTGATTTCTTAGATTTGTTATTTAAATTAATAACTTGCAATATATTTTAAGTTACAATAAAAGATTCATAATAAAAATTGCAACGTAATGTGATATTATCATTATATTAATTTTATTATATTATCATTATATTACTGTGATTCTTAAGATTTTTTAATTGAATCCATATATTTAATACATATATATGTATGTTATATAAGTTTAGAGATAATAAAAATAGTAACACAACATACTCTTCGTTTAATGTGTATATTTTTATATTTTTTCCAAATTCAAATTTTAGAACTATATATATATGTATGTAATCTATATATTTATATATATCAATAATTCACTGCATTGCAAGAAGTATCTAAATATATGTTTCTTGCATCGAATTTGTTTAGTTGCAAGAAGAGCACAAAACTTGAACATATTGCATTATATTTATTTCATTACAAGAAACACCTAATTATAAATTCTATTGTATCGCATTTATTTGATTGCAAGAAGTCACCAAATTCAAGGATATTTCATCGTATTTATTTCGTTGTAAAAAGCACCTACATATTCAAATTTATTGCATCGCATTTATATCATTACACGAAGCACTCAAATTAGAATATTGTGCATCGCATTTATTTAGTTGCAAATATAACCCAAAAATCGATATTTTGCATCGCATTCATTTCGTTACAAGCAACCCTTAAAATATATGTTTGTTGCACTATTACAAAATTTGGTTGTAATGCTTGCATCAAAATTTGATGAACTTTTGCGCTGGATGAATATGCGATGTAATTTGCATCGTATGACAAAATAATTTTTCAGTGTGTACCTATAGAAAACATTCAAAGACGGGATCCGTCAGAGAAAATTCAAAAAATTAAATATTTTATTAGAAAAAAGGTCAGATGAGTTTTTTGCATCTAACATTACTAAGGATTACAGTATTTTTAAAAATAATTTTAAACAAAAAATCAATTTTCAAAATTATCTTATTTTCGAAAATGAGGAAAAATGTGTATTTGTTTTATTCGAAAATAGCGACGATTTAAAATGCAATATTTCTGTCCGAATTAGTATTAATAAATATTTAATAGTAAATGTTATTTTACATGGATCCGAAGTTCCATATAATGAATTGCAAAGGATTTTACCAAATAGTAGTAAAAAATTAACTTTATGGTCACAAATTAAAAATTTACTCGCGAGATACAGAAATATTGAGCAAACGAAAAAAAAAGCACAAAACTGTCAAAACGATTTTTCTCACTAGATATTTAGATATTTTAAAAAATCAAGTAGAATTATTAAATATATTTACCCAAATTACTACAAACAAAAAATAAATTTTTTAATGACTTTGTTTATTTTTTCATGTGAAACTTCTGGACGTATATGTTATGCAGTTGCAGTGTGTTCCAGGGGACGCATATGTTGTGCAGGAGTATTTTTTATAATTATATTATTTTGAATTTATTAATATTTAATTTCAGATACAGGTAACAATACGCATTTTTGTGCCAATTGGTGAATTTGTATCTTATCAATAGACATTATTGATGTAAAAACACTATCTGATGGTACAAAATTATTAGAAAAGCGTATTATTACATGTATCTTAAATAATAGAAATCACAAAATATATAAATTATATGTAATTAATTTTTTAAATAAAATAATTAATTATAAAAAATTATAAATTTCGTTTTATTATCACTAAAAACATAATTTTTATCAAAGAAAAAATTATATGTCATATTGAATTCTCTGACTACCTTTTGGTATGTATGTGTTAGTGCACAGACTTTGTTCAGGGCTTTTTGGTAGTGTTGGTTTTGGTAGTATACATGTTAATAACACATGTATTCCAATGCATTTATATGTATGCATACAGAGAACATTATTGCAATCATGTAAATATATATATGTATATATATATATTTATATGTGCAATACTTTAAATAATATTTGAAACTAATAATAATTATAAAGAAATTTAAGGATTGCTGGCGTTAGCAAATATTATCAATAATTAGAAATAAGTAACGAGTAAATAATAAGAATGTAACGAATAGATTTAGGGTATAAAAAGAACATAAAATTAAATAAAGATTCACTTTTTAACTTGAAAGTCAAATCGATTGTTTTATTTTAAATAGGCTACTCGCCACCATTATAATAAAATAATCTACTTCCAATCCAACTAAACTAGGCTCTTTAGCTAATTTAGTTTAACACAGGCTCTTTAGCTAAGGTTATTGGATTGGACTTACATATATAATATTCTTACACTAAATCGGGGATACCCTCATATAGGTATCCAAGGGCATTAGTTGAGATAAGATTGGACAGATTGGGCCAGATATTACACAGGTAACGTCACTGGGCATGATAACGCCACCATTTATGTATTTTTACAATTTATTTTTATTTTTGCAGCTTTTCTATTATTAAGCATTATTAAAAATTTTAAAATCTAAAACAAAACTATATAAAACCGCTTCAGCTGTGAAGTACTGAAACAAGATTGCAGCAATTTTGTAACAATAATTTATAAAATGATAGATAAAAAACAGCCACCTATTGCTAGACTTTAGCTTTTAAGTTTACTGGTATAAAGCTTTAAACGTCAAAACGAAAACGTGTTTCTTTTACTGACACAAAGATAAAGTTAAATGTTAAACGTCTAAATTTAAATTTGAAAGAATAAAAATTAAAACGAAATGCCGTTTCATGTTATCCAGTACGCTGAAAATTGTAAGTTTAAATATTATTTTATATATATATACAGCTCTGGCACGCTAATTAGCACACCCGCACACTGTTTTGTATGCTACTTAATTTGATAACACTACTTATTTAAAACTTACTATATGTAACAAATTTTAAACGGTACACCTTTTACCATCCTTAATCGCCTATTTATTCTAAAACTTCTATAGAATTTAAATTTATGTTAAACATTATAGAAACAGTGTCCTTTTTGTTCTGGTATCTTAATTAGCACACCCCAATTAAAAGTTTGTTTTACTGGAAATAAAATATTTTTAGTTATTGTATTGTGGTGACGAGTGAATTTGAAGTGTCTAAGAGCATTTAAAAGTTAAATGGGTCGTGAAAAAAGTTCTACTGAGGGAGAGAGGAAGCTAATATGGCAAATGTTCCAAAGGGAACAAAATGTGAGCAAAATTGCACGTAGCATAAATTGTTCTCGAAAAAAGGTGCAAAATGCTCTAAAACATTACCAAACCTTTGGAACCTTTGCAAATCAAAGACGATCGAGAGCCAGAAAAACTTCGAAAAGAGAGGATTCCTTAATAGTTCGGCAAGCTCTGAAAGATCCTTTTGCCACTTCGCCTGAAATAAGAGCTCACATGCAGCAGGAATATGGCGTAAACGTAGCTGCAAGAACGGTAAGACAACGGCTTTTGTAAAACAACCTTCGCGGATGTCAAAGCCTTAAGAAACCGATGGTTACAGCTGCTAATAAAAAGAAGAGACTTGAATTTTCAAAAGGCCATAATAACGTTTCTAGTGCTTTTTGGAAATCTGTTATATGGAGCGATGAATCCAAGTTTAATCTTTATGGGCCCGATGGTAGAACATTTGTGCGACGACCTCCAAACAAAAAATTAGACCCCAAATACACCAGGAAGACGGTAAAGTTTGGTGGAGGCAGCGTTTGGTATGGGGCTGTTTTACCTCTTATGGTGTTGGGCCTATAGTGCGCATAACAGGCAAGCTAAACAACGATTTCAATTATTTGGTGGATTCTAAATATGGAGCCGTTCAGGGCACGGCTGAAAATTCCCCGATACCAACAGAAACTGATTTTGAATATGAACTACCTGGAAATGAAAATCCTGAAGCTGTTGTTGGTATATCAAATAGTATCAATGGAAACTCCGTAGCCTATGTTGATACCGTAGTGATACAAAATCTTATCGACATTGTTAAAAGTTGCGAAGCACAAGTATCATCCTTGGCCCTACTAATCCTTAAGTGGGATACTAAGATGGATTTGATTTTAAAACAAATTGGGGAACAACCACAACAATCTGAAAAAAAGAAAATATTTAATTTGTCGGAATATAAGGCCACTTCTAATGAAAAAGTTTTTCAATTAGAGAAAAAACTTGCTGAAGATAATGATGGTTTTAAAAATGAAATGGTAATGTATAATTAAAAAACAGTTTTCATTTAGTTTAATTTTATCTATTTTACAGATGCAGCAGCTTAAAAAAATTATAGGAGATAACAAAGCACGAATAAGTACTCAAAAAATGTTTTGTACAATATTAGATGCTTTAATAGAAAGATATGTGCTGCAAAATTTTTCGTGGATAGGCATAGCTAAAAAGGGCAAAAAACATAGCTTTAATTGCCAAAAAAATATATTGGACATACTATTCCAAGTAATTTATGCAGCGGATCCATCGTATACTGTAATGGAAAATGAAAAATATATGCACCAGGTATTACGAAACAGCCTTTCACGCTGCAATCAAATTGGAGAATTAAAAGGTAAACATTCCAAATTAATTATTATAATATTTGATTTGAAATATTTTCTTTCTTCAGGAAAATGTAATACCATCTGGAAAAAACAATGTCAGCAGAAAAACCGGAAAATAATATTTTTGAAAGTGCAGTGACCGATAAATCGGATCTAAGTGCAGTTACCGATAAATCGAATCTACTCAATCTTGATGACT